>WOAB01000310.1:649860-1299721 GCA_027886185.1 Rheum nobile
ATTTGCTGTGCATGTTTAGCCTCCGTCACTTCCCCGGCAACAGCGCCAAATTTGACGGGGCTAGAAATGCGCAAGCAATTATCGTTAATTAGCCTCAATCAAAGTAAAATTTCCTAACAGACCTACTAAACAGAAGTATAGCAGACAAGTAAGGGTCGAACCCACAGGGAAGATCGATGCAGTGTGAAAGTGTGAATGACAAGTGACACAAACGGGGGGGTTTAGTTATCAAGAGGAAGCAAAGCAAACCAAAGCAAACAAGTTGAGTTGAGTTGAGAAAATATAATGAGGGAAAGTAGTTCTACTAGAGCAAAATCCACAGTACAGAGATAGAGTTCGATCACGGAAATCTATTCAATCCAAGTTCTTTAATTATCCTTATAGTTGTTCCCACCCTGATCTTAAGCACTACCGATTCTCACAGTTGTCGATAGACTTATTACTATGCCAATGACAAAATACCACCAGTCACGCCTGTCACGCGGTACCAGACCGGGGTACTTTACCACCAACAAAGCAATAGCAATGCACACAAGGATATAGGATACATGCAAGTAGAAAGACGTACAAGTACTCACTCCCCTACTTAACATGCAACTGATTCTCACTCAAAATTATACGCTCGGAACCCTTATACGCACAATTGTGTTTGCCACTAGATATGCACTCGGAACCCCTATATGCAAATCCTAGCAATTGATAAATAGTATTCAACCTAGCTGGCCAGACTATGAAGAATAACTATAAATCAATAATCAACATATCCAAGAGAATCAAACCAACATACATAAGAATAAGAACAAGGAATAGAAATCTCACAAACACATCAACTGCACTACTTCAATCGTCTAGCAGAACAAAGAAAAGTTAGTTCTTCATCCAAGGGGATGAAAAACTACGAACTGGCAAAACTAAAACTAAACTTCTGTAAGAACTCCATTCTGAAATCTAGGTTAACAAAGAGTATTTAACCTAAATCCTAAAAGTAATAAAAATAATAAAAGGAAATAATAATAAAGATAATAACCAAAAATAAAACAAACAAACGGCGGGACTTAATCCCGAATTCTCGTGCAAGCCTCTCGTCTGCCCATCTCCAATTCCAGCTGATCTTCGGCCCAACCCAATGCAGCGTCGGCCCACTTCTCGGCACGGCCCAAATCTCCAATATCATCAGCTTCGCTGACGTCGCTGCTGACGTCACGCCTCCGATTCATCACGCTTTCAATTCTTCGGCTTCAACGCGGCATCTCTTTCACGCGTGGCTTCAATTCTCGCTTCAGCGCTTCTCAATTGGGCCGAGATCTTCCTTTTGGGCCTAATTTCCTCCTGGGCCCATCTCTTTAATTCCAAACATCACGTGAATTATTTAATTAAGCTCTTCGCCTCACGTGATGGCCGCGGGGCGCCAGCTCCCACCACGGGGCGGTGATTTCCACCGCGGGGCGGCATCCTTCTCTGAGACCCACCGCGGGGTCGCGTTGGCTCTGGCGCGGGGCGTCAATTTCTGCCCATTCTTCTCTTCAGCTCTTTATTACTACCAAGTGTTGGTAGTCTTCTCCAATAAACTCCAACAGATCCTCATCATCTCCATCTAAGATGTAAAACCCCTGATATCTTCAATTCTCTCCACAACTTCCGGATTACAGACTTAGCCTCAAAACTACTCATAAACTCCTCCAAATCATGCTAATAATTGCTAGTAAAGGTGTATGAAATGACACCTATCAGTTCCTCAACTCTATTTACTCAAAATACAATATGAATGAACAATACCTTGCCTTCAAAATCAATCACTACACGTCCTAACTCCTTCAATGGGTATATATACGAGTAACAAATGTTACTTTACTCCTTAAATGCACATACGACAATTTCCCATGCTACATCCTTTTGTTTATCGATATCCTCCGAATAACTAGGCCTCAGATAAATCTTCCAAGACGATACATATGACTTCACACCCTTAGCCTTTCCGAAAGTCTAATCCTTTGGTCCATAATGAACATACTTACTTACAACTTCCATAACCAAAATCCCTTGAGATATTACTCCTATTTCCTTAAGGTATCATCCTGATAAATGATTCATTACCAACCGTATCAGTCACTTCTATGAGAATCCTTTAATAGCTTTATACGAGTAACGCATGCTATCTTACTCCTCAAGCGCACATAGACAATTCTCTCCACTAAATCCTTTAATTTATCGGAATCATCAACATAATATATCCTTAAACTGTAATCTTTCCATTTAAGTGGCCTCCTTCTAACATAGTAACTTCACAACTTAGTCTTCTCCAAAGAATTGCACCATAAGCCTTGTAACTGACAAACTCACATAAAATCCAAATATCAAACCTTACAACCTTACAAGTATCATAACTCCTTATTCTTTGATCGTACAACCTACCAATTTCAATCATTTGGTCCACTTAGATTTGGCTCAGCCGCCCTTTTCCTGACTCACATCCCAAAGGTTTGTTTAACTGACTCAAATAACTTATCTCAAACTTAAGATCCTTATACTCCTCACACAATCTACTATCCCAATTAAAGCAACCCCTTTTTGCATTACGGATACTTACTATCTCTCCAAGACTTAATCACATCATTTCCTGATGGGCCTCAAAACGAAACTTCGAATAGATCTTCCAAAATAATATCTATGACTTCGTACACTCGGCTTTTCAAAAAGCTGTAACCATTGATCCTACACTGGTCGTACCCATTTATAAATCTCATAACCATAACTCTGGACTCTAAAGTCTTACTCAAAGTCGTAATAGAGGAAACGAGTTCCCTATGAACTATCCCTCTTATACATTCATTCCCTTCTCAACAATCTATCCACATCAATGCCTATAGCATGACCTCATAACTAGGCATTATGGACTTCGCCTTAGTCCATCCCTACATGCTTTTACTAGAGCAAATGTTCAGGGTACACGTATGAGATTTAGTTCTTAAATCTCATAGAGCATTAACCACACACATTTGTTCCTACACCCTAAGAAAATTTGGAAAACTCAGCTTACGAGATAACGCACGTCCGATCAACGAAGGGAGTAATTAATGTCATACCATTGTGACATTACTCTAAGAACAAAGAGAGATTCCTAATAATGGATCTAGGAATTCAGTAATGGAGTCGCCTCTAGTGTTAACCATGTAAGGAACGAACACCTCGGTTCCATACGTTACCCCTCCTTTGTGAGTCCTGACAGCCCTTATCCATCCGTGACATAACTGTTTTTGGCACTCACGGAGTCTCGTATGAACAAACAATTTGCAATAGTAACGAATTTAGTAATTTCCGGAGCAAGGAAACACTTCTTTATTGTTCGAAACATTACATAAAACAACTGATAGAAAGTCGAATAGACAGATTACTAAACTATGGAGACTATCGACACAAGTCAACGCTCCTTATTCTAAAAACTTCACTAAATACTACCACTTGTACAAAGCTTCCCTCCCGTCGGGGTGACGTATCACAAAGAGTCGCTGCTCTTGACCCAAAAATTTCATAGGTGCCTTGCCTTTATCATGAGCAACAGATTGCTCCGAAGCAGATACTTCTGCCCGTGGGTTCTATCCACTGCCAACTTTTGAGGCCTGATTATCTTGAGTTGGCCTTAGGCCCTTCTTCCTACAGTATGCCTTCATGTGGCCTTCCCTTCCACAATAGTAGCATACCCTCTTATCCTTCTGGCAACTAGGACTCTTGTGTCCAGCCTTACCACAGTTGTGGCATTGAATCTCGCTGCTATTCCAGCCTGAGTCTTTGGCGGAACCAGACTAAGTCGCCTTGGTCCTAGTACGACCAAACTTCTTGAACTTGGTGGGCAATGCCGGGCGCTTGAATGAGCCAGCCCTGCGATTCTGTTGCCCATTTTGTGTCTTAATATGTGCCTCCATACTAGCTGCGACTTGAGGTATGGGGGCCTCTTGGGCTTGCGGTATCACCTGGCCCATTAATACTTCGACCACTAGCCCCACTATTTGTCCAATGGTCGCCGAATTTAGCACGATCGGGGCAGGAGGTGGAAATCCCCTTGTAGATTAGGGGTCCACTTATACCTGATGAACATCCTGTCGCAGGGTCGGGTCACTACTACGTGATCCAGATCCCGTGTCTTCCCCTGGTGGAGTAGCACTTCTCAGCCGAATTCGAGAATCGTTGCTAGGACTTTCGTTAGCTGCTCGGTTGGTGGATCGGGTGTCCATCATTTGTTGATGAACCATAATGTTAGTTTAGAATTTCTCCAACTGGTACTTGACATTGAGTCAATTACGTTATGATACGATTTATAAGGGTCCAAACTAATAACTCTATATTAGTCTGACTGGCCCACCACCACTAACCGCAGAAACGACTTCTTCTATGACTTACTTGGGAAGTGGAAACTCTAGGAGAAACGTCAACCTTTAAATGACATTCCATCTAAGGAGAAATGATATTCCTAAGAATGGCTCTAAGGAATAAGTAACAACTTGAATCTTGCAGAAGTTTGAAAAATCACTTAAATCTTATACTTTCAACTTCATACTTTATATCTTTAAACCTTATATATAAAAGTAGTTATTTATAAAGTTAGTTTCTCAAAACTAGTGATATGATTATCACAAAACTCTTACTAAGACAAAAATCGCACTTTTAATAGTTACAATCGTAAACTTAATTTAATCGCTTATAACACGACATTTTATAAACCAATTATAAATAGCTTTTGAAGCTCAAATAGCTAAAACATTAGTTTAAATTAAATTCCAAGAAATAATTAAAACTTTTAAACTTACCATTAAAACTCTCGAAATTTATTTCAAATAGAAAATAGGTTGAAAATAGTTTCGAAATTAATTTTTGAAAATTCTCAAACCTAACAATAGGCCAAGAATTTTAAAACCGTTGCTCTGATACCATAATTGTAACACCCCCGACTTATTGTCGGAAAAGCCACACGCCAGTGACCTCAGACGTTCCTGTCCGATGTCACCCAAGGCTTTAATCGGAACAATTAATCTTAAATAAACACAATTAAATAACGAAAGGTTAAACAGCGGAAGACATTTGTATATGGAACTCAACCATTTATATTAAAAGATCTCTCATCAAACGAGAGAAATGTTTTTACAACAGAGTGAAATCACAGCGGAAAACTTATAAATTACACAACGGAAGATATTGAAGAATAAATCTATTACATGACTTAGTGGTAAGAATAAATAATAATTGACAACCTTTCAAAATACTAATACTTGAATCTCCAACTGCAAGTCTTTTATTCAATGGTTACTTCGGACTTCGAGGACCAACCACTGATGTGCCATATAGGACGGATGACACCAGCCAACCATGCAAGGAATAAAACCCGGTTGGTTAGTCTAATGAAAGACTATGCAATGGTGAAAACAGAATGGTCCTAGTGATCGTAACCGTTTACTATCATTGTCCCTCGAATAACAACCGAAAGAACGATATATAACCCGGAACTTTCACGGAATGATTAAAGTTTAGACATGCACTAAAAAGGAAATGAGCCTTATGGGAAACGTATGAAGAGAAGACTCCAAAATATTGAGTCTTATCGGAAAGTATGACAAGTGTTCGGGAACATTATAATTTCACACAAGCGTTTAAAAAGACTTGACCATTTGGGTCCACGACCAACCTCACCGCGTAATGCGAATTCAGATTTGGAAGGAGGACTTACTCTAATCGAAGTCTGAGTGGTTTCCACGTTGTACTCCTCGCCCGAGGGTATATTAATTATGTGCATAATCACACTTATCTTGTTTAATTCCAAAACGTATATTTACGTTATAAGCTTTTATCATATATCATCTCGATACGAGAGATATATTGGGAATAAATCCCGATTGTTTGGCACCAGCTGTGTGCACCTCCCCTATACTCGGATAGGGGATAGTCATGACCAGAGAGAGTATTAGGGAAAAATCCTCATAATACCAGTTATAAAGAAACGACTAGACCTCTTAAGGTACATAGCGTTCCTACGAATACTCGTTCTAACTATAATGTATAAGTTCACACATAAAATCCACACCAATACCATCATGGTAATAACAAATATAATAGCGTTGTTTCTAAATATATACAACCTATAATAATATCATGTTTTAATCGTATCATTTATAAAATCTGTTCCCAAACGAAAACAGTAGTTCATCCCAATTTAATTAACAATTAAACAATAGATAATTAATGGAAATATGGAATGATAAGCAAGAGCGAACCGCCACTTGCCTTAGTCTAGACGAACGATTGAGCGACGACGGGTTTCTGGGTCCGAAACGGGAATGGAAGACGGATTATAGATTCCTACGACGACGACCCATAACGAAACCCTAGGTTAGATTCGACAATCAAATGATACGAATCTAAGAAAGAACTAATGAAATTGAAACAACGAAGGTCCCGACCGAGACCGGCATGCCCAAGGCAACGATCGCGATTGCCAGAGCAATCCGCGGTTGCGGCAGGGATTCCGCGGTTGCGACCGTCGAGGACAAGGCCATCGCGGGCGTCGAGGATAGCGTCCGCATCGCGGAATGAGTGTCAATGCCGCGGTCACGGCAGTTCATGTCCGAGGTCGCGGCCATGAACTCCGGCGACCCTAAATGCAGAAAACTCACCGGCGACGACTCGGACGGGCTCGAGACGAGGGGGCTTCCACTCCGGTCCACCTTGCGCCTCCAAAGCACCACTCCTCGGCCACCACCACCTCTGGCGAGAGCTCCGGCGACTCCACAAGAATTCCGGCGACTAAGGAAAATGAGAGAGAGAGGAGATTTATCAGATTTGGGTGCTCCTAACCCTTCAAATCGACCCCAATTTATAGCCCAAGGAGAAGCCCAGTCCCGACAAGATCAACGATGGAGCAGGAGATCAACGGCGGCACGGACGACGAGCTCTGTAGACGATGCGACGTTGGCGTGTTGGAGTTTTCCGCGATCGCGGAATATTCCTGTGCCCAGCTCTTCTGAGAGCCATTATTCCGCGGTCGCAGAACTTCTGCTGCGATCGCAGAAAAGGCGTTTCCGCGTCTTTTTGCCCGGGAAAAGGCTTGGCATGGGTTTAAACCCCAGATAATAAATATTTGTACCCAAACAATTATTCTAAGCTTCCAAAATACCTCTAATGAATATTCTAAGGCTCAGGGAACTACTACAGAGATCAAACACATTACAGAAAATTTCGAACTTCGCCAAACGAGTCTTGCTTTCCCAACGAGGGTTGGAAAATTCCCCAAATACCCTTACTAAAAATGAGGGGTATTATAGGTAGTGGTTCGATCCTTCACCAAGAGAGGTTCTTGTTGACAATTGATGGCCGAATGGTTGAGGGAAGAATGAGATCATTTTAGGTTGATTTTCTAGATAAATTTGGAGATAGGTATCCTATCGTTTTTGTGGATATTACGCACCACACAAGGCTAGGACAAGATCAAGCAAGTTTGAGATATAACACAGTCAAATCACTCGATCAAGTGCTGGATTTGACTCATGAGTAAGGTTTGAACTTTTCTGGAAAATTCAGAGGAAAACACTTGGCTTTTGATGGGTTATTTTGTTCAAAGTTGTGTGATTACAAAGAGGAGGAAAGGTGACGTGGCCGAAATATGCAGTGCAAATATCGTTGAATGGCCTAATCAAAGTAAATGTCCTAACAGACCTACTAAATAGATGTATAGTAAGCAAGTAAGGGTCGAATCCACAGGGAAGATCTGATGCAGTATGCAATTATGATTGACAAGTAACCAGAAAGGAGGGTTTTAGTTATCAAAGAGAGCAAAACAAACAAGTTTGATTGATGAGAAAATATGATTGGGGAAAGTAGTTCCACTAGAACGAGATCCACAATACAGAGATATAATTTGATCACAGAAATCTATTCAATCCAAGTTCTTTCACTATTCTTATGGTTGTTCCCACCCTGATCTTAAGTACTACCAATTCTCACAGTTGTTGATAGACTTATCACAATATCAATGGAAGAAAACCTTACCACTAACAAAGCAATAGCAATGCACACAAGGATATAGGATTGATAAGGCGTTGTCGTGACACCTAAACAAAATAATCCTAACAAACCTAAACAAGTAGTAGAGGCAAAGTAAGTGATCTTTCTAAATGTTAATCAGCATGCAAAGTAACAAGAAAGGGGGGTTTTGGTTGTTCATAGAGTAACAAGGTTAAGTTCACTTGAGAATATGAATGGGGAAAGTAGTTCCACTAGAACGAGATCCACAATACAGAGATATAAGTTGATCACTGAAATCTATTCAATCCAAGTTCTTTTACTATTCTTATGGTTGTTCCCACCCTGATCTTAAGTACTATTGTTGGATCGTTAGAGTTACATCTGAGGGAACAAAGGCTTTGTTCCCACAGAAGGCACAACGGAACAATATAGCAGGAAAGATAACGAACGAACTCACGATATATAGTGGAAACCCTGATTGGCAAAACTAGCTTCTCAAGGAAAAACCACTACCTTCAAGCTTCCGCTTGAGAGGATTTTGAAGCGTCTACTTGTCTTATTGATTTCTTGTTCGATTACACTTGTATCCTGGACTTCAACCTCTAGACTTCCCACCTAGATTTGAAACCTCTTCTACAACGATGAATCAAACTCAACCCTCAAAGACTCACAAACTCTTCACTCTCTTTTTCTTCTTAACTGAATGCTCTCAGTTCTTCGTTCTTCGTCGTCGTCGTTGTCGTTACATTGAAATGAATCCCACATTCCCATATAAATACAACTCGACCAAACCCTAATCATAACAAGATAATCTTTCCAAATAAGGTTATAAGGTTATAAGAATATAGGATTTGCTGGAGGAATAATATCCCAACCGTCTATATTAATCAAGGAAGGAATTCCCGAAATTAATATAATCGGATGAGATATGATTCTTCTCTCTCCAATTCACTTATCTAAGGAAAGATTCCCTAAGATAAGGAATCGGGCTTCTCTCTCCAAATCTTCTCCAACGGCTAGATCCTTCCAGCCAAAGTCTTCAATCCTGGACCGCGTGATTCTTCTTTGATTTGTTTCCATAATTGTCACGCTGGATTTCTTCCTTCCATTCACAGCTTTGATCTTGTTCGTCAGTGTTGTTCCTTGAGAGGTAACAAAGCACATGAACAGAGCTTTGTTCCCTCTGCGATCCTTTGCTGCAATGGTTCCCTGAGATAACTGTCTTTGTTCCTGAAACACTTAGTACCCAGATTAGTTGAATGTTTGTTACCATCAAAACCTAAGGAATTCAACAAATTCCCCCTTTTTGATGGTGACAAACACCCTTAACAATAAAGCATATACGTATAAGAAAAAGACAGTTATGGAGAGAAAGTATTCCCACTTAGACAATATTAGTTCCCCCTTAGTCCAACAACATATGTAACCATGTTCTGTTCCCCCTCAACCAAAGCTACCTGTCATTTTCCCCATTTTGGCATCATCAAAAACTTAAGTAAGGAGATAGAGGAAAAATGAACACATCAAGATGGGAAATACAATCCCTTTAACATTTGATTGAACCACACAAACGAAGGTTTCATGCAAAGACAACAACAGAATAAGCAAAGATAACACATATGATCAACATGCCAGTCAATGGAAACACATGAGCTAGAGACAAGGAAAATCAAGCAGTAAGGGATAAATGTGCTAGGGAACAAAAGAGGGATTGGTTAGCCAGAGAATGACGAATCAAGTATCACTGGTGCCTGTAGAGGGATCTGGAGTATGAGTAGCCGTTAGAGCACGCACATCCTCCATAAGTCGCCTTTGTTGTTCTGCCAATCAACGATATTGCGTGAGACAAACTCTTCACGGCCCTTCGCAGATCTGTTCCCCTTCAGACCCAACCAACACCTTTTTGCAACACAAACTGCTTCTTGTGTAGCTTACTAGCATCCAACCGCCGGTAGAAGAAATATTCATTTGTCCCCTCTTTGTGTTCCATGTGGTGTTCCAGTTTTTTTTTTTTTTTTTTAAACAGCACACGGGAGAACATGACAACTTTGCAGAGAACGCCATAGATAGGAGGGGAGAAAACACAAGAATCCTTTTTCATATCTTTTCAAGTATTAAGGATAATGTTCCCAATCTTCATCTTTCCTTCTTTTACCAAATATCACAGCCAAGAAGATATTTTCCAAAAATAAATCTTGTAAAAGATTCTGTCCAAATCCATCAAAGCCCACAAAATCTCAAGCGCAACAACCATCACGCAACCACCACATCACCTTTTATGCACGAACACTTCTCAAGCAGTTGCAAGCCATCATTACACATCATACTTGTCAAATCCCAGCCACAGATTACAGAGGCGACAATTCGTATTCTCGACTTTCCGAAAAAGTAGAGGAGTGTGATGCGGGGGTAATGTTACCAGAGAGGGTACAAAGAACATCACACATAAATATATACGAGAATTTTTAATAATGTTTAATCATGAATGAGAGGCTCTCAGATGTGGATGATAAGAGAGGCTCATAGGAAGCATCAATCATGATGGCTAGGGTAGGCTGTAGAGTCAACAATCATTTGGGCTTATAATGAGGGATCAATGCATCAAGTTGACTCTTTTAGGCCAAAATAAAGCTGAACCATGTGTTAACATGATAGCATAGAGAATCATGCATGAAATTTTGCACATGAGTGAAGTATTAGCATGAGTCTAAGCAAGTCGTTCAACTAATGACCAAGAGAAGAAATGCAAATCAAGACATGATGATTAACCTTTCACACTTTACCATGTAATTTAGCCAATCATCGAGGGAACACAACAAATAGACATGTGGTTAGGGGAACAAACCAGGCTTCATATGGAACTGAATGTAGAGTTCCCCAACAGGTGTCCTAATGAGAATACTGGCGTTTGATCCTCTGATCCACAAGTTTCCCTGTATGCCAATCTTTCTCAACACAGTGATGTCTTTCCTAGATGTACGTGGTACCTGAGTATTCAAACAAGGAACAATTTAGTCATTAAGTCCTTATCCACATATCCATTTATTTTACCTTTGTCACCAGGCCTTTGAGTCTCAAACATTCCTGCATAAGTGAGGTGAGACTCGCTTTGTTCCCTGTCAGGTAACTGAACTTAATACGAGTGAAATACCGGGAACTTTCCTCACTTTATCCTGCACAAAAAGAGTTAGTTCTTGCGAACCCAGACAAGCTTATGCTTTCTGGGTGTGGGAGCAACATATTTGATTTCTGGAGGTTTAGCATTCATTTTCTCCCTAGTGGTTCGAGCAAGTTCCTCATTGTGTTTCTTCAGGAGGCACTCTTGTTTGTAGTGACCAGAGTGCCCACAATACCAACATACTCTTTGACACTTTAGATCAACATACTTGCTTTGTCCAGGCCAAATTGTTTTGTTAGCAATCCTTGAATGAAAATCAATATTATTGGACTTACTGCTTTGAGATTGCTTCAACCAAATGGCATGAGCTTTCTGTCCATGGTACCAAGCCTTGTTCCCATCAGTCGAGTTTGAACAGTTTTTGCCTTTGTTCCCTTCGGAGGAACTTTCCCCTTTTTCTTTTACAGACTACTCCCCTTCGACTTTAGAGCCTTTTTGCTTGGTGCCATCAACAGGAAGTTTTGGTTGATAGCCAATCCCAAAGCGAGGTACTTCATTTGACTCAGTCTTCTTTTCATTCTTGGCTGTAACAAAGACAATACCTTTTGGCTTGTCCTTCTGTTCCTCACTAAGTTTGGTTAGATCACTAGAAAGTTTTGCATTTCCTAGTTTCAGCATTAATGACTCAGCCTCGAGTGAGGAAACAGAGGACTCTAGAGAAATAATCTTCTCAGTGAGTTTAGGACACTCAGTGCACGGGATTGGAGAAGAGGATGAGCCTTTCTCAAGTTTGACCACTTTTTCTGCCCATCCTTTGTTTTCTTCGATCAAACTTGAGATCGATTCATCCCTATCTTTAATTTGTTCACTGAAAAGACTATTCTCATGAACAAGCTTCTTAATGAAGGAAACTAAGCTTTCTTTTGACTTCCTTTTCCAGCTAGAGATGAGTTCAGATTCACTTACCTCAGTTCCCTGCATACCGCCTTTTGATTTGTCATGGTCTTCTATGGCCATCAAGCAGACATCCCTAGAGCGTGACGATTCTTCATCATCTGAGTCGGAATCACCCCATGTTGCGACCATTGCTTGCTTCCCTTCACGAACCGGAGGGAGGCCTGCTTTCTTCTTGAAGCAATTTTTGGCAAAATGTCCTTTGTTCTGACAGTGGTAACAAACAACATCCTTCGTGTCTTTGTTCCCTTCGGAGGAACACTGGTATCCCTTGTTTCGGGACCATATCTTCTTCATGTCTCTAGTGATGAGAGCCACTTTTTCATCACCGTCCTCCTCTTCGTCTTTAACTTGAGACCAGTCAAAGGCACGAACAACCTTTAAAGCAATGCATTGAGCCTTCTCTTGTCCTTTCTTGTTCATCTTGTGTTTATCGACGGAGGCATTGCTTGACGACATCTTTCCTGCAAAGTCTTTAACGAAAACAATCTAGAGCACCAGGCTCTGATACCAATTATTGGATCGTTAGAGTTACGTCTGAGGGAACAAAGGCTTTGTTCCCACAGAAGGCACATCGGATTAAAAACAGCAAGAAAGATAACGAACGAACTCACGATATATAGTGGAAACCCTGATTGGCAAAACAAGCTTCTCAAGGAAAAACCACTACCTTCAAGCTTCCGCTTGAGAGGATTTTGAAGCGTCTACTTGTCTTATTGATTTCTTGTTCGATTACAATTGTATCCTGGACTTCAACCTCTAGACTTCCCACCTAGATTTGAACCCTCTTCTACAACGATGAATCAAACTCAACCCTCAAAGACTCACAAACTCTTCACTCTCTTTTTCTTCTTAACTGAATGCTCTCAGTTCTTCGTTCTTCGTCGTCGTCGTTGTCATTACATTGAAATGAATCCCACATTCCCATATAAATACAACTCGACCAAACCCTAATCATAACAAGATAATCTTTCCAAATAAGGTTATAAGAAGATAGGATTTGTTGGAGGAATAATATCCCAACCGTCTATATTAATCAAGGAAGGAATTCCCGAAATTAATATAATCGGATGAGATATGATTCTTCTCTCTCCAATTCACTTATCTAAGGAAAGATTCCCTAAGATAAGGAATCGGTCTTCTCTCTCCAAATCTTCTCCAACGGCTAGATCCTTCCAGCCGAAGTCTTCAATCCTGGACCGCGTGATTCTTCTTTGATTTGTTTCCATAATTGTCACGCTGGATTTCTTCCTCCCCTTCACAGCTTTGATCTTGTTCGTCATTGTTGTTCCTTGAGAGGTAACAAAGCACATGAACAGAGCTTTGTTCACTCTGCGATCCTTTGCTGCAATGGTTCCCTGAGATAACTGTCTTTGTTCCTGAAACACTTAGTACCCAGATTAGTTGAATGTTTGTTACCATCAAAACCTAAGGAATTCAACAACTATCGATTCTCACAGTTGTCGATAGACTTATTACTATGCCAATGGTAAAATACCACCGATTCTCACAGTTGTCGATATACTTTACCACCAACAAAGCAATAGCAATGCACACAAGGATATAGGATACATGCAAATAGAAACACGTATTAATACTCGCATGCAACTGACTCTCACTCACAGTTGTACGCTCGGAACCCCTATATGCACAATTGTGTTTGCCACTAGATATGCACTCAGAACCCCTATATGCAATCCTAGCAATTGATAAATATTACTCAACCTAGCTGGCCAGACTATGAAGAACAATGATAAATCAATAATCAATATAACCAAGAGAATCAAACCAACACACATAAGAATAAGAACAAGGAATAGAAATCTCACAACCGAATCAACTGTATTGCTTCAAACGTCTAGCAGAAAAAAGGTGTTTAGCTCTCCATGGGTTGAAAACCCTGGAGGCAGAATGAAAAACGAACTTGTAAAACTAAAACTGTAGATTGTCAAAATTGTGGCAACTAGGTTAACAAAGGGTTTTTAACCTAAATCTAAAAGTGATAAAAATAATAAAAGGAAATAATAACCAAATATAAACTAATCAAATCCCGGGAAATTAATCCCGGAATCACGCTCGGTCTCTCTCTCGTGAAATCAGCTTCTCGGCCCACACCAATGCACATCTCGCTCGGCCCAATTCCAAGCTGCGGCGGCCCATCTCCAATCAGCGGCCCAACAGCACAAGCATTAGATCGCTGACGTCATGGTGACGTCATCACTCCACTGCTTCAATTTGACGTGCGCGGCATTCCCTCGCTTCACTTCACGCGGGCCTCTGCCTTCAGTTGGGCCTTTCCTCATCCAATTCGGCCCAACATCACGTGGCCTTCTTTTTCAATTCCAGCACGCGGGCTCGAAATAATTAATTGCTGCTTTGCCTCGCGTGGCCGCGGGGCGTCAACCTTCTCTGAGACCCACCGCCGGGTCGCGATGGCTCTAGCGCGGGGCGGTGATTTTTACCTGCCTTCTTCTTCTCTTCTGCTCTTCATTGTGGTTCCTTCATGTATTTTTCTTCATCTCCTCAGGTGGTCAACTCCTCTTCCTCTAGATGTCTCCAATTAGCTCCTCCAGACCACCAAAACCACACTTCTCCGCTCTAACTCCATAATCTCCAATTGTGCATAAAATCCAACCAAATGGCGCCTCAAACCTGGTAATAATCCTTAGATATGTGCTACAAAATAGCACTTATCAAATCCCCCATGCTTAAACCTTGCTTGTCCTCGAGTAAGCTAAAGTCAACCTACTCCTCCAATCAAATCCCCAAGGCTTCAGGAAGCATAGAAAATTCAACCTCCAAGAATCATACCCAACAATAAACTCCAGGCAGCCATACAAATAAGCTCAGCACAACACAACACAACACAACACAACACAACACAACACAACACAACACAACACAACACAACACAACACAACACAACACAACACAACACAACACAACACAACACAACACAACACAACACAACACAACACAACACAACACAACACAACACAACACAACACAACACAACACAACACAACACAACACAACACAACACAACTCAATAAATCTCAGCACCCCACACATCCAAGCTAAAAGGAAAGCAGAGTACTGCCTCCAAGCTTATCCCAAACACCATAGAGTGAATAAATTCTAATCCTAGTCTCCCATCTATCTTCTTATCTCTCCAGAGTAACCTACCCGAATCCTCCTTATAACTCCTCTTCTTATGACGCCTCGCCAAGAATAATGAGAAATCCTAAAATCACTCTTCTTCTTTTCGCTCATTTTGCCAAGGCGCCCTTTCGGGTTTTCACCAAGCCACTCATTTCATTTTCCAATAGATGTACTCACATAAGCTCACGTCACTCTTGACCACATATTACCCCAGCCTAATGCTGGTCCAAGCCACCTGCTTATTACCTAGGCCGCCCTTTCGGGTTTTCGACCTATCCCAGGATTTTCAAATATATTCCTTTTTTCAATTTTTGGTTTTTTCTCTTTATATTCATTTTTCTCCTCAACGACGTAGCAAGTATAGAACTCTCCCCCATGTTAACATTGCATTGTCCTCAATGTAATGAAAGACAAAAGAATAAGAGCACAGGGAAAAGCAAAAAATAACTCACAAACGTCGCCAAGCTGCTTGGACACTGAAGGTGTCGCTGGCAGTCTTCTCAATAAATGCCCAGGTCTCTGGTGTTGGGCGGGTGTCTTCATCAACTCTATAATCTTCTCCTACCGTGCAACCATAGGGATCCACTTTGGTGAATAGTGGTATAGCAATGATATTAGGATTGCACGGCCTTCTAGGAACACATGGTGGAGCCTAGATGTAATCATGGTGTGGGCTCTAGTGATCCTCCTCCTCAACTGTCAATTGTAGGGCCATCATCGTTGTCAAATAATGTGTAGGGTAAGCGTATCCTCCTTGACAACATGATGCGCACCATCTCCATGTGGAACTTTGGACAGCCGGCCTTCGGTAAAACTTTTTTTTTTTCGAATTTTTTTTTTTGCCCCCCGTTTAAGGTTTTTTTCGGAAAGTGACTTAGTGCAGGGAAGGAAGAGACTTACATTGGTGTGGAAACACCTTCTTCAATAGGCATGGGTCTCTTTCCTACAGGTTAGTCGGAAACAAAAACCAAAACAAAAACAAAGCAAAAACAAGCAAAACGAATGCAAGAAATAAAGAAAGAAAAACAAAGAAAGTAAAACATACCTCGGGTTGCCTCCCGGACAGCGCCTTAGTTATTGTCATGGCTTGACATACTACTCCATCTTCTCAACTTGGGTTGCTCATAGCAACTGAGCACCTGGGATCTGGATCTGAGGGGTGCCTCTTTGGGTGCTCCATGTTGAGCGTGACCCCCAATCTTGTGCAATTGTTTGTGGGTGGACCGTTGTGCATACCCATGAATGCACTTGCCATCTTTCGAAATGGTCTACCTAGCATCTCAGAGGCTATATGTATGTCATGCCCCGTATCCAGCATATAGAAATTCACCGCTTGAATCAAGGCCTCCTTTTTGTGCTTTCCCTTCGGTTTCTTTTTCATCAAGCCTAGCACCTTTAACATTTCCTTGCAGTGAGGGGTGTTGTCTGCCAGATGGACCAAAGGGGTGGTTGTCTTGCAACTACTGAAGGTGTCAAATAAGCCTTTGTCGCTCCCTACCTTTTGGGTGTCCTTCAGAGCCTCAGGGGAGGGTGTAACGGGTTTCAGCGCGACGAGCGGGAAGGAGTTGAGACGCACAAACTCATCATAGGCAGCCTCCAAAGGATCGGGGACTGCCGGGGTATTTTCGAGAGAAATGGTTGTCTCAGGAGTATTTCCGTGATCGTGGCTCTCCTCCTCATCGTCGCTCCACTCCTCCTCATATCTCAAAAAGTACTCCTCTTTCGAAATTACCGGCCATTCAACCCCATAAGGATCTACCCAAACCTCATTAGCAAAAATGGAATTTTGGACGTTGGGTCGCGGCGAAATCTCACAGGAAAGCACTCCGTCCACCGCGGGGCGGTGGTCATTGTCGTGGGGTGGTGAGGTCGCGGTGGAGTTACTGAGGCTCGCCGCCGGGTCGCGGTCAGTCTCGCCGTGGGGCGGTGAAATAACATGGACTTCACGTCGGGTCGCGGTAAGAGGTGACGCGGGGCGGTGGGTGATGTTCTCCATCTCATATTCGTCCTCCTCTTCAGCACTAGGAGGAACATTTTCCCTCGGGTTTACTACCGTTTGAGATGGTAGATTTCCCGACTTCCTTGCCTCGATCCGTATAATCGCCTCCACCATCTGGTCCACCTGCCTGACTATATTCTTGACACTTGACTCAGTAGTCTGAGAAGAAGCTTGGACGAGGTCCACCAGCCTTTCTATATTCTTGATGCTTGACTCCCTGGTTTGAGCACGAATGGCGAAGTGCTGAGTCAAGGTCCTGAGCATCTCTTCAGTTGACAAATTTGGATTGGACATTGGTAGGCTATGCTCGTATGCCGGATTGTACTATTGTGGAGCACCCTGCTGGTAGAAAGATTATGGCTCCGGGTAGAACTACGGGTCGTCATAATCATATGGATGATATTGAGGGCTCCCATAACTCGGATTGGGGTGATTCCTCCACCCTGGAGTGTATGAGTATGAGTATGGGTCATATCGCGGCTCTCCCCAGGAATCCATATCTATAACAAAAATCAAAAAGGGAAAACAAAAGTCAGTAGCACGGACATGGACCGTAAGATAGATCCACACCAAAGTAACACACACACGAACAAACACACAGAAAAATCAAAACTTGCCTCCCCGGCAATGGCGCCAATTTGATAAGGCGTTGTCGTGACACCTAAACAAAATAATCCTAACAAACCTAAACAAGTAGTAGAGGCAAGCAAGGGTCGATCCCATAGGGAGGAAGTGATCTTTCTAAATGTTAATCAGCATGCAAAGTAACAAGAAAGGGGGGTTTTGGTTGTTCACAGAGTAACAAGGTTAAGTTGGCTTGAGAATATGAATGGGGAAAGTAGTTCCACTAGAACGAGATCCACAATACAGAGATATAAGTTGATCACTGAAATCTATTCAATCCAAGTTCTTTTACTATTCTTATGGTTGTTCCCACCCTGATCTTAAGTACTATCGATTCTCACAGTTGTCGATAAACTTATTACTATGCCAATGGTAAAATACCACTGATTCTCACAGTTGTCGGTATACTTTACCACCAACAAAGCAATAGCAATACACACAAGGATATAGGATACATGAAAATAGAAAGACATATTAATACTCGCATGCAACTGACTCTCACTCACAGTTGTACGCTTGGAACCCCTATACGCGCAATTGTGTTTGCCACTAGATATGCACTCGGAACCCCTATATGCAATCCTAGCAATTGATAAATGTTACTCAACCTAGCTGGCCAGACTATGAAGAACAATGATAAATCAATAATCAATATAACCAAGAGAATCAAACCAACACACATAAGAATAAGAACAAGGAATATAAATCTCACAACCGAATCAACTGTATTGCTTCAAACGTCTAGCAGAACAAAGGTGTTTAGCTCTCCATGGGTTGAAAACCCTGGAGGCAGAATGAAAAACGAACTTGTAAAACTAAAACTGTAGATTGTCAAAATTGTGGCAACTAGGTTAACAAAAGGGTTTTTAACCTAAATCTAAAAGTGATAAAAATAATAAAAGGAAATAATAATAAAATAATAACCAAATATAAACTAATCAAATCCCGGGAAATTAATCCCGGAATCACGCTCGGTCTCTCTCTCGTGAAATCAGCTTCTCGGCCCACACCAATGCACATCTCGCTCGGCCCAATTCCAAGCTGCGATGGCCCATCTCCAATCAGCGGCCCAACAACACAAGCATCAGATTGCTGACGTCATGGTGATGTCATCACTCCGCTGCTTCAATTTGACGCGCGTGGCATTCCCTCGCTTCACTTCACGCGGGCCTCTGCCTTCAGTTGGGCCTTTCCTCATCCAATTCGGCCCAACATCACGTGGCCTTCTTTTTCAATTCCAGCACGCGGGCTCGAAATAATTAATTGCTGCTTTGCCTCGCGTGGCCGCGGGGCATCAACCTTCTCTGAGACCCACCGCCGGGTCGCGGTGGCTCTAGCGCGGGGCGGTGATTTTTGCCCACCTTCTTCTTCTCTTCTGCTCTTCATTGTGGTTCCTTCATGTATTTTTCTTCGTCTCCTCAGGTGGTCAACTCCTCTTCCTCTGGATGTCTCCAATTAGCTCATCTAGACCACCAAAACCACACTTCTCCGCTCTAACTCCATAATCTCCAATTGTGCATAAAATCCAACCAAATGGCGCCTCAAACCTGGTAATAATCCTTAGATATGTGCTACAAAATAACACTTATCAAGGATACATGCAAATAGAAGAAAACCTTACTATTTAACATGCAAATGATTCTCACTCACGATTGCGCACTCGTATTCCACTATATGCAACAATCATGTATGCTACTAGATATGCACTCGTATTCCACTATATGCAAACCCTAGAAATTGATAAATATTACTCAACCTAGTTGATCAGGCTATGAAGAATAACAATAAATCAGTATTCAATATTACCAAGAGAATCAAACCAACGCGTATAAGAATAAGAACAAGGAATAGAAATCTCACAAACACATCAACTGTATTGCTTCAAACGTCTAGTAGAACAAAGGGAAATTAGTGCTCCATCAAAGGTGAATGAAACCCTAATAAGAAAAACAACGATGATAATAATAAGTGTCTGCTTAAAGTCTCTGGCTTAAAGTGTCTGCCTCTTAACCTAGAAAGAGGTCTTAAGTAGGTTTTGGAAAATAAAGTTAACCTAATGCAAATAACAAAGGAAATAAAATAATAGCATTAAAGAAATCCGAAAATGCATAAAAGGAAATAAGTCTGTGCTGGCCGCGAGGCGTAACGTGCCCATCGCGGGGCGGTGAGGTCCACCGTGGGGTGGTGGCTTCTCCACTAGCGTGACCTTCAATCTTCTCTGAGAACCACCGCCGGGTCGCGGTGGCTCTGGCGCGGGGCGGTGAATGATGCCCACCTTCTCTCTTTAGCTCCTCTTCTTCTTCTCTTCTGCTCTTCATTACTACCAAGTGTTGGTAGTCTTCTTCATTAAACTCCAGCAGAACCTTCTCCATCTTCATCATCTCCATCTAAGTTGTAAAACCCTGGATATCTTCACTTCTCTCCACAACTTCTGGATTCAGACTTAGCCACAAATCTCATCCTAAACTCCTCTAAATAATGCTAATAATTGCTAGTAAAGGTGCATGAAATGACACCTATCAAATTCCCCCATACTTAGACCTTTACTCCTCCCGAGTAAGCTAATGATAAACCTACTCTCTCAATCAAACACCAAGGCCTCAGGAAGTACAAGAAAATAAGACACCAGCAACTATAACATATCAACAATCAGCTCCAGACAACCAAAACAAGTGATGCAAAGATAATTCTAATCCTAACTCCAATCTAGCTCCTTATCGCTCCAGAGTGGCCTACTCGAGTCATCCTTATGACTCCTCTTCTTATGACGCCTCGCCAAGAATAATGAGAAATCCTAAAATAACTCTTCTTCTTTTTCGCTCATCTTGCCTAGGCGCCCTCTCGGGTTTTCACCTAGCCACTCATTTCATTTTGCTAGATGTCTCACATATACTCGCATCACTCCAGTCCACTTTTGCACCGGTCTATACCAGTCGGACTACCTGCTTTTTACCTGAACCGCCCTTTCGGGTTTTCGGCTCATCCCAGGATTTTGATTGCCTTTTTCAAATCTTTTTGGCTTTTTTTTGTTTTTTTTTAAATCAAATGCTCGAATGCAAATTACAGAATGGAAATAACAGAACACAAAGCTATATACACTAGCTAGATAGATAGCACAGTCTAAATCCCTCCCCCATACTTAACCTGAACATTGTCCTCAATGTAGAAAAGAGAACAGCAAATGAAATAGGGAAAGGAGAAATAAACTCACTGTGGGCCGGATGGTGGTGGTGGTGGGAACCTCCCAAGGTAGTCCCTCATATGAGCGTCCATAGCGTCTAGACGCTCATCTACATTAGCACGGAACTGGGTTTGCCAAGTCTGCAGACCGGTCTCTACTCGGGTGTTCCAGTGAGTTTGCTGCGTCGAGAATGCATCAAATCTTGCATACAACTCTTGCCAAGGCGTGGCAGGACCATAGGAAGATGAGGGCGCGCCAAATGGGGTAGCAAAGGAGCATCCTCACCCACAAACTCAGCAGCAGCAGGGCCAACACCAGCACTAGGGCCCTCTCCAAACGAACCCGAAGGAGCAGCCACATGGGTATCATCACCCATAACTCTGCTAAACAAAATGATACACACTCTAACATACCAAACTCACTCAACGTCGGCTTGTCAAAGAATTTAGTAGCCAACACCTTCCTCTCCTTCACAACATTGTACACCTCATTCTCATCCCTCGTAGATGCTTGCTTCCTACCTCTAGGTTCCATAAGTGATGATGAGATGCTCAAAACAAAAGGCAACCAAGAGGACTTACAAACAAGCGAAAACACGAAGTCTAGAGGTCTCGACGCGGGGCGGTGGACGAGTCGCCGGGTCGCGGTGAGACAACTGGAACTTCACACCGGGTCGTGGTGGGGGTCGCCGCGGGGCAATGGCTGGCAACGCGAGGTGGGGCAACACGAGGCGGGGTGACAACGACGCGGTGGGGTTGTGTTTGGCTTGTGTGTGAGGCTAGACTCCAAATTGGGCAAGGAAACTCAAGATTAAGGTATTTGGAGGCTAGGATCGGACCAAGAACGAGAGGGATTGGGGGGAGAATGGGGGATTTGTGAGAGTGGGGGCTAGGTTAGGGAAGGTGAAAGGGAAGAAGGGTAGATGATGGGCCGGTCATGTACAATGGCCCATAGAGAAATCTCGGCCCACAAAGGGGGCCCAAACCGTCAAATCCATAGTTACCACTCAAGAAATAAAAAATTTACTCCCCATTTAAGGTTTTTTCGGGGCCTTTTTTTTCGGAGTTGAGAAAGTTTACCAGACATCCACCGCGGGGCGATGGTCTCCACCGCGGGGCGGTGGTCTTCGCCGCGGGGCGGTGGCTTGACTGGAAACACCGTCTGCTCTCCATTTACTTTCGTACCTGAAATGTTAGTGACAGGCGAACGAAACAAAGCAAAAGAAATTACGAAATTAAACTAAGAGAAGGAAAAATCAAGGAAAAACTACCTCGGGTTGCCTCCTGGACAGCGCCTTGGTTAACGTCGTTGGCTTGACGTACTGCAGATCAATCACCACCTAGAATAGGATCCCCTCGGAATCCTCTTACTCGTCTCCTCCTGCTGGAACCTTCCATGGAAAGGCTTAAACCTTAGACCATGCTCCCTCTTAGCCAATGACTCCATGATTGCTTCCTTTGGAGCATCTCCCCCATACTTAGAGCGATGTGGGGGCCGATAGGGCTTGACCTGATCATGCTGCATGACACTAGATGAAGGCTTACAGCCTTGTGTGGTTAGTGTAGGGGGGCAAGTGCCCAAATTAGAGGGAATAGACTCTCCTATGTCATCAAGCAAGACATCATATTCATGCAACTCAAAAGGTTCAGCAATAGCAGAAAAATCAACTATGGTCTCCACTACACTAGGCTTAACATTTTCCTGAATAGGATTGTCAATATCACTAATGTAGCGAAGGGGAGGCAATTCAATGGAGTTGGCCTTATGAATATTATGCTCAAAAATTATTCCATCGAATTCCATAGTCAAAGTTCCACTATCCACATCAATCTTCGTCATGGATGTTTTCATAAAAGGTCGACCTAACATAACAGGAGCAACCTGTTCACCATAGTCCATATCCATAACAAAGAAATCATCAGGAAAAATTAAGGGACCAATTTTAACAAGAATATCCTCCACAATACCCTTAGGAGACACACAAGAACCATCAGTAAGTTGTATCACAATATTAGTATCATGCAATGGTCCGACTCCTAAATCCTCAATCAATGAATAAGGCAAAACATTAATAGAGGCACCCAAGTCTAGCAAGGCTTTCTCAAATCGATGCTCACCTATAGCAATCGGGATAGTGAACGTACCTGGATCCTTGCACTTCGCAGGCATACGCCTTTGTAATACCGCCGAGACATGTTCACCAACCGGGACCTTCTTCTGGACCTTCAGCTTTTGTTTTCTCTTAATGGTGCACAGCTCCTTCAAAAACTTGGCATATCGAGAACAGCCTTAATAAGCTTGAGAAGAGGAATGTTCACCTCACAGTTTCGGAACGTCTCGAAAAGATCACTGTCGTCGGCGACCCTTCTAGCCCTTAGCGCCTCGGGAAAAGGTGCTGGTGGCTTCTCGGAACCAAGAGGGGGAAAAGCCGGACGAACATAATTATCAACACAGACTTCATCGGCAGAGCTGGGAGTTTGGAGACCGGGTCGCGGTGGTCCCACCGCGGGGCGGTGGTCATCGCCGCGTGGCCTCAGATGTGAGGAGGAATTACTGAGACTCACCGTCGGCTCGCGGTCAGTGTCACCGCGGGGCGGTGACTGGCACTCTTCTTTACTGGTCTCAGACCCAATTCGCCGCCGGGTCACGGTGGAGTCCACCGCGGGGCGGTCACTGATTTTCTCCTTCTCAACTTCGTTCTCCTCTTCAGCAATAGGAGGAACGACCATCTGCTTACCACTTCTGAGGGTGATGGCACTCACAACATCAGCCAGTTCGCCAATCTGCCTCTCCATATTCTTTATGCTTGACTCAGTAGCCTGAACATGAGTGGCGAAATATTGAGTCAGAGTCCTTAGTATCTCTTCAGTAGTAGCACCAGAGCTTTGGCCTTGAGGCCTCTGTTGGTACGGGACTCTCTGCTGGTATTGCTGTTGTGCTGGCTGTTGACCACCCTAAGGGTCACTCCATCTGAAACCTGGATGGTCTCGCCCTCTCGGATTATAGTTAGGTTGTCCACCAAACTGCGGTCTAGGGGGTCCGTAACCTCCTACAGCATTCACTTCAGCAGTACCTTCCTTCTACAGCTGAGGACAAGTATCGGTAGGGTGAAATTGATCATAGCAAATCCCACATGCTTTGACTTGTTGAGGAGTGTTTTGGTTTGCCATTCTCTTCACCATATCCTTCAACTCAGCTAACTCATTCAACACAGGGCTAGATCCTGCAGGGGTCACAGCATTGACCGCCTTTCTCTGGTAAGTCTTGCCAAAGCTCTTGGTACTCTCACTCATCTCCTGGAATCTTTCCATGGCTGCATCCGGTGTCAGATTCAGAATGCTTCCACCGCATGCAGCATCAACCATCCTTCTTTCTTGATCTAGCAGACCATTGTGCAAATAGAGAACAAGGTCCTGCTTGGCGTATCCATGGAATGGGCAGCTAGAGCAAAGCCTCTTGTACCGCTCAAGGTAGTCATATAGCGTCTCATCACCACCCTGCTCAATGTTAGCAATTGCCTTTTTCAAAGCATTCGCCTTCTTCGTTGGGAAGTACTTGTCAAGAAACGCCTCGTGCAGTTTATTCCAGGTATCTATGGTTCCTGGCGGCAAGTGATAATACCAGTCGCTAGCAGAGTCCATCAAAGAAAAACCAAAGGCTCTCATCTTGATTTGATCCTCCATCATATTCCTTGGCTTCATAGTATTGCAGACATTGTGGAATTTACCCAGATGAGATATCGGGTCCTCTCCACTCAAACCATGGAATTTCGAGAGATAAGCAACAACTCCAGATTTCAGCTCAAAGTTCACCCCTTCGCCGAGCGCAGGGATGATGACAGCCAAGGGTTATGCCCCGATGTTCAGTTCAGTCAGCACTCTCAGAGTTTCGGCCATTGCAACAACAGGGATGTCAACTGGCTCAATCGGATCAACGGTCTCAATGATCTCAACCTCTGCTTCTTCTTCTTCTTGATCGCGTAGGTTCGCACAGAATGTTCTGCCGATTTCTGGATCAAAAGCAGCTAGAAGGGAGTCAGTACTACGGGTGTCGACCATAAGATAGGTCTTCACCAAATTCAATCACAAAAACACACAACAAAAAAAAAAGAAAACTTCCCCGGCAACGGCGCCAAATTTGACGTGGCCGAAATATGCAGTGCAAATATCGTTGAATGGCCTAGTCAAAGTAAATGTCCTAATAGACCTACTAAACAGATGTATAGTAAGCAAGTAAGGGTCGAACCCACAGGGAAGATCTGATGCAGTATGCAATTATGATTGACAAGTAACTAGAAAGGGGGGTTTTAGTTATCAAAGAGAGCAAAACAAACAAGTTTGATTGATGAGAAAATATGATTGGGGAAAGTAGTTCCACTAGAACGAGATCCACAATACAGAGATATAATTTCATCACAGAAATCTATTCAATCCAAGTTCTTTCACTATTCTTATGGTTGTTCCCACCCTGATCTTAAGTACTACCAATTCTCACAGTTGTTGATAGACTTATCACAATATCAATGGAAGAAAACCTTACCACTAACAAAGCAATAGCAATGCACACAAGGATATAGGATACATGCAAATAGAAGAAAACCTTACTATTTAACATGCAAATGATTCTCACTCACGATTGCGCACTCGTATTCCACTATATGCAACAATCGTGTATGCTACTAGATATGCACTCGTATTCCACTATATGCAAACCCTAGCAATTGATAAATATCACTCAACCTAGTTGATCAGGCTATGAAGAATAACAATAAATCAGTATTCAATATTACCAAGAGAATCAAACCAACGCGTATAAGAATAAGAACAAGGAATAGAAATCTCACAAACACATCAACTGTATTGCTTCAAACGTCTAGTAGAACAAAGGGAAATTAGTGCTCCATCAAACGTGAATGAAACCCTAATAAGAAAAACAACGATGATAATAATAAGTGTCTGCTTAAAGTCTCTGGCTTAAAGTGTCTGCCTCTTAACCTAGAAAGAGGTCTTAAATAGGTTTTGGAAAATAAAGTTAACATAATGCAAATAACAAAGGAAATAAAATAATAGCAATAAAGAAATCCGAAAATGCATAAAAGGAAATAAGTCTGTGCTGGCCGCGAGGCGTAACGTGCCCACCGCGGGGCGGTGAGGTCCACCGCGGGGCGGTGGCTTCTCCACTGGCGCGACCTTCAATCTTCTTTGAGAACCACCGTCGGGTCGCGGTGGCTCTGGCGCGGGGCGGTGAATGATGCCCGCCTTCTCTCTTCAGCTCCTCTTCTTCTTCTCTTCTGCTCTTCATTACTACCAAGTGTTGGTAGTCTTCTTCATTAAACTCCAGCAGAACCTTCTCCATCTTCATCATCTCCATCTAAGCTGTAAAACCCTAGATATCTTCACTTCTCTCCACAACTTCTGGATTACATACTGAGCCACAAATCTCATCCTAAACTCCTCTAAATAATGCTAATAATTGCTAGTAAAGGTGCATGAAATGACACCTATCAAAAGGCCTCCTTAAATAGCCACAAAACCAAGCCAAGAAGACAACTCTTCACATGATCGACGGCAATACAAAGAGTCTCACCTTAACTCCTAATTAAGTTCTGGAAAATGTAACATCAACTAATGAAATAACTCATATTAATATATTATGAAGACCACATTGCTCGAGCATTTGAGCACTTAATTAGCGCTCTTGGCTTGGATGAGAGGCAAAGGACCAAGGAGGTCCATGGACGTTGTCATGTTCGAGGGAAGTTGGCTAGCTCGAGTGGTGTGGAGCCTTGATGGGACTTGGGCGTCGATGAGGGTTTGCAGTGAGCGGCATTGATGCGTGCGAGGGCATAGGCGCGGGTGTTGGCATTGTCTTGTCTTGATCACCATGATGGGCAATAGTCAAAACACTAACACATGGTGAACACATTTTAAATGAAAGATGAACATCTTGCATATTCAATAAACAAATTTCATAATCACAAACGCAAACATAAACAACTAATGTAGTGCACAGTTAAATTCAAAAATTGATGAACATTTACATCAAAAACTCTTTAGCACACTTAGGATAACACATTGTGAACACATTTTCAGTGAAAGATGAACATGTACTTCACTGAAAGATGAACATATACATGTATATTTAATGAACAAATTTTAAAATCACATACACAAACATAGCACCTAATTGAATGCACATTTAAACTCAAAATTGATGAACATTTACATCAAAAACTTTAAGCACACTTAGGCTAAAACACGGTGAACACATTTTCAGTGAAAGATAAACATCTACATGCATATTCAGTGAACAATTTTCATAATCACATAACACAAACATAACACCTAATTTAATGCAAGGTTAAATTCAAACTAGATGAACATTTAGATTGAAATCTACTGAACACACTTACGCTAACACATGGTGAACACACTTCTCAATGAAAGTTGAACTTCTACGTGCATATCTAATGAACATATATGTGTTTACAAAAATTAAATAAAAAACGGCCATCGAAGGAAAATAAACTTCATAAAACGCGCAAAGTTTTGAAAACACAAAAATATTTCAAATCAACAACGATTATACACGAAAAAAAGACACACAAAGCAAACTAATGAGAAAAACCTAAAAAAATTCATAAAATAAGTAACTTCAAGTATACTACACATATTAACGCGATTTTAAAAAATGCATGAGAAGGAACAAATTTACACAATAACCTACAAAGATCTAATTTAGGGTTTATCTTGCTCCACCAAAACACCAACTTTCTCAGTTCGTGTATTCTCTGAATCGCCAAACATTTGAATGGGATTTTGTTCTATTACTAGCGATGAACGTTAGATTTGTGAAGAACTTGAAAGAAGTTTAGACAATAAGAAATGAGAAAGTAGAATCGCCTTCGAGAGAGATTTGAGTTGATTTGAAATGACAACTGAAATGAAAGAGAACCGAAGTGTCTTTCTCTTTTTGAAGTTTAATCATTACAGTGAATGTGTGACACACTCACGTTTTATATCAGTCATCGGATGATTTCTTATCAACAGCCCTGGTGAGTTCTTATTTCTGTCTTATAAAACCGTTCCTATATGATGCGGATTTTAAAATTTTCTACCAGAGTGTATTATTTTCTTTTTCATTACGAAAGCCGAGCAGGAAAAAACGGGTGATAGTTGATACAGGAAAAAACGGTTGATAGATACAGGAAATGTAAATTAAGGATTCGTTTCAATCTCTAAAAATAATATATTAAATTACATTATCTTATATTTTATTATATTAAATAATTAATTTAATATATTATTTTTGAAATCCAAACACACCCTAATTAGTCCATAGGAAACGAAAGAAAGCCGTAAGTAAAGAGAGGTCGGATATAAGGAAAATGTGATTTTTTTATAGCAACAAAGAAAAGGAAATTGTGGTGGTGGATAATGACGGAGAGATTTAGTAAAGAAGGGCTCGTGCTACGTGCGTTGCCTTCATGGGATTGCCAGCATTTGGCTTGTGAACCTACACACGTCCCTCTTTTCATTTTTATATATTTTGATTTTGTATTACGTACATATATGTATACAAATAAGCTAAATTGGATTTGTAGCTAGCGAGCCACCATTTTCTCTACTTCTTCTATACATAAATAACTCTTGTCTATACACCAAGCTCCATCACGGCCACCATGGCAAGGACCTTCGAGGAGACCGACCAATACTACCTTAGTGTTGACGAGGTGCGTACGTATACCCAATCTTTTTCAGCTCACTAACTAAGTCTTCGATCTCAATTCTTTCTTCTTTGGTTGGACATAGGAAGCATACAATTGTATTTCTCGTTCATGTTAGAATTCAATTTCAAGAATGAAATTAATCCATTTTATTTAGTTAAAACTGAGAATTTATTAAAATTTACTTATTATAACCCTTAACTATTAAACTTCATAAATAATTCATAGATGATAAGGAATATATATATATAGTTTATACATAACAAAAAAAAGATTTGAACAACTACATATATTTGATGATACTTTCTCAGATTGTACTTCTTGAGAGCTAGGTACGTGGATTATTAACTAAACGATAATTAAGTTAATGTGAAACGATATATGAGTTTGGGGAATTTCTGATGTGTATTATACCTTCCAAGGGTTGAATATATGCCGATTATAAGATAAGATCTCCAAAGAGATATATGGTAACAAGATATTTATAAGATAGAACATAAGGAAATAAGATAACTTAATATCCAATCTAATACTCCCCATCAAGTTGGAGCATGTGGATCAACAATGCCCAACTTGTCAAGAAGAAACTGAAACGGTGCCTTGCATAAAGCCTTGGTGAAGATATCTGCAGGTTGCTGGGAGGTAGGTATGTGAGACAGCTGCACCGTGCCAGCAACCACTAAATCACGCACAAAATAACAATCAATCTCTATGTGCTTCGTTCTCTCATGAAAAACCGGATTTGCTGCGATATGAAGAGCAGCTTGACTATCGCACATCAACTGAACCGACGTGTCATTCTTAATCTCGAGAGAGAGAAGAAGAGAGCGAAGCCAAATGATCTCGCTACAAGCGGAAGCCATTGCCCTGTATTCCGCTTCTGCCGATGACTTGGACACCGTTGGCTTCTTCTTTGTCTTCCAAGATATAGGAGAGTCTCCTAGGGTGATGAAGTACCCAGTAATGGAACGACGAGTAAGAGGACAAGAGGCCCAATCAGGGTCACAATAAGCGGTCAAGCGAAGAGCACTAGCACCAGATAGATGTAGACCTTGACCAGGGTGACCCTTGAGATAGCGCACAACCCGAATGGCTGCCTGCCAATGGGAATCCTTGGGAGATTGTATAAACTGGGATAGGGTATGCACAACATAACATAGCTCTGGGCGTGTGATGGTAAGATACACAAGACGGCCAATCAGATGGCGATAGCGCTCGGGATTTTCTAAATCTGGTCCGTTGAAACCAGCTAGCTAATGATGCGAGTCCATGGGAAAGTCGCACGGCTTGGAGCCCAGTAAACTTGATTCAGCAATAATCTCCAATGCATACTTACGTTGAGATATGAAGAGGCCGGAGGAGTTACGGGCGATCTCTAAGCCAAGGAAATACTTGAGAACTCCCAAATCCTTCATGTGAAAGCATGAGCTAAGATACTTCTTAAACGCCGATATGGTAGAAGCATCATTCCCTGCTATGATCAGGTCATCAACATAAACGAGGACATGTACAAGAGTACCATTCCACTCCATAGAAAAGAGCGAGTAGTCTGCTCGACTCTGGGTGAAGCCGAATCGCGTAAGTGTCATGGCCAGCTTAGAGAACCAATTGCACGGTGCTTGACGAAGACCGTATAAGGACTTTCGAAGCCTGCAGACACGCCCGGGAAGAATAGAGGTGTATCCTTGCAGTGGACGGACGGCAGATCATAGATGGCAGTGGACGGACGTTTGGACGCGGACTGCGACTCAGTGTTGGATGAAGAAGACAGCGAAGGAAAACGATCCTTAAAGAAAACAACATCCCGAGAGGTAAATACCTGATGAGTGTCTAGATCATAAAGATGCCATCCACGCTGACCAGCAGGGTAGCACAGAAACAAACACTTCCTGCTGCGCGGAGCGAATTTATCCTTAGTCTCGGGGCAATTTCGAAGCATAGCATAGACATCCGAAAACACAAAGATGCAAGTATGACGGGGCATGACTGAAAAGCATCTGAAACAGACTCTTGTTGCCTAACAGCGAAGTTGGAGTGCGGTTGATTAAATAGCAAGCAGTTAAGACGTACTCGTCCCTAAAATCAACCGGGAGAGATGCCTGAAACCGAAGAGCTCGAGCCACATTAAGAATATGCATGTGCTTGCGTTCAACCCGACCATTTTGTTGAGGTGTGTAGGCACAAGATGTCTCAACAAGGATGCCCTACGTGGCAAAAAACGGGCGAAGAGGCAGAAATTCAGTACCATTATCAATACTGTAACACCCCCCAAATTTCCACCATTGAAAGTATTACTGCCAGTGACCTCGGATATAACATCCCGAAGTCATCCCAGAATTTTCCAAACGATATAACCATCAACAAACAACAATTATGATACAAAATATCATAACCTTCGATTAAAACCATAGTCGCGGAATTTCAACACAATTCCAATACGACCAAATACATCAAAAATACATAATCAGAACCTTTACAGCGGAAGTCTTAATGTCAAACACAAATAACACAGCGGAAGTCTTTACACAAAATCACCTTTTTAACACAGCGGAAGTCTTGTAAACAAAGCGACAAAATAACTTGTCAAAACACCGTTCATCTTCATAGTCGTTCTAGCCTTCACGGAACAGAAATATACCTGATATGCCGAATCGAACGGATGACACCAGCCAACCATGCAAGGGAATAATTTCGGTTGGTTAGTCTAATGAAAGACCACGCAAGGGAACAAAGCAGAGTGGTTCGAAGCAGTCGTATTAGGTTAGACTCATCGCTTCTCGAATAATAACCGATGACGATAGTCAACCATCATACTCCTACTGGAATAACAAAAGGTATGCACAAGAGAAGATTCTGGAAACCGAGCCTCACGGCAATCAATCCCAAAAGAAGACTCCAACAAAAGTGAGTTTTAACAGAAATATGACAAATGTTGGGAACCCAAATAATCAGACAAACACAACATCGCATACGAGCGATCTAAACTAAGACGAGTTTTACCAGCTGTACTAACGCTTAGCTGCACTACTCGCCAAGGTATATTAAGTATGTGCGCCAAGAGCACTTATCTGAGTTAATTCCAGAACAAACCACAACACGTTATAAGCTTTTAGATATCCACAACACGATCAAGAATGACTGGACCTCACATAGAGCCCAACGTCCGTATCCACAACAGTTCCACAACCATTGATGTCAGGGTCTCCACTGCCCCTTCACCAATTTATTATCAAGAAACGACTGGACCTCACATAGAGCCCATCGTCCCTACGAATACTCGTGCTAACTAAACATTTTAACACAACAATAAATCACATCAAAGCCATCACGGCCCACACCTACACAATATAACTATAATAGCGTCGATTCTAGCAGAATATACAACCTATTATAATATCAGATTTTAATCATATTAATTAACACAACTGTTCCCAACATAAACAAGAATCATCCCAAATTAATTAACAACTAAACAATTGATAATTAATTGAAATATGGAATGATGAGCAAGAGCGAACCGCCACTTGCCTTAGATCCGACGAGTTCGAACAAAGCTTAGAAACGTCGAGTTCCTGGATCTGAAACTGGGGCAGATCTTGGATAATAAATCCCTAAGAAACGACCCATAACGAGACCCTAAGTTAGATTCAATATCCACATAATTGAATCTAAAAGAATAGGAAAAGAATCAAAGGAATCGAGCCTCGCCCAAAGCCAAGCACCCACGAACACACACTCGGAAAAGGCTCGCCGTGGGTGCGGTGGGAGCTTGCCGCGGGGTGCGGTGGACAGACAGTGGCGAGCTCTCGCGACAGTGAATCAATGGAGAACTTACCAAATCGCTTCGTTTGCTTTCGATTTGATTATGGTTCGATCTACCAACACCTTAGACCTTCAAATACCACTAGAGGTACCCTTCTTAACTCAAGGAACACTCCGATGAGAGCTTGGAACAAGCTGGAAATGGTGAAAACAGAGGAAAAACAGAGGAAGGAGACGAAGCTTCACATCCTCTGATTTCGATCCCTTTTATAGTCCCAAAACGAGCTTCCCCAAAGGGAACAAGTAAGGAGACAAGGGGACAGGTCAAGGTGCCACTTGAGCTGCGCAGAGCTGACACATCCGGCAAGTTGCAGCTGGTGCTTATCGCGAAGACGAAACCGCCTCAGCTTTTGGCCTTCGCCGCAGGTGCGGTCACTTGACCGCGGGGTGCGGTCAAGCCCAGTTTCACCCTTCTAATCCGATTCACTTTTGGGTTAATTTCTTAACCCCGGGTTAAATATATTTGTACACGATCGACAATTTAACCCCGAAAATACTTCAATTGGATTTTATATTACTCAGAAAAATATTACAGAGTTCAAACAATATACAAAATGTCTGAAACTCTCTTAAAAATTAATCCGACTAGTAATACGGGAGTTGGAAAAATTCCAAAATATCCTTATAAAATGAGGGATATTACAAGTACGCACCCGTTGAATTTGCTTGTGAAATTGAGTGCGTGCGAGGGCGCATAATTCCACAAAGAACTTGATGACTTCTGTTTTGCTGGCCATAAGATAGACCCAAGTAGCTCTGGAAAAGTCATCAACTATGGTTAAAAAATAAGAGGCTCCCGAAGTAGACTTCACACTGTAAGGTCCCCAAACATCACAATGAACCAACTGAAACAAATTGTCTGCTTTATTATAACTTAATGGAAAAACACTACGTGTTTGCTTTGCTTGGAAGCATACATCACAAGGGTCTTGCGATTTATTAGAAAAAACAAAAGAGTCTAAACTGGAAATCGAAGATAAGATAGACGACGAGGGATACCCTAATCGCTGATGCCATAAAATAGAAGAGTTGGTAGGAGATATTGCAGAAGTCGAGCAAATGTCAGAGTCATCTCGAATGTCGTGAAGCTAGTAGACCCCACCACGTTGTTCACCGACTCCAATCACCGCCCTCGTATTGCGGTCCTGTAGCACGCAAAAATGATCAGTCAATAGAACAAGGCAATTCAGATCTTTAGAAAGATGAGCAAAAGATATCAAATGACAATCTAATTGAGGAATCAATAGAACATGTTGTAATTTGAGGGAACCAGCCAGAACAAGAGTCCCTGCTTCAGAAGCCGATGAAAATCTGTTATCGGGCAATTTAATGGAAACAGAAGGGATAGAAACAATGTCCTGTAATAACTTTTTGTCACCCTTCATGTGAAAGGAAGCACCCGTGTCCAAAATCCAGCCAGAAAACGTACCAGAGAACTGATTACTGGATCCAGAAAACATACCAGTGTCCAGAGGCGGCGCAGCAGTTGCATGAGCGAGGCGGGAAATATGTTTCAAGCTTCGTCCAAAGCTCCTTGATCTTACCGAAATAGGCGTCAACATTCTGGCCTTATTGACGACACTGAGCAATATCTGAACGGATCTGCATGATTCTTGGTCCATTACCGACCGAGAATCACTGATTATGAGTTTGGGGAATTTCTAATGTGTATTATGTCTCCCAAGGGTTGAATATATACCGATTACAAGATAAGATCTCCAAAGAGATATATGGTAACAAGATATCTATAATATAGAACATAAGGAAATAAGATAACTTAATATCCAATCTAATATAATGTTTGCTAGTATATATATAAGGCTTAATATATACGGAGTATATATTTAAATGGAAATTACATATGAAATCTCTAACAGTTGTATAAGCATGAAATCCTATAAAATAGCTCGTGTCATATTTGAGCAATCGGAGTTTTTTCGATCATGACCTGATAGTCAGATTCATTGATCGCCACTATACACTCTAAAGAGAGATTCTGCAGAGTGATACTGATAATTTTTAGTGGAGACCAAGCATTCAATGCTTGGTCTTCGGCATTGAATATATACGGTGGAGACCAAGCATTCAATGCCGAAGACCCCCGTCAACATAATTAAATGAGTTGACCGTGGGGGTCTTCGGCATTGAATGCTTGGTCTCCGCCGTTGACCACACGATCTCCGCCGTTGATCGTCAAATTTTTTTTTTACAGCTAGCTTGTGTGTTTTTAAAAAAAAAATCAAATGTTCATAATGTATTATGCAAATGCACATATAGTTCAATTATGACTTTTATCCCCGCGCAACTTGTGTTTTTCTTAGAAGTTCAAAATGCACATACGGTACAATCCAAATGCACATAGTGTACATTCTGAATGCACATAGTTTTCTCTTCAAATGCACGTAGAGTTCAATCAAGACTTTTACCCCCGAGCAACTTGTGTTTGTCTTAGAAATTCAAAATGTCATCGACATGTCATCAGGAGAGGTGCAAAATTTATGAAGCATATGGATTAAAATGTTCCATTGTTTATCGTCGAGTGCTAGGGTAAGTGTTGCACAATCATGTGAATTTAAGCCCAAGGTTGAGGAGTCACCTATAATACTGCTAGAGTGTGCAACATTGACAAGTGCAACGCCTTTGCCATTCGCTGAAGAAGAAGAAGATGAGGAAGCACCGCGACCACGCCCGCTGGCAACATAAGAATTGGGAGAAGAATCGGAATGAGATTGGCGATACTACTCTCACCAGTCTGGATAGCCATTCAACTTGAAGCAGGAGTCCTTCTCATGGCAAACACGACCACAATGAGTACATGAAGGTTTAGCAGAACGCTTACCTGGTTCCAAACGATCGGTAGGGAGCTAGAAGGAGCAAGGTTGCGACTGCGAGCAACCAACACAAGGACATCATTGCGAGATTCCCGTTCATTAGACATAGGTCTGTGTCGTTCCTCCTGAACGATCAATCAGTACACACGATTAAGGCCTGGGAGAGGGTCTTGTGTAATAATGGTGGAACAGATGGTTCCATAGGCACCATCATCGATCACCATCAGAAATTGATGGCCTTTTCCTCATCTTGTTGCGTCTGAAGATGAGTAGACCATGAGCACGTACACTTTCCAAAATTGCAACCCCGAGCCTTGACATAAGTCTGAAATTCGTCCCATAGTTGTTTGAGATGGCGAAAGTATGAGGCAACTCATTGTTCAATTTGTTGACAACGAGAGATCTTAGTGCCCGATTGATGGATATGACGCACGTTGTCAATAGAAAAACATTGCTTGAGATCATCCCAAAACTCTCTTAAAAATTAAAAATTAATCCGACTAGTAATACGGGAGTTGGAAAAATTCCAAAATATCCTTATAAAATGAGGGATATTACATTACCTCCCCCTTAAAAGAAGTTTCGACCCCGAAACTTGGCTATTCTAGGCCGACAACAACTCGGGAAAGCGTCTAAGCATATCCTCTTCAGTCTCCCAAGTAACCTCCTCGGTTCCTGATTTGGACCACAAAATTCATACCAACGGTACCACCTTGTTGTGCAATTGCTTCACTCGGCGCTCAAGAATTCGCACGGGTATCTCCTCGTAGGTACCATTTGCCTGGATCTCGATGTCTTCATAACTCAGCACATGAGATTCATCTGGCACATACTTCCTTAACAAGGATACATGGAACACGTTGTGCACTGGATGTGCCGATGGCGGCAATGCCAAACGGTACGCTAGAGATCCCATCCTATCAAGGATCTCAAATGGTCCCACGTAGCGAGGGTTAAGCTTCCCACGCTTACCAAATCTGAACACACCCTTGGTCGGCGATACTTTGACAAACACTTTATCACCAACCTCAAACTCAACATTCCTACGCTTCGGATCAGCGTAAGACTTTTGTCGACTTTGGGCCGTCAACATCCTTTGTCTTATCAAAGCAATGTCCGGGGCAGTCCTTTCGACTAGCTCTGGTCCGAGCAGAATCTTGTCGGCATTTTCATCCCAACAAATCGGAGATCTGCACTTGCGACCGTACAAAGCCTCGAATGGAGCCATTTTGATAGTAGCATGCCAGCTATTGTTGTAGGTGAACTCAATCAGACTCAGGTTGTCTTCCCAGCTAGTCGAATGATCGAGTACACAAGCTCTTAGCAAATCCTCCAAGGTCTGGATGGTCCTCTCAGACTGTCCATCAGTTTGAGGATGAAACGCAGTACTGAACCTTAACTCGGTTCCTATAGCCTTGTGCAATTCCTTCCAGAATCTAGACATGAATCGGCCATCACGATCTGATACAATGGTCTTCGGAGCACCATGCAAACGAATAACCTCGTATAAAAACACTTCTGACAGCTTTTTGGTTCCCCACGTTGTCTTGATAGCCACGAAATGAGCACTCTTCATGAGCCTATCAACGATAACCCATATAGCATCTTTCTGACTTCGAGTCTTGGGTAGCCCTGTGACAAAATCCATGGTGATGTCTTCCCACTTCAATTCTGGAACTGGAAGAGGTAGCAATTCTCCATTGGGTCTTCGGTGTTCAATCTTGACCTTCTGACAAGTCAAGCATTTCGCCACAAACTCTGCCACATCCCACTTCATGTTGGGCCACCATAACTTCATTCTGAGGTCCTTGTACATCTTGCTAGTGCCTGGATGTACAGAATAGGCTGACGAATGGGCTTCCCTCATCACCAACTGGCGAAGACCATCTACGTCAGGCACACAAATCCGGTCCCGAAACCAGAGTGATCCATCTTCCTGAATCACGAAGCCGGGAGCTTTCCCGTCCATCACTTCGCTACTTAGCTTTACCAAGATCACATCATCGACCTGCTTCTCTCTGATCTGATCAAGAAGCGTAGCTTGAATCTCAAGCATACTCAGGTATCCACGACGTTGATCGTACAAGACTTCGATCTCGCACAATTCTTGGTTCAGCTTGGTCTGAGCAACAAGCAAAGCCACTACAGTCTCGTGCGGCGTCTTCCGGCTCAATGCATCAGCTACTACATTGGCCTTGCCCGGATGATACAGCAATTCGATGTCGTAGTCTTTGAGTAGCTCCAACCAACGCCGTTGTCTCATATTCAGCTCCTTCTGAGTAAATATGTATTTGAGACTCTTGTGATCAGTGAAGACTTGGCATCTCACACCATAGAGATAGTGTCTCCAAATCTTCAGCGCAAACACCACTGCTGCTAACTCTAGATCATGCGTTGGATAGTTTTCTTCATAAGTTTTCAGCTGTCTTGATGCATAAGCAATCACCTTGCCTCTCTGCATCAACACACATCCCAACCCATTTTTCGAAGCATCACTATAGACCGCATAATCGTCATTTCCTTCCGGCAGTGTCAAAACCGGTGCCGAGGTCAAACATTGCTTTAGCTTCTGAAAACTGGCCTCGCACTTGTCACTCCAGACAAACGTCTTATGGACCTTGCGGAGCAAACCGGTCATTGGTAGAGCGATCTTCGAAAATCCCTCCACAAACCGTTTGTAGTATCCAGCAAGTCCTAGGAAACTGTGCACCTCCTTCACATTCTGAGGCCGCTTCCAATTAGCTACTGCTTTAATTTTCTGGGATCAACCATCACCCCATTCTCATTGATCACGTGGTCTAATAAAGTCACTTCCTTGATCCAAAAGTCACACTTAGACAACTTTGCATAAAGCTGACTTTGTCTAAGGACTGATAAAATAATCCGTAGGTGTTCCTCATGAGCTTCCACGCTTGGAGAATAAATCAAAATGTCGTCGATGAAGACCACCACAAACTTGTCCAAGTACTGGTGAAAACATCGGTTCATGAGGTCCATGAAAACCGCTGGAGCATTCGTAAGTCCAAATGGCATGACTACGAACTCGTAGTGACCATACCTCGTCTGGAATGCAGTCCTCGGAATATCTTCCTCACGAATCCTGAGCTGATGATAACCAGATCTTAGGTCTATCTTGGAAAAGACTTTTGCTCCTTGCAGTTGATCTATCAGATCATCAATCCTAGGCAAAGGATATTTGTTCTTGATCGTGACTTTATTCAACTCACGGTAGTCGATACAAAGTCGAAGCGATCCATCCTTCTTTTTGACAAACAAAATCGAAGCACCCCAAGGCGATGCGCTCGGTCTTACATAGCCCTTGTCAAGAAGATCTTCAAGTTGCTTCTTTAACTCTTGCATTTCCACAGGAGCCATCCGATACGGAGCCTTTGAAATCGGCGCAGTACCAGGCTCGAGATCAATAGAAAATTCTACGTCACGTTTCGGGGGTAATCCAGGAATCTCTTTCGGAAAAACATCAGGAAAATCTCTAACCATAGGAATATCACGAACCGTAGGTCCATCTTTCATGGGCGAATCCAGGTAGCAAAGGTACCCGACACAACCTTGCCGAAGTAGCTTAAACGCAGCCATCGCATTGATAAGCCTGCCGTTATCCGCGTCATTCCGACCCTTGAATTTGCACACACACTGGCCCCCAGATGACACCGTTACAGTCCTTGAACTAAAGTCGATCACCACCCCATGACGCGTCAACCAATCCATACCGAGAATAAGGTCGTATGGAGCCATAGCAATGCAGATCAAATCTGCCTCAAACTTCTTACCCTGAATGGTAACTGGAAATTCTGACAAACGCTTGGTGCCCACTAAATGGTCACCATTAGGAAGATTCACAACGAAAGGTTGACAAACCTCGTTGCAGACTAAACCTAACTTACTAACACAATTCTCTGAAATAAAGGAATGGGTAGCACCCGAATCAAACAGTATGCACACATAAGTAGAATGAAGGTAAAGAGTACCTTGAGCAACTGGAGCGTTAGGTCCATCAGCCTCACGCATCTCGTATAGGCGCTGACCCTGACCTCCTAAAGCAGTGGGGGCTTTGCCTTTGTTTTGTGCAGTCGTCTGCATCGAAGGACTAGGAGTCTCCGTTGGTTTGAACCTAGGTCGGTTGTTCTGGTTAACAGACCCTTGCTGTGACTCTGTTCCTTTCTGCTTTCCCTGTCGACAGAACTTCTGCATATGCCCTTCCTTCCCACAACCAAAACACGACCTCATTTCCTTCTGACAAGCAATACTTCTGTGCCCAGCGGTACCACAATTGTAACATAGGATCAGACCCTTGCTCTGACCCGACTGCTGTGTTGACCCTCCTTGAGTCATTTCAATCCTTGCCTTGCCAGACTTGTCAAAGTTGGACGGCGGCACAGGTCGTTTAAATCCACTGGCCTGAGACTGATTCTGCATCGACCTCTGGCGATTCCTTTTCTTAGTTGACTCTTCCAAAGTCACTTCCAACTTATATGATGCATCCACGTATTGCTCCAAGGTAGAGCATCCGTGACGCAACATCATCGGTTTAATGTCTGGGCTCATCCACTCATGGAAATGCCAGATCTTATGTTCCTCGCTGGACACAACCGATCCAGCGTACTACAACAAATGATTAAACTTGGCCGCTAGCTCGGTCACTTTCAATCCGTCATTCTTGGGATAGAGGAATTCCTTGTGTTTCTCATCCCGCATGGCTTGAGAAAAGAAATGATCATTCATCTTCGTCTTGAACATTCCCCAGTTCAAATCAGCCCGATCAGCCAACCCAGTGTTCTCCCACCATTCGCTAGCATCCCCCTTCAATTAAAGAGAAGCTATATGCACCTTCTCAGCCTCGGTGCACTCGATATTGCGGAACAACCGCTCCATATGGGAAAACCAATGAGCCACCCTAACCGGCTCTCTTTTTCCGTCATAACTGTCCGGCCTCATAGAGTTAATGGTCTTTAGCGCTCGACCATAATCACCCCTATTCCTGGCCGTCTCATTACGGGGTACATGGACATTAGGTTCCTCGAACCTAGGAGCTACTGGCGGAACTGGCACATCTTGTGCCTGCGGTGCGACAGGTCGCATAACATCAGCGAATGCTTGCATAAATATTCCTCGAATAGCTGCAACAGCCGCTGCATCGAAAACCATTGGAGCGTTGACCTCAGCATGGTTATTGCCTCTAGGGTTGTTCTGAGACATAGACTCGTGTTCCTTCACACGGTCCGGATCATCCCTTATGATTGGTCTGGGATTATTGCTCGGCCCAGCACCAGTGCGAATAGTATTTCTTGTGTTCACCATCTGTTTACCGATCCAAGTCCCAATATTTTATATATTAATATCTCTTCAAAATAATTAATATAATAAAAGTTAACTCAGAGTAGATCAACTAGGTATTTTATAGATGAACTTCCAACAGAACTACATATTATACCAGAAGGATCTCCCGAGCTTTCTAACAAAATTGCCCGGAGATTTGCACTTTTCCGAATATACATCAAAACATACGCAACAAAAAAGAAATTACTACAGTCAACGTCAGCCCTTTACATGGCGCCTTGAAAACACTTTCTGTACGGCAGACTCCCTAAACATTGTTTCTTCGAGCGGGGTTTGTCGTCGGAATTCGGTGACGGACTCCTAACCCTACCTGGCCCTGGAACGCACTGTCCGTCCCTTGGCTCAGGAGTTCTCGGCCTTGCCCTCCTTCCTGCATGATCTGCTATATCGTCCATCAGCCGCTGCTCTTCAAAAGAGACTTCTTGTCCCTGATGAAGGATCTCGTATAGTTCTGGGCTCGACCTTCTCCTTCTCTGAACAAGGTTGGGCTGAGGGTCGCTTCTCTCTCTGGTGTCGTACCCGACATAGAGGGCTTCCCAATCAACTTCTGTCATCAGCGGGTATACTAGTTCAGGTGGCGGACTAGGGTAGAGGAATTGCATCCCCGAGTCCTCATTAACCACCAACAGGTGCCTCAAACTATCGGGCTCTTGACCCTGTTCTTCTTGGTTCTCTTCAGGATCTTCCTCTGGATCCTCTTTCGGGTCCTCTTCGGGTACCGACTCAATCTCGAGGTCGTTGTTGTAATACCCTTGAGCGTACCTTGATGGCTCAACAGGTTCCACTTCTGGAGTCACAACATCGTTGGATCTAAGTATCACTGATTCAGGAAGTACATGCTTAACTTCCTCGGGTGGGTTACTAGGTTCTCCAACCTCAAAGCATCTAGGGGGAGTAGGAAGATTCGGCCTTACTGGAGACGGCGGAGCCATCTCGGCATCTTCCAACTCTCTAATCAACGATAAACATGCTCCCATCCTATGGGACAACAAGAAAAGAATTAGTCTTTCTAGATATAGAAGCGAACTTCCATATCAGACTTTTAGAAAAGGCGCGACTATGAACGGTTAAAAATTTTTCTTGAAAATTCAGAGCCTTCGAAAACATTTCAAACGAGTGAAAATATTTCAAACCGGATCTATAACACTCCCTAGGCCAAGCTACCCCAGCCACATTACACACCTAGCCACCCAACGGTGCCGGTGCCGGTATTGGTGCCGCCTGTGAGTCCACAAGAGCAGTTTGACAACATTTTCAAAAACGAGTAAATGGTTCATGAAATCGCAAACCCGTTTTAAAAACTTTCGGCTCTGATACCAAATCTGTAACACCCCCAAATTTCCACCTTTGAAAGTATTACTGCTAGTGACCTCGGATATAACATCCCGAAGTCACCCCAGGCTTTTCCAAATGATATAACCATCAACAAACAAAAGTTATGATACAAAATATCATAACCTTCGATTAAAACCATAGTCGCGGAATTTCAATACATCAGAAATACATAATCAGAATATTTACAGCGGAAGTCTTAATGTCAAACACAAATAACACAGCGGAAGTCTTTACACAAAATCACCTTTTTAACACAGCGGAAGTCTTGTAAACAAAGCGACAAAATAACTTGTCAAAACACCGTTCATCTTCATAGTCGTTCTAGCCTTCACGGAACAGCAACATACCTGATGTGCCGAATCGAACGGATGACACCAGCCAACCATGCAAGGGAATAATTTCGGTTGGTTAGTCTAATGAAAGACCACGCAAGGGAATAAAGCAGAGTGGTTCGAAGCAGTCATATTAGGTTAGACTCATCGCTTCTCGAATAATAACCGATGACGATAGTCAACCATCATACTCCTACTGGAATAACAAAAGGTATGTACAAGAGAAGATTCTGGAAACCGAGCCTCACAACAATCAATCCCAAAAGAAGACTCCAACGAAAGTGAGTCTTAACAGAAATATGACAAATGTTGGGAACCCAAATAATCAGACAAACACAACATCGCATACGAGCGATCTAAACTAAGACGAGTTTTACCAGCTGCACTACTCGCCAAGGTATATTAATTATGTGCGCCAAGAGCACTTATCTGAGTTAATTCCAGAACAAACCACAACACATTATAAGCTTTTAGATATCCACAACACGATCAAGAACGACTGGACCTCACATAGAGCCCAACGTCCGTATCCACAACAGTTCCACAGCCATTGATGTCAGGGTCTCCACTGCCCCTTCACCAATTTATTATCAAGAAATGACTGGACCTCACATATAGCCCATCGTCCCTACGAATACTCGTGCTAACTAAACAGTTTAACACAACAATAAATCACATCAAAGCCATCACGGCCCACACCTACACAATATAACTATAATAGCGTCGATTCTAGCAGAATATACAACCTATTATAATATCAGATTTTAATCATATTAATTAACACAACTGTTCCGAACATAAACAAGAATCATCCCAAATTAATTAACAACTAAACAATTGATAATTAATTGAAATATGGAATGATGAGCAAGAGCGAACCGCCACTTGCCTTAGATCCGACGAGTTCGAACAAAGCTTAGAAACGTCGAGTTCCTGGATCTGAAACTGGGGAAGATCTTGGATAATAAATCCCTAAGAAACGACCCATAACGAGACCCTAAGTTAGATTTAATATCCACATAATTGAATCTAAAAGAATAGGAAAAGAATCAAAGGAATCGAGCCTCGCCCAAAGCCAAGCACCCACGAACACACACTCGGACAAGGCTCGCCGCGGGTGCGGTGGGAGCTTGCCGCGGGGTGCGGTGGACAGACAGTGGTGAGCTCTCGCGACAGTGAATCAATGGAGAACTTACCAAATCGCTTCGTTTGCTTTCGATTTGATTATGGTTCGATCTCCCAACACCTTAGACCTTCAAATACCACTAGAGGTACCCTTCTTAACTCAAGGAACACTCCGATGAGAGCTTGGAACAAGCTGGAAATGGTGAAAATAGAGGAAAAACAGAGGAAGGAGACGAAGCTTCACATCCTCTGATTTCGATCCCTTTTATAGTCCCAAAACGAGCTTCCCCAAAGGGAACAAGCAAGGAGACAAGGGGACAGGTCAAGGTGCCACTTGAGCTGCTCAGAGCTGACACATCCGGCGAGTTGCAGCTGGTGCTTATCGCGAAGACGAAACCGCCTCAGCTTTTGGCCTTCGCCACAGGTGCGGTCACTTGACCGCGGGGTGCGGTCAAGCCCAGTTTCACCCTTCTAATCCGATTCACTTTTGGGTTAATTTCTTAACCCCGGGTTAAATATATTTGTACACGATCGACAATTTAACCCCGAAAATACTTCAACTGGATTTTATATTACTCAGAAAAATATTACAGAGTTAAAACAATATACAGAATGTCCGAAACTCTCTTAAAAATTAATCCGACTAGTAATACGGGAGTTGGAAAAATTCCAAAATATCCTTATAAAATGAGGGATATTACAAGTACGCACCCGTTGAATCTGCTTGCGAAATTGGGTGCGTGCGAGGGCGCATAATTCCACAAAGAACTTGATGACTTCTGTTTTGCTGGCCATAAGATAGACCCAAGTAGCTCTGGAAAAGTCATCAACTATGGTTAAAAAATAAGAGGCTCCCGAAGTAGACTTCACACTGTAAGGTCCCCAAACATCACAATGAACCAACTGAAACAAACTGTCTGCTTTATTATAACTTAATGGAAAAACACTACGTGTTTGCTTTGCTTGGAAGCATACATCACAAGGGTCTTGCGATTTATTAGAACAAACAAAAGAGTCTAAACTGGAAATCTAAGATAAGACAGACGACGAGGGATACACTAATCGTTGATGCCATAAAATAGAAGAGTTGGTAGGAGATATTGCAGAAGTCGAGCAAATGCCAGAGTCATCTCGAATGTCGTGAAGCTAGTAGACCCCACCACGTTGTTCACCGACTCCAATCACCGCCCTCGTATTGCGGTCCTGTAGCACGCAAAATCGATCTGTCAATAGAACAAGGCAATTCAGATCTTTAGAAAGATGAGCAAAAGATATCAAATGACAATCTAATTGAGGAATCAATGGAACATGCTATAATTTGCGGGAACCAGCCAAAACAAGAGTTCCTGCTTCAGAAGCCGATGAAAATCTGTTATCGGGCAATTTAATGGAAACAGAAGGGATAGAAACAATGTCATGTAATAACTTTTTGTCACCCTTCATGTGAAAGGAAGCACCCGTGTCCAAAATCCAGCCAGAAAACGTACCAGAGAACTGATTATTGGAGCCAAAAAACATACCAGTGTCCAGAGGCGGCGCAACAGTTGCATGAGCGAGGCGGGAAATATGTTTCAAGCTCCGTCCAAAGCTTCTTGATCTTACCGAAATAGGCGTCAACATTCTGGCCTTGTTGACGACACTGAGCAATATCTGAACGGATCTGCATGATTCTTGGTCCGTTACCGACCGAGAATCACTGATTATGAGTTTCGGGAATTTATAATGTGTATTATGCCTCCCAAGGGTTGAATATATACTGATTACAAGATAAGATCTCCAAAGAGACATATGGTAACAAGATATCTATAATATAGAACATAAGGAAATAAGATAACTTAATATCCAATCTAATATAATGTTTTCTAGTATATATATAAGGCTTAATATATACGGAGTATATATTTAAATGGAAATTACATATGAAATCTCTAACAGTTGTATAAGCATGAAATCCTATAAAATAGCTCGTGTCATATTTGAGCAATCGGAGTTTTTTCGATCATGACCTGATAGTCAGTTTGCATTGATCGCCACTATACACTCTAAAGAGAGATTCTGCAGAGTGATACTGCTAATTTTTAGTGGAGTGAATGCTTGGTCTTCGGCATTGAATATATACGGTGGAGACCGAGCATTCAATGCCGAAGACCCCCGTCAACATAATTAAATGAGTTGACCGTGGGGGTCTTCGGCATTGAATGCTTGGTCTCCGCCGTTGACCACACGATCTCCGCCGTTGATCGTCAAATTTATTTTTTACAGCTAGCTTGTGTGTTTAAAAATAAAATATCAAATGTTCATAATGTATTATGCAAATGCACATATAGTTCAATTATGATTTTTATCCCCGCGCAACTTGTGTTTTTCTTAGAAGTTCAAAATACACATACGGTACAATCCAAATGCACATAGTGTACATTCTGAATGCACATAGTTTTCTCTTCAAATGCACGTAGAGTTTAATCAAGACTTTTACCCCCGAGCAACTTGTGTTTGTCTTAGAAATTCAAAATGTCATCGACATGTCATCAGGAGAGGTGCAAAATTTATGAAGAATATGGATTAAAATGTTCCATTGTTTATCGTCGAGTGCTAGGGTAAGTGTTGCACAATCATGTGCATTTAAGCCCAAGGTTGAGGAGTCACCTATAATACTGCTAGAGTGTGCAACATTGACAAGTGCAACGCCTTTGCCATTCGCTGAAGAAGAAGAAGATGAGGAAGCACCGCGACCACGCCCGCTGGCAACATAAGAATTGGGAGAAGAATCGGAATGAGATTGGCGATACTACTCTCACCAGTCTGGATAGCCATTCAACTTGAAGCAGGAGTCCTTCTCATGGCGAACACGACCACAGTGAGTACATGAAGGTTTAGCAGAACGCTTACCTGGTTCCAAACGATCGGTAGGGAGCTATAAGGAGCAAGGTTGCGACTGCGAGCAACCAACACAAGGACATCATTGCGAGATTCTCGTTCAGTAGACATAGATCTGTGTCGTTCCTCCTGAACGATCAATCAGTACACACGATTAAGGCCTGGGAGAGGGTCTTGTGTAATAATGGTGGAACAGATGGTTCCATAGGCACCATCATCGATCACCATCAGAAATTGATGGACTCTTCCTCATCTTGTTGCGTCTGAAGATGAGTAGACCATGAGCACGTACACTTGCCAAAATTGCAACCCCGAGCCTTGACATAAGTCTGAAATTCGTCCCATAGTTGTTTGAGATGGCAAAAGTATGAGGTAACTCATTGTTCAATTTGTTGACAACGAGAGATCTTAGTGCCCGATTGATGGATATGAGGCACGTTGTCAATAGAAAAACATTGCTTGAGATCATCCCAAACATTTGCATCGTGTCAGAGTTGGGAACAATAGAACGGAGGGGTAGGATCAATGGATTGAAGAATTCAAGCAATGAGCATGGCATTGACACTACATCACTCGTCGAAGTTAGGAGAACCAACAACCGGTTAGGTTGTTGGATTGAGCCATCCAAGAATTGCAGTTTGCGTTTAGGCATGAAAGCGTTATGCAAAAGTAGATGTGTTTTAGGGTTGTGGCTCTGATACCTTGTAAATCAGAGAAGATTAGAAAAGTTTCCAATATTTGATTAATGATGATTAAAGTACAATAAATACAATAAGGCTAAGTTTATCTATGCCTATAAAATATCAAAGAAATATTCAAGATCTAAAAAAAGATACTCCATCCGTTAAAAAATAGATGTCGTTTTAACTTTTAATTTTTGTTAAGAAATATAATACTTGTCATTTTTGTGTTTTAGGTAATGATTTATTGGTGAGTTACGATGTAGATTATTGAAAGTTGCACTTATTGATATGATCTATGTAAATTCTCTTTATTCATTGGTTAAAAATGATGAGGATAATTATTGAATTGTAAATTTAAAAAAAATTATAAGATTTTAGTTTAATGATTGTATTTTTTAATAGTTGTATTAAAAGTTAAAACGGCGTCTATTTCTTAATAAAATAAATATAATAGTACAAGATAATAAACCTCCTAATAATATCTTCAGACTTGGAGTACCCATGTTCATTGGCAAACGGTTAAATTCACGAAACTTTCAATGGCATCACGCATCCGGCCATCTGAATCTGATTCTGCAGTGCAGACATCAAAAAATGGTCTTGGCTGCCAACACAGATACCGCATGCCAATCTTTTTTTTTTTGGTCAGTTAAAATGGTAGTAAGTGTTCTACCACTCCGAGGCTGCGACGCGGGCATGGTATGGCCTCTCTTCAAGGGGTTTTTTTTGCAGGCGAGGGGGGTCCAACTTGCGTTCTCTTTCTCTCTGCAGGACTGGCTTAATTTCTTCTATCGATCTATATTGGATTAATCTTTAATTGGCTTGTTACTGACCTAACTTATCTAATTTACGTTACCTATTATACCAAGCGTTTATTGCTCATTTGTTTCAGACATACACCAAGTGTCTTGAGAAGTATCTTGCACAGCTTATCAAGGACACCGAACAAATCAAAAAGAAGCGTGTAAGTCAACTACCTAGCGACCTACAAAAACAGAAAAAACATTTTCTTAATTTTCATTTTAATTTAATATGGATAAAACTATCAATTACTTGTTATCTAATGTATGTCCATTTTCTTAATTGTTATCTTATTTATGTCCCTTTTCATTATATGTTGTCTTTGGCTACTGCAGGATGTCTTGCTGAAGCTCAACGAGGTAACAATGCTATACACCTTCAACAACTTCCACTTTCATCTATATTGATAAACTATATATAATACTTGACTAATTCAACTCAAGATATCTTACTTCACACATGCATAAAAACTGACCTTATTAATTGATATAACATATCGATCAAGTAATCGCTAAAATATTATATTCGTTTGTTTTAAAATCCTAAAATAAATAAACCCTATTTAAAAATCATATATAACTCTAGATAAATAAAATTCAATATAATCCTCCCAAAAAAGGGCATTGCGGTGGCTAGTCTATCAACATTGGAATTTGGGAACAAGCTACGGTTGTTATATAAGTTGTGTTGTATCCAGCTAGGATACAAGCTCATCTGAAGATACAAGCTCAATCTGTAGAACAATTGGATAGAAGGATAGAGGAATGTCTACGGAGAGACAGAGGAGATAATAGACAGAGAAGAACAAGAGAGAGAAATGAAGGAAGAAAGGTTGTTAGGATTCTGTTATTCATTGGAAAATCGATGACATCTCTGTACACAACTTTAACAACTTATAGTTGTTAGGGAGCCACTTGCCCCCGATACAAGATATCACAATACTCTCATCTAAAAAGTCTTATCAAGACCGGAAATAAAATTGAGGAAACTGATGACTAATGTGCCCAACTGACTCCAGGTGGCTTCTGAAACATCCAAATTAGTCTAGTCAATCGACCACTCAATAGAAGGATCACCTTGCGAAGAGTAAGTCACTCGTGTATCCAAAATAACAGCTGGAAAAACATGACATTGATTATTTGCAGTAAGTTCTGGAAGATTGAGAAGGTGTGATGTGAGATCCCACATGGCGCTTGTGTTGTGAAATGTGGAATACATGATGAATGCGAGAAGAAGCTGGAAATTTCAACTTGTAAGTCATAGTTCCAACCTTAGCAATGATCTCAAAAGGACAATAGAACTTGGAAGAAAGTTTCAAATTACAACGCACAACCACTGAATTTTGTCTGTAAGGTTGCAACTTCAAATACATTTCATCACCCACAACAAAAGACCTCTCAGTACAATGCAAGTCGGCAAACTACTTCATTCTAGCTTGAGCTCTCTGTAAATTCTCCTTGAGTTGAGACAAGGTAAGCTCTCTCTTCTTGAGCCAATCATCCATTGAAGCAGTAGTGATAGCTAAAGCATCAACTCCCAGCACAGGTGAAGGATAGCCATACAAGGCTTGGAAAGGAGTAAGCCTGAGACTAGTGTGATAGTTAGTGTACCACCATTCTAACAAAGCCAATCATTTAGTCCACTGCTTACGCTTGGAAAAAGTCATAGCACGCAAGTAATTCTCCAAGCATTGATTTACTCTCTCTGTCTGGCCATCAGATTGCAGATGGTAAGCAGAAGAGTAATGTAAGGAAGTACCTAAGGCAGAAAACAACTCCTTGCAGAAGTGACTTAAGAACACTTTATCTATGTCTGAAACAATACAAGAGGGAATGCCATGAAGCTTACAAATGGTTGTCATAAATGCCTCAACCATTGAAGAAGCAGTAAAAGGATGACTGAGAGGAATAAAATATGCATATTTTGTCAGCCAATCAACCACCACCAGGATGGTTCTTTGCCAGAGGACTTGGGAAGGTGGTGCGAGTTTATTGAGCAAGATGTTCCTATGCAGATTTTGAGTGTTCATGTGTCTCTCCTTCAAGTTTTTCGCTTCATCCACGTCGAATTGGGGACGATTCGAAGCCAAGTAGGGGAGAATGATAGAATCCATAGAAGGACTAATCAAAGGCCTCTAAGGAAGAGGCTCAAGCAAAGGAGAACTCTTGTAAAAGTTCGAAGTTTTTAGTTCTCGTCAAATTCTGGACAACCTTCAGTAAAAATGGCCATAACGGTGGTTAGAAAATTGATTTCAAGATGATTCAAGATGCATTGGAAAGATGAGTCAAATATATACAACTCCATAGTTTACATCGAATCGAAACTCCAACAAGAAGATGATCAAATTCAGTTTTACTGAGAGGTGTGCAATTTCCAGCGGGTATTATCTACTTTTCATACTTAGATTAGTTAGATAAGATTATGTTTAATTTTCCTTGTTAGATTATCTTTATTTTCAGAATTACTAATAATTTTACTATTTCCTTAGGATTAGATAAGAAGAATTATGATCCAAGATTGTATGGTTTCCTAGTTGCTTCTTTAGCAAGTTTCTATCTTTTATCTAGTTTCCTTATCTTTATTCTTAGATAGATTAGATAGATTTCTTATTTTCCAGGCCATTAGGGCACGAAATTGTCTTTAAATATTCATGTTTTTTCATTCAATAATGTACGTTTATTTTGCTTAAGTTAATCAAAGTTGAGGTTTTCTCCTTGCTTAAGCTATATGCATTATCTAACTTGTTGTGGTTTTCTCTATCCCTAAACTCATCTCTTTGAGTTTTCAAGCTCATCTCTTTGAGCCGCTACGATCATCTCATTGTTCGTCCCAACGATCCTCTCTTGGATCTCTTCAAGGCCATCAACTTGGTCTAGCTATCCTACGACTTCCTTTCGAGATTTCATGCAATTCATCAAGGGTGTGCACCCTTCGCTTCCACGGCATCCACGGAAGAAAAACCATCTCTTTGGCGATTAAGAAACCTCGAAGGCACTGCGAGACGCAAGCTTGACACTTGGCTTGACTATGTTGCGTTCCAGGACACTTGCGAACGTGACAACGTGGACTTTCGCATCTGAAGGCCCTGAACAAAATCCATATTGATGTTGTTCCAAGCCACCTCAGGAATTGACAAAGGTTGCAACAAGCCCGGTGACTTTACATGTTCAACCTTGTTTTGCTGACAATTATCACATTGCTGCACAAACTCCTCCACTATTCTTCTCATGCCAGGCCAATAAAAGTGAAGTTTTAATCTCTGATAAGTACCATACATCCCTAAGTGACCCCGAACTGATGTCTCATGTAATGTGCTTATCAATTGACTCTTCAAAGCTGAATTGTTGCCTATATAAATCATGTTTTTGTACATGAGCAACCTTTGAGTCACCTTATCATCAATAGAAGGAATCATAGTAGTAGAAGCAATCAACTACTGAACTTCAATATCGCTAGTATAACTGGCTAACACATCCAACAACGACTGAGGTTCTACGTACAATAGTCAATGTAGTTAAGGAACCTTCTTCATCACGACGAGACAATGCATCATCTACCTTATTTTCATAGCCTTTCTTGTAGAGGATGGAGAAAGATAAGCCAAGGAGCTTTCTGATGGATTTCCTTTGTAAGTGAGTAGTGAATTTTTTTATCCAGCAAATGTAAGAGGCTGGTGATCAGTCTTGATCTAAAAATGAGCAATCTTCAAATAATGGCTCCATTTATCTAGAACCATGGCGCCATTTATCTAGAACCAAAAGAATTGCCAAAAGCTTCTTCTCATAAGTAGAGAGAATAAGTTGATTTCCCTACAAGGCTTGTCTAATGAAAGCCAGAGGATGCCCCTATTGCAAAATCACTGCACCAACTCCCATGTCACAAGCATCAGTCTCTACCATAAATGGAAGAGAGAAATCAGGTAGGCGAAGAACAAGAGCACAAATCATAGCCTACTTGAGAGAATGAAAGGCCTGACAGCTATTGCATTCCAATGGTACCCATATGACTTTAACAAATAAGTTAAAGGTTTGGAAAAAGCTTTATATCCCTACACAAACCTTCTATAATAACCAGTAAGCCCAAGAAATCCCCTTAATCCTTTCACTAACTTAGGTTTGGGCCAATCCTGCATAGCATAAAATTTAGAAGGATTAGTAGCAACCCCCTTGTGAGAGATCATATGGCCAAGATACTCAACCTGTAACTGAGAAAATGCACACTTAGATATCTTAGCTTACAATTGATGATCCCTTAACCACTGCAACACAATCTACAAATTCTACACATGCTAAGACAAAGACCAACTGTACACCAAAATATCATAAAAAAACACAAGCATAAATTTCCTCAGAAAGGGTGCAAACACTGTGTTCATCAATGATTGAAAGGTTGTTGGGGCATTGGTCAACCCAAAGGGCATGACCTTAAACTCATAATGGCCATGGTGGGTTCTAAAGGTTGTCTTGTGGATGTCCTGCTCAGAAACTCTCACTTGATGATAACCAGCTCTCAAATCCAACTTTGAAAAATAAAAAGCTCCATTCAATTCATCTAGCAGCTCCTCAATGTGTGGAATAAGAAACATGTTCTTCACAGTAATATCATTAAGTCTTTTATAGTCCACACAAATCCGCCAAGAGCCATCATTCTTCTTTACCAATAAGGTAGGAGAAGCAAAAGGACTTTGTCTTGGCCTAATTATAGCAGCTGAAAGCATTTGGTTAACCTGATTCTCAATTTCATTATTTTGAAAATAGGGATACGTATAAGGCCTAGAACAGACAGGATAAGAGCCAGGTTTAAGGGGAATGGAATGCTCATGGCCCCTGTTAGGAGGAAGATCAGTAGGCTCAGCAAATACATCAAGGTATTTAGCCAAAAGCTCCTACACATACAATGGCTCACTAGGTTATATACCGCTAGCAAAGAAAAAGTGAGCTACATGTGTAATCATCATAGGCACTTTCTTTTTAAATAGCTTGTGCAGCTTATATCCACTCATACTCTTCAAGCTTGCTTACTCCTTGACCCCATTGAGCTCAATCTTTTTACCATCTTTCATAGAAGAAATAGGCAAGTGCTTAAAATAAAAAAAGCATAGGACTGTAATCACAAAGCCAATCACCACCAAGGACCAAATCACAGCCTCCAAGTCTTAAAATTCTTAGAGAAAAAGAAAACAAGGTACCATGCATTTCCCACTGGAAGTGCTTGCGAACCTCATTACTGTACTACTTGTTCCCATTGGCCACGACAACCTCCATCACAATTGCTGCTTGCAGCTCAAATGTCAAGTCCTAGGCCACTCTTAGATCCAAGAAATTGTGGGTGGCTTCACTATCAATCAAAATGTTAATACTTCTACTGCCCACATTTCCTTTAATTTAATTTGATAGTAGTCAGAGGACTACTCCCTGTCAAAGAATGCACATAAACCTCATGTTCAGTTTCCAAATTACTACTGTCAAGCTCAGTGTCCCGCAAGTTCAGCTCTTGCAACTCTATTGCTTCCATTTCCTCAATATGTGAAGCCAACAAGCTATACAATGTTTGAGACTTGCATTTATGCCCCACAAAATACTTTTCCCCACATCGATAGCACAACCCTGCAGCTCTGTGGCTCTTCCTAGAGTCACTAGGTTGATTTACTGACTTTTGTGGCAAGGAAGATTGTGAAGGAAGGTTAGGAACATACTTTAATTGGTTTCTTGGCTCCAGGTTTTGGTTGCGGTTGATATACAAAGAGGTGGAAGGTCTCCAAGGTGGTTTGCTAAGCTTGACTATGGCTTGCATAGCACTGTTGTGCAACCTAGCTTGCTCAAAAGCCATAGCTAAAGACGATGGTCTACTCAGCTTAACCAAGGTCTTAATCTCAGCCTTCAACCCACTCAAATAACTAGAAACAAAATAAGACTTAGGCAAATGTGGATCAACACCTAACATATATGCCCACAACTCCTCAAATTTCTCATTGTAATCTTCTATTTCATCTTTTTGTTCTAGTTTATGAATTCCTCAACAATATCAGAACCCTACTTTTCCCCGAACCTCTCGCAGACTGCATCTTTCAAGTCTACGCAAGAAGTGCTTGGTCGCTGCAAAAGAAATCCATGCAACCATATGGTAGCCTTTCCATTGACATACATTGCAACGATTTTATTTTTTTTGTGAATCTTGGATCTCAAAAATCTTGAAGTATCTTTCACACTTCCTAATCCAACTCTAGGGTTTAAGACCCTCAAAAACTGGAAACTCCAATCGAGGAACAATAAAATTACCTCCCTTGGACTCATTGTTCCGAGAAAAACTGCGACCTATGGTTTCTTATGAAGAATTGTCAGAGCTGCTGACATTTTGCTCTTCGCGCAGAACATTTTGCTCTTCTTGTGGCGATTTTTCAGGTCTTGGACCTAGCACCCCGTCAAACGCCATCGGAGTTTGATCCTTTGACATCAAGCTTCGGAACATCTCCGCTATCTGATCAAATTGTTGATCGGTCTTCTTAGCTTGATCTGCCATCGATTGCCATTGTTCCTCATGTTTCTGTCGCGATTCATCAATGAATTGTTGAGTCGAATTCATGAATTCCTTGCTACAATTCATGAATTGTTGCAATTCCACCAATTGAGACTCAGTGCGTCGAATACTCTCCTGCATGGATCGGAGGCTGGTGCCATCCGCCATTGTTGACACTACGATAGCTCTGATACCACTGTTGTATCCAACTAGGATACAAGCTCAATTTGTAGAGCAATTGGATAGAAGGATAGATGAATGTCTACGGAGAGACAGAGGAGAGAATAGACAAAGAAGAACGAGAGAGAGGAATGAAGGAAGAAAGGTTGTTAGGATTCTATAGGTGTTAGTCATCCACTTGCCCCCTATACAAGATAATGACAAGTTGGTGGACTACTCTTTATAAATTGATTTTAGGATGGATTTTCACTATGCTTATTTCCTAAGCTTTTATGTGTATTTGCGCTCAAACGTACATGTCCTCGTTTATCGGCCCACCAGACTTGACCATTATTAACTTATGCCAAAATTCGTATTGTACTAGTATTATCTTAGGCATAGATTAAGTGTTGAATTTAAGGAATTGTTATCCTAATATACCTGTACAAAAAATTAAAGCTTCTAAATATATCATATTCAACACATTTAAAAAAAATAAGGTTCTTAACTTATCTCCACAGAACATAAGTCTAAAAGAATTTTCGGTTTTTTTAATCTATACCCAAAACATCTTGTTTTTAGAAAATATTCCTAAATGGAAATGCTTAAACCTTGTTTAAAAGAAAATAAAATCATTAAAATAATAGCACATAATCACAACTTTCTAAAATAAGGTGTTTAATTTATGCCTTTGGGGCATAGATTAGAAAAATTCATGATTTTTTTTATCTTCTTCTAACTTATTTTTTGTTATCTCTTTGTGTGGTGTGATTAATTGATTGGAATATTGTGGCTAATTTTGTATGGTTCAATTTGATGTTATCCTGATGGATAAATTGCAGCTGCATAAGGAAAGAATGGAAGAACAAGACAAGGAATGTGAGGCGAGGCGCAGGTTTCTGAGAAGAAGCTACAGCGCAGCTTTCTAATATGGAGAAATTAAGCATAATCCGGTCAGGAGGCTAATAATATAATGTGTATTGCATAATAACCATCCACTAGTTAAGAATATAGAGCTCTGTAAAAAAAAAATTAGAAGTAAAATTTCAATGCCAGATATGTCATGTTACTCATGTAGCTAAATTTCAATGTTTTTTCTATGTCAATAGGCAAAAAAGTGACTGCATCCGTTTTACCGACTTGACCGATCCGCTTTTGGATTCGATCTGACCGAAATTTTTGATAATCCGAATTTACCGAGACTGAACCCGACCAACCCGAACCCGATTAGCGAATAAATATGGCGTATTAATAAAATACAACATAAAATATATATGATAAATGACATATAAATAATGGTAATAAGCTCAATTATCCTAGAAAAAAGAATATTATTGTATTTATATAATTTTTATAATTTAGATATTTATAAATTAATATAATATAATATAATTTAAAAATAAAAAGAAAATATATTTTGGTCTACTAATATCAATTACATTAAAATAATAAATAGTATTTATTTTTTTAATTCATTTCAACTTATTTTGACAAATTTAAAATACTTTTATCTATTTAATAATATTAAAATAGTGAACAAAATATTTAAAAATGACGTTTTTGACCCGTTGGTCAACCCAAACCGCCCGCTGACCTGTAATGACCCGACCCGGCTTGACCTGTTATCCGAAATGACCCGACTCGTTCTCAAATCGAACCCGAAATAACCGAATCGAACCCAACTTGACCGACCCGATTGAATAATACATTTTAATCACTAGTTTAATTTTTTTTCCTAAAAGTTTATCTCTTCTATTTTTAAAATTTTCGAATTTAAACTCTTAATATATGTCCATGAGCACACACTAGAAAAACTGAAATTTCAATGGTTAATGTATAATGTTATCTTTATCTTATTTGATATTAATATATATTATTACTATTTATTTTTACATAACTAATTTACCTTAATTATAAATATAAAATCATATCAATGATTATATATTATATATTTTTATATTTTATTGAATATTTTTTAGTGATAAAAATAATTACTTATTTATATTAAAAATTATTTATAATCTATTTATGTAAGACCAAAAATTAATATTATCATTCCATGGATATCATTATAACCTAATTTGTTATTAAATCTATGTTTCAACCATATCAAAGCTATGTTTCTTTTAAATCGGGAATTCCGCGAGGTAACCCTGAAGTTTTGCAAATTCTGCGAGGTGTCCACAGGTTTAGGCTATTCCGCGAGGTAACCCTGAGTTTTTTAAAAAGTCCGCCAAATAACCCTCCGTTATCTTTCATGTTAAAGTACCGTTAATTAATATTTTTAACGGAAATTCCGCGAGGTAACCCTCAGGTTTTGCAAATTCCGCCAAATAACCCTCTGTTACTTAATCCGTTAAAAAATTGTTGAATTTTTATTTTTTTAATGTGATTTTTTTTTAATTATTAACTTTTAATAATTAACTTTTAATACTTTTTAAAAAGTTGTTAATTGATTTTTTTAAAAGGAGAAATAATAACAAATGCTAATATTTAGTATCATCCATAAAATAAGAAAAAAAAATTAATAATTAACTACATAAATGAATTTACTTAATTACTTTGTTCATTCATGTAGTTTATTATTAAAAATTGCAATTTTCATTTATGTAGTTAATTATTAATTTTTTTCTTGTTTTATGGATGATACTAAATATTAGCATTTGTTATTATTTCTCCTTTTAAAAAAATCAATTAACAACTATTTAAAAAGTATTAAAAGTTAATAATTAACTACATGAATGATGTACTTAATTACATTGTTCATTCATGTAGTTTATTATTAAATGAATTTACTTAATTACTTTGTTCATTCATGTAGTTTATTATTAAAAATTGCAATTTTCATTTATGTAGTTAATTATTATTATTTTCTTATTTTATGGATGATACTAAATATTAGCATTTGTTATTATTTCTCCTTTTTAAAAAATCAATTAACAACTTTTTAAAAAGTATTAAAAGTTAATAATTAACTACATGGATGAATGTACTTAAATACATTGTTCATCTAAGTAGTTTATTATTAAAAATTGTAAATTTTTTTTTATGGTTGGTACTAAATAGAATTTAAATTATTTTTTCTTTTTTAAAATAATAATCAATTAACAGTTTTTCACATTAAAAAAAATAAAAATTTAACAATTTTTTAACGGATTTAGTAACAGAGGGTTATTTGGCGGAATTTGCAAAACCTGAGGGTTACCTCGCGGAATTTCCGTTAAAAAATATAAATTAACGGTACTTTAACAGGAAAGATAACGGAGGGTTATTTGGCGGACTTTTTAAAAAACTCAGGGTTACCTCGCGGAATAGCCTAAACCTGTGGACACCTCGCGGAATTTGCAAAACCTCAGGGTTATCTCGCGGAATTCCCGCTTTTAAATTATATAACTAAAAAATAAAAATTAATAATCTTTTAGTTTTCAATACTTACACACTATATATAAATGATAAAATACAGTTTATTATGCACAATTCATAATATATTTTATAGTGGAAAACTTTGAAAAAATTATGCAATATAATGTATAGGTTTTTTCCCCCTTTCAAATAATTATTGAAATTAACTTTTTTCTAATTACTTCAATCTAATCTATATGTTTTTTATTCATCTATTCATATGAAATTCATGATTTATTTCCCTTTTTTGTATATAATATATACATCAATTATAAATTTTTAATTATACGTGAAACAACCATACATATCAAGAGACCAAGAGAAGCCTACAATTTATCTATTTAGCTTTCCTTCATATTCAACAAAGTTCCACCTTAGATTTTTATTTACAAGACCATGCATGATACAAGAACACATGCAAATTTTATCTTAAACTGGTTGAAGTTGACATTAACAACACATTTGATCATAAACACATTGTTTTTCATGTAAAGAAACTAAGTTGTAAGTGTGATCGTGCACGGGTCCTTGACGTTTTAAATTCCATACAAATTTTATTTTCTATTTGTTATTGGATTAGTTGATAATTTTATAATATTAGTATACTTAATTAATTTGTACCGTTAAATTTATAGTAATTTACTATATGTTTTTGAATTGGAAAATGATATATATGAAGTATTCCATTATACTTTACTAGTTATTATATTATTAATGTAAAGTGAAATGAAAAAATGACTTTGTCAACTTTGGCTTTGTTTGACGGGTATATTTATAAAGATCTTTTTACTTAAAAGTTCTTTTTATTGAAAATTTCTTTTTAAATTTTGAAATTTGAGACATGGCAAAACAGTGAAGAGAGTAAAAAAAGTACTTTTTAGCAAAAAAAATCTTTATAAGTAGAATGCCAAATAAAAATTGTATAATGATATCTCATATTAAAATATTATATAAAAGTTGTTCAAACATTCACTGTTTAGTTGTTATTTTAAGTATTATTTAAGAGTTGGTTTCATGTAAAAAGAAGCATTGTACTTTTATACTTATAGGATGCTTTATTTAAAATTTAAATTCTAATTTTTTTGTTTATGATAAGATTGGTTGATCTTTTTAATATATTAGTGTAATTTTATAAAAATATGTATAGTCAATATATTATCACACCACAAAAATTGTATATTTAATCTCATATTCAATTTTTATTTGTAAGTTAGTAAAAATTCTATATTTTGGTATAATTTCAAGTATTATTTTATTAAATTAATATATGTACCTTTATTATGTTTTTAGAAATTATGTATAAACATTCCCAATTGACAAATATGTAGTATATACAAAATTTGCAAATTAGTATTAAGGAGTTTTTGATAGTTTTTTAGATGTTGTCAAAATATAACACATTATTATAAGTTAAAACTTCTTATCTATTTCTATTTCTGTTTGTATACTCTTATTCATGAATTTAGTTTTAATTATGAACACTTATATTAAAATCCTAACTTTACATTAGAAAAAAATTCCTAAAGAATTATTTTATGAACAAAATCTTAAAAATTAAATTATGAACAAATTCTAAAATTTAAACAATTTTTATATATATATATATATATCATTTTATAAAAAATATCATATCTGAATATTAAAAAACCAATTCATTGAATTTGCATATTAAAAAACCAATTTATTGGGCTTATAAAATTTTCTTACTATGAAGTATATTTATTATATTTAAAATGCTTGTTAGTGACAAAAACAAAATTTGTTTGATTTAAAATACATTTATTACTTCTAAAATATTAACTTCACATGTTGATATGATGATTTTTGAATAACTTTAGTTTGTGTGGTAATTAAGAAAAATCTAAATCATGAAACGCCTAAGAAATTGACCGATTTTTTCATTTTAATTTTTGACCATTTCACAATCTTATTTTTAAACGATATTATTTTATCTTTTCTTATTTGATTTTTATATTAACTCTTTTTTCTATTTAGAAATTCACAATTTGGAATTAAGTGTTTATTAAAAAGGTAGATCAATTTCTTATGCCATTGATCTTGTATCATCTAGATCAATTTCTTATGCCATTGATCTTGTATCATCTAACGGCTGGGATCCTTTTAACTGAAGCAGGATGAAGATGGCACGTGTCCTAGACTCCTAGTGCAAAGTTTAGATAAATATGTTTTTTTATAAGAGGCAAACATTAGATCTCATTTAGCAGGATGACTGTCCTAAATCATCCCAATGAATGATCTTTACAAACTGAGTATCAAACGAATTGAAGGTAGAGTTCAGATGTATGAAATCATATCTATCACTAAGCAAAGGAAGAGTGAATCGACTGTTAGTGGTTGGGAAAATGAAAATGAGCTTTTGGAATTGTTGAAGAGTGGAAGGCAGAATGGGGTGTGTGGCCAAGAAATCAGCCGCTTGATTAGCCTCACGAAAGCAGTGAAAGACCTGAAAAGAAGCAAAAGACGAAAACAAAGAAGAAATATCCATAATAATAGAGCGACTTTCCCAATGAATTTTCCAGATTCCTCGGATAGAGTTAACTACCATAATAATAATAGAGCGACTTTCCCAATGAATTTTCCAGATTCCTCGGCCAAGAAATCAGCCGCTTGATTAGCCTCACGAAAGCAGTGAAAGACCTGAAAAGAAGCAAAAGACGAAAACAAAGAAGAAATATCCATAATAATAGAGCGACTTTCCCAATGAATTTTCCAGATTCCTCGGATAGAGTTAACTACCAATAAATTATCTCATTCGATAATTAATTGTTTGATATTGATGCTAGCAGCAGTTTGGATGCCAGAAAGTGCTGCCAAACTTCGCAACGAAGTACAAAAGTAGTAGGAATTTGTTCCCGATAAAAGAAAAGGACTTTTCCGTTATGATCTCTGAAAATGTATCTGAAGTGTGAAGTGTCATCAGTTTTCCTAGAGCCATCAAAGTGCGGTTGGTGTAAAGTGCACGATTCCGCCTTATGGTTGTTGTTTTAGTGACGGTAGGGGAGGTCGTCCAGTCTTGAAGATATCGCCAAGCTTGTTCTGAGGGGCACATGTTGAAAGAATTATTAGGCCGTCTGAAGATAAGGTTGTTTCGATGGTTCCAAATTGTCCACCATAAAAAAAGTAGTGGAATAGAATTTGAATTTGACTATCTAAAATAATCAGACTTGAAGTGGAAGTCACATGTAAACTAAAGAGAAAAATAATTATGAAGTTCAGATTCAAAGTTAGATATCATTGATTTCGTAAATGGGCAGGTGAAGAAAAGGTGATTGAGATTTTCTGTAATATCCATCATTTTATAAGGGTATTTTGGAATTTTTCCAACTTCCGTATTATGAGTCAGATTAATTTCAGAGAAGATCGGACATTCTGTAATATGTTTGAGCTCTGTAAATTTTTCTAAGTAATATAAAATACAGTTGAAGTATTTTCGGGGTTAATTTGTCGTTCGTGTACGAATATATTTAACCCGGAGTTAAGATAATTAACCCAAGATCAAAAAGGACAAAACGAGTGAAAATTGGCCTTGACCGCACCCCGCGGTCAAGTGGCCGCACCCGCGGCGAAGGCCAGATTTGGAGGCGGTAACAGAGATGCCACCGCACCCAGCGGCCACGCCACCGCACCCCGCGGTGGGATATTTTCTTCGATGTTATCGTCTTCCCTCTGCAGGAGCAAGTGGCTCCACTTGTGGGTTTTTGTCCCCTTTGTCCCCGGCTTGTTCCCTCCTTGCTTGGGCCTATAAAAGGAAGAGAACTTCGTGGAGAAGGAAGCCACAGATCGAGCTTCTTCTTCCTCCTCTGTTTTCTCCATTGTTGTGCAAGCTTTTGAGCTTTGTGAGAGAGTGTTTGGAGTTTCCTTTTGAGTGGTAAAGGTGCTCTTGAGTGTTGTTTAGAAGTATAAGAAGGTTGGAGATCAAACCAAGAACAAATCGAAGTCGAACGAATCGATTTAAGGGTGAGTTTGCTGAACTTCTGTCGCGAGAGCTCGCCACTGTCTGTCCACCGCACCCGCGGCAAGCTCCCACCGCACCCGCGGCGAGCCTTGTCCGAGTGTGTGTTCGTGGGTGTTTGGCTTTGGGCGAGGCTCGATTCCTTTGATTCTTTTCCTATTCTTTTAGATTCAATTATGAGGATATTGAATCTAACTTAGGGTCTCGTTTAGGTAATTTCTTAGGGATTTATTATCCAGATCTGCCCCAGTTTCAGACCCAGGAGTCCGTTGTCTCTAAGCTTTGCTAAAGCTTTCGTCGGATCTAAGGCAAGTGGCGGTTCGCTCTTGCTCATCATTCCATATTTCAATTAATTATCAATTGTTTAGTTGTTAATTAATTTGGGATGATTTACTGTTTATGTTGGGAACAGTTTTGATAAATTATTTGATAAAAGAAGTGCTGTTATAATAGGTTGTATATTGCTAGATACAGCGTTATTATGTTCATAATGGTTTTGTTGTGGATTTTAAAGGTGAATTTCATATGAAAGATTATAATAGGTTGCATATACTGTTAGTAGCAACGCTATTTTGATATATATATATATATATATAGATTGATAGATCTATGATGTTGGCCTTGATGGCTTTGATTTGATGTGATGTATTGATGTGTTGAACTATTTAGTTAGCACGAGTATTCGTAGGAACGTTTACTGGGGCCCAGGAGGTCTAGTCGTTTCTTGATAATTAAATGGAGAAAAGGGCATTGAGACCCTAATACCATTGGTGAGTCATGACTAGCCTCTATACTCGGGTATAGAGGTGGTGCACTTAGCTAGTGTCACACTTACCTCGGGAGTAAATCTCGGGATATGCTCCCAGGAAATCTCTCGTCTCGGGACGAGTAGATCATAATAAAAGTTTATAATGTGGTGTGTCGTTTGGTTTTAGAATTAAATCAGATAAGTACCTTTAGTGCACAAAATTAATATACCTTCGGCGAGTAGTGCAGCTAGGTAAGAGTGCAGTTAGGAAATCTCGTCTTGACTTTGATCAGAGTAAAGTTCTCTTTCCAATCTGGATTCGCCCTGGGGCGGTGAGGTTGGATGTGAGCCGAAACATCAAGTCTTTTTTGAACGCTTGTGTGTATAATATAAATTAAGTTTCCCAATATTTGTCATGCTTCCTATAAGGCTCATTTCATTTGGAGTCTTCTTTTGGGATTGATTGCTGTGAGACTCGGTCTCCAGAATCTTCTCTTGTGCATACCTCTTGTTATTCCAGTAGGAGTATGATGGTTGACTATCGTCATCGGTTATTATTCGAGAAGCGATGAGTCTAACTGTAGGATCGTGATTGTTAGATAATAACTTAAGGAACTCAGAATATCGATTCTAAGTTCCCTTCGCAGCGGAAATAAACAATCAAACAAATGACAAGTTCCTTATAGTGGAAACCTTTGATTGTCAACTAGCAATCCAGGATAAAAACCACTACCTTTCTTTCGAAAAGATTTCAAGGTCTACTTCTTGATTTCTTATCTCTTTTGGTTATAACTTATCCTAGGAACAAACACACAGTTTCTTTGCCTTACACACAGTTAGGCAATCCTAGATAACTTAACACAATCAATAATCAATCCAAGAAACAGACCTTCGCATCTAGGAACTATCACTTACAGTCACAGGAACTTAGCACTCAGCTCTTCTATTCCTTGACTGGTTCCTCTTGATCTCAATTTGCTTTGATGATCTTGTTTGAAGGTTCACACTGGATATTTGCTAATGTATGTGAGTCGTATTTCAGTGCTTCTGGATAACCCTTGAGTTAGTCTTCCTTTTATAGAGGATTCTTCGCAGCTTAATCTTCTCTGGGTTCCCACAGATTGAGCTTGCCCTAGGATAAGTGGTTCTCCTTGGTCCACGTTGTTCTTGGCATGTGCAAACAACCTAGGCAGCTCAGAATCCTTCTAGGTTAGTCAACCTCTTCAGCCAAGTCATTCTCCAGCTTCCTTTGTCCGAGGTTCGACACTCTGGGCGCTTGGGAATTGACTTCTGGACAACGACATGTTCCATGTCCTGTCGCTTTCACCTTTCTCTGTCCGAGGTTCGGCGTTCTAGGTGTCTTGTTGTTTTGCTCTGGACATTGGCAGGCTTTTGGAAGCTTCACACAAGTCGTTTTCGACTTCCTTTTGTCCGAGGTTGGTGTTCCCAGATTTCTCGGGAATCGCAACCTCGCATGCTACGTTTCTGGGCACACCTGGGTTCCTCTAGGTTCCTTCCTTTGTCTTGTTCCTTTGGTTCTCTTGTCATGTTTGGCTTTCTTGCCTTCGGTATATTCCTGTGGTTCCTTAAAGCACATCTTTGAGATAAAACATTAGTATCATAATATTTGTCATCTTCAAAAGTAGAGAAACTGAGAAAAGGAACTCTCAGGGGAACTGAAGTTCCAGAGTTCCGTTTCCTAACAATTTCCCCATTTTTGATGATGACAAATACAAGGAACCTGGCAACATAATAAGACTTTGAATTTCATGAGACTAGTTGAATTTAAGGGATTTACAATGTTATAAACTAATGCGAGAACATTCAAATGGTTGCAAATTTCCCCTAAGCAAATGAACGAGTTTATTCGAATTCCCCCTTAGAAGTAGAACTAGTTTAGAGTTCCTATTAGTCCAGCAGTTTCCAAATTTCAAGGTTTCTATCCTTCTTCCCCCTTTTGACATCATCGAAATAATCAGTTGACAAGTTAAGAACGGGATATTCAAGTAAATACACAATTGCAACAAACCCATAACAGAAACATAATGGAAACTTAAGGCAAAGACAAAGTAATCATAGAAACGAAGCCAAAAGTAGTCATTAACTTACAAAGCAACATAAAAAACAACATAAAAACAACACACCAACAACCTACAAAGACAACATCATAAGCAACCTTTAAAGAAAACAACAAGGGATAGAAGAGGATAGTAGGATCCTAGGGGAACTACTAGCACACTGTGAGGTTACAGCACTGAGAACCAGAAGAAGCGTTCCTATGGCAATGTAGCGGCCTCCTCTTCAATAGCCTTGTTAGTACCGGTTGCATCTTCCCAAGTTTTCTGAAGAACTTCCACCAAACTTAAGACAACAGAGCTCATTTTCCCCAGCTCATTTACTTGATCACGAAGAGCGACCGTGATGACAGTCGAGCCTTTCATGATGGCCTTTTCAATACGACCCAGAGAAGAAAGGATCGCAGAGGAGTCTTGAGTGGGGTTGAGCGGTGGTAGGGAGCTTGAAGGGCCCTGGGAACTGGCCTTTTCCTTAGGCGAGTTAGCTTGAACTTCAGAGGGGGTGGCCTGGTGATCCCTTGTCTTCAATTTTCGAACAGTGGCGATGGTGAGAACCTTGCTATAGATAGTCTCAGGCAAATCATCAGGGTACTGGTGTAGCAGGGAGAGGAGATTTTTGATAAGATGGGGAAAGGGTAGGGCATGTGATGTGTGGGACTTGCAAAACTGCATATGAGCTAATACAATGCGGGGGAGATCAACTTGTACTCCAGATAGTATCTTTTCCATTAGAATGGCATCTGTGATGAGAACTGAGGCTCGGTGCTCCTTCCTGGGAACTAGGTTTCGGATGATCCAGAAGTGCATAAGCTTGTTGGCGATGGAGAGGTCCTTTGTTTCCAAAGTTGAGGGGTAGTTTCCGTCATAGAGTTTCTTCACCACTTCTCCCTTGGACTTGTAACCTTTTCCTTTGGGCCACGCCTTTTTTTGATGCAGAATGTCAAAGCCAGATCTGGACTCGATCCCAAGAGCAGACACTATGAGGTTAGGGGACAAAGGGTACATGGTTCCCTTCCACTGGAATACGGCGTCGTTGCAGGGAGAGTTATCCTTGGCGGGTACAAAGGTGAGAGACTGGTAGAACAGACAGACAACTTCATCAGAGGCGGAGAAAAGCTCAACCAAAAGCTCATCCCAACCTTGATACTGCAGCAGAGAGAGAAACTAGCTTAGGGCATCACTGAACAGTTCCTCATCTTCTTCTTCTAGGGCTTGGGTCCAGAACTCCTTGCCGATGATGAGCGGTTTGAGGATCTTTATTTTAGAGAAGAGAGAGGAGACCTGACCCAGGGAGGAAGAAGAGAGAGTGATGGATTTAGCCCTTTTTGTGGATTTGGGCTCATAGGGAACTAGAGCTTGGGAGCTTCTCTTTCTTTGTTTCAGCCTTGTGGCGACAGAGGGGCCAGGGTTGGAGACGGGTTTAGATTTGAGGCTAGCAGGAGAGGGCACTGGGCTAAGGATCTCTTGGGTAGTCTTATCAGGGGAGGAGTCATGAGAACCTCCCTCTGAGACTGATTTTGTAGCCGATGCCGAAGCCGGAGTGATGTCTATCGCTTTCTCCTTAGCCTTTGCCTCTATTTTCTCCTCAGGTTGCTCTTCAACTTTCTCCTCCGGTTGGGGGTTTTGGGAGGTGGTGGCAGAAATGGGCTTGGAAGACGATGCTGCCTTCTTTTCTCGGAAGGCTCGGAGAATGGCAGCTTCCTCCTCGTCTTGGATCAGGTTAGGGTTTTGGTCAGCCATTTTTGAGGAGCTAGAAATTTTCTGTGTTTGAGAGAGAGAGAAATAGAGGATTAGAGAGATAGCAAGTTGTGGGAATGGCTGGGATCAACAGGGCATCTCTTAAGGCGGTGAGAGGGCTAAAAGGGCCGTAGGAGGATATCTAGCCGTTGAGAGGATCAGGGAAAATCTTGAGCATTGATGAGGGGTGCAGCTTTATCCGAACAGTCACAGATATTCAAAATTTTCAATTCAGAGAAGAGGGGGTTCTGCCAACTGACGAGACGCGTCTGAGCACTGAGAAGTTGCCATAAATGTAGTCTGGGGAAATTCAATCGCTATACTAGCCGTTAGGATAACGTTTCATCCTGGTTCCTTTCTGGCGATATATTCAGCGTGCTAGAGGGACATATGGGAACCTTTGATGTGGGTTTAAACAATGAAACCTAAGAAAATACGTTTCCATACAAGGAATCAGGGTATGCCATTTATCGCATTGCACAATAATTCTCAGAGAGGGTTTAGAGATGGATCATAGAGAATTAAATTGAGCAATGAGGCAGGGGAAGGTCTTAGTACACAATCATCATTTTGGCTTGTATTGTTGGGTTAGAAATATGATCAGATTGTGACTTTTGGGCCATCAAAGATACTTTGAACAATGAAGGAGTTGAAAGGATAATGAGGACCAAAAGGAGACAAACTAGAAAAATTTATCTAAGCCTTTTAAGAAACCATTATGAAAAGAGGGTTTGTAGCAAAAGATATTACACAGAGATATCAAGACTCAACAAGTTAAAGGTCCTAACTAGTCAATCAAGGGAACTGGAAGGGAGCCTTTACACTAAGGTCACTACTGAGTAATAGGAATCATTCCTAGTTCCAATCTAAGGTTCTCGAAGGGAACTTTATTCAAGGCTTTGGTGAATATATCTGCAACCTGATCTTCAGTTCTATAAAATTTCATAATGATGTTTCCCTTCTCAACATGATCTCTAAGAAAATGATGTCTTATGTCTATATGCTTGGTCCTAGTGTGATGCATAGGATTCTTAGAAATGTTTATGGCACTAGTGTTATCACAAAGAATAGTAAGAGGGCCATAAGACATACCAAAGTCCGCAAGTTATTGCTTTAGCCAGAGAAGTTGGGAACAACAGGAGGCAGCCGCAATGTACTCGGATTCTGTGGTGGAGAGGGAGACTGAGACTTGTTTCTTTGATCCCCATGACACAAGACAGGGGCCTAGGAACTGTGCCATTCCAGAGGTGCTCTTTCTATCCACCAAGTATCCAGCATAATCAGCATCAGTGAAACCCATCAGCTCAAAGGGACATTCTTTGGGGTACCAAATGCAGAGTGAGTCAGTTCCCTTGAGATATCGAAGTATTCTCTTCACAACAGCCAAGTGGGTTTCTCTTGGACAAGATTGGAACCTAGCACACAAGCCAACAGCAAAAACAATGTCTGGTCGACTAGCGGTTAGGTACATGAGTGAGCTTATCTGTTAGGAAACGGAACTCTGGAACTTCAGTTCCCCTGAGAGTTCCTTTCCTCAGTTTCTCTACTTTTGAAGATGACAAATATTATGTTACTAATGTTTTTATCTCAAAGATGTGCTTAAGGAACCACAGGACAATTACCGAAGGTATGAATGCCAAACAAGACAAGAGAACCAAGGAACAAGACAAAGGAAGGAACCCAAAGGAACCCAGATGTGCCCAGAAACGAAGCATGCAAGATTCCGATTCCCGAGAAATCTAGGAACACCAACCTCGGACAAAAGGAAGTCGAAAACGACTTATGAGAAGCTTCCAAAAGCCTGCCACCATCCAAGAGCAAAACAACAAGACACCTAGAACGCCGAACCTCGGACAAAGAAAGGTGAAAGCGACAGGACATGGAACCTATCGCTGTCCAAAAGTCAGTTCCCAAGCGTCCAGAGTGTTGAACCTCGGACAAAGGAAGCTGGAGAACGACTTGGCTGAAAAGGTTGACTAACCTAGAAGGATTCTGAGCTGCCTAGGTTGTTTGCACATGCCAAGAACAACGTGGACCAAGGAGAACCACTTATCCTAGGGCAAGCTCAATCTGTGGAACCAAGAGAAGAAGAAGCTGCGAAGAATCCACTATAAAAGGAAGACTAACTCAAAGGTTATCTTCAAGCATTCACAATAGAATCACACTCAATAGCAAACATCAAAGTGTGAAGCTTCAAACAAGATCATCAACACAAACTGAGATCAAGAGGAACCAGTCAAGGAATCGAAGAGCTGAGTGCTAGTTCCTGTGACTGTAAGTGATAGTTCCTAGATGCGAAGGTCTGTTTCTTGGATTGATTATTGATTGTGTTAAGTTATCTAGGATTGCCTAACTGTGTGTAAGGCAAAGAAACTGTGTGTTTGTTCCTAGGATAAGCTGTAACCAAAAGAGATAAGAAATCAAGAAGTAGACCTTGAAATCCTTTCAGAAGAAAGGTAGTGGTTTTTATCCTGGATTGCTAGTTGGCAATCAAAGGTTTCCACTATAAGGAACTTGTCATTTGTTTGATTGTTTATTTCCGCTGCGAAGGGAACTTAGAATCGATATTCTGAGTTCCTTAAGTTATTATCTAACAATCATGATCCTACAATTGGTATCAGAGCAGGAAAAGCTCTAGATCTTTGTTAAGTTTGCAGATCATGTCTCAACCAAGCAAGTTTGAGCTCGGAATCTCCACCAACAAGCCACATCTCCGAAAGAAAGGAGAAGAAACATGGTGGGAAAAGTGCATGGAAAGCCACATCAAGATCAACGACTACCAATGCTGGAGGATAGTCGAAAATGGAGATGGCTATGTCGATCTTACCATGAAGGAAGAAGATTGGAAACCAGAACACTATGTCATCATGGAGAAGAATGCCAAGGCCAGGCAGTTCATCCTCAATGGATTGGACATAGAAGACATGGACAAGGTCATAGGCATCAAGACGGCGAAGGAGATGTGGAAAGCTCTCAAGGAGATGCATGAAGGAAGTGATGAACTAAAGCAAAGCAGAAAGTTTGCTTTGGAAGGAGAATACCACACCTTCAAAATGATGGAAACTGAGATCATCTCAGAGTACTACTCCCGCTTCAACAGATTGATTGGAAAGCTAACAACGGCGGGAGTCGACCTTGATGAAGTTTTCAAGTCCCTGGTGATCATCAATGGACTCAACTCTAAGTTCACCCTTCTCAAGGGAATCATGAGGAACACTCCAGGCATCCAATCCCTTCCCTTGACTCAAGTTATAGGGAAACTGGAGGTTGAAGAAGGAGAGCACACCAAAGCCAATGTCGACAAGAAACTGGAGAAAAGAATTGCCCTCAAGATCTCCAAAGCCTTCTCTAGGCTCGAGATGGAGCAAGGGAACTCAGACCTGGAAGAAGAGGAGGATGAACTAACAGCCCTCTTCTCAAAGAACATCAAAAAATTCTTTGTGAATGGAAGGTTCCAAAAGGGCAGTTCCTCCCATAGTGGACCAAGAAGAGATCTCAAGGAAGTCTCTTGTTACGAGTGCAAAGAAAAGGGACACTACGCTAAGAATTGTCCCAACAAGGAAGACTCCAAGGAAGAAGAAAGACCTCAGAGAAAGAAGGCTCTCGTAGCCTCATGGGGAGAAGACTCAGATGAGGAACTGGATCTGAGTGGCTTCTCTAGAGGAAGATGTCTCATGGAAAAAGGAGATTCAAGCGACTCAGAAGAACTTGAGGTAACTTTTGACGATCTCCTAAAAACTCTAGTTGATTGTGACAAGAAACAGCTTCTTAAGATCATAAAGAAACTAGGAAAGGAAACCAGTTCCCTTCAACAAAAACTTGATGATTGTGAAGATGAAATTGCTTGCTTGACTGTTGAGAATTCTGTTTGGAGTAAGAAACTTGATAAAACTGAGAAAGACCTAGCTGAAACTCACTCCAAACTCATTGATATTAGGAATGTGCATGCTAGTCACCTTAAAACTTGCAAATCTTGTGATGAAACTAGCATAGATTCTGTCAAAGTTCCCTTGTATGCTAACTTACATGGAAATGACATGCTTCAATCCATAATTGATAGATTGGACATTCTCACTGATTCTATTAATGAAAAAATGATAAATCAAACTGTTTTTGTGAGACAACGTCATGGAATAGGATATGTCAACAACAAAGGGAACAATTATGCTGAAAATGAAAAGGCTAGGCGAGAACTTGTTGAGATGAATGAGAACTTCAGTACTGCTCTTGCCACTTCTTGTGATAGGAATCAATTCCTATCAGAGAAGATCATGGTTCTTGAGAACAAGGCTGAGGTTGCCAAACGTCTAAATGAAAGTTCTCAAAGTCCTAAGAAGGAACCTAAGGGAAAAGAAAAGATGGTTCCTGAAAACCAATGGTTCACCAATTCCTTTGCTCACAAAAGATATATTGACATGGCCCATAGCAAGGTTAGAAACAATGTTGATTTTAACAAAAGGAAAACTGAAAAACCTTTTAGGCCAGGAAAAGGAAAATATGGACATGTTGTTTACAATCGTTTGTGTACCTACTGTGGTAAGAATGGTCATTACAACACTGATTGTGCTAAGAAAAGGAACTTTGAAAAGGAGAAAAGTACTCATTACCATGAAAGGAACCAGTTCCCTGATTATTCACAGACTCGCAATGCTAATCCCCCTAGTAAAGCCAAGCTTCGCTGGGTTCAGAAATCTTAGTTCCCTTATGTGCAGAAATAAGAGAGGCAACCTCAACTATGGTACATCGACAGTGGTTGCTCATGCCATATGACTGGAAGAAGAAATCAAATGACCTCTCTTCAAACTCTCCAAGGAGGGAACATATCCTTTGGAGACAAAAGCAAAGGGAAAATCTGTGGAATAGGAACTGTGAAACTCAACGATCACATTCAGGTAAACAAAGTTCACCTTGTTGATAATCTTGGTTTTGACCTAATAAGTGTGTCACAGCTGTGTGATCAAGGAGACAATGAAGTTAGATTCAGATCAAACGAATGTTCAGTCCTTGACTCCTCGGGACAAATCATCCTAAAAGGGAAAAGATTCAACAATGTCTACATAATTGATCCATCCTTTGTTTCCAAGGAGAAACTTTGTCTCTCAACTGTGAATGACCAAGCTGATTTGTGGCATCAACGCCTCGGTCATGCTAGCACCAAGCTGATTCAAAAGCTACACTCAAAGGAGCTAGTCAGAGGGCTGCCAAAGCTAAGTGGCACATCTAAGGAACTGTGCTCTGACTGTGTAAAAGGGAAACAGGCTCGTAGTTCCTTCAAGTCCAAAAACATGGTAAGCACCTCAAGGCCTCTTGAACTCATCCACATGGATCTGTGTGGACCCATGAGAGTTCAGAGCCTAGGAGGGAACAGGTATATCTTTGTTCTTGTCGATGACTTCTCTCGCTTTACTTGGACCATCTTTATTAAATCTAAGAGTGAAGTTATTGACCGCTTTAAAGATCTGGTTCCCTTGTTAGAAAAATCTCTTGATTGTTCACTCAATGCTATTCGGTCTGACCATGGTACCGAATTTGAAAATGGAGAATTTCTAACCTTTTGCAGTGAGCATGGAATTGATCACAACTTCTCTGCACCATACACTCCTCAACAAAATGGAGTAGTGGAAAGGAAGAACATAACTTTGGAAGACATGGCTCAGACTATTCTGATCTCAAGTGGACTCTCTCAATCATTTTGGGCTGAGGCGATCAACACAGCTTGCTACATCATCAATCGAGCCATGCTTCGCCCAATCACAGAAAAGACACCCTATGAGCTCCTAAGAGGAAGAGTTCCCAACATCTCACATCTGAGGGTGTTCGGATACAAGTGCTTTGTGCACAACAATGGGAAGGACAATCTTGGCAAATTCGACCCAAGCAGTGATGAAGGAATCTTCATTGGATACGCCTCGGGTAGCAAGGCGTACAAAGTCTTCAACAAAAGGACTAAAAAGGTAGAAGAAAGTGTTCATGTTATTTTTAATGAAAAATCACTTGGAAAGATTGTGCAGAACACCACCAATTCCTTTGAAGACCCGTTTCCCAAGTCATATCAAGAAGATCTAGATGAAGATGTCACTCCACCCAGTTCCTGTCCTGCTGCTCGGAACCCTCCAATGGCTCCTCCACCAGTTCCCATGGATAATGAGCAACAATCCATCTCTGGGAACCATGAACATGACGACAACATCTGTGGAGACATTATGAGTTGAGCATGAACATGATGATTCTTCTTTCTCTGTTGGGAGCTAGAGCATTTGATGTGGAGACATTATGAGTTGAGCATTCAGCTTCCTGGTTGAGATCACCTTCTCCATTGAAAATCATGTGAGAGGACGAATCATTGAAGTCTCCACAGATGTTGTCGTCATGTTCATGGTTCCCAGAGATGGATTGTTGCTCATTATCCATGGGAACTGGTGGAGGAGCCATTGGAGGGTTCCGAGCAGCAGGACAGGAACTGGGTGTAGTGACATCTTCATCTGGATCTTCTTGATATGACTTGGGAAACGGGTCTTTAAAGGAATTGGTGGTGTTCTGCACAATCTTTCCAAGTGATTTTTCATTAAAAATAACATGAACACTTTCTTCTACCTTTTTAGTCCTTTTGTTGAAGACTTTGTACGCCTTGCTACCCGAGGCGTATCCAATGAAGATTCCTTCATCACTTCTTGGTTCGAATTTGCCAAGATTGTCCTTCCCATTGTTGTGCACAAAGCACTTGCATCCGAACACCCTCAGATGTGAGATGTTGGGAACTCTTCCTCTTAGGAGCTCATAGGGTGTCTTTTCTGTGATTGGGCGAAGCATGGCTCGATTGATGATGTAGCAAGCTGTGTTGATCGCCTCAGCCCAAAATGATTGAGAGAGTCCACTTGAGATCAGCATAGTCCGAGCCATGTCTTCCAAAGTTATGTTCTTCCTTTCCACTACTCCATTTTGTTGAGGAGTGTATGGTGCAGAGAAGTTGTGATCAATTCCATGCTCACTGCAAAAGGTTAGAAATTCTCCATTTTCGAATTCGGTACCATGGTTAGACCGAATAGCATTGAGTGAACAATCAAGAGATTTTTCTAACAAGGGAACCGGATCTTTAAAGCGGTCAATAACTTCACTCTTAGATTTAATAAAGATGGTCCAAGTAAAGCGAGAGAAGTCATCGACAAGAACAAAGATATACATGTTCCCTCCTAGGCTCTGAACTCTCATGGGTCCACACAGATCCATGTGGATGAGTTCAAGAGGCCTTGAGGTGCTTACCATGTTTTTGGACTTGAAGGAACTACGAGCCTGTTTCTCTTTTATACAGTCAGAGCACAATTCCTTAGATGTGCCACTTAGCTTTGGCAGCCCTCTGACTAGCTCCTTTGAGTGTAACTTTTGAATCAGCTTGGTGCTAGCATGACCGAGGCGTTAATGCCACAAATCAGCTTGGTCATTCACAGTTGAGAGACAAAGTTTCTCCTTGGGAACAAAGGATGGATCAATTATGTAGACATTGTTGAATCTTTTCCCTTTTAGGATGATTTGTCCCGAGGAGTCAAGGACTGAACATTCGTTAGATCTGAATCTAACTTCATTGTCTCCTTGATCACACAGTTGTGACACACTTATTAGGTCAAAACCAAGATTATCAACAAGGTGAACTTTGTTTACCTGAATGTGATCGTTGAGTTTCACAGTTCCTATTCCATAGATTTTCCCTTTGCTTTTGTCTCCAAAGGATATGTTCTCTCCTTGGAGAGGTTAAAGAGAGGTCATTTGATTTCTTCTTCCAGTCATATGGCATGAGAAACCACTGTCGATGTACCATAGTTGAGGTTGCCTCTCTTCTTTCTGCACATAAGGGAACTAAGATTTCTGAACCCAGCGAAGCTTGGCTTTACTGGGGGGATTAGCATTGCGAGTCTGTGAATAACCAGGGAACTGGTTCCTTTCATGGTAATGAGTACTTTTCTCCTTTTCAAATTTCCTTTTCTTAGCACAATCAGTGTTGTAATGACCATTCTTACCACAGTAGGTACACAAATGATTGTAAACAACATGTCCATATTTTCCTTTTCCTGGCCTAAAAGGTTTTTCAGTTTTTCTTTTGTTAAAATCAACATTGTTTCTAACCTTGCTATGGGCCATGTCAATATATCTTTTGTGAGCAAAGGAATTGGTGAACCATTGGTTTTCAGGAACCATCTTTTCTTTTCCCTTAGGTTCCTTCTTAGGACTTTGAGAACTTTCATTTAGACGTTTGGCAACCTCAGCCTTGTTCTCAAGAACCATGATCTCCTCTGATAGGAATTGATTCCTATCACGAGAAGTGGCAAGAGCAGTACTGAGGTTCTCATTCATCTCAACAAGTTCTCGCCTAGCCTTTTCATTTTCAGCATCATTGTTCCCTTTGTTGTTGACATATCCTATTCCATGACGTTGTCTCACAAAAACAGTTTGATTTATCGTTTTTTCATTAATAGAATCAGTGAGAATGTCCAATCTATCAATTATGGATTGAAGCATGTCATTTCCAGGTAAGTCAAGGGAACTTTGACAGAATCTATGCTAGTTTCATCACAAGACTTGCAAGTTTTAAGGTGACTAGCATGCACATTCCTAATATCAATGAGTTTGGAGTGAGTTTTAGCTAGGTCTTTCTCAGTTTCATCAAGTTTCTTACTCCAAACCGAATTCTCAACAGTCAAGCAAGTAATTTCATCTTCACAATCATCAAGTTTTTGTTAAAGGGAACTGGTTTCCTTTCCTAGTTTCTTTACGATCTTAAGAAGTTGTTTCTTATCACAATCAGCTAGGCATTTTAAGAGATCGTCAGAAGTTACCTCAAGGTCTTCTGAGTCGCTTGAGTCTCCTTTTGCCATGAGACATCTTCCTCCAGAGAAGCCACTCAGATCCAGTTCCTCATCTGAGTCTTCTCCCCATGAGGCTACGAGAGCCTTCTTTTTCTGAGGTCTTTCTTCTTCCTTGGAGTCTTCCTTGTTGGGACAGTTCTTAGCATAGTGTCCCTTTTCTTTGCACTCATAACAAGAGACTTCTTTGAGATCCCTTCTGGGTCCATTGTGGGAGAAATTGCCCTTTTGGAACCTTCCCTTCACAAAGAATTTTTTGATATTCTTTGAGAAGAGGGCTGTTAGCTCGTCCTCTTCTTCTTCCAGGTCTGAGTTCTCTTGCTCCATCTCGAGCCTGGAGAAGGCTTTGGAGATCTTAAGGGCGATTCATTTCTCCAGTTTCTTGTCGGCATTGGCCTTGGTGTGCTCTCCTTCTTCAACCTCCAGTTTCCCTATGACTTGGGTCAAGGGAAGGGATTGGATGCCTGGAGTGTTGTTCATGATTCCCTTGAGAAGGGTGAACTTGGAGTTGAGTCCATTGATGACCACTAGGGACTTGGAAACTTCATCCAGTTCGACTCCCGCCGCTGTCAACTTTCCAATCAATCTGTTGAAGCGGGAGTAGTACTCTGAGATGGTCTCAGTTTCCATTATTTTGAAGGTGTGGTATTCTCCTTCCAAAGCAAACTTTCTGCTTTGCTTTAGTTCCTCACTTCCTTCATGCATCTCCTTGAGAGCTTTCCACATTTCCTTAGCCGTCTTGATGCCTATGACCTTGTCCATGTCTTCTCTGTCCAATCCATTGAGGATGAACTGCCTGGCCTTGGCATTCTTCTCCAGGATGACATAGTGTTCTGGTTTCCAATCTTCTTCCTTTATGGTAAGATCGACATAGCCATCTCCATTTTCGACTATCCTCCAGCATTGGTAGTCGTTGGTCTTGATGTGGCTTTCAATGCACTTTTCCCACCATGTTTCTTCTCCTTTCTTTCGGAGATGTGGCTTGTTGGTGGAGATTCCGAGCTCAAACTTGCTTGGTTGAGACATGATCTGCAAACTTAACAAAGATCTAGAGCTTTTCCTGCTCTGATACCAATTGTAGGATTGTGATTGTTAGATAATAACTTAAGGAACTCAGAATATCGATTCTAAGTTTCCTTCGCAGCGGAAATAAACAATCAAACAAATGACAAGTTCCTTATAGTGGAAAACTTTGATTGCCAACTAGCAATCCAGGATAAAAACCACTACCTTTCTTTCGAAAGGATTTCAAGGTCTTCTTCTTGATTTCTTGTCTCTTTTGGTTACAGCTTATCCTAGGAACAAACACACAATTTCTTTGCCTTACACACAGTTAGGCAATCCTAGATAACTTAACACAATCAATAATCAATCCAAGAAACAGACCTTCGCACCTAGGAACTATCACTTACAGTCACAGGAACTTAGCACTCAGCTCTTCTATTCCTTGACTGGTTCCTCTTGATCTCGATTTGCTTTGATGATCTTGTTTGAAGGTTCACACTGGATATTTGCTAATGTGTGTGAGTCGTATTTCAGTGCTTCTGGATAACCCTTGAGTTAGTCTTCCTTTTATAGAGGATTCTTCGCAGCTTAATCTTCTCTGGGTTCCCACAGATTGAGCTTGCCCTAGGATAAGTGGTTCTCCTTGGTCCATGTTGTTCTTGGCATGTACAAACAACCTAGGCAGCTCAGAATCCTTCTAGGTTAGTCAACCTCTTCAGCCAAGTCATTCTCCAGCTTCCTTTGTCCGAGGTTCGACACTCTGGGCGCTTGGGAACTGACTTCTGGACAGCGACATGTTCCATGTCCTGTCGCTTACACCTTTCTCTATCCGAGGTTCGGCGTTCTAGGTGTCTTGTTGTTTTGCTCTGGACATTGGCAGGCTTTTGGAAGCTTCGCACAAGTCATTTTTGACTTCCTTTTGTCCGAGGTTGGTGTTCCCAGATTTCTCGGGAATCGCAACCTCGCATGCTACGTTTCTGGGCACACCTGGGTTCCTCTGGGTTCCTTCCTTTGTCTTGTTCCTTTGGTTCTCTTGTCCTGTTCTGCTTTCTTGCCTTCGGTATATTCCTGTGGTTCCTTAAAGCACATCTTTGAGATAAAACATTAGTATCATAATATTTGTCATCTTCAAAAGTAGAGAAACTGAGGAAAGGAACTCTCAGGGGAACTGAAGTTCCAGAGTTCCGTTTCCTAACACTAACCTAATACGACTGCTTCGAACCACTCTGCTTTGTTCCCTTACATGGTCTATTCATTTAGACTAACCAACCGAAATTGTTCTCTGCATGGTTGGTTGGTGTCATCCGTTCGATTCGGCACATCAGGTATGTTATTGTTTCGTGAAGGCTAGAACGACTGTGAAGATGAACGGTGTTTTGACAAGTTAATTGTCGCTTTGTTTACAAGACTTCCACTGTATTAAAAAGGTGATTTTGTGTAAAGACTTCCGCTGTAATAGCTCTGATGTTGTATTTTAAAAGTGCTTGGAATCATGTTGTAATTCCGAGACGTTGATTTTAATAAAAGTTGTAATATTTGGTATTATAACTGTTGGTTGATGGTTTTATCGTTTGGAAAAGCCTGGGGTGACTTCGGGATGTTATTTCAAAGGAAGAAAATTTGGGGGTGTTACATTTTCATCATCAGTTTGGCATAGTTGGCATGTTGAAAAACAGTAGAAAAGTGTTTGTTTAGACGTTTCGTGGTTGGGAGTGCGTCCACTATTTCTTTCCAAATAAAGTTTTGAATTTTCGGAGGAATATTCAATTTTCAAATCCATGTGTACGATTGTGTTTGTGGATTATTAATGGCCGATTGATTCAATGTATGTGTAGAGCGTATTGTAAATTTACCATCCGAGTTAGATTTCCAGATTAATCGGTCTTCCAAAGGAGTGGATGGGATGTGTATATTAGAATTTTTTACGATGATATGTTAAGGTAATAGTGTTTGAAAATAACGCATATTCCATTGCTTAGATTGGTTGATAAAAGAGGATACAATAGTACAGGGGTCAGTGTTGTTGTTAAAATAAGGAAAAAGGTCACAGTTGGGAATCCGGGAGTCTGACCAGAATTTTATCGTTTTACCATTACCAAGTTCACAGCCAAGACCTTTCCGGAATTCATCACGGATGTGTATGAGTCGTGAAAATTTCCAGGATTGTTTGGGTTACTGTTAGGAAATGGAACTCTGGAATCTTAGTTCCCCTGAGAGTTCCTTTCCTCAGTTTCTCTACTTTTGAAGATGACAAATATTTTGATACTAATGTTTTATCTCAAAGATGTGTGTTAAGGAACCACAGGACAATTACCGAAAGCATGGAAGCCAAACAGGACAAGAGAACCAAGCATCAAGCCAAAGGAAGGAACCCAGGTGTGCCCAGAAATGCAACATGTGATGTTGCGCTTCCCGAGAAATCTGGGAACACCAACCTCGGACAAGAGAAAGGTGAAAGCGACTTGTGCGAAGCTTCCAAAGTTTGTCACCGTCCAGAGCAAAACAACAAGATGCCTAGAACACATAACCTCAGACAGAGAAAGGTGAAAGCGACTTGTCATGGAACCTGTCGCTCTCCAGAAGATAGTTCCAAAGTGCCCAGCTTGTCGAACCTCGGAAGAAGGAAGTTGGAGAACGACTTGGCTGAAGCGGTTGACCAACTAAAGAAGGATTCTGAGCTGCCTAGGTTATTGGTACATGTCAAAGACAGCGTGGATCAAGGATCACCACATATCATAGGGCAAGCTCGATCTGTGGGAACCAAGAGAAGATCAAGCTGCGAAGAATCCACTATAAAAGGATGACTAACTCAAAGGTTATCGTAAGCACAAAAACACGAATCACACTCAATAGCAAACATCAAAGTGTGAACCTTCAAACAAGATCATCAAAGCAAACCGAGATCAAGAGGAACCAGTCAAGGAATCGAAGAGCTGGGTGCTAAGTTCATGTGACTGTAAGTGAGATAGTTCCTAGGTGCTAAGGTCTGTTTCTTGGATTGATTATTGATTGTGTTAAGTTATCTAGGATTGTCTAACTGTGTGTAAGGTAAAGAAACTGTGTGTTTGTTCCTAGGATAAGCTGTAACCAAAAGAGATAAGAAATTAAGAAGTAGACCTTGAAATCCTTTCAAAAGAAAGGTAGTGGTTTTTATCCTGGATTGCTAGTTGGCAATCAAAGGTTTCCACTATAAGGAACTTGTTCATTTGTGCTTGATTGTTTAAATTCCGCTGCGAAGGGAACTGAGAATTGCTATTCTTAGTTCCTTAGTTATTTGTCCAACAATCATGATACTACAATTGGTATCAGAGCAGGAAAAGCTCTAGATCTTTGTTAAGTTTGCAGATCATGTCTCAACCAAGCAAGTTTGAGCTCGGAATCTCCACCAACAAGCCACATCTCCGAAAGAAAGGAGAAGAAACACGGTGGGAAAAGTGCATGGAAAGCCACATCAAGACCAACGACTACCAATGCTGGAGGATAGTCGAAAATGGAGATGGCTATGTCGATCTTACCATGAAGGAAGAAGACTGGAAACTAGAAGACTATGTCATCATGGAAAAGAATGCCAAGGCCAGGCAGTTCATCCTCAATGGACTGGACAGAGAGGACATGGACAAGGTCATAGGCATCAAGACGGCAAAGGAGATGTGGAAGGCACTCAAGGATATGCATGAAGGAAGTGACGAACTAAAGCAAAGCAGAAAGTTTTCTTTGGAAGGAGAATACCACACCTTCAAAATGATGGAAACTGAGACCATCTCAGAGTATTACTCCCGCTTCAACAGACTGGTTGGAAAGCTAACAGCGGCGGGAGTCGACCTTGATGAAGTTTCCAAGTCCCTGGTGGTCATCAATGGACTCAACTCCAAGTTCACTCTTCTCAAAGAAATCATGAAGAAAACTCCAGGCATCCAATCTCTTCCCTTGACTCAAGTCATAGGGAAACTGAAGGTTGAAGAAGTAGAGCACACCAAAGCCAATACCGACAAGAAACTGGAAAAAGAAATTGCTCTTAAGATCTCCAAAGCCTTCTCAAGGCTTGAGATGGAGCAAGAGAACTCAGACCTAGAAGAAGAGGAGGACAAACTGACAGCCCTCTTCACGAAGAATATCAAAAAATTCTTTGTGAATGGAAGGTTCCAAAAGGGCAGTTCCTCCCACAATGGACCAATAAGAGATCTCAAGGAAGTCTCCTGTTACGAGTGCAAAGAAAAGGGGCACTACGCTAAGAACTGTCCCAATAAGGAAGACTCTAAAGAAGATGAAAGACCTCAGAGAAAGAAGGCTCTCGTGGCCTCATGGAGAGAAGACTCAGATGAGGAACTGGATCTGAGCGGTTTCTCTGGAGGAAGATGTCTCATGGAAAAAGGAGACTCAAGCGACTCAGAAGACCTTGAGGTAACTTTTGATGACTTTCTAAAGACTCTAGTCGATTGTGATAAGAAACAGCTTCTTAAGATCATAAAGAAACTAGGAAAAGAAACCAGTTCCCTTCAATAAAAACTTGATGATTGTGAAGATGAAATTGCATGCTTGACTGTTGAGAACTCTGTGTGGAGTAAGAAACTTGATGAAGCTGAGAAAGACCTAGCTGAAACTCACTCCAAACTCATTGATATTAGAAATATGCATGCTAGTCACCTTAAAATTTGCAAATCTTGTGATGAAACTAGCATAGATTCTGTCAAAGTTCCCTTGCATGACAACCTACCTGGAAATGACATGTTTCAATCTATAAGTTATAGGTTAGACATTCTAACTGACTCCATAAATGATAAAACGATAAATCAAATTGTTTTTGTGAGACAACATCATGGAATAGGATATGTCAATAACAAAGGAAACAATGATGCTGAAGATGAATAAGCTAGACGAGAACTTGTTGAGATGAATGAGAACCTCAGTACTGCTCTTGCCACTTCTCGTGATAGGAATCAATTCCTATCAGAGAAGATCATGGTTCTTGAGAACAAGGCTGAGGTTGCCAAACGTCTTAATGAAAGCTCTCAAAGTCCTAAGAGGGAACCTAAGGGAAAAGAAAAGATGGTTCCTGAAGACCAATGGTTCACTAATTCCTTTTCTCACAAAAGGTATGTTGATATGGCTCATAGTAAGGTTAGAAACAATGTTGATTTTAACAAAAGAAAAACTGAAAAACCTTTTAGGCCAGGAAAAGGAAAGTATGGACATGTTGTTTACAATCGCTTATGCTATTACTGTGGTAAAAATGGTCATTACAACACTGATTGTCCTAAGAAAAGGAACTTTAAAAATGAGAAAAGAGCTTATTACCACGAAAGGAACCAGTTCCTTGGTCATTCACAGACTCGTAATGCTAATCCCCCCAGTAAAGCCAAGCTTCGCTGGTTCAAAAGTCTTAGTTCCCCTGTGTGCAGAAAGAAGAGAGGCAACCTCGACTATGGTACATTGATAGTGGTTTCTCATGCCATATGACCGGAAGAAGAAATCAAATGACCTTTCTTCAACCCATCCAAGGAGGAAACATCTCCTTTGGAGACAAAAGCAAAGGGAACATTTGTGGAATAGGAACTCTGAATCTAAATGACCACATTAAGGTAAATAAAGTTCACCTTGTTGATAATCTTGGCTTTGATCTAATTAGTGTGTCACAGCTGTGTGATCAAGGAGACAATGAAGTTAGATTCAAGTCAAGTGAATGCACTGTCCTAGACCCCTCGGGACAAATCATCTTAAAAGGCAAAAGATTCAACAATGTGTACGTTGTTGACCCATCATATGCTCCCAAGGAGAAACTCTGCCTTTCAACCGTGAATGATCAAACAGAACTGTGGCATCAACGCCTTGGTCATGCTAGCACCAAACTGATCCACAAGCTGCACTCAAAGGAACTAGTCTGAGGCCTTCCAAAGATAAGTAGTATATCTTCGGAACCATGCTCATATTGCGTTAAAGGGAAACAAGCAAGGAGTTCCTTCAAGTCCAAAAACATGGTAAGTTCCTCAAGGCCCCTTGAACTCATCCACATGGATCTCTGTGGACCCATGAGAGTTCAAAGCCTAGGAGGAAACAGGTATATCTTTGTTCTTGTCGATGATTTCTCTCGCTTCACTTGGACTATCTTCATAAAAACTAAGAGTGAAGTCATTGACCGCTTTAAAGATCTGGTTCCTTTGTTAGAAAAATCTCTCGATTGCTCACTCAATTCTATTCGGTCTGACCATGGTACCGAATTCGAAAATGGAGAATTTCTAACCTTTTGCAGTGAGCATGGTATTGATCACAACTTCTCTGCACCATACACGCCTCAACAGAATGGAGTAGTAGAAAGGAAGAACAGAACTTTAGAAGACATGGCTCGAACTATGCTCATCTCAAGTGGACTCCCTCAATCATTCTGGGCTGAGGCAATCAACACAGCTTGCTACATCATTAATCGAGCCATGCTTCGCCCAATCACAGAGAAGACACCCTATGAACTCCTTAGAGGAAGAGTTCCCAACATCTCACATCTGAGGGTGTGCGGATGCAAGTGCTTTGTGCACAACAATGGGAAGGACAATCTTGGTAAATTCGACCCAAGAAGTGACGAAGGAATCTTCATTGGATATGTCTCAGGCAGCAAGGCATACAAAGTCTTCAACAAAAGGACTAAAAAGGTAGAAGAAAGTGTTCATGTTATTTTTAATGAAAAATCACTTGGAAGAATTGTGCAGAACACTACCACTCTCTTTAAAGATCCGTTCCCCAAGTCACCTCAAGAAGATCCAGATGAAGATGTCACTCCACCCAGTTCCTGCCCTGCTGCACAGAATCCCCCACTGGCTCCTCCACCAGTTCCCATGGATAATCAACAACAATCCATTTCTGGGAACCATGAACATGAAGACAACATCTGTGGAGACATCAACGATTCATTCTCTTACATGATCTTCAATGGAGAAGGTGTTCCCAACCAGGAAGCTGAAGCTGAATGCTCAACCCAAAATGTCTCCACATCAAATGCTCTAGCTCCCAACAGAGAAAGAAGAACCATCAAGCCTCCAGTCAGGTTCGAACATCTAACCTTCTTTGCCTTCAATGCCTTTCTGTCTATTGTGGAACCAAAGAACATAGGTGAGGCACTGAAGGATGCAGACTGGATCCAAGCTATGCAAGAAGAGCTTCATCAGTTTGAAAGGAACAAAGTATGGCATCTAGTTCCCCGCCCCAAGGACAAACATATCATTGGAACTAGATGGGTTTTCAGAAACAAGCTAGATGATACAAGAGCTATAATAAGGAACAAAGCAAGGCTTGTTGCTCAAGGATACAATCAACAAGAAGGCATCGACTATAATGAAACCTATGCTCCAGTGACAAGGATTGAAGCGATAAGGCTGTTGATTGCTTTCGCATCACACAAAGGGTTCAAGCTGTTCCAAATGGATGTAAAGATGGCCTTCCTCAATGGAATTCTTCAAGAAGAAGTCTATGTCAAGCAACCACCTGGTTTTGAAGACGATGATTATCCAGACCATGTCTACTTTCTAGACAAAGTATTGTATGGCCTCAAGCAAGCTCCCAGAGCTTGGTATGATCGTCTTGCCCAGTTCCTACTCTCAAATGGCTACAGGCGTGGGGTTATTGACAAGACTCTCTTCATCATAGAAGAAGAAGGTAACATCTTAGTGGTTCAAATTTATGTCGATGATATCATTTTTGGTTCCACTAACCTGTCCCTTGTAGACAAGTTCAAAGACTTGATGAGCAGTGAATTTGAAATGAGCCTAATTGGAGAACTCACATTCTTCCTCGGATTGCAAATCACTCAAAAGGAAGATGGTATACAAATTCATCAACAGAAGTATGTCAGGGAACTACTGAAAAAGTTCAAAATGGAGTAATGCAAGCCTCTTTCCACTCCCATTTCCACCATTGCTCACTTGGACAAGGACCACTCAAGTCCTCTAGTGGAAGAGAAACTCTATAGAGGTATGATAGACTCACTCATGTATCTAACCGCTAGTCGCCCAGACATTGTTTTTGCTGTTGGCTTGTGTGCTATGTTCCAATCTTGTCCAAGAGAAACCCACTTGGCTGCTGTAAAAAGGATACTCTGATATCTCAAGGGAACTGACTCACTCTACATTTGGTACCCCAAAGAATGTCCCTTTGAGCTGATGGGTTACACCGATACGGACTACGCTGGATACCTGGTGGATAGGAAGAGCACCTCTGGAATGGCACAGTTCCTAGGCCCCTGCCTTGTGTCATGGGGCTCAAAGAAACAAGTCTCAGTCTCTCTCTCCACCACAGAATCCGAGTACATCGCTGCTGCCTCCTGCTGTTCCCAACTCCCCTAGCTAAAGCAACAACTCACGGATTTCGGTATGTCTTATGGTCCTCTCACTATTCTTTGTGATAACACTAGTGCTATAAATATTTCTAAGAATCCTGTGCATCATACAAGGACCAAGCATATAGACATAAGACATCATTTTCTTAGAGATCATGTTGAAAAAGGGAACATCATTATGAAATTTTGTAGAACTGAAGATCAGGTTGCAGACATATTCACCAAAGCTTTGAATAGAGTTCACTTTGAGAACCTTAGATTAGAACTGGGAATGATTCCTATAACCTAGCAGTGACCTTAGCTTAAAGGCTCTTCTCTAGTTCCCTTGATTAACTAGTATAAGATCCTTTACTTGTTAAGTCTTGGTATCTCTGTGTTATATCTTTTGCTATAAACCCTCTTTTCCATAATGGTTTCTTAAAAAGGCTTTGATAAAATTTTCTTAGTTCATGTCCTTTGGTCCTCATTATTCTTTCAACTTTTTCATTGTTCAAGTTTCTTTGTTGGCCCAAAAGTCACAATCTGATCATATTCTAACCCAACAATACAAGCCGAAATGATGATTGTGTACTATGACCCTCCTTGCCTCATTGCTCAATTTAATTCCCTAGGATCCATCTCTTATCCCTCTCTGGGAATTATTGTGCAATGCGATAAATGGCCTCCTTGATTCCTTGTATGGGAACGTACTTTTCGGTTCCATGTTTTTAAACCCACATCAAAGTTCCCATATATCCCTCTAGCACACTGAATATATCGCCAGAAAGGAACCATGATGAAATTGTCTCCAAACGGCTAGTTAGACGCTTGATCCTCCCAAGACGACATTTTTGGCAAATTTGCAGAACTCAGACACGTCTCGTCAGTGGCAGTGCTTCCCTCTCTGAATGAGTAACTTTTGAATTTCTTTTGACCGTTCGGAAAAGCTGCAACCGCCTTCAATGCTCCAGATCTTCCCTGATCTCCTCAACGGCCAGATTTCTCCCAACGGTCCCTTCAGCCCTCAATCCGTTTTAAAAGGTGTCCTGTTGATCCAAGCTATTCCTACACTTGCCATTTCCATCTTTCTTGAGTCTTTGTCTCTCTCTTTCTCAAACACATAAACCTAGCTCCTCAAAAATGGCTGACAAGAACCCTAACCCTAACTTGATCCAAGAGGAAGATGAAGCTGCCCTTCTCAGAGCCCAAAGAGAAAAGAAGGCAGCCTCGTCTACCCAGCCTATCTCTGTCACCACCTCTCAAAATCCCCAACCTGAGAAGAAAATTGAGGAGAAAACTGAGGCAAAAGCTGAGGAGAAAGTGAAGGAAATCACTCCTGCATCGGCATCGGTTACAAAATCTTTCTCGGAAGGAGGATCCCATGACTCCTCCCCAGATAAGACCACCCAGGAGATCCTCAGCCCAGAGCCCTCACCTGCTAGCCTCAAGTCTAAACCCATCTCCAAACTTGGTCCCTCTGTTGCCACAAGGCTGAAACAACGGAAAAGAAGTTCCCAAGCTTTGGTTCCCTATGACCCTCCCTCCAAAGAGCAGAAACCCTCAAAAAGAACCAAATCCCTCACCCTCTCCTCTTCCTCGTTTGGGAAAGTCTCCTCCTCCTTCTCCAAGAGGAATATTCTTAAGCCACTCATCATCGGCAAGGAGTTCTGGACCCAAACTCTCGAAGAAGAAGATGAGGAACTGTTCAGCGAAGCCCTCAGTGAGTTTCATTCTCTGCTGCAATACCAAGGATGGGATGAGCTCTTGGTCGAGCCCTTCTCCGCCTCTGATGAAGTAGTCCGTCTGTTCTATCAGTCTCTCACCTTTGTGCCCGCCAAAGATAACTCTCCCTGCAACGACGCCATATTCCAGTGGAAGGGAACCATGTATCCCTTGTCCCCCAACCTCATCGCGTCTGCTCTTGGGATCGAGTCCAGATCTGGTTTTGACATACTGTATCAGAAAAAGACGTGGCCCAAAGGAAAGGGTTACAAGTCCAAGGGTGAAGTGGTGAGGAAACTCTACGACGGCGACTACCCCTCAACCTTGAAAACTAAGGATCTCTCCATCGCCAACAAGCTTCTGCATTTCTGGATCATCTGAAACCTAGTTCCCATGCAAGAGCACCGGAATACAGTTCTCATCACGGATGCTATCCTCATGGATAAAGTGTTGTCTGGTGCATAAGTTGATCTCCCCCTTATAGTGTTGGCTCACATGCAGTTCTGCAAGTCCCATGAATCTCATGCCATGCCCTTTCCCCATCTCATCAAAAATCTTCTCTCCCTGCTTCACCAGTACCCAAATGATTTGCCTGAAACTGTCTACAGCAAGCTTCTCACCATGACCACTGTCCGGAAACTCAAGACAAAAGATCCCCAAGTCCCTCTCTCTGACCCTCAGGAAGAACCGCCCAAAGCCAAGGCCAGTTCCCAGACCCCTTCAAGTTCCCTACCACCGCTCAACCCCTCTCAAGACTCCTCTGCGATCCTCTCTGCTCTGGATCGTATTAAAAAGGCCATCACAGCAGGCTCGACTGTCCTCACGGTCGCTCTCCGTGATGAGCACTGCAGTCTCAAGTCTGGTGGAGGTACTACAGAAAACATGGGAAGATGCAACCGGCGCAAATCAGGCCACGGGCCAAAATGAAGGAACTGACGACAACAAGGCTGATGAAGAGGAGGCCACTGACTTGCCATAGGAACGCTTCTCCTGGTTCCCAGTGTTGTAACATCACAGTGTGCTAGTAGTTCCCCTAGGATCCTACTCCCTCTTCTACCCTTCCTGTCGTTTTCCTTAAAGGTTCTTATGTTGTTGTCTTTGTAGGTTGTTTTGTGATGTTTTGTGGTTTGTCTTACCCTGCTCCTGAACAATGTTAAGGTTTTATTAAGTTTAATGACTACCTTTGGCTACGTTTCTATGAATGATTTGTCTTTGCCTCAAGTCTCTATTATGGTTTCTGTTATGGGTTTGACCCAATTGTTTATTTCCTTGGATATCTTGTTCTTAACATGTTAACTGATCTTTTCGATGATGTCAAAAGGGGGAAGAAGAATAGGAACCTTGAACTTTGAAAACTACTGGACTAATAGGAACTCTGAACTCGTTCTTTTTCTAAGGGGGAGATTGAATAACTTCGTTCATCTGCTTAGGGGGAATTTGCAACCATTGATTGTTCTCTCATTATTTTATAATATTGTAAATCCCTTAAACTCAACTGGTCTCATGAAATTCACGTCCTATTATGTTGCCAAGTTCCTTGTATTTGTCATCATCAAAAAGGGGGAAATTGTTAGGAAATGGAACTCTGGAATCTTAGTTCCCCTGAGAGTTCCTTTCCTCAGTTTCTCTACTTTTGAAGATGACAAATATTTTGATACTAATGTTTTATCTCAAAGATGTGTGTTAAGGAACCACATGACAATTACCGAAAGCATGGAAGCCAAACAGGACAAGAGAACCAAGCAGCAAGCCAAAGGAAGGAACCCAGGTGTGCCCAGAAATGCAACATGTGATGTTGCGCTTCCCGAGAAATCTGGGAACACCAACCTCAGACAAGAGAAAGGTGAAAGCGACTTGTGTGAAGCTTCCAAAGTCTGTCACCGTCCAGAGAAAAACAACAAGATGCCTAGAACACATAACCTCGGACAGAGAAAGGTGAAAGCGACTTGTCATGGAACCTGTCGCTGTCCAGAAGACAGTTCCAAAGTGACCAGCTTGTCGAACCTCGGAAGAAGGAAGTTGGAGAACGACTTGGCTGAAGCGATTGACCAACTAAAGAAGGATTCTGAGCTGCCTAGGTTATTGGTACATGTCAAAGACAGCGTGGATCAAGGATCACCACACATCCTAGGACAAGCTCGATCTGTGGGAACCAAGAGAAGATCAAGCTGCGAAGAATCCACCATAAAAGGAAGACTAACTCAAAAGTTATCTTAAGCACAAAAACACAAATCACACTCAATAGCAAAAATCACAGTGTGAACCTTCAAACAAGATCATCAAAGCAAACCGAGATCAAGAGGAACCAGTCAAGGAATCGAAGAGCTGAGTGCTAAGTTCCTATGACTGTAAGTGAGATAGTTCCTAGGTGCTAAGGTCTGTTTCTTGGATTGATTATTGATTGTGTTAAGTTATCTAGGATTGCCTAACTGTGTGTAAGGTAAAGAAACTGTGTGTTTGTTCCTAGGATAAGCTATAACCAAAAGAGATAAGAAATCAAGAAGTAGACCTTGAAATCCTTTCAAAAGAAAGGTAGTGGTTTTTATCCTAGATTGCTAGTTGGCAATCAAAGATTTCCACTATAAGGAACTTGTTCATTTGTGCTTGATTGTTTAAATTCCGCTGCGAAGGGAACTGAGAATTGTTATTCTTAGTTCCTTAGTTATTTGTCCAACAATCTCGATCCTACAGTTACTTACGATAAGAAAATAAATCTACAGAAGTAAGATATCTTCCAGTAATGATTCGGACCCATAAATTACTTGTGTCTATCAAAATTTTCCATAATAATATCATCTGAAAGGATTTATTCATTTCATGAGTGGTATGAAGATCCAACCCCCCAAAGGGTTTAGGTTGACAAATAGAGTTCCAACTTATGAAGGAGCGATATCTAGGGTTAACTTTGTTCCTGAAAAAGTCGTTAATGCTTTTGTCCATTTCATTGCAAACAGAGATAGGTAGTAAGAAGCTCTGCATTAAGTAGATAACTTTGGGATAAAGATTTGATTAAATAAGAACAAGACGTCCAGCCTAAGATAAAGTGTTGGCCTTCCATTTAGATAATTGTTTTTAAGGGTATGAATATAATCATCAAAGATTGCCTTTTTGACACGTCCTTTGACAATAGGAATACCTAAGTACTTCTCCATGGATTTTGTGACTTGAATGTTAAGAATAGATGAAAGAGATGTAGTTTGTGAAATGTTGACGTTGGAGGAAGTTTGTAAGGAGCTTTTTTGGAAGTTAATCGATAATCCAGAGATGCGGAAAAAAGTAAGTTTAGATAAAATTGTATTTGCACAAATTCAAGTAAAAAATTATGTCATTTTTTATTGTTTTTTGAGCACCCACTTCTCTCTTCTTTCTCTCTTTTACTTTTCTCTTTTTGTTCTTGTTTCTCGAGTGGTCTGTTTTTTGTTGTTGATACAAGGTAAATATTAGGATCCTTCCAAAAAGGAAGGCAATCCTAAATCATTCCAATGGATGATCTTTTAAAAAACTTTATCCCAAAACTACCAAAGAAAGAGTTCAGACAGATGAAGTTGTATCTATTGGCAAGGCGGTTCTGAACATCAGCAACAAAGCGAGTTGGATGAAAGAGACGCTGGAAGTTATGAAGTGTAATACCATGGATTTGTAATCCTTTATAAGGATTAGAGTGTTACCCATGTCAACAAGAGCTCTTCCTTTTCATGGTTCAAGTGAGGACAAAGAATTGTGCAGTTAAGCGTGCTAGGGAGGGAGTAGAACCAGGATGGGTGACCTCTTGGAATGTCCTCGTGTTGGCATGTGATTGCGCTTCTAAGGCTTTGGGTCTTACAAATGGTATCAAAGCCGACTCTAGGTTATGAGTGGGCTTGGTCCGGTGGACGATCGCTCAACCCAGATGGTGGTCTTTGGTCCTTGACGAGGTTGTCAAGGGTTTATGTGGGGGTGATTGTAATACCCCGGATTTGTAATCCTTTATAAGGATTAGAGTGCTACCCATGTCAACAAGAGCTCTTCCTTATCATGGTTCAAGTGAGGACAAAGAACTCTGTAGTTAGGCGTGCTAGGGCGAGAGTAGTTCTAGGATGGGTGACCTCCTGAGAAGTTCTCGGGTTGGAATATGATGGCGCTCCTAAGGCTCGGGCCTTACAAATGGTATCAAAGCTGACTCTAGTTTACGAGTGGACTTAGCCTGGATTACGGTCACTCGACCCAGAGGGTGGTCTTTGGGCTTTGACGAGGTCATCAAGGGTTTAAGTGGGGGTGATTGTAATACCCCGGATTAGTAATCCTTTATAAGGATTAGAGTGCTACCCATGTCAACAAGAGCTCTTTTTTTTCATGGTTCAAGTGAGGACAACGAACTCTGAAGTTAAGTGTGCTAGGACAGGAGTAGTAACAGTATGGGTGACCTCTTGGGATGTCCCCGGGTTGGCATGAGATGACGCTTCTAAGGCTCTGTGTCTTAACACATATGGGTGGCCGACCCTTGCGGGTTTGCGTCTCTAAGTGTCGTCGTCTCTAACATGGTGTAATCCATGCTCGTTTGTTGCTCTTCTCGAACTTCTTTGATGTGTATTTTCTCCCACTTGCCTTTTTCTGAAATAAAATATTTACCAGAAAGACACTATATCGAGCAACAAACACTTTGATCTCATTGAGATTGTAGAAATAGTATCCTTCTATTTCTTTTGGATATCCTACTATAACACCCTATATTTGTTATCCGTTATAACGTTTAGAGTGCTACCCATGTCAACAAGAGCTCTTCCTATTCTTGAATCAAGTGAGGACAATGAACTATGAAGTTAAGCGTGCTAGAGCGAGAGTAGTACCGGGATGGGTAACTGTTAGGAAACGGAACTCTGGAACTTCGGTTCCCCTGAGAGTTCTTTTCCTCAGTTTCTCTTCTTTTAAAGATGACAAATATTATGATACTAATGTTTTATCTCAAAGATGTGTTTTAAGGAACCACAGGAATATACCGAAGGCAGGAAAGCCAAACAGAACAAGGGAACCAAAGGAACAAGACAACTGAAGGAATCCAGAGGAACCCAGGTGTGCCCAGAAATGGAGCTTGCGACATTGCGATTCCTGAGAAATCTGGGAACACACAACCTCGGACAAAAGGTGTCGAACACGACTTGTCCGAAGCTTCCAAAAGTCTGCCAAGGTCCAAGAGCTAAAGAACAAGATGTCTAGAGAACCTCTACCTCGGACAGAGACGATGAAAGCGACAGCACATGAAGACATCACTGTCCAGCAGACGGTTCCCAAGCGGCCAGCTTACTCAACCTCAGACGAAAGCGTTTTGACAACGACACCACAAGGCTCGTCTGAGGTAGTTGACCAACCAAGAGAGATTCTGAGCTGCCTAGGTTGTTTGCACATGCCAAGAACAACGTGGATCAAGGAGAACCACCAATCCTAGGGCAAGCTCAATCCGTGGGAACCAAGAGAGGATCGAGCTGCGAAGAATCCTCTATAAAAGGAAGACTAACCCAAGGGTTATCTTCAAGCACCAAAACAAGAACTCACACTCATTAGCAAATATCTAGTGTGAACCTCCAAACAAAGATCATCAAAGTAAACCAAGATCAAGAGGAACCAGTCAAGGAAGAAGAGCTGAGTGCTAAGTTCCTGTGACTGTAAGTGATAGTTCCTTAGGTGCGAAAGTCTGTTTCTTGGATTGATTATTGATTGTGTTAAGTTATCTAGGATTGTCTAACTGTGTGTAAGGCAAAGGAACTGTGTGTTCGTTCCTAGGATAAGCTGTAACCAAAAGAGATAAGAAATCAAGAAGTAGACTTTGAAATCCTTTCGAAAGAAAGGTAGTGGTTTTTATCCTGGATTGCTAGTTGGCAATCAAAGGTTTCCACTATAAGGAACTTGTCATTTGTTTGATTGTTTATCTTCCGCTGCGAAAGGAACTGAGAATCGTTATTCTGAGTTCCTTAAGCTTTTATCTAACAATCACGATCCTACAATTGGTATCAGAGCAGGAAACGCTCTAGATCTTTGATAAGTTTGCAGATCATGTCTCAACCAAGCAAGTTTGAGCTCGGAATCTCCACCAACAAGCCACATCTCCGAAAGAAAGGAGAAGCAACATGGTGGGAAAAGTGCATGGAAAGCCACATGAAGACCAACGACTACCAATGCTGGAGGATAGTCAAAAATGGAGATGGGTATGTCGACCTCACCATGAAGGAAGAAGATTGGAAACCAGAACACTATGTTATCATGGAGAAGAATGCCAAGGCCAGGCAGTTCATCCTCAATGGATTGGACAGAGAGGACATGGACAAGGTCATAGGAATCAAGACGGCCAAAGAGATGTGGAAAGCTCTCAAGGAGATGCATGAAGGAAGTGAGGAACTGAAGCAAAGCAGAAAGTTTGCTTTGGAAGGAGAATACCACACCTTCAAAAATGATGGAAACTGAGACCATCTCAAAGTACTACTCCCGCTTCAACAGATTGATTGGAAAGCTAACAGCGGCGGGAGTCGATCTTGATGAAGTTTCCAAGTCCCTAGTGGTCATCAATGGATTCAACTCCAAATTCACCCTTCTGAAGGGAATCATGAAGAACACTCCAGGCATCCAATCACTTCCCTTGACCCAAGTCATAGGAAAACTGGAGGTTGAAGAAGGAGAGCACATCAAAGCCAATGCCGACAAGAAACTGGAAAAAGGAATTGCCCTCAAGATCTCCAAAGCCTTCTCTAGGCTCAAGATGGAGGAAGAGAACTCAGACCTTGAAGAAGAGGAGGACGAACTAACAACCCTCTTCACAAAGAACATCAAAAAATTCTTTGTGAAGGGAAGGTTCCAAAAGGGCAATTCCTCTCACAATGGACCAAGAAGAGATCTCAAGGAAGTCTCATGTTACGAGTGCAAGGAGAAGGGACACTATGCTAAAAACTGTCCCAACAAAGAAGAGTCCAAGGAAGAGGAAAGACCTCAAAGAAAGAAGGCTCTCGTAGCATCATGGGGAGAAGACTCAGATGAGGAACTGGATCTGAGTGGCTTCTCTGGAGGGAGATGTTTCATGGCAAAAGGAGACTCAAGCGACTCAGAAGACCTTGAGGTAACTTCTGACGATCTCTTAAAATCCCTAGTCGATTGTGATAAGAAACAACTTCTTAAGATCATAAAGAAACTAGGAAAGGAAACCAGTTCCCTTCAACAGAAACTAGATGATTGTGAAGATGAAATTGCTTGCTTGACTATTGAGAATTCTGTTTGGAGTAAGAAACTTGATGAAACTGAGAAAGACCTAGCTGAAACTCACTCCAAACTCATTGATATTAGGAATGTGCATGCTAGTCACCTTAAAACTTGCAAATCTTGTGATGAAACTAGCATAGATTCTGTCAAAGTTCCCTTGCATGCTAATCCACCTGGAAATGACATGCTTCAATCCATAATGGATAGGTTAGACATTCTCACTAATTCCATTAATGAAAAAACGATAAATCAAACTGTTTTTGTGAGACAACGACATGGAATAGGATATGTCAATAATAAAGGGAACAATGATGCTGAAGAAGAAAACGCTAGGCGAGAACTTGTTGAGATGAATGAGAACCTCAGTATTGCTCTGGCCACTTCTCGTGATAGGAATCAATTCCTATCAGAGAAGATCTTGGTCCTTGAGAACAAGGCTGAGGTTGTCAAACGTCTCAATGAAGGTTCTCAAAGTCCTAAGAAGGAACCAAAGGGAAAAGAAAAGATGGTTCCTGAAAACCAATGGTTCACCAATTTTTTTGCTCACAAAAAGTATGTTGACATGGCCAATAGTAAGGTTAAAAACAATATTGATTTCAACAAAATAAATGAAAAACCTTTTAGGCCAGGGAAAGGAAAGTATGGTCATGTCGTCTACAACCGCTTATGTACCTACTGTGGTAAGAATGGCCATTACAACATTGATTGTGCTAAGAAAAGGAACTTTGAAAGGGAGAAAAGTGCTTATCACCAGGAAAGGAACCAACTCCCTGATTATTCACAGACTCGAAATGCTAATCCCCCCAGTAAAGCCAAGCATCGCTGGGTTCAGAAATCTTAGTTCCCTTATGTGCAGAAAGAAGAGAGGCAACCCCAACTATGGTACATTGACAGTGGTTGCTCATGCCATATGACCGGAAAAAGAAATCAAATGACCTCTCTTCAACCTCTCCAAGGAGGGAACATATCCTTTGGAGACAAAAGCAAAGGGAAAATCTGTGGAATAGGAACTGTGAAACTCAACGATCACATTCAGGTAAACAAAGTTCATCTTGTTGATAGTCTTGGTTTTGATCTAATAAGTGTGTCACAACTGTGTGATCAAGGAGACAATGAAGTCAGATTTAGATCAAACGAATGCTCAGTTCTTGACTCCTCGGGACAAATCATCCTAAAAGGAAAGAGATTCAACAATGTTTACATTGTTGATCCATCCTTCGTCCCCAAGGAGAAACTGTGTCTCTCAACCGTGAATGACCAAGCTGAGTTGTGGCACCAACGCCTCGGTCATGCTAGCACCAAGATGATTCAAAAGCTACACTCAAAGGAACTAGTCAGAGGATTGCCAAAGCTGAGTGGCACATCTAAGGAACCACGCTCTGACTGTGTAAAAGGAAAACATGCTCGTAGTTCCTTCAAATCCAAAAACATGGTAAGCACCTCAAGGCCTCTTGAGCTCATCCACATGGATCTTTGTGGACCCATGAGAGTTCAAAGCCTAGGAGGGAACATGTATATTTTTGTTATTGTCGATGACTTATCTCGCTTTACTTGGACCATTTTCATTAAATCTAAAAGTGAAGTCATTGATCGCTTTAAAGACCTGGTTCCCTTGTTAGAAATATCCCTTGATTGTTCACTTAATGCTATTCGGTCTGACCATGGTACCGAATTCGAAAATGGAGAATTTCTAACCTTTTGCAGTGAGCATGGCATTGATCACAACTTCTCTGCACCATACACTCCTCAACAGAATGGAGTAGTGGAGAGAAAGAATAGGACCTTGGAAGACATGGCTCGAACTATGTTGATCTCAAGTGGACTCTCCCAATCCTTTTGGGCTGAGGCGATCAACACAGCATGCTACATCATCAACAGAGCCATGCTTCGCCCTATCACAGAAAAGATACCCTATGAACTCCTAAGAGGAAGAGTTCCCAACATTTCTCATCTAAGGGTGTTCGGATGCAAGTGCTTTGTGCACAACAATGGGAAGGACAATCTTGGCAAGTTCGACCCAAGAAGTGATGAATGAATCTTCATTGGATATGCCTCAGGAAGCAAGGCATACAAAGTCTTCAACAAAAGGACTAAAAAGGTAGAAGAAAGTGTTCATGTTATTTTTAATGAAAAATCACTTGGAAAGATTGTGCAGAACACCACCAATTCCTTTGAAGACCCGTTTCCCAAGTCATATCAAGAAGATCCAGATGAAGATGTCACTCCACCCAGTTCCTGTCCTACTGCTCGGAACCCTCCAATGGCTCCTCCACCAGTTCCCATGGATAATGAACAACAATCCATTTCTGGGAACCATGAGCATGACGACAACATCTGTGGAGACCTCAATGATTCATCTTCCCACATGTTATTCAATGGAGAAGGTGACCCCAACCAGGAAGCTGAATGCTCAACTCAGAATGTCTCCACATCAAATACTTTGGCTTCCAACAGAGAAAGAAGAGTCGTTAAGCCTCCAGTCAGGTACGAACATCTAACTTTCTTTGCCTTTAATGCCTTTTTGTCTATTGTGGAACCAAAGAACATAGGTGAGGCACTGAAGGATGCGGACTGGATCCAAGCCATGCAAGAAGAGCTTCATCAATTTGAAAGGAACAAAGTCTGGCATCTGGTTCCTCGCCCCAAGGATAAGCACATCATAGGAACCAGATGGGTTTTCAGAAACAAGCTAGATGATACAGGAGCTGTGATAAGGAACAAAGCAAGACTTGTGGCTCAAGGATACAATCAACAAGAAGGAATTGACTATGATGAAACCTATGCTCCAGTGGCAAGGATCGAAGCAATAAGGTTGTTGATTGCCTTCGCATCTCACAAAGGGTTCAAGTTATTCCAAATGGATGTGAAGAAAGCCTTCCTCAATGGAATTCTTCAAGAAGAAGTCTATGTCAAGCAATCTCCTGGTTTCGAAGACGACGATCATCCAGATTATGTCTACTTTCTATACAAGGCACTCTATGGCCTCAAGCAAGCTCCCAAAGCTTGGTATGATCGTCTTGCCCAGTTCCTACTCTCAAATGGCTATAGGCGTGGAGTTATTGATAAGACTCTCTTCATCCTAGAAGAAGAAGGTAACATCTTAGTGGTTCAAATCTATGTTGATGATATCATTTTTGGTTCCACTAACCTGTCCCTTGTAGACAAGTTCAAAGACTTGATGAGCAGTGAATTTGAAATGAGTCTAATTGGGGAACTCACTTTCTTCCTCGGATTACAAATCACTCAAAAGGAAGATGGTATTCAAATCCACCAACAGAAGTATGTCAGGGAACTACTGAAGAAGTTCAAAATGGATTCATGCAAGCCTCTCTCCACTCCCATATCCACCATTGCCCATCTGGATAAGGACCACTCGAGTCCTCTAGTGGAGGAGAAGCTCTATAGAGGTATGATAGGCTCACTCATGTACCTAACCGCTAGTCGACCAGACATTGTCTTTGCTGTTGGCTTGTGTGCTAGGTTCCAATCTTGTCCGAGAGAAACCCACTTGGCTGCTGTTAAGAGAATACTTCGATATCTCAAGGGAACTGACGATCTCTGCATTTGGTACCCCAAAGAATGTCCCTTTGAGCTCATGGGTTTCACTGATGCTGATTATGCTGGATATTTGGTGGATAGAAAGAGCACTTCTGGAATGGCACAGTTCCTAGGCCCTTGCCTTGTGTCATGGGGATCAAAGAAACAAGTTGCAGTCTCCCTCTCCACCACAGAATCCGAGTACATTGCAGCTGCCTCTTGTTGTTCCCAACTTCTCTGGCTAAAGCAACAACTCGCGGACTTTGGTATGTCTTATGGCCCTCTCACTATTCTTTGTGACAACACTAGTGCTATAAACATTTCTAAGAATCCTGTGCATCATACTAGGACCAAGGATATTGACATTAGACATCATTTTCTTAGAGATCATGTTGAGAAGGGAAACATCATTATGAAATTTTATAGAACTGAAGATCAAATTGCAGATATATTCACCAAGGCATTGAATAGAGTTCCTTTTGAGAACCTTAGATTGGAACTAGGAATGATTCATATTACTCAATAGTGACCTTAGTTCTGAGAATTCTTTCCAAGTTCCCCTGATTGACTAGTTTAAGATATTTAACTTGTTGAGTCTTGATGTCCTTGTGTTATATCTTTTGCTACAAACCCTTCTTGTCATAATGGTTTCTTATAAAGGCTTAGATAAATTTTTCTGGTTCGTTTCCTTTTGATTATCATTATTTCTCAACTCCTCATTGTTCAAATTTCTTTGATGGCCCAAAAGTCACAATCTGATCATATTTCTAACCCAACATTACAAGCTGAAATGATGATTGTGTACTAAGACCTACCCTTGCCTCATTGCTCAATTTAATTCTCTATGATCCATCTCTAAACCTTCTCTGAGAATTATTGTGCAATGCGATAAATAGCCTACCCTGATTCCTTGTATGGGAACGTACTGTTTTTGGTTCCTTTGTCTCCATCCACACCAAAGGTTCCCATACATTCCTCTAGCTCGCTAAAAATGTCGCCAGAAAGGAACCAGAACATCGCGTCTCTCCAACGGCTCGCTTGGCTCTCCCAGACGCTATTTATGGCATATTGGCAGGGATAAGGCATGTCTCATCAGTGGCAGACCTCCCTCTTCTCGGAATGGGTCATATTTTGAATTTAAATTAGCCGTTCCAAAAAGCTGCAACTCTCTTCAATGCTTCGGATTTGCCTTGATCTTCTCAACGGCTGGATTTGCGTCAACGGTCACCTCATTTCTTGGCCATCCCAGATCTTCAACGCCCTTAAAGAGGTGCTCAGTTGCTCCGAGTTGATCTCATAAGCTCTCCATCTCTCTGATCTTCTACCTCTCTTTCTCCTCACACAGAAATCCTCTTAGCTCCTCTCAAATGGCCAACCCTAACCCACTCATTGTTATGGATGAAGAAGAGGCTGCTTTTCTTCAAGCCTTTTGTGAAAAGAAGGCTAAAGCCTCCTCCTCCAAGCCTGTTTCTCCCTCCACCTCTCAAAAATCCCTCCCCAAAGAGAACCCTGTGGCAAAACCGGCAGAGAAACCAGAAGAGAAGCTTGATGAACCACCAAAGGCTAAGGAAAAGGTGGAAGAGGAACCAACCATGCCCAAAGAAGAAGAGCAAGCCATCACTTTGGCTTCAGAATCAGTCACAAAATCAGTTTCTGAAGGCGTGTCGCATGATTCCTCTCCGGATAAATCCCTTCAAGAGATCCTTAGCTCCGAGCCTTCCCCGATCAGCCTAAAATCCAAAACTTCCAACCCAGGCCCCTCTGTCGCCACAAGAATGCAACAGAGGAAGAGAAGCTCTCAAGCCATTGTTCCCTATGAAACCAAATCCACAAAAAGGGCCAAATCCACCACCCTCTCTGTCTCCTCTTCCTTCTCCAAAAGGAAGATCCTAAAACCTCTCATTATCGGCAGAGAATTCTGGACCCAGGCGTTAGAAGAAGAGGATGAGGAACTCTATGGAGAAGCTTTGGATGAGTTCTACTCTCTGTTGCAGTTCCAAGGGTGGGACGAGATACTGTGCGAGCCTTTCTCTGCTTCCGACGAGGTTGTCCGGATGTTTTACCAATCTATGGAATTTGTACCCCTGAAGGAGAACTCTCCCTGTCACGACGCCATTCTCATATGGAAGGGAACCAGCTTTCCCCTGTCCGCCAATCTAATCGCGTCTGCTCTAGGGATTGAGTCGAGGTCTGGGTTTGGCATTCTGCCTCAGAAGAAGGGATGGCCCAAGGGAAAGGGCTTCAAGTCCAAAGGAGCAATCGTCAAGAAAATTTATGATGGCGCATCCCCCTCATCTTTGGAGACGAAGGATCTCTCCATCGCAAACCGGCTACTACATTTTTGGATCACTCGCAACTTGGTTCCCAGGCAAGAGCACAGGAACGAAGTCCTCATCACCGACGCCATCTACATGGACAAAGTGCTCTCCGACGTTCAGTTGGATCTTCCCCGTATTGTGCTGGCTCACATGCAATTCTGTGCATCCCATGACTCCCATGCTTTACCCTTCCCTCACATCATCAAAAGGCTACTCTCCAACCTCAATCAGTACCCAGAAGACTTCCCCGAGACTGCCTCCAGCAAATGTCTTACAATGCACACAGTTCGGAAGCTGAAATCTAAGGAACAACAACCCAACCCTGCTGAAACAGAAGAAATCCCGCCTAAGGAAAAGGCGAGTTCCCAGGGCCGTTCTAGTTCCCACCCTCAGCAAACCCCCTCTTCAGACTCCTCTGTGATCCTCCTTGCGTTGGATCGTATTGAAAAAGCTATCTTGGAAGGCTCGACTGCCAACACGGTCGCCATCCATGATCAAGTAAGAGAGTTGGGGCGTATCAGTTCTGCTGTCGAGAGTCTGGTGGACGTTCTGCAGAAGGATTGGCAAGGTGCAATCAGTGCTCATCAGGCCGCGGGCCAAAATGTAGGAACCGACGACAAGGATGCAGAAGAAGAGGCCGCTACTACGCCATAGGAACGCTTGTTCTAGGTTCCCAGTGCTGCAACGCCACAGCGAGCTAGTAGTTTCCCTTAGGATCCTACTCTCCTCTTCTATCCCTTTTGTCGTCTTTCTTAAGATTACTTTTGTTGTCTTCCTTGCTATCTGTTGTTTGTCTTGTAGGTTGTTTGTTGTTTGCTTGTGGTATTTTGTGTGTTTGATCAATGATAAGTGAAGTTTTTAATGATTATCTTCAGTTTCGTTCCCATGCTCATTTGTCTTCGCCTTAAGTTTTCATTATGACATTTTATGGGCTTGCTGCAATCGCATATTCACTCCGATATCATGTTCTTAACTTATACTTAATCTTTTCGATGATGTCAAAAGGGGGAAGAAAAGGATAGGAACCTTGAACTTTGGAGACTACTGAATTAATAGAAACTCTGAACTAGTTCTATTTCTAAGGGGGAATTTGAAATAAACTTGTTCAAGTGCTTAGGGGGAATTTGCAACCATTGAATGTTCTATCACTAATCTGTAATGTTGTAAATCCCGTTATCTCAATATGGTCTCATGAATTTCATGTTCCTATTATGTTGCCAGGTTCCTTATATTTGTCATCATCAAAAAGGGGGAAATTGTTAGGAAACGGAACTCTGGAACTTCGGTTCTCCTGAGAGTTCCTTTCCTCAGTTTCTCTACTTTTGAAGATGACAAATATTATGATACTAATGTTTTATCTCAAAGATGTGTTTTAAGGAACCACAGGAATATACCGAAGGCAGGAAAGCCAAACAGAACAAGGGAACCAAAGGAACAAGACAGCTGAAGGAATCCAGAGGAACCCAGGTGTGCCCAGAAATGGAGCTTGCGACATTGCGATTCCCGAGAAATCTGGGAACACACAACCTCGGACAAAAGGTGTCGAAAACGACTTGTCCGAAGCTTCCAAAAGTCTGCCAAGGTCCAAGAGCTAAAGAACAAGATGCCAAGAGAACCTCTACCTCGGACAGAGACGATGAAAGCGACAGCACATGAAGACGTCGCTGTCCAGCAGACGGTTCCCAAGTGGCCAGCTTACTCAACCTCGGACGAAAGCGTTTTGACAACGACACCACAAGGCTCGTCTGAGGTAGTTGACCAACCAAGAGAGATTCTGAGTTGCCTAGGTTGTTTGCACATGCCAAGAACAACGTGGATCAAGGAGAACCACCAATCCTAGGGCAAGCTCAATCCGTGGGAACCAAGAGAGGATAGAGCTGCGAAGAATCCTCTATAAAAGGAAGACTAACCCAAGGGTTATCTTCAAGCACCAAAACAAGAACTCACACTCATTAGCAAATATCTAGTGTGAACCTCCAAACAAAGATCATCAAAGCAAACCGAGATCAAGAGGAACCAGTCAAGGAAGAAGAGCTGAGTGCTAAGTTCCTGTGACTGTAAGTGATAGTTTCTAGGTACGAAAGTCTGTTTCTTGGATTGATTATTGATTGTGTTAAGTTATCTAGGATTGTCTAACTGTGTGTAAGGCAAATGAACTGTGTGTTCGTTCCTAGGATAAGTTGTAACCAAAAGAGATAAGAAATCAAGAAGTAGACTTTGAAATCCTTTCGAAAGAAAGATAGTGGTTTTTATCCTGGATTGCTAGTTGGCAATCAAAGGTTTCCACTATAAATAACTTGTCATTTATTTGATTGTTTATCTTCCGTTGCGAAAGGAACTGAGAATCGTTATTCTGAGTTCCTTAAGCTTTTATCTAACAATCACGATCCTACAGTAACCTCCTGGGAAGTCCTCGGGTTGGCATGGGATGCCACTTATACGGCCTCGGGTTTTACAAATGGTATCAGAGCCGACTCTGGGTTACAAGTGGGCTTGGTCTGGTGGACAGTCACTTGATCCAGAGGGCGGTCTATGGGCCTTGACGAGGTCGTCAATGGTTTAAGTGGGGGTGATTGTAACACCCCATACTTGTAATCCTTTATAAGAATTACAATGTTGCAAATGTCAACAAGAGCTCTTCCTTTTCATGGTTCAAGTGAGGACAAAGAACTATGAAGTTAAGTGTGTCAGGGCGAGAGTAATACCAAGATGGGTGACCTCTTGGGAAGTCCTCGAGTTGGATGGGATGATGCTTCTAAGACCTCGGGTATTACACCTAAGAAGAAGCGTTTATCTGATTTAGGTGCAAGCTTGTCAGAGAGTAAACGTTGTACATAATCTTCACATCCCTAGATCTTTAGAAAAGACAAAGTTAGAACTTTTCTAGTCCATAACTCATATGGTGCCTTATCTACAACTTTTGATGGAGTCCTATTTAGTGTGAACACTGCATTTGTGAGAGAATATCCCAAGAAAGATATTGGAAGATTTGCAAAGCTCATCATGTAACGAACCTTGTCAAGCAAAGTTTGTTTCTCCTTTCAGACACACCGTTCAATTGTGGTGTTCCTAGTGGAGGCAATTGTGAAATGATTCCACACCCCTTTAGATGACAATCAAATTCACGACTCAAATATTCACCACCGCCATTATATCATAATGATTTAATTTTCTTACAAGTTGGTTTTCTACTTCATTTTGAAATTCCATGAACTTTTCGAAAGATTCAGACTTATGCTTCATTAAGTATAAATGTAACCATATCTACATAAGTCATCAGTAGAATTTATGAAGTAACTATCAGTCTATAACCACTTCTAGCTAGCTAATGTACTCATTTGTCCACACATGTCTGTATGTATTAGGCCCAAAAGTTCACTTGCTCTCTCACTTATTCAAGTAAAAGGTGATCTTGTCATTTTTTCCTTTAAGCAAGATTCATATCTATCAAACGATTCACAATCAAAAGAAGTTAGAAGTCCATCTTTTTGGAGCTTCTATGTGCGTTTCAAACTAATGTGACCTATACAACAATGCCATAGATAAGTAGTGTTTAAATCATTTGTTTTTTGCATTTTAGTATAGACATGGGATTTTAAATCCAGCACATAGAGTCCATTACTCATTGGAGCATTGGCATAATACACACCATTCATATAAATAGAACAACAATTATTCTTAATAATGAATTCATATCCTTTAGCATCTGTTGGATCGTTAGAGTTACGTCTGAGGGAACAAAGGCTTTGTTCCCACAGAAGGCACAGCGGATTAAAAACAGCAAGAAAGATAACGAACGAACTCACGATGTATAGTGGAAACCTTGATTAGCAAAACTAGCTTCTCAAGGAAAAACCACTACCTTCAAGCGGAAGCTTGAAGGTAGTGGTTTGATACCAATTGTTGGATCGTTAGAGTTACGTCTGAGGGAGCAAAGGCTTTGTTCCCACAGAAGGCACAGCGGATTAAAAACAGCAAGAAAGATAACGAACGAACTCACGATGTATAGTGGAAACCCTGATTAGCAAAACTAGCTTCTCAAGGAAAAACCACTACCTTCAAGCTTCCGCTTGAGAGGATTTTGAAGCGTGTACTTGTCTTATTGATTTCTTGTTCGATTACACTTGTATCCTGGATTCCAACCTCTAGAGTACCCTGCTAGACTTGAAGCCTCTTCTACAACGATGAATCCGAACTCAACCCTTAAAGACTCACACACACCTTCACTCTCTTTCTTTTCTCTTCTTCTTCTTTTTCATCGTTCGAAGTCGTAGTTAGAAATGAATCCACAGTTCACCTAAATACAACTTCGGCTAAACCCTAATCAAACAAGATAAGATATTCTAAAAATGGATTACAAGAAGATAGGATTTTTTATGTGAAGAATAATATCCTAACCGATCATATTAATTAAGGAAGGAATTCCTTAATTAATCTAATCGAAAAGGATATCAAACTTCTCTCTTCAATTTCTTATCTAAGGAAAGATTCCTAGGATAACATAAACCGGGATTTTCTCTCTCCGTATCTTCTCAATCCGGCTTGATCTTGGAGCCGAAGTCTTCAATCCTTTACCGCGTGTGCTTCTTGATTTGTTTCCATAATCAACACGCTGGATTTCTTCCTTCCATTTGCAGCCTTGATCTTGATCGTCACTGATGTTCCTTGAGAGGTAACAAAGCACATTGTTCCCTCTGCGATCCTTTGCTGCGATGGTTCCCTGAGACAACTGTCTTTGTTCCTGAAGCACTTAGTACCCAGATTAGTTGAATGTTTGTTACCATCAAAACCTAAGGAATTCAACAAATTCCCCCTTTTTGGTGGTGACAAACATCCTTAACAATAAAGCATATACATACAAGAAAAAGACAGTTATGAAGAGAAAGGTTTCCCACTAAGATACTGTTAGTTCCCCCTCAACTCAGTAGCATGTGAAGCCTATTCTGTTCCCCCTCAACCAAAGCTACCTGTCATTTCCCCCCTTTTTGGCATCATCAAAAACATAAGTAGAGAGATAGAGAGAAATAGTCAAGGCAAGATAAGCAAAACACCCATTGTTCATTAATTGAAAAAAAACTTAAACAACATGCAAAGACAGCCAAAACATGCAAAACATCTAAACACAGTCATTAAGCCACACAGAGCACACAAGTCAGAGAGAAATAAAAACAACTAAGGAGGATAGATAAGCGAGGGAACAAAAGAGTGGGTGGATGGCAGGTAAACGGTTAGGCACCACTATGACCAGCCGATGGAGCTGATGCGTGATGGGAAATAAGCGCGCATATGTCTGCTAAGAGAAGCGTCTGCTGAGCAGCCAAATCCTGCACTGCATGGCAAAGACTTCTCAGATCCTTCCCCAGAGATGATTTCTCATGCAGTTCCCCCTCAGAACTGTCCGCCTCAGAATCTTCCAGAGTCTCAGAAACAGCCGGAACACAATCCATTTTCACCCAGCCTTCGTCACCTTGAAGAACAAACTTCATCTTGTGCAGATTACTAACATCGAAGGGGCGGGAGAAGACACTCGATTCCGCCGAGGAGTTGTAGACTTTATGGTACTCAAGAATCTTTTTGACAACTCGAGGGAATGGAAGAGCGTGCTGGTATGTGTTCCTAGCATAGGACATGTGCTGCATCATAATCATGGGGAGGCAAATGGGTTCCTTCTTCAATAGCGTAGATAGGAGGACAATATCCAAAATCAGCAGTCGGTTCTTTTTCTGTCCCCTGGGCGTTATGTTGCTGATCAAGAAGTGGTATAGTACTTTGTTGACGGCAGACTCAGACATGTCAAGATCACCACTTCCTAGGGCATTCTCAATGCCAGCCACTGCCCACACTGCTTCAGAATATGGAAAATCCTTAGGCCACCTTCCTTTTGGGTACTCGCCATACCCCTCATGTGGGACTCCCAAAGCTACTCCCAACTCAATACTCGAAAACAGATGTACCTTCCCTCCAAGCTTGTAGCTCCCCAGAACGGCGTGGGGTCTGACTTCCATCACATAAGACGAATAGAACTCCCTCATCAAGTCCTCATCCACTCCTTCCTCTTCCACGAACAGCCGACTCCACTTCTGAGCATCCAGTACTGCATATACCTCCTCCAGACAATTCTCCTTAAGGAACTCTGGGTCCACCAGCAATTCTTTTACCACGGACTTATGGCTCATGCTTTTAACTTCATCAGCCCCCACCTTTCCTTTGACTTTGGCGGGCTAACGACGTTGACTTTTGCGGAGAGGACCGGCGGAGACCTTGGCTTTCTTCGCTTTGTTCCCAGAGAGGGGTTCTGACTCCTCGTCAGAACTTAAAGTGATTGCCTTCTCGGACTGTTTCTGAGAGCGAGTCTTCCTCTTGGAGGAGCATGCGGTCTTTACCCTTCCAGACGACTTTGGAACCTTAGGTGGCTCCTCCTCATCATCTTCCTCAACCAATTCCTTGGCGAGACTCCTCACAACACCCTGAATCTTCTCCTTCACAACCACGTGCTCCTCTGTGGTGGCTGGGGTGGTCTCTCTAGGTAATTCCTCTAGCACCACTTCGATGGGGTCAGGATGGGTTGGAGAGGAATAGACCTCCTCTCTTTCAGTAGAGGCCAGGAGATGGCGGTCGGAACGGCTGGGGAGATTTTAGGGTTAGGGTTTTGTGGAGTGGGTTCTGTGTTTGGGGACTTTGGGGCTACATAGGGGACCATGATGAGTTGGTCCTGGTTAGGTGATGGTGGAGGGGTAACAGTGGTGGTTGCCGGAGAGGTGGAGGTGGAAGGTAGGGATTGGGTTATGGCGGCGAGGAGAGCGGGGTCAGTTCCCATTGATGAGAGTTTGGAGAGGAGGGTTTGGAGGTCTTGGGCGATGGTGGTGGGAAGGTTGGAGTTTGAGGCCATTTTGAGGGATGAGAGGTTTTGGAAAGACGATAGATTGAGAGAGAGATTAATCAAAGAGGGCAAGGGAATAGTGAAGAGGAGAAGTACCTGGAGGCCCGAATTATATAGTCATCACAAAATCTTCCAGAAATTCCAAAGATAAAATCTGATCCTTTCAGTTTCCAAAAGATAAAAATTGCAATCTTCCACTTTCCCAAAAATCTTTTCCAGAATCTCGTCCAAATCCAATTGATCCGGTCGAATAACTCTTCCCAACTTCTTTCCATCAAATCAACCCTTAATGCTCGGCGCGTCCCAACACAAAGTTTCCATCATTACATTCTGCCATACACACGCCATCTCAGACCTGCAAGTCACAGAGGCCGAACCGTTTTCCCGCCAAACCAAAAAGTAGTAGTGTGTGATGTTGGGGGTTAGTTACCAGAGAGGGTACAAAAGACCATCACACAAAAATAGATGATAATTTGATTGGTTTTTACATCATGCATGAGAGGTCTCTAGATGTGGATGATTAGAGGGGCTCATAGGAGACATCAAGCATGGCGGTCAGGGGTAAGCTGTAGAATCAACTATTATTTGGGCTTATGATGAGGGAACAAATCATCAAGTTGATTCTTTTGGGCCGAAAGAAAGTTGATTCTTGTGTAACATGGTGACATAGATGATCATGCAAGACATTCAACATATCGAGGAAGTGAAAGCACATATTCAAGCCAAATGTTCAATTAATACCCAAGGAAGAGAATACATATCAAGACCTGAAAATTCAACTTTCACAATTTACCACGTAATCTAGCCAATCATCGAGGGAACATAACATATAGACAATTAATTAGGGAGACAAACCAGGCTTTGTATGGAACTGAATGTAGAGTTCCCCAACAAGTGTCCTGATGAGAATATTGGCAGTTTGACTCTTTGTTCCACGACTTTCTTTGTGTGCCAATCTTTCTCCTCACAGTGATGTCTTCTCTAGATGTACATGGTACCTAAGCACAAATACCAGGGAATAATTTAGTCATTAGGTCCTTATCCATATACTTATTTCCCTTACCTTTGTCACTAGGCCTTTGAGTCTCAACCATTCCTGCATAAGTGAGGTGAGACTCTCTTTGTTCCCTGTCAGGTAACTGAAGCTGGTACGAGTGACTTACCGGGAACTTTCCTCACTTAATCCTGCACAGAAAGAGTTAGTTCTTGCGAACCCAGACAAGCTTATGCTTTCTGGGCGTAGGAGCAACATATCTGATCTTTGGAGGTTCAACATTCATTTGCTCCCTTGTAGTACGAGCAATCTCCTCATTGTGTTGCTTCAGAAGGCACTCTTGTTTGTAGTGACTAGAATGCCCGCAATACCAATAGACCCTGTGGCACTTTAGATCGACATACTTGTTAGCAATCCTTGAATGAAAATCAATATTATTGGACTTACTGCTTTGAGATTGCTTCAACCAAATGGCATGAGCCTTCTGTCCATGGTACCAAGCCTTACTCTCCTTAGTCGAGTTAGAACAGTTTTTGCCCTTGTTCCCTCTGGAGGAATTGTCCCCTTTTTTCTTATACAGACTGTTTTTCTTCGACTTTAGAGCCTATTTGCTTGGTTCCATCAACAGAAAGTTTGGGTTGATATCCAATTCCAAAGTGAGGTACTTCCTTTGATTCAGACTTCTTTTCATTCTTGGCTGCAACAAAGACAATACATTTTGGCTTGTCTTTCTATTCCTCACTGAGTTTGGTTAGATCACTAGAAAGTTTTGAATTTCCTAGTTTCAGCATTAATGACTCAGCCTCAAGTGAGGAAACAGAGGACTCCAGAGACATAATTTTTTCAGTGAGTTTAGGACACTTAGTGCAAGAACTTGAAGGAGAGGATGAACCTTTCTCAAGCTTGAGCACTTTGTGTGCCCAACCCTGATTTTCTTCGATCAAACTTGAGATCGATTCATCTTTTTCTTCAATTTGCTCACGGAAAAGACTATTCTCATGAACAAGTTTCTTAATAAGAGATATCAAGCTTTCTTTAGATTTACTTTTTAAGCTTGATATGAGATCAGATTCGGTTACCTCATCATTGGGTAGATCTCCCTTTGATTCATTGGGTTCTTCAATGGCCATCAAACAGACATCCCTGGAATATGACGAGTCTTCGTCGTCTGAGTCTGAGTCTCCCCAGGTGCCAACCATTGCTTGATTCCCTTCATTTGTCGGAGGAATTCCTGCCTTTTTCTTGAAGCAGTTTCTGGCCATATGTCCCTTGTTCTGACAGTGGTAGCACACGACATCTTTTAGGTCTCTGTTCCCTTCGGAGGAACTCGACGAATCCTTGTTCCGAGACCATATCTTTCTCATGGCTCTGGTAATGAGAGCAACATCTTCATCGCCATCTTCGTCTTCATCTTCGACTTGAGACAAGTCGAAGGCACGTTCCACCTTCAAGGCGATGCTCTTTGCCTTCTCCTCTCCCTTCTTGTTCAACTTGTAATTGTAGACGGAGGCGTTGCTTTCCAGCTTAGCAACCACCTCTTCCATGGTTAGAGTTTTGACGTCCGTTTGAGAGTAGAGAGCGAGTGCAATAGCATCCCACTGAGAGTTGAGACCTTGCATGAAGTGATGAGTGAGCTTCCAGTCTGGCATTACTTCACCAAGGAACTCAAGTTGACCAACCAGTCCCTGGAATCTAGAGTAGAACTCCTGAATATGTTCATCTTTTCCCTAAGAGATTTGGTCGTATTCCTTCATCAGAGAGAGAATCCTGTTCTTCTTGGTATCTTCATTTCCTTGATGAAGCCGTTTCAAGGCATCCTAGATCTCCTTGGCAGTCTTATAGCTCATGATTTTCTTAAGATCCGAGGGAAGAAGAGCCATGTGAAGGATCTTCTTGGCCCTGTTGTTTTTCTCCATTTTTTTCCAGTCATCATCGGTGTAGTCAACTTTTGGTTTTGGCTTAGTAGCATCTGTCTCATTTTTAATAGCCAAAGGTCCAACTTCGATGACTCACCAGATCTGTCCATCAAGGGAACAGATGTGGGACTCAATTTGTTCCACCCACCAATCATATTCTCCTGCCTTTAGAATCGATGGCTTCCAGAACGAATCTCCGATTGCATTGCTTGACGACGACATCTTTCCTGCAAATTTTGTAACGAAAACAATCTAGAGAACCAGGCTCTGATACCAATTGTTGGATCGTTAGAGTTACGTCTGAGGGAACAAAGGCTTTGTTCCCACAGAAGGCACAACGGATTAAAAACAACAAGAAAGATAACGAACGAACTCACGATGTATAGTGGAAACCCTGATTAGCAAAACTAGCTTCTCAAGGAAAAACCACTACCTTCAAGCTTCCGCTTGAAGGTAGTGGTTTGATACCAATTGTTGGATCGTTAGAGTTACGTCTGAGGGAACAAAGGCTTTGTTCCCACAGAAGGCACAGCGGATTAAAAACAGCAAGAAAGATAACGAACGAACTCACGATGTATAGTGGAAACCCTGATTAGCAAAACTAGCTTCTCAAGGAAAAACCACTACCTTCAAGCTTCTGCTTGAGAGGATTTTGAAGCGTGTACTTGTCTTATTGATTTCTTGTTCGATTACACTTGTATCCTGGATTCCAACCTCTAGACTACCCTACTAGACTTGAAGCCTCTTCTACAACGATGAATCCGAACTCAACCCTTAAAGACTCACACACACTTCACTCTCTTTCTTTTCTCTTCTTCTTCTTTTTCGTCGTTCGAAGTCGTAGTTAGAAATGAATCCACATTTCACCTAAATACAACTTCGGCTAAACCCTAATCAAACAAGATAAGATATTATAAAAACGGATTACAAGAAGATAGGATTTTTTATGTGAAGAATAATATCCTAACCGATCATATTAATTAATGAAGGAATTCCTTAATTAATCTAATCGGAAAGGATATCAAACTTATCTCTCTAATTTCTTATCTAAGGAAAGATTCCTAGGATAACATAAATCGGGCTTTTCTCTCTCCGTATCTTCTCAATCCGGCTTGATCCTTGGAGCCGAAGTCTTCAATCCTTTACCGCATGTGCTTCTTGATTTGTTTCCATAATCAACACGATGGATTTCTTCCTTCCATTTGCAGCCTTGATCTTGATCGTCACTGATGTTCCTTGAGAGGTAACAAAGCACATTGTTCCCTCTGCGATCCTTTGTTGCGATGGTTCCTTGAGACAACTGTCTTTGTTCCTGAAGCACTTAGTACCCAGATTAGTTGAATGTTTGTTACCATCAAAACCTAAGGAATTCAACAGCATCCAAACCAGAAGTTGAAATGATGCTTTTGGTAATAGCAAGATTGAAATAACAATTATACAATTCTAAAGATAAACTAGAAGGCAAAGATAAACTATAATCTCCTCCTTCTAAGGCAACAACATTTTCTCCATTTTCAACACATAGGTCTGCCTCTCCCAAACCAAGCTCCTACTTCTTTTGAAACTCTTTCGTCTTCTAGGTACTTTGGGTTGTTCCTTTTCCAATGCCCCTTTTGATATGACTACGTCCCATCAAGAGCTAGACACCTCAAGCCACCAAGAGCCCTAAGTGCAAGCAAGTGACACCGGCCAAGTTGATCAAGGTCAAGCGTCGGCGCCACACAAGGAGAACTTCATTCCACCGGTCTCTCCACCACTTGTCCCACACACCAAGGCTTCATTGACTCAAGTGACAAAGAAGAGTCCATTCAGCCCATGTGTGCCGAGAGATCTGTGCCCAAGACTCCCAAACATCGCACTCCACACACGTCGTTGCGCCAGGATGACATAGATGCGTTGAGCATGGGCCCAATTTTGTTTCACTTGTGCAAACTGGCCCATTTTTGGTGGAGGCCCACTTAACTCCATAAACCACGTAATTCTAGAAGATGAGACCATTCTGAAGTCCGGTTCATTAGTTAATAAGCAGGAAAAGTCAAGAGTCTAAGAATGATTAATGTGGCCACTTGAAAGGGTGTAACTTGTGTGTTTTGTGGCCTATTTAAGCAGGCTTCGACTACACTTGTAAGGACATAAAATGCTTAATCAAAAACCAGCCAAAATGTTTGTTGTTTCCAGAAATTAGTCTCTAAACTCGTGAGTTGCATCGAGTGTTTGATCAATCGGTTTTGAGAGCGTAATATCTCTCTATTGATTTGATCTTGTCTTGTTCTTTGGTGGTGCGTAACATCCATCCAAGGATCAGATACTTATCCCGTGTTCTTCTTTACGTGGTGTGTAATATCCACACAAGGAGGATCACTTATCCCTTCACGAACTCATCCAAACCATTCCCTCGCTGATTCCCTTCCCGGAACCATCAGCGACCATTCAGTACATCCATCATGAGTTTTGATTCCCAAACCCAATCACGCTCACATTTTGAGGGAACAAGATAGACTCCCGGATCTACCACTGGGATTTGGAATCACTCAATTCGGAGCCCGGACCAGAGAGAACAAGCCATCTGAATACAGAAGATTATTCTCGAGGTTGGCTGACGAGTCCTTGAAGGTTTTAGCGCTTTACCTCGCACTGTGGCACCCTCGATCCTTGATTATTGTCACCTTTTCATTGCAATAGAAACATTCATGGTCATCAACTACTCTAGCCTTTTCAGAAGCTTTTGGTTTAGGATGACCAACTTCATTTCCCTTCCCTTACACAAATTTCTTCTATCATGCGGCCCCTTTCTCGAACCCTTTTACCCTTTTGACCACGAGAACCTCTTTCTTTGGTTCAATAATGATGTTTTTCTCAACCGCCTTGAGCATCGCATGAAGTTCTTCAAGGCTTTTCCCAACTCCATTCATATTGAATTTTAGCCTGAATTGAGTGAAACCATCATGCAAAGAGTGCAATATAATGTCAGTAGCCAACTCTTGTCTATATGGGAACCCAAGTCTCTCCACGTTCTCAAAATGTCCAATCATTTTGAACACATGAGTACTGACTGGCTTTCCTTTCTCGAGTTTGCACTCAAGAATTGCCTTATGGGTCTTATACCTTTCCATCCTTTCTTGCTCCTGAAAAGTTGCTTTCAGTGTACGGATGATGCTATTAGCATTCATCCCTCTCAAACCTCTTTTGAAGGTTCGATTCCATGGAAGCTAACATAAGGGAAGTGACAATCATTGACTTGTCTCTAATGAGGTGAGTTCTCATACATTTGCCTCTTAAAGTAAGTAGTAAGAAGCATTGTGAGCTTTTGGATTAATGGAAATGAAGGAGTGAGATTAAGTGACACGGTGGCATTTTCGTAAATATCATGAACTTTTTTTTTTCTATCAACATTTTTTTTTAACATTTGTCCTTGATCGTTCTAAGCCGTTATCTTTACGTTTACATATAAACACTAGATTTCATTTATTTATATTGCAAGGTTCATATATTAAATGTTCATACAGTTTGTACTGAAAGTTTACGAACTAAAGTGAACTACAGATGTATAAACACATTTTATACTAGAGATTCATTAAGTATATCAAGTATGGACTTATATTGTGTTAAACCCTAAACCCCTAAAACCTTAAAACCTAAATCTCTAAACCCTAAACCTTAAACCCTAAACCCTAAGCATAATGTATAGTTATTATCCCATCACCCTTTATGTTTATTTTTTTTTACTTGGTCTTTGAGGTTTATATGTAGTAAGCACATGTTCATGTTTGCAATTCTTTTTACTTGGTCATTGAGGTTCGTATGTAACATGCACACGTTCATATATTTGTTCTGTAAGGTTCATATGTAACATGCACATGTTCGTATGTTTGAAATTCTTTTTAACTGGTCGTTGTGTGTCGATGTTCATATCTAATAACGTCAAGGTTCATATGTAACATGCACATATTCATATATTAATTCTATGAGGTTCATAAATTAGAGTTTTATATGTTATGTGTTAATGTTCATATATTGTCATTTATTGTTTATATATGATAACGTCTCCTATCTCCCAGATTAAATCTAAAAAATATATGTGTTTCACAAAATCAAGAAAAACGTGAGAAAAAAATGAAAAACAACAATAACAAAGGAGTGTAGTTGGGGAGAGATGAACCCAAGACCTCATGATCTTCCCTCACTCCACTACCAGCTAAGCTATTGTGTTTTTATGATTTGTTAAGGAAACTGTTAAATTCCTTAGGTTTTGATGGTAACAAATATTCAACTAATTTGGTGTCTAAGTGTTTTAGGAACAAACAAAGTTGTCACAGGTAACCATTAGCAGCGCAGGAATGCAGAGGGAACAAAGAGTCCTTCATACGCTTTGTTACCTCTCGAGGAACATCACTACAATAGCTAACATCAAGTTGCGAATGATATGAGAAAATCAAGCATGAAGATTGTGAAGATTATCTTTGAAGATCATGCAGTTGGAAAAAGTAAATCGGGTTGATCACACCGATTAGAATATTTGAAGAGAGAATGATTTTATCTTTTCTCGATTATATTATCTTAGGAAATCTTTCCTTAGATAATATATTCGGTTGAAATTTAACTTATTGAGTCAAAACAATATCTTCTTGTTACTGAAAGTAGTGAGTGAGATTTTATTTGTTAGTGGGATTTTCGGATTGTATAAATAGAAGTGAATGATTCATTTCTTGAGTACAAACTCCAAGCATTTCATTGAGAGAAAAGAAAAGTGAAGCATTTGTAAGCCTTAGAGGAGTGAGTTCATGTTCATCGTTGTAGAAGAGATTCAAATCTAGGTGGGAAGTCTAGGGTTTGAAGTCCAGGCTACAAGTCTAACCGATAGAGAAATCAATAAGACAAGTAGACTCTTCAAAATCCTCTCAAGCGAGAAGCTTGAAGGTAGTGGTTTTTCCTTGGTTACTTATTTGACTGATTGGGATTTCCACTATACATCATGAGTTCTAGTTACTTTCTTGCTTTATTATTCTGCTGCACCTTCTGTGGGAACAAAGTATTTGTTCCCTCAGATGTAACACTAATGATCCAACAATTGGTATCAGAGCTTAGTCTCTAGATTGTTTTTCGTCAAGACTTTGCAGGAAAGATGTCGTCAAAGAATGCTATTGGTGATTTAATCTGGAAACCTCCAGTTCTGAAGGTTGGAGAATATGACTGGTGAGTCGAGCAAATCGAGTCCCATATTTGTTCCCTTGATGGTCAACTATGGAAAATCATTGAAGTTGGTCCTATCTCAATCCCTAATGAAAAGGATGCAATAAAGCCAAAAGCTAGGGCTAACTACAATGATGCTGACTGGAAAAAGCTAGAGAAGAACAACAGGGCTAAAAAGATCCTTCACATGGCTTTGCTCCCGGCTGATCTCAAAAAGGTCATTGGCTACAAGACTGCTAAGGAGATCTGTGATGCTTTGAAGCTTCTTCATGAAGGAAATTGTTGAATTCCTTAGTTTTTGATGGTAACAAACATTCAACTAATTTGGTAACTAAGTGTTTCAGGAACCACACAGTTATCACAAGGAACCATTAGCAGTGAAGGATTGCAGAGGGAACAAAGCCTTCTCCACTTGCTTTGTTACCTCTCAAGGAATATCAATGACGAACAAAACTCAAGCTGCGAATGGAGTGAAGGAAATTCAGCGTGAAGATTACGGGGATCATCTTTGAAGATCATGTGGTCACAGAAAAGGAAATCGGCTGGATGGGTCACGCTGATGGGAAGATTTGGAGAGAGAAGAATGTGATTGTGTTATCTTAGGAAATCTTTCCTAAGATAATATATTTGGAGAGAGAAGGATTTTATCTTATTCCGATTATGTTATCTTAGGAAATCCTTCCTAAGAAAAAATAAGCGGTTAAGATAATATTCTTCAGATTATTTTATATCTTCTTGTTGCCGATTTTAGAAAGATATTTTATTTTTATGATTGTTTATCGAGTTGTATTTATAGGAGTGTGAGATTCATTTCTATGTACGAACTCAGAGAATTTAATTGAGAGAAAAAGAAAGTGAAGTGTTTGTGAGTCTTAGGAGAGTGAGTTCGTATTCACCATTGTAGAAGAGATTCAAATCTAGGTGGGAAGTCTAGGGTTTGAAGTCCAGGTTACAAGTGTAATCAAACAAGAAATCAATAAGACAAGTAGACTCTTCAAAATCCTCTCAAGCGAGAAGCTTGAAGGTAGTGGTTTTACTTGATTAGTTATTTGACTGATTAAGGTTTCCACTATACATCGTGAGTTCTCTATTTTATCTTTCTTGCTATAATATTCCGCTGCACCTTCTGTGGGAACAAAGCATTTGTTCCCTCAGACGTAACACTAATGATCCACCAATTGGTATTAGAGCCTGGTGCTCTAGATTGTTTTCATTAAGACTTTACAGGAAAGATGTCGTCAAGCAATGCTATCAGAGATTCATTCTGGAAGCCTCCAATTCTAAAGGCTGGTGAATATGACTGGTGGGTGGAACAAATTGAGTCTCATATTTGTTCCCTTGATGGTCAAATATGGAGAATCTTTGAAGTTGGCCCCATAGCTATTCCAAATGAAAAAGACGCTACAAAGCCAAAGCCAAGGGTTGACTACACGGATGACGACTGGAAAAAGCTGGAGAAGAACAACAGAGCCAAGAAGATCCTTCATATGGCTCTTCTCCCCACTGATCTCAAGAAAATCATTGGTTACAAAACCGCTAAGGAGATCTAGGATGCTTTAAAGCGTCTCCATCATGGAAATGAAGATGTCAAGAAAAACATGATTCTTTCCCTGATGAAAGAGTATGATCAAATTTCTCAAGGAAAGGGTGAGCACATTCAAGAGTTCTATTCCAGGTTCCAGGGAATTGTAGGTCAACTGGAGTTCCTTGATAAAGAGATGCCAGACTGGAAGCTCACTCACCACTTCATGCAAGGCCTCAACTCTCAATGGGATGCAATTGCCCTCGCTCTTTACTCCCAGACTGATGTCAAGACTCTCACTATGGAAGAGGTGGTTGCCAAACTCGAAAGCAACGCCTCTGTCTATAACCACAAGATGAACAAGAAAGGAGAAGAGAAGGCTCAAAGTATTGCTTTGAAGGTTGAATGTGCCTTTGACTTATCGCAAGTTGAAGATGAAGATGAGGACGGTGATGAAGATGTGGTTGTCATCACTAGAGAAATGAAGAAGATATGGTCTCGAAACATAGGCACTCTGAGTTCCTCCGAAGGGAACAAAGACACAAAGGATGCCGTCTGCTACTACTGTCAAAACAAAGGACATTTTGCCAAAAACTGCTTCAAGAAGAAGGCAGGTCTTCCTCCGGTTCGTGAAGGGGAGCAAGCAGGAAATTCCAACTCAGATGATGAAGAATCATCTCATTCAAGGGATGTTTGTTTGATGAGCATAGAAGACCCTAATGAATCAAAAGGTGGTCTTCAGGAATCTGAGGCTGAAGCAAGGAAAGGTTCCTGGTATTTCGACAGTGCTTGCTCAAGTCACATGACAGGGAACAAAGGATGGTTCACCTCACTTTAACAGGCCTTCGGAGGTTCAATAACCTTTGGAAACAAGAGTAAGGGAGAAGTTTGTGGTATCGGTAAGGTAAGGCTTTCTAACCATATTACTGTGAATAATGTGACACTTGTGAATAATCTCAAATTTGATCTTTTTAGTATGGCTCAACTATGTCAAAACAAGAAAAATAGGATAGTCTTTACTACTGATGATTGTTATGTTTAGTGTATAAGTACAGGGAAAATTGTACTCATAGGAATCTGCGACAACAACGTCTACAAAGTTGACCCTGCTTTTATCCCTGAGAAGGACCTATGTCTGTCATCCATTATTGGGACAACAGATCTGTGGCATAAACGGTTCGGACATGCAAGCCTTCAACTCCTTTCCAAACTTTATAGACAAGAACTGGTGAACGGTCTTCCTAAGATCGAAGCAACGAGAAATGGAGTTTGTGATGCATGCACCAAAGGTAAACAAGTTAGGTCTTCCTTCAAGTCAAAGAAGGAGGTAAGTACTACTCGTCCTCTGGAACTAATCCACATGGATCTTTGTGGGCCAATGCGCACAAAGAGCCGTGGGGGGAATGCCTATGTCTTCGTTATTGTTGATGACTATTCTAGGTACACATGGACTCTCTTTCTGTCATCAAAGGAAAAAGTGTTCGCTGAATTTGAATCTTGGCTCAAGTCGGTTGAAAGAAGTGTTGGACAGTCTCTGGGGTCCATCCGCACTGATCATGGGACAGAATTTGAGAACTCTCAGTTTCTATCCCTCTGCAGGAACAAAGGCATCAATCACAATTTCTCAGCTCCAAGAACTCCGCAGCAAAACGGTGTTGTGGAAAGGAAGAACAAAACTCTAGAAGACATGACGTGTACCCTCCTTATTGCAAGTGGTCTTCCTATGAGCTTATGGGCCAAAGACTTGAACGCTGCATGCTATGTTCTGAACAGGGCAACCATTTGTCCTCTCTTGAACAAGACTTCCTATGAACTTCTAAGGGGAAGAAAGCCTAACGTGTCTCATCTGCGCACGTTTGGCTGCGAGTGTTTCGTACACAACAATGGGAACGATTCTCTTGGGAATTTTGATCCCAGAAGTGATGAAGGGACCTTTGTAGGATATTCTCTTCACAACAAAGCCTACAAAGTATTCAACAAGAGAACTAGAAAGGTAGAGGAAAGCATTCATGTGGTTTTCGATGAATCTGTTATGGCTGGTAACAATGTGCATGAACAATCAGCTAGTGTTCCCTTAAATACTGGCCCATCTGAAGATGATTGCTTTCAGCTTGTGGAAAACGGTATCGGAGATGGGGTCCCGCAAAATCAAGAAACTCATGATGACCCATCAACACCAAGAACCCCCAACTCCGCCAACTCTGTTGGGACAGATAAAGGTGCTCAGTCATCTCAGGTTCATTAGGGGGAACAGAGCCCAAGTCCTGACTCGGTGGAATCTTTTGAAGAAAGCCTTGTTGTTGAAGGAACTGAGGGTGCTTGCCCCACTGATGTTGGGACAGGCGGTGATTGTAATATTTAGGTTATGTAATTTGCATATCCTAAACTTAGATTATTATAATTATCATATTAACAAATGAAAATATTAGGCTATTTTTATCATATTATATTAAATAAATAAAAAATTTATTAGTCGGGTATAATTTTATGCGCCTTGTATGAGTCTATATGAAAACAAAAACGATATATTAAATATAGAACATTTTTAATTACATTTTAGCAATTAAGTAATCTACCAAATATACGAGATATTACACCTTTATTATTATTGTTATTATTCATAAGATGCAAACCTAGGTAAAATGTTTTAAACTTATTGAGACTATTAATTCATATCTAAGAATGTTATCTAGTTTCTATAAAAAAAATTGCTATCTTCTTCCTTTTCTATTTTTAACTTAAATTAATGTAAACCATAGATATCATATCACCTTCCTTTTGTATTTTAATGGTGCTTATACTTTACTTATATTAAACAAAATGTTGATCTATATTTTGCTTATATATGGTAAATATAGAAATTGGTATTTAAAGACGATAATGTAAATTTTAAAAAAAAAAAGGGTAAAAAAAGGAGAATTAAATTTGCTTACGTGGCATAATTTATAGGATGACACATAGGAGAAAGAACTATGGCTTTAGTATATGTATATAGATATAGATATAGAATATACATATATACATATATATAGATATAGAATATAGATATAGATATAGATAGATATAAATGTATAGATATAGATAGATATATAAATATAGATTATGTGTATATGTTTTTCACATCTACCTACATCAAATAGAAGTTTGCGGCCACGTGTATTGGATAATGATGATGATAGGTTGATTGTTTCGTAAATATGAAATTAAGGAGCTAGTTAGGGTGTTTGTCCATTTGAACTCGGCTAATCTCTTTGCACTCTGACACCATCTTATTTGTACCGGTTGCAGGCGCACGCCGGTGAGTGCCGCGCAGAAGCTGTTGCCGCGCGCCGGTGACTGCCGCGCGGAAGCCGTTGCCGCGCGTCGGTGAGTGCCGCATAGAAGCCACTGCCGTGGAGATGTAGATCGTCCATGAACGTGCCAGTCCGTGAAGCTGGGTCATTCGTTGTCGGACGCAGAATGGCCGACACTGATGGGATTTTGGATAGCATAGGGTATAGGCATAATATAGCAGTACATGAAGTAATAGCACTGGATTCGTTCAATCGCCAGACGCTTTCAGTGTATATATATAGCATTGAGCAGCTGCGGAGAATTCATATCGTTTATATATCTTACAAGATTTCAGTGAACACCATTTATTCTACTACCAAATGTCGTGGCATAACGACGATCACGAAAATTATGAAGAATCGCCTAAACTGGTATGTATTTTACAATTATTAAAACTATGAATAAAATTAGTATAAGATTTGTAATCTATATATTAAGATTTGTGTGTTGTATTAACGCATATTATGAGTAGATTAGTTGTATCCAAATTCTCTTGAAAATCATGTCATGTAAATTAAAATGTGTAATTTTCCATCTCTAGTCATTTACTACACAATTAATTTGGTGGGCTACAAAACGTACAAAAAATCTTAATTGTGTGAATTAATCATATACCGCATTAAATATGTGTGAATTAATGTGTGGCGCAGTGGAGAGAATTATTGTTTTTAACTACTTGTTGGATAACATTTTAATTTGCATGACATGATTTTCAAGAGAATTGTTTTAACTACTTGTTCGGTGACATTTTAATCATATACCGCATTAAATATGTGTGAATTACACATTTTAATTTATTTTTAACTACTTGTTCGATGACATTAACGCATATTATGAGTAGATTGAAAATGTCATCGAACAAGTAGTTAAAAACAAATTGAAATGTGTAATTCATTGATTTACACATTTTAATATGTGTGAATTACACATTTTAATTTGTTCTTAACTACTTGTTCGATGACATTTTAATTTGTTTTTAACTACTCATAATATACGGTATATGATTAAAATGTCATCGAACAAGTAATTAAAATATGTAAAAATTGAAACATATTAATATGTGTGAATTAATCATATACTCCATTGATTTTGATAGAAAAAATTTGAAAATGTTGAAACGTACAAAAAAGGTAGCATTAATTCCAACTAGCATTATGACATCACGAGTGAAGTTAGAAGAGTGTTAAACTATCTCCTTCATTTGTGTGCAACAGGTTCAAACGTCATTTAATAAACTCGGAGGGAGTAGTAACATATTGAATTATAATGTTTATGAATTTTGGTAGGATTTTACGACATACTTTCAAACAGATTATATGTGGGGAGATCGAGAAACCATGTTAGACTGGGCACGTCAACAAGGACGAAATCTAAATATGGTTCTAACCATAAACAAATCTTGGGAACGGAAGGTTATATTAGCATGCGAAAAATCAGGTAGTTATAGGCTATACTCATGTAATTTGACACGGAAAACACGTACAAAGAAGAGTGAATGTCCATTTGAGCTGAATGGGCTTATGCAAAGGGACGACACTTGGATACTAAAGGTGATATGTGGTACACACAATCATGACCTTCCACAAAATCTAGAGGGTCATGCCTATGCTGGACGATTGACTGAGGATCAACGCGGGGATGTATTGGCGTTGACAGAAGCGCAAGTAAAGCCCAAGAATATTTTCATGTTCTTACGTCAGAAGTACAAATCCGTTGTTACATCGCGAAAGCAAATTAACAATGTACGACAAGCATACCACGAACAAGAAATGGGGGACATGTCAGTAACTCAGTTCACAAAGCAATTTTTATCGGATAGGGGCTATTATGTTAGTGACCGAACGGTGCCTAGAACGAACGATGTGGTTCAAGACTTGTTTTGGGCCCACCCCCAATCACAACACCTGTTGAACTTGTTTCCTTATGTCGTAATAATGGATTCGACATACAAGACAAACAAGTAAGTTTAAGCCGGAGTAATATCTTTTATATAGTAATTTTAGCTAATCAATAGAGTTTGGAAATAACGGTATTTATTATCTGCATTGAATTTATTTGTAGGTACAATATGGCACTTCTTGAGATTGTCGGCTTTACGTGCACAGGAAAGACTTTTAACGTGGCATATTCTTTCATGGCACACGAGAACGTTGACCACTACGTATGGACATTGTATGAATTGGAGCACTTGTTCGATAAAATCAGAAAAAGACCAACGTCGATAGTCACAGATCGAGATTTGGCTGAAGTTAAGGCTATAGCCCACATTTTTCCCGATACCCAACATCTGTTGTGTTGGATGCATATACTAGCCTATTGTAAAGCTTATGCACTTACTGTGACACGTAATAGTGGTTTAGAAAATTCTTTCTCAAACCAATGTCATGAATTGTTCAACTCCAAATCCGAGGATATCTTCTTGCAACGGTTAAATGAAATACGGGACACGTGGAAAGGTGGTCTGATGACATACCTTATGAAAACGTGGCTTATGCCTTACCTACATCGTATTGTTAGGGCATGGACTGATACCAATCTCCATTTAATCACCAGAACAACAAATAGGTAATTTACTTTGCGGTTTAGGAATTACTACATGCTACTCATACACGACATGATTTATTGATAATTATATTATGTTTACAGGGTTGAGGGGGGCCACTCTGTGCTGAAAGATTTCATCGATTCTTCTGTTGTGGCTTCAACAGAATATCAAAGAAGATCCATTGTTTGATAGAAGATCAGGTTGCTGTTGTGAGAGGATCCATGGAGATGGATCAAAATACGATCCCTGCGCGTGTCAAAAAACTAAAACCACCTATGGATTGTCTTTTTCTCTGACTTACCAACAAGGTGTCAAAATTGTGTATAGACACAATATTGGGCACGATGGATAGGGTCTTGCACCCAAAATATGAATTTGACCCGACTGTTTGCAATGACAGTTGGTGGACAACGGTCAGAGGACTTCCATGTGCACAAGATGTGTATGAAGCAATGATGACAAATACCCCGTTGAAGCCAAGTCAAATTCATCTTTTCTGAAAACAAGTTGTATGGGAAGGTGTTACGGAACATGCGCTCCCGCAAGACGATGTTCCCCTAACGACAGATGACCTAGTATTCGAGGACTTGATGGGGGATATAAATGCTGGGAGGCTGAGCGTTGACCAGATCCACCGTATTAAAAGGGCATACAAAGACGGGACCATGCCTGGGAGGTCCTCACTGCAGGAGCCTCCTACTAGCTCCATCAAATCAAAGGGGAGGCCAAAGAAGGATTCAATGAGAAGGGATAAGACCTGGTTGGAGCATGCAGAAGAGAATACACATATTAATCCGCCCACCTCGATGAGCGGTTCAATATTAAAAGGTCGGGGTAGTCAGAGCCAGCGTGCACGCCATAAGCCATCAATAAGCGAAGTAGTAGTCGGGCCCAAGGATGACCAATAAGACATGCATTTAGGGGTCAATTTCGGCGTCCAGAATGTGGACCCGTTTATGTTCATGTACATCACCAGTGCCTTAGACGTGGCGGGGGACGGTCACTACGGGTATCGGGCACTTGCAACACTACTTGGGTTGCCCCAGAGCCAATGGAAGCAAATTCGAAGGGAGATGTGTAGGATCGTGATTGTTAGAAAATAACTTAAGGAACTCAGAATATGAATTCTAAGTTCCCTTCGCAGCGGAAATAAACAATTAAACAAATAACAAGTTCCTTATAGTGGAAACCTTTGATTGCCAACTAGCAATCCAGGATAAAAACAACTACCTTTCTTTCGAAAGGATTTCAAGGTCTACTTCTTGATTTCTTATCTCTTTTGGTTACAGCTTATCCTAGGAACAAACACACAGTTTATTTGCCTTACACACAGTTAGGCAATCCTAGATAACTTAACACAATCAATAATTAATCCAAGAAACAGACCTTCGCACCTAGGAACTATCACTTACAGTCACAGGAACTTAGCACTCAGCTCTTCTCTTCCTTGACTGGTTCCTCTTGATCTCGGTTTGCTTTGATGATCTTGTTTGAAGGTTCACACTTGATATTTGCTAATGAGTGTGACTCGTATTTCAGTGCATGAAGATAACTCTCTTGAGTTAGTCTTCCTTTTATAGAGGATTCTTCGCAGCTTAATCCTCTCTGGGTTCCCACAGATTGAGCTTGCCCTAGGATCAGTGGTTCTCCTTGGTCCATGTTGTTCTTGGCATGTGCAAACAACCTAGGCAGCTCAGAATCTCTCTTGGTTGGTCAACTACCTCAGACGAGTCTTGCTATTTCTTTGTTCAAGTGCTTTCGTTTGAGGTTGAGCAAGCTGGGCGCTTGGGAACTGTCTTCTGGATAGTGACATCTCTATGTCCTGTCTCTTTCATCTTTTCTGTCCGAGGTTCAGCGTTTCTGGGTATCTTGTTGTTTTGTTCTGGACATTGGCAGACCTTTGGAAACTTCGGACAAGTCATTTTCAACAACTTTTGTCCTAGGTTGTGTGTTCCCAGATTTCTCGGAAATCGCAGCCTTGTATCCTACCTTTCTGGGTACACCTGGGTTCCTCTGGGTTCCTTCTTCTGTCTTGTTCCTTTGGTTCTCTTTGTCCTGTTTGGTTTTCTTGCCTTTGGTATATTCCTGTGGTTCCTTAAAATACATCTTTGAGATAAAACATTAGTATCATAATATTTGTCATCTTTAAAAGTAGAGAAACTGAGGAAAGGAACTCTCAGGGGAACCGAGGTTCCAGAGTTCCGTTTCCTAACAATTTCCCCCTTTTTGATGATGAAAAATACAAGGAATCTGGCAACATAATAGGACTTGAATTTCATGAGACCATATTGAGTTTTAAGGGATTTTCAATATTACAGAGTAATAAGGAACATTCAATGGTTGCAAATTCCCCCTAAGCAAGTGAACGAGTTTATTTCAAATTCCCCCTTAGAAGTAGAACTAGTTCAGAGTTCCTATTAGTCAAGTGGTTTCCAAAGTTCAAGGTTCCTATCATTTTCTTCCCCCTTTTGACATCATCGAAAAGATTAAATGCTAGTTAAGAACAGGATATCCAAGTGAATATGCAAATGCATCAATCCCATAACAGAAGCATAATGGAAACTTAGGGCAAAGACAAATTGATCATTGGAACGAAACCAAAAGATAGTCATTAAAACTTAACACTGATCATTGTTCATAGAAAGGATAAGATAAGCCACAAAACAACACAAACTAATAACTTAACAACCACCGACAAGAACCAACAACAAAATAACAAATGACGAGGGCAACAACAAAAGCAATCGTTAGGAAAGACGACATGGGGAAGGAAAAAGGAAGTAGGATCCTAGGGGAAACTACTAGCACGCTGTGATGTTACAGCACTGGGAACCAGAACAAGCGTTCCTATGGCAGAGCAGCAGCCTCCTCTTCATCAACTGTGTCGTCAGGTCCTACATTTTGGCATGTGGCCTGATGAGCACCGATTGCATCTTCCCAATTCATCTGAAGGACTTTCACCAGACTTATCATAGCTGAGCTCATTTTTTCCAACTCTTGTACTTGATCACGGAGGGCGACCGGGATAGCAGTCGAGCCTTCCATGATTGCTTTTTCAATACGATCCAAAGCAAAGAGGATCGCAGAGGAGTCTAAAGAGGGGTTGAGCTGTGGTCGGGAGCTAGAAGGGGCCTGGGAACTTGCCTTTTCCTTAGGCGGATTGGCTTGAGCGTCAGAAGGGTTGGGCTGTTGTTCCTTTGTCTTCAACTTCCGGACAGTGGCCATGGTAAGGCACTTGCTATAGACTATCTCAGGCAAATCATCTGGGTATTGGTGAAGGTTAGAGAGAATAGACTTGATGATATGAGGGAAGGGTAGGGCATGGGAGGCATGGGATGAACAGAACTGCATATGAGCCAACACAATGCGAGGGAGATCAATCTGGACACCAGAGAGCACCTTGTCCATAAAAATGGCGTCTGTGATGAGAACGTCGTTCCTGTGCTCCTGTCTGGGAACTAGATTACAGGTGATCCAGAAGTGTAACATCTTGTTTGTGATGGAGAGGTCCTTTGTCTCCAAGGATTGGGGGGAGGCGCCGTCGTAGATTTTCTTGACCACTACTCCCTTGGATTTGTAGCCCTTTCTCTTGGGCCACCCTTTTTTGAGGGAGAATGCCAAACCCAGACCTGGACTCAATCCCTAGAGCGGATGCGATGAGGTTGGAGGATAGGGGATAGTTGGTTCCCTTCCATATGAGAATAGCATCGTTACAGGGACAGTTGTCTTTAGCGGGTACAAACTCGATAGACTGGTAAAAACAGGCGGATGACCTCATCAGAAGCAGAGAAGGGCTCAATCAACATCTCGTCTCATCCTTGGTACTGCAGGAGGGAGTGGAACTCAGCAAGGGCTTCTCCAAACATATCTTCATCTTCTTCTTCCAGTTTTTGTGACCAGAACTCTTTGCCGATTATGAGGGGCTTGAGGATCTTCCTCTTAGAGAAGAGAGAGGAGACGAGACCCAGGGAGGAAGAGGCAGAGACGGTTAGGGCTTTGGTTCTTTTGGAGGGTTTCTGCTCGTTGGATTGAGGATCATAGGGAACCAAGGCTTGGGAATTCCTTTTCCGTTGTTGTAGCCTGGTGGCAACAGAGGGACCGGGATTGGAAGGGGGTTTTGATTTGAGGCTTGCTGGTGAGGGCTCAGGGCTGGAGAGCGTTTGGATAGACTTGTCAGGGGAGGAGTCATGAGAGTCACCTTCGGGGATGGATTTTGTAGCCGATTCCGAGGCCGGGGTGATGGCTAAGGCTTTCTCCTCAGCCTGTGATTTTGACGGCTTCTCAAGTTTTTCTTCAGGTTTCTCCGTTGTTGTCTCCACAGTTTTATCTTCAGGTTGGGTTCTTGGAGAAGTGGTGGCAGAAATAGGCTTGGAGGAAGATGTTGCCTTCTTTTCGCGAAAGGCTTTGAGAAGGGCTGCCTCTTCTTCATCCAGGATAACATTGGGGTTTGGATTGGCCATTTTTGAGAGGTTAAGGATTTCTGTGTTTAAGAGAGAGAGAAGTGGAAGATCAGAGAGATGGCGAGTTGTGGGATTAGCTTGGAGCAACAGGGCAACTCTTAAAGGTGGTGAGGGCGGAAGGGACGATGAGACAAATCTAGCCGTTGAGAAGATTGGGGAGAATCTGGAGCATTGAAGGCTCTTTGCAGCTTTTCCGAACGGTCAATACAAATTCAAAGCTTACCCTTTCAGAGAGGAGGGAGGTCTGCCAACTGATAGGACGTGACTGACCTCTGCGATTTTGCCATAAATAGCTTTGGGGGAGAGCCAAAGTAGCCGTTGGAAGTATGCTTCATCCTGGTTCCTTTCTGGCGATATATACAACATGCTAGAAGGACAAGTGGGAACCTTTGATGTGGGTTTAAACAATGGAACCAGAAAAATACGTTCCCATACAAGAAATCAGGGTAGGCCATTTATCGCATTGCACAATAATTCTCAGAGAGGGTTTAGGGATGGATCATAGAGAATTAAAGTGAGCAATTGATATGTCCAAATCCTACCCCGCAAGTATACGGGTTCGGTTGTAGTACCAAGGTATCGAACTCAGGGACTATGTAGTATCAATTGTCAAATCAACTAATAGATTAAGTCGTAAGTAAGAAATGTTTGTGTTTTGGTTTCAATGGTAACAAATTGTCAAGTAAAAAGGAAATAATCAGTTGGGAAGAAGTTTCCAAGGTTAGGATCCCCACAATGGTGTTTCGATAAATTCTAAACAATATTCGATTAGATTTCAATATGAATGACAATTGAAGGACCAACTATCTAATGCCAACACTACCTATTTTCAGACGAATAGTGCATGTACCTAGACTCGACTAGCGGTCACTTTCGCACAAAGCTAAGCTCATCAAGGTCCATTAAGTTCTTTCAAGATCAATGAATGAATAGAAGCAACATCCGCTTTTGCGCTCTGCGGAATCTATTCATCCAAGAATCAATTCGATAGTCAAGTACCACAAGAGGATTAAGTCACTTTCGCACAAATAATCCTCAAGTTCTATCCTAGGGATCTATATAGCATCAATCTCCTATTATCATTTTCTCCTTTCGGTCTCAAATTCCAATAGAAATCCCAATTACAAATCAATTAGGTCATCAAGCAACCTAGGATAAAATCAAACGACATTCATACATCCATACAATCAAATACCGCAATCAAACCTACCTAATTCACCATTGGGTTCACCCAACCTTAGAAGAGAAGATTTAGCTAGACATGAGAGAAAGAGAGAGCAAATTCATTGAAAGAGACAACATACCAATTGTATTCCAAAAGAGATTCGGTTCTCAAACGATCCAATCTAGCAAAATCTTCAAATCTTCAACTAGGGTTTTTAGAGAGAGACTAAGTTTAGAGCATAAAAAAAGTGTCTGTAATTTCGTCCCTAAATCTGATAATATAGGGCTGAAGACGTTTCAGCAGAAGGAGAAAAAACCGTTACACATGCTGACTCGGTCCACAACTCGGCCGAGTTGTGGACCGAGTTGTCGCCTGTCTTCAAAGCTGGGCGAAAACTCGCTGACTCGGTAGACAACTCGGTCGAGTTGTTGACCGAGTTGTTGACTGTTGCTTGGTGGGGTGATGACTCGGTTGACAACTCGGTCGAGTTGTCGACCGAGTTGTTGACTGTTGCTTGGTGGGGTGATGACTCGGTTGACAACTCGGTCGAGTTGTCGACCGAGTTGTTGACTGTTGCTTGGTGGGGTGATGACTCGGTTGACAACTCGATCGAGTTGTCGACCGAGTTGTTGACTGTTGCTTTGCTTCTCTCCACCAGCTCGGCCATGATGACTCGGTTGACAACTCGGTCGAGTTGTCGACCGAGTTGTCGACTGTTGTTCCTTGTCTTCACTAGCTTGGCTGGGCTTCCATTTCGAAGTCACCTCGTTCGATCTTGGCACTTGTATTCCGACCATGGCGCCATCCCTTCGAGTCGTCCACTCGAGCATCTTTACTGGCAACCCAAAAATCTTCAAAACGCCTCCAAAATATCCTGAAATCACAACAACGCAAGAGTAGACTCCGAACACTACTAATCTACTAAAACCAAATAAAACTAAAAGAAAAAGGAACAAAACAAACCAAGCTAGCGGAAATAAACGTGACCTAAACTAGTCTAAAATGCATGCTATCAAATTCCCCCAAGCTTGAACCTTGCTTGTCCCAAGCAAGTACATACATAATGAGTCCACAAAATATGCAAAGGTTGTTTCAATCCAAGAGACAAGTGAGCAGTGACCATGAAAAATCCAAACAAATGACAACTTCTTTCCTAGCATGCTTCTCAATCAATGACAAGATGAAATTAGTTCCTTCACTCAAGACCTCACCAGAATCAAAAAAAAAAAATTAAAAAAAAAATAAAAAACAAGTCACTCACACTCATGTGTTTAAGCATGTGTTTCACTCAATATCAATTCTCAACTTTGAATGCTACACTACCATAAGCTTGCAACAGTGTTCTTAATCTCCACCACTAAAGACCATGCAAACGACAAAAATCATGAGGGCTTTTCCAAGGTTGTAATGGGGCCAAGGTATAACACAGGGCATAGGAGTATTTAGGCCATGAGGAGCTAAATCCGGGGAAGAGGATCTTACCAAGACAACACCAAGCGAAAATACCCTTTAATTGAATTTCAACCTTCAAACCCATACAACTTAATCCAAACAAATGACAACTATTTTTTTTTTTGGCATTTTTTTTGTCAAAGAAGACACATGGAAAGGAGACACATTAAAAATTTATACACATTTCTAACCACCATATATGTAACCTCCCCCAAGCTTGGCTAAAATCCACTTTAGCAACAACAATTCAACTATCCTAATCCCCAGATGGGAAGGATGAACTTATAGGCTCGGTATGCTTTTGTGGAGTTTCCAAAGAATAGGCAATAAGGCACAACGGGCTTCAAGCAAAGGATACATGAATAGGGTGGCCAAGGATGAAAAGGGTTAATAAAAACAATGCCTCAATCCTATTAATGGCATGCACATAAGTCGTGAGCGTGGCCTCAAAGAAGATATTAATGCAAGTTCTAGAGTTAGCACACACAGAGAGTTCACACACATGAAGAAAACGAGAGACTTTTGCAAATGTAGTCCAAGGAAGGCCAACAAGCTCGCTAGGACATTTTGTCTAGAGTGTCGGTTCTAACGTATCTTAGTCAAAGTCCACATGCTCAGGTCATTGTCATAGGTTTGATCAATCATATCATGCTCATAATGCAATTTGCAACATTAACAACCAATGCATATTAAGAGGACTCATGGTACGTGTACCGTTAAAAGAACCCGCAGAGGATAAAGCTGGGCAAATTTGCAATTAACACAAAAAGAAAACTAAAAAAAAATCAAATGCAAACAAAAAATGCAACTAATCAATCAAACTACATGCAATGCAATGCAAATACACCCCTCCCCCAAGCTTAAAACCTACATTGTCCCCAATGTAAAGAGTTAAAGTTAAGGAATAGAAAGTACTCACAATGAATCTACTCTTGTGAAGGTGGGGGAGGTCCGGGTTGCCACCCAAAAGCGCGCCAACTACGAACGTCATCACGCAGATTGTCAATGCGGTTGTTGACGTCCACATGCATATTATCCATGCGCGTGTTCATGGCAGCAAATCCGGTCATGATATCCCGCTGCATAGACTCCATCATAGAATGTAGACGCGGGTCGTGGCCATGTGAACCCTCAGCAGGTGGGTCATACTCTTCATCCTCATCCTCCTCATCGCCAGCTTCCTCATCATCATCTTCCTCATCAGCGGCTCCCATGAGAGCGGGTGGACCAACCTTTAACTGGGCGTGAGATGCATCATAGGGTAGGGGTTCGGTTGTAGTACCAAGGTATCGAACTCAGGGACTATGTAGTATCAATTGTCAAATCAACTAATAGATTAAGTCGTAAGTAAGAAATGTTTGTGTTTTGGTTTCAATGGTAACAAATTGTCAAGTAAAAAGGAAATAATCAGTTGGGAAGAAGTTTCCAAGGTTAGGATCCCCACAATGGTGTTTCGATAAATTCTAAACAATATTCGATTAGATTTCAATATGAATGACAATTGAAGGACCAACTATCTAATGCCAACACTACCTCTTTTCAGACGAATAGTGCATGTACCTAGACTCGACTAGCGGTCACTTTCGCACAAAGCTAATCTCATCAAGGTCCATTAAGTTCTTTCAAGATCAATGAATGAATAGAAGCAACATCCGCTTTCGCGCTCCGCGGAATCTATTCATCCAAGAATCAATTCGATAGTCAAGTACCATAAGAGGATTAAGTCACTTTCGCACAAATAATCCTCAAGTTCTATCCTAGGGATCTATCTAGCATCAATCTCCTATTATCATTTTCTCCTTTCGGTCTCAAATTCCAATAGAAATCCCAATTACAAATCAATTAGGTCATCAAGCAACCTAGGATAGAATCAAACGACATTCATACATCCATACAATCAAATACCGCAATCAAACCTACCTAATTCACCATTGGGTTCACCCAACCTTAGAAGAGAATATTTAGCTAGACATGAGAGAAAGAGAGAGCAAATTCATTGAAAGAGACAACATACCAATTGTATTCCAAAAGAGATTCGGTTCTCAAACGATCCAATCTAGCAAAATCTTCAAATCGTCAACTAGGGTTTTTAGAGAGAGACTAAGTTTAGAGCATAAAAAAAGTGTCTGTAATTTCGTCCCTAAATCTGATAATATAGGGCTGAAGACGTTTCAGCAGAAGGAGAAAAAACCGTTACGCATGCTGACTCGGTCCACAACTCGGCCGAGTTGTGGACCGAGTTGTCGCCTGTCTTCAAAGCTGGGCGAAAACTCGCTGACTCGGTAGACAACTCGGTCGAGTTGTTGACCGAGTTGTTGACTGTTGCTTGGTGGGGTGATGACTCGGTTGACAACTCGGTCGAGTTGTCGACCGAGTTGTTGACTGTTGCTTGGTGGGGTGATGACTCGGTTGACAACTCGGTCGAGTTGTCGACCGAGTTGTTGACTGTTGCTTTGCTTCTCTCCACCAGCTCGCCCATGATGACTCGGTTGACAACTCGGTCGAGTTATCGACCGAGTTGTCGACTGTTGTTCCTTGTCTTCACTAGCTTGGCCGGGCTTCCATTTCGAAGTCACCTCGTTCGATCTTGGCACTTGTATTCCGACCATGGCGCCATCCCTTTGAGTCGTCCACTCGAGCATCTTTACTGGCAACCCAAAAATCTTCAAAACGCCTCCAAAATATCCTGAAATCACAACAACGCAAGAGTAGACTCCGAACACTACTAATCTACTAAAACCAAATAAAACTAAAAGAAAAAGGAACAAAACAAACCAAGCTAGCGGAAATAAACGTGACCTAAACTAGTCTAAAATGCATGCTATCAGCAATGAGGCAGGGGAAGGTCTTAGTACAAAATCATCATTTCTGCTTGTAGTGTTGGGTTAGAAATATGATCAGATTGTGACTTTTGGGCCATTCAAAGAAACTTGAACAATGAAGAAGTGGAAAGAATAATGAGGACCAGAAGGACACGAGGCAGAAAAATTTACCTAAACCCTTTTTAAAGAGACCATTATGAAAAGTAGGGTTTGAAGCAACATATATAACACAAAGATATCAAGACTCAACAAGTTGACAATCTTAAACTAGACAATCAGGGGAACTGGAAAGGAACCTTTATACTGAAGTCACTACTAGGTTATAGGAATCATTCCTAGTTCCAATCGAAGTTTCTCGAAAGGAACTCTATTCAATGCTTTAGTGAATATATCTGCAACCTGATCTTCAGTTCTACAAAACTTCATAATGATGTTTCCCTTCTCAACATGATCTCTAAGAAAATGATGTCTTATGTCGATATGTTTGGTCCTAGTATGATGCACAAGATTCTTTGAAATGTTTATGGCACTAGTGTTATCACAGAGAATTGTAAGAGGGCCATAAGACATACCAAAATCCGCGAGTTGTTGCTTTAGCCAGAGAAGTTGGGAACAGCAGGAGGCAGCCGCAATGTACTCGGATTCTGTGGTGGAGAGGGAGACTGAGACTTGTTTCTTTGATCCCCATGACACAAGGCAAGGGCCTAGGAACTGTGTCATTCCAGAAGTGCTCTTCTTATCCACCAAGTATCCAGCATAATCAGCATCAGTGAAACCCATCAGCTCAAAGGGACATTCTTTGGGGTACCAAATGTAGAGAGAGTCAGTTCCCTTGAGATATCTAAGTATTCTCTTCACAGCAGCCAAGTGGGTTTCTCTTGGACAGGATTGGAACCTAGCACACAAGCCAACAACAAAAACAATGTCTGGTCGACTAGCAGTTAGGTACATGAGTGAGCCTATCATACCTCTATAGAGCTTCTCCTCCACTAGAGGACTCGAATGGTCCTTATCTAAGTGGGCAATGGTGGATATGGGAGTGGAGAGAGGCTTGCATGAATCCATTTTAAACTTCTTCAGTAGTTCCCTGACATACTTCTGTTGGTGAATTTGTATGCCATCTTTCTTTGGAGTGATTTGTAATTCGAGGAAGAAAGTGAGTTCCCCTATTAGGCTCATTTCAAATTCACTGCTCATCAAGTCTTTGAACTTATCTACAAGGGACAGGTTAGTGGAACAAAAAATGATATCATTAACATAAATTTGAACCACTAAGATGTTACCTTCTTCTTCTAGGATGAAGAGAGTCTTATCAATGACTCCACGCTTGTAGCCATTTGAGAGTAGAAACTGGGCAAGACGATCATACCAAGCTCTGGGAGCTTACTTGAGGCCATATAGTGCCTTGTCTAGAAAGTAGACATGATCTGGATGATCGTCGTCTTCAAAACCAGGTGGTTGCTTGACATAGACTTCTTCTTGAAGAATTCCATTGAGGAAGGCCGTCTTTACATCCATTTGGAACAACTTGAACCCTTTGTGAGATGCGAAGGCAATCAACAATCTTATTGCTTCGATCCTTGCCACTGGAGCATAAGTTTCATCATAGTCGATGCCTTCTTATTGATTGTATCCTTGAGCAACGAGTCTAGCTTTGTTCCTTATCACAGCTCCTATATCATCTAGCTTGTTTATGAAAACCCATCTAGTTTCTATGATGTGTTTATCCTTGGGGCGGGGAACTAGATGCCATACTTTGTTTCTTTCAAACTGATGAAGCTCTTCTTGCATAGCTTGGATCCAGTCCGCATCCTTCAGTGCCTCACCTATGTTCTTTGGTTCCACAATAGATAGAAAGGCATTGAAGGCAAAGAAGGTTAGATGTTCGAACCTGACTGGAGGCTTGATGACTCTTCTTTCTCTGTTAGGAGCTAGAGCATTTGATGTGGAGACATTCTGAGTTGAGCATTCAGCTTCCTGGTTGGGATCACCTTCTCCATTGAAGATCATGTGGGAAGATGAATCATTTAAGTCTCCACAGATGTTGTCGTCATGCTCCTGGTTCCCAGAGATGGATTGTTGTTCATTATCCATGGGAACTGGTGGAGGAGCCATTGGAGGGTTCCGAGCAGCAGGACAAGAACTGGGTGTAGTGACATCTTCACCTGGATCTTCTTGATATGACTTGGGAAACGGGTCTTCAAAGGAATTGGTGGTGTTCTGCACAATCTTTCCAAGTGATTTTTCATTAAAAATAACATGAACACTTTCTTCTACCTTTTTAGTCCTTTTGTTGAAGACTTTGTACGCCTTGCTACCCGAGGCGTATCCAATGAAGATTCCTTCATCACTTCTTTGGTCGAATTTGCCAAGATTGTCCTTCCCATTGTTGTGCACAAAGCACTTGCATCCGAACACCCTCAGATGTGAGATGTTGGGAACTCTTCCTCTTAGGAGCTCATAGGGTGTCTTTTCTGTGATTGGGTGAAGCATGGCTCGATTGATGATGTAGCAAGCTGTGTTGATCGCCTCAGCCCAAAATGATTGAGAGAGTCCACTTGAGATCAGCATAGTCCGGGCCATGTCTTCCAAAGTTCTGATCTTCCTTTCCACTACTCCATTCTGTTGAGGAGTGTATGGTGCAGAGAAGTTGTGATCAATTCCATGTTCACTGCAAAAGGTTAGAAATTCTCTATTTTCGAATTCGGTACCATGGTCAGACCGAATAGCATTGAGTGAGCAATCAAGAGATTTTTCTAACAAGGGAACCAGATCTTTAAAGGGGTCAATAACTTCACTCTTAGATTTAATAAAGATGGTCCAAGTAAAGCGAGATAAGTCATCGACAAGAACAAAGATATACTTGTTCCCTCCTAGGCTCTGAACTCTCATGGGTCCACACACCTCAAGAGGCCTTGAGGTGCTGACCATGTTTTTGGACTTGAAGGAACTACGAGCATGTTTCCCTTTTACACAGTCAGAGCACAGTTCCTTATATGTGTCACTTAGCTTTGGCAGCCCTCTGACTAGCTCCTTTGAGTGTAGCTTTTGAATCAGCTTGGTGCTAGCATGACCGAGGCGTTGATGCCATAAGTCAGCTTGGTCATTCACAGTTGAGAGACAAAGTTTCTCTTTGGGAACAAAGGATGGATCAATTATGTAGACATTGTTGAATCTTTTCCCTTTTAGGATGATTTGTCCCGAGGAGTCAAGGACTGAACATTCGTTTGATCTGAATCTAACTTCATTGTCTCCTTGATCACACAGCTGTGACAGACTTATTAGATCAAAACCAAGATTATCAACAAGGTGAACTTTGTTTACCTGAATGTGGTCGTTGAGTTTCACAGTTCCTATTCCACAGATTTTCCCTTTGCTTTTGTCTCCAAAGGATATGTTTCCACCTTGGAGAGGTTGAAGAGAGGTCATTTGATTTCTTCTTCCAGTTATATGGCATGAGCAACCACTATCAATGTACCATAGTTGGGGTTGCCTCTCTTCTTTCTGCACGCAAGGGAACTAAGATTTCTGAACCCAGTGAAGCTTGGCTTTACTGGGGGGATTAGCATTCCGAGTCTGTGAGTAGCCAGGGAACTGGTTCCTTTCATGGTAATGAGTACTTTTCTCCTTTTCAAAGTTCCTTTTCTTAGCACAGTCAGTGTTGTAATGACCATTATTACCACAGTAGGTACACAAACGATTGTAAACAACTTGTCCATATTTTCCTTTTCCTGGCCTAAAAGGTTTTTTAGTTTTCCTTTTGTTAAAATCAACATTGTTTCTAACCTTGCTATGGGCCATGTCAATATATATTTTGTGAGCAAAGGAATTGGTGAACCATTGGTTTTCAGGAACCATCTTTTCTTTTCCCTTTGGTTCCTTCTTAGGACTTTGAGAGCCTTCATTGAGACATTTGGCAACCTCAGCCTTGTTCTCAAGGACCATGATCTTCTCTGATAGGAATTGATTCCTATCACGAGAAGTGGCAAGAGCAATACTGAGATTCTCATTCATCTCAACAAGTTCTCGCCTAGCCTTTTCTTCTTCGGCATCATTGTTCCCTTTATTATTGACACATCATATTCCATGTCGTTGTCTCACAAAAACAGTTTGATTTATCGTTTTTTCATTAATTGAATTAGTGAGAATGTCTAACCTATCAATTATGGATTGAAGCATGTCATTTCCAGGTGGGTTAGCATGCAAGGGAACTTTGACAGAATCTATGCTAGTTTCATCACAAGATTTGCAAGTTTTAAGGTGACTAGCATGCACATTCCTAATATCAATGAGTTTGGAGTGAGTTTCAGCTAGGTCTTTCTCAGTTTCATCAAGTTTCTTACTCCAAACAGAATTATCAACAGTCAAGCAAGTAATTTCATCTTCACAATCATCTAGTTTCTGTTGAAGGGAACTGGTTTCCTTTCCTAGTTTCTTTATGATCTTAAGAAGTTGTTTCTTATCACAATCAACTAGGGATTTTAAGAGATCGCCAGAAGTTACCTCAAGGTCTTCTGAGTCGCTTGAGTCTCATTTTGCCATGAGACATCTTCCTCCAGAGAAGCCACTGAGATCCAGTTCCTCATCTGAGTCTTCTCCCCATGAGGCTACGAGAGCCTTCTTTCTCTGAGGTCTTTCTTCTTCCTTTGAGTCTTCCTTGTTGGGACAATTCTTAGCATAGTGTCCCTTTTCCTTGCACTCGTAACATGAGACTTCCTTGAGATCCCTTCTGGGTCCATTGTTGGAGGAACTGCCCTTTTGGAACCTTCCCTTCACAAAGAATTTTTTGATGTTCTTTGAGAAGAGGGCGGTTAGTTCCTCTTCTTCTTCTTCTTCCATGTCTGAGTTCTCTTGTTCCATCTCGAGCCTGGAGAAGGATTTGGAGATTTTAAGGGCGATTCATTTCTCCAGTTTCTTGTCGGCATTGGCTTTGGTGTGCTCTCCTTCTTCAACTTCCAGTTTCCCTATGACTTGGGTCAAGGGAAGGGATTGGATGCCTGGAGTGTTCTTCATGATTCCCTTGAGAAGGGTGAACTTAGAGTTGAGTCCGTTGATGACCACTAGGGACTTGGAAACTTCATCAAGGTCGACTCTCGCCGCTGTTAACTTTCCAATCAATCTGTTGAAGCGGGAGTAGTATTCTGAGATGGTCTCAGTTTCTATCATTTTGAAGGTGTGGTATTCTCCTTCCAAAGCAAATTTTCTGCTTTGCTTTAGTTCCTCACTTCCTTCATGCATCTCCTTGAGAGCTTTCCAAATTTCCTTGGCCGTCTTGATGCCTATGACCTTGTCCATGTCCTCTCTATCCAATCCATTGAGGATGAACTGCCTGGCCTTGGCATTCTTCTCCATGATAACATAGTGTTCTGGTTTCCAATCTTCTTCCTTCATGGTGAGGTCGACATAGCCATCTCCATTTTCGACTATCCTCCAGCATTGGTAGTCGTTGGTTTTGATGTGGCTTTCCATGCACTTTTCCCACCATGTTTCTTCTTCTTTCTTTCGGAGATGTGGCTTGTTGGTGGAGATTCCGAGCTCAAACTTGCTTGGTTGAGACATGATCTGCAAACTTAACAAAGATCTAGAGCTTTTCCTACTCTGATACCAATTGTAGGATCGTGATTGTTAGAAAATAACTTAAGGAACTCAAAATATGAATTCTAAGTTCCCTTCGCAACGGAAATAAACAATCAAACAAATAACAAGTTCCTTATAGTGGAAACCTTTGATTGCCAACTAGCAATCCAGGATAAAAACCACTACCTTTCTTTCGAAAGGATTTCAAGGTCTACTTCTTGATTTCTTATCCTAGGAAAACACAGTTTCTTTGCCTTACACACAGTTAGGCAATCCTAGATAACTTAACACAATCAATAATTAATCCAAGAAACAGACCTTTGCACCTAGGAACTATCACTTACAGTCACAGGAACTTAGCACTCAGCTCTTCTCTTCCTTGACTGGTTCCTCTTGATCTCGGTTTGCTTTGATGATCTTGTTTGAAGGTTCACACTTGATATTTCCTAATGAGTGTGACTCGTATTTCAGTGCATGAAGATAACTCTCTTGAGTTAGTCTTCCTTTTATAGAGGATTCTTCGCAACTTAATCCTCTCTGGGTTCCCACAGATTGAGCTTGCCCTAGGATCAGTGGTTCTCCTTAGTCCACGTTGTTCTTGGCATGTGCAAACAACCTAGGCAGCTCAGAATCTCTCTTGGTTGGTCAACTACCTCAGACGAGTCTTGCTATGTCGTTGTTCAAGTGCTTTCGTCTGAGGTTGAGCAAGCTGGGCGCTTGGGAATTGTCTTCTGGATAGTGACATCTCTATGTCCTGTCTCTTTCATCTTTTCTGTCCGAGGTTCAGCATTTCTGGGTATCTTGTTGTTTTGTTCTGGACATTGGCAGACCTTTGGAAACTTCGGACAAGTCGTTTTCAATAACTTTTGTCCTAGGTTGTGTGTTCCCAGATTTCTCGGAAATCGCAGCCTTGCATGCTACCTTTCTGGGTACACCTGGGTTCCTCTAGGTTCCTTCTTCTGTCTTGTTCCTTTGGTTCTCTTTGTCCTATTTGGTTTTCTTGCCTTTGGTATATTCCTGTGGTTCCTTAAAACACATCTTTGAGATAAAACATTAGTATAATAATATTTGTCATCTTCAAAAGTAGAGAAACTGAGGAAAGGAACTCTCAGGGGAACCGAGGTTCCAGAGTTCCGTTTCCTAACAAGATGGCGATAGAGTTGAAAACAAACATACACGTATACAGTACAATCCATCCAATGGTCACGCCACTGCCCGATCTGATCCATAACATCAACTATTCTGGAAAAAAATGTGGACTCCAACATTGGATGGAGATGCCGATGTGTGGCTTGATTTTTGCTACAAAATACCAAAAAGCTTTGGTGTTCTTGTCTTGGAACGGTGCGCACACTAGTCTCCCAATGATTTGCTACAACCGCGATGCGCTCCCTCCTACAGAGGTAATCATTTTATACCGGTGAACTACGTTGCCCTATCTTGTTTTAATTTTTTGTACTTAAAATCGTATATCTGTAAAGATGAGTTCATTTGTTTCAGGTATGGTTGGAGAGTGACGCGCCAATCCCTCCCATTGTGGCGCAGTGGAGATAATTTCATCATCAAAGTGTTAATAATTGGGATCGTGCATTTCTTCTGCGTATTCAAGAGTTTCAAAGATATCATGCTGAAAATGATCGACCAGCGGCCTAATTATATACATGTAATTTTGGATAGTAATGTATAATTTTTACATATTTATCAATTAAAATAGTTGGTAAAATTTTGTTGTTACACATTTTCTAATCCGACCCAAACACATTACATTTTTTAACCCACAAATTTTTATCCATCTTAACCGGTTCCGCCCGATAATTATTTTGTTATTCTATTTTTTAAATTTGATGTATATATATTATAGTTATACCTACTATATATATTAAATATACTATACCCACTATGAAATTGGCTATAAAAACCTCAATTTTACAATCGTTCCCATTCATTCAACAATTTGTCCAAGTATCCCTTCCCCCAGCACACCCCCCCCCCCAAACGAAATCAGCCTCCCACCACCGCCCCTCGCCTCCCACCGCCGCACGCCTCCCACAGCCGTGCGCCTCCCAGTGTCGTGCGCCTCCCGGTGCCGCCCTCTGATCTTGTCGGCCGCGGTCCTCCAGCATGTAATCCGATGTCCTTTCTTTGTTTATAGTAGAAACTATAAACATTTTTATTCTCTTCAATCCTCTCATAAGCTCTCTTTCAATCCTTTCTTTGCAGATTTTCTAAGTGTTTATAGTAGAAACTATGGCACGGACTCGAGGACGCAGCAGTTTATGGGTATTTTACTATCCTCCTTACATAATTAATTTCTTTCATAATTTATGGGTCTTTTATATACAATCTTTCTTTTCATTTATAATACAATACTACTTGTAAGATATGATTATTTATATATGCAATTGTTTACTTTCACAATATAATTGTAATTATATTATTGTAATTATATTATATATATTTATGTATATGCATTGTCTTTAGATAATTATTGTTTTTAATTACTTGTTCGATGACAACATCTCATATACTCCATTCACAATAATTACTACTCCCTCCGATCGTAAATAAATGACGTTTTAGCCATTTACACATATATTAAGATTTACTTTAACACCCCTCCTTACTCTCTAAATATACCTATTATATATTCATTGGAAAATGGTGAAAAATTAAGTGACCTCTTTCAATAACTACGGTAGATGAATTTGATTTGTCCAATTATCTATCCTTTGGTTGTCTTATGATGGAGAAATTTCAATTTACAAGGCAAGGTATGTCAATTTTTTATGAAAAAAGCATGGAAAAAGGAGTAATAAACAGGAAAGAATTGGAGAAATCATTCAACGACAAAGGAGTAATGATACAATACTACTTTTAAAGAGTTGGAGAATTCATTCAACGACAAAAAAACATGGAAAAAGGAATAATGATACAATACTACTTTTAAACTACTATATTTATATACATGCAACTTTTCTACATTCACAATAATACTTGCCCATTTTTTATAATAATATTCATTTGTTATTATATGGTTTTAGAGTTCTTTAACAAACAGATTCGGCTTGGGGAGAGGGTCACGACACGTGCACGAGCGAGGGGTCACACAATCCGCTCGCAGAGAGAACGAAATTAGAAGAACGGAAGTCGTTGACGAGGAAACAAATTTAGGACCCCAAAATGAGGAAACGGGTGTCCGCGCGGAAGAGGAGGATGTGTCCTACCATTCCGCCGCCGGTCACGCCAATACTGCAGGTCCGTCCGCCAGACAAAGTTTCTCTGGCACAGCCGGTCGGTCAGGAAGTGGGCCTTCATCTTCTAGGTTACGCCCGTCAGCTAGTGCACGATACTACTCTCTGGCTGATAATGTACCTGCACCGATGGAGGTTGACGGATATGGCGGTGGACCTACAAATCTTACATTGCTCAGGAATTTCGATACCCACATTTCCAGATTTGTGTGGAAGAGTACTGATAAGAATTACGTAAGTTGACATATTATATCCTTACCATATCCAATCATTCAAGTATACAAAATGTATTAATTTTCACTTGTTGTTGCAGGTCCAAAAAGTACTTAAACCACACGGAAGGTCTATCGGACTAGTGTCGTGGAAGGAAGAAGCGATCCCACGTGGGCGATGGTTCGCACGAGCAAGACAAAGCAGGCTGACTAGGTTGTTGTCCCTAGAGTGGAAAACAATGGATTGGGTCTTGATTTCGGCGTTCGTAGAGCGTTAGCACCCCAAAACGAACAGCTTCCATTTTCCATGGGGGGTGATTACCATAACGCTCCATGATGTGTACAAGATTATGGGGTTGGAGATTGACGGCATGCCTCTGGTCCAAACAATGACAGAAGATGAATTGTTTTCCATCCTCGGTTGTATGTATGGCTTCAATGAAGAACAGATGGCTAGAAATAAAACCAACGGTGGTTTTGTCGTAAGTGAATTGAATGGTTGGTTGAAGAATTTCGTAACGAGTGAATCAAATGTACATCCAGATATTATCGCATCTGGCTTTTTGGCGGTTCTCATAGGGTGCACCCTCTTCCCTGACAAGTATGCGAGCAAGATAAAGCTTAATTTATTTTGATTTGTATTGGACATCGATTCGACACGAGACTATGCATGGGGTGCAGCAACCCTTGCCTACCAATACCGACAATTAGGTATGGCAAGCCGTAGAGATGCAAAACAAATATCTGGTTGTTTGCTGCTTCTCCACATAAGTATCCAAATCTCTTAATATTGTCATCTAATATTATTATATATCTATTAGTTACCAATTTTCGTGTAGAACTGGATTTGGAGCTACTTCCCCAAGTTTAGGGGTCATCTTTCTCAAGAAATGGCCAGCATGAAAGATTGTCGAGTTGCAGCTTGGGATGAGCATCGACCGTCTAAATTGCCAGGTTGTGACAGGATAGAGGGTATGAGGCGGGAGCTCGACTTAGTAGCCCTTGACGAGGTACTACAAATTTTGATATATTGCTTTATTCTAAATTCATATTTTTATGCAATGCACACTAAAACGTTTTTTTACAAGTAAATTGGGTGCCATGGAAGGGCATCGATTTCAATGATGAATTCAAGATTTCCATGTACAGAGGCACCCTGAAGTTCCTCACTTTTGACGAACCGTACATGCCTGATCGGGTTGCTCGTCAGTTTGGTCATGTGCAGGGAGTGCCTCAACACCCAATTCGGCCTCACTCTGTTACACGAAAACTTGATATGACCAAGTACGAAGCCTTGTTTAGCAGTGATGATGACCATTGGGAGGAACGGTTGAGCTACCTCTACCCGATAATGGAGCTACCCAAATGTCGTAATGCATGGGATGTGACATCTGACTATATGGACTGGTTTACGGAGCATTCTCACCCCTTCCTTGATTACAAATCCCCTGCACTACTAGCAGAAGGTGTCGCACGGCCCGTACCTCTTGCCCTCGATGTAGTGAGAGTACGTAACCATATTGTTTTATAATTATTTTATTAAATAATATATCATCTAATATTTTATTGTATTGATTTTGCGATGACAGCGTATGAACCAAGTGGAAGGTATCATACGGGATGAAATGGACATGATTAACAGGTTCGAGGACTCGCATCCATTGAAGCGGACGCTTATGAAGATTTATGAAATGGTGAGAAATGAGGTCGTCCCAGGGCCAGTTTTTCCGACGCGAGCTTCTCAAAACCAAGGCTATGCTCCAGCTCGCCATAGTGATTTCGGGACACAACGCCAATCACCACCAGGTCCAAGCTCAAGGGGTGGATACCAAGCTCACTCATTTCAAGGTCATGACTTAGGGCCACAGTTTCAGGCTGCTTCTTTCGGGACAGAATCTCATGTTCCATACTTTCAGTATGGACGTACAACAAGATCCTAACTTCGGGTTTTCCTCATTCGGGGTCGGATCCCAACCCCCCGCATCCAGGTCAGGATCCCTACCCCCCGCATTCGGGTCTAGATCCCCCCCTCCCCCCCCCCCCCTCCCCCCGCATTTAGGTCAAGTTCCCACCCCCCTGCTTTCGGGGTCGGATCCCAAGCTCCAGGCTATGACACATTGAATCAAGACCACATGGGGGGTTTTACATCATTACTTGGATCATCATCATATCCACATGACTACCCTTTTTCGTATGCATAAGGGTTCGGAGAAGGGTACGGAGGAGGTTATAATAGAGACAATTAAATAGGTTTATATTAAGTCTTTTATTAAGAAGTTATTTATGCTACTTGTCTTTTCGGAGAAGGACAATATGAAGTTATTAATGCTGAATAATAATGATTTCAATTTTACTTTTAAATTCTTGCAAGTTACATATTTTTCATATAACTTTAACAATATTTATTAATATTCAATATTTTTTAAATATCGAAGAAGAACCCGACTCGACCTAAAAATTCGACCGTTACATATTTTTCATATAACTTTAACAATATTTATTAATATTCAATATTTTTTAAATATCGAAGAAGAACCCGACTCGACCTAAAAATCCGACCCGAATTCAACCCAAAAATTTGTATGACTCGATCGATCCAAACCCGATCTGCCCGATCCAATTTACGTATAATTTTACGGGCTACCACATCCGCCGCCATCCAGCGCCGGCAACCCACCATCGGCATCCACCGCCATCGCCGGCATCCAGCAACCGCCGACAGCCACCTCTGCGCGGCATCCACCTCCGCGCGGCAACCACTGTCGCGCGACAGCCACTGTCGCCCGGACTGCAGGTGTAATTTGCACTCTGTAACCCGGTGCAACTAGGATCAGTGCAAATTTAAATATTATGCTCACAAGCTATCATCATAACGACAAACCATTTCATGACATTTCCAAATGCAAAATAAATAAATTGGATAGCAGTAATTAATCAAAATATGTATTGAAATTAAGATTGTAGAGGAAGAAAATTGATAAGATTAAAAAGCATTGAGAATAACAATGAAAATGGTAACATTATATATTTGTGTAGGAACAATGTATGCTGAAAACATGAACAGTGTATGTTGAGGAGATTGTTCCTGCAAGTTTGGATCTTCTCTTGAGAATTGATATCGACTTTGGCTTCCAATAGGAACGATCAATGAACGTTGTAACTCAGATAATATTTGAATCGTGAGAACACTTTCTGAAATCAGAATTTTACCCCTTACTAAAGCCTTAGGTAATCCGCAAAATCTGAAGTGAGATAAGACAAATCCTCTAGTTCCCTTCAAGGCTTCTGATGGGAACTAAACTATGTTCAGTGTATTAATGGAGTATGACTTTTACTTATATAGACAACTCGTGTCCCAAACTAGTATATGTAACACTATCACCGAATTGCCTAAAATAGGCTTTCAGGTGGTTACATGGAACGGTTATAAGCGGTTACTAGCAGGTACTAACTATTCCAGCTGTAACAAACAGTTTCCATGGATATCCAATGACTTCTATCATTTATCAACTGATTTAAAGTAGTTACAGGGTAGTTATTTACGGCGGTTACATGGCGGTAACAACACATTAGACATGTGTTGAAATATTAACCATGCCTCAGGGAACTGATGTTTCCACCTAGGGAACGACTATTCCTTCCAATGAACGATCACTCATTCAAGTATGCTTACACGAGTGTGTACTCCACACCTCCAAGCCCTTGATATAGCTATGTGAGATCTTATAGTGTCATATGAACCCCGATTACACTAAATGGAATTGTTCCCTATATGAGAACGGTCTCTTGATGACACTAAAATCACCAACAATCCTCCCCCATTTTAGTGTAATCCTTGATTCATAAAATAAGCAAGTCTTCATCCCAAACTCGCGCATAAACACAAATATCAAAATGATTGAATTTATATCTTAGTGTAATTACACATTAATTTGAAACACCCGGGAATCATGGTATCCTAAGGAGAACCAATCAATCGCTTTGGATGCATGAAGATAACACACACATGAATTACTAGACACTTCCATAGTCTAACTTGACTCTATTACCATATCCATTCTTGAGCATATTTGAAGTCAACCCAAACTTCATGAAGCAGCCAACCTTTACACCCATATAGGTAGATCCTTTAAGGAAACGTGTCCTCAATCATGCACCTACAATATGCACTTTTCTAAAGGAACTATTAAGAAATTACTTTGAACCTCTACACCTGTAGGAAACATAGCACATACCTAGGGACTGTTCCTTTGTGCTCTTCAGTTTCTAGGTGTAAGCTTTCCACATTGAATTCGTACCCAACGTTAATTAGAAAGGAATTGGGTATCCCACCGCTAGAAACTTTAAACGGGTCTTAATCACATCCCATTATCTAACTTGGAAACCAAGTCCCTAGGCAACCTCTTCGTCAAGTGGTCTGCCAAGTTTTATTGTGACCTAACAAAATCCACTATATGCATGGCTCTATGCCTTAGACATCGTGATATTTCATTAATTAAGTTCCTTAGCCATTCTGCCTCTTTCCCAGCAGTGGCTAAGGCAACAAACTTAGATTCCATGGTAGAACTTGTTATGCAAGATTATTTCTTAAAATCCCATGAAATGGCACCCTCACCAAGAAGGAGCACCCACCTACTAGTGAAAGAATGATCCTCTTCATTTGTGATCCAACTTGCATCTAAATATCCCTCTAACATCGAGGGTGATCCAATATAAGTAAGACAAAATTCCATTGTTCCCTTTAGGTACTGAAGTACTTGTCGAACCACTTGCCAATGATATGCACTAGGATTACTAGTATAACAACTAAGCTTCCCTAATGCAAAACCAATATCTGGCCTAGTACTAGTCATCGCATAAATCAAGCACCCAATAACCCTTGAGTACTCAAGTTGCATAGCTGATGTTCCCTTGTTAGGGAACACTCTCACACTTGGATCATATGGAGTTTTCAAAGGAGCATACTTATCACAATTGAATTTCTCTAACACTTTCTCAATGTAATGAGATTGTGACAATGATAAGCCCTCCGTTCCCCTTATCCTAATCCCTCGAATAACATCAGCCTCCCCCATGTCCTTCATGGAGATTTGAGATGACAAAAATCTCTTTGTAAGATCTACTTGCTTTTGATTCGTTCCAAAAATCAACATGTCATCCACGTACAAGTAAATTATAACATTGTTCCCATAATCATCAAATTTGTTGTGTACACACTTGTCCGATTGATTTAGTTTGAATCCATTGAACAACAAAACCTCATCAAACTTTTGATGCCATTGTTTTGGTTCTTGCTTCAGCCTATACAAGGATTTGATTAGTTTGCACACCTTATGCTCTTGCCCGGGCATTACAAACCCTCCAAGTTGTTTCATATAAACTTCCTCCTCTAATTCCCCATTAAGGAACGTTGTCTTCACATTTATTTGCTGAATAACCAACTTGTGAATATAATCCAAGGCAATCAATAGCCTAATGTGGTTATTCTAGCAACCGGTGCATAAGTATCAAAGTAGTCGATTCCAAACTTTCATCTTCTTTTTCAAGATCCACTTACTTCCCAATGGTTTACATCCAGGGGGAAGATCAGCCATGACCCACATTGATGCGTGAGGATCGGGATGCAGCCTTCGGTGCGAGGAAGTCCACAAGAGCCAAAGGAATTAGGCGAGACAACACCAAACCGGAAAGGGGAATCTTCTGTATTCAGATGGATCGTTCTCTCTGGTCCGGGATCGGAATTGAGTGATTCCAAATCCCAGTGGTAGATCCGGTAGTCTAGCCTGTTCCCTGAAAATCTGAGCGCGAACTGATCTAGGAGTCGGAAGATATGGCGAATCTACTGAGGTGTCGCAGATGGTTCCGCAAGGAACTTGGCACCGGCGAGAGGAAGTTTGAGGGCTGATTGGGGGCACGCCTTGGGCTGGTTCTTTGGATGATCTTGGGGTGATTCAAGGGTGGATTGAGGACAGGATGGAAGGCGGAGAGATAGGGCTAGATCGAAGGGATATGGACTTACAAAGGTTGGATATGACGCACCTCGCCTTGTAAGAACTAGTGAAGAACTCACTTTGGATATGACGCACCAAAGGAGGCCCTTGCACGGAGGTTGATATGACTCACAACCTGGGATTTGAAGCTATCTAAGTGATGGAAGAAACACTAAAATTCTGCAGAAAACTCCATTGAAAAACGAGAGAGAAAACAAAGTTTTTGGTTCAAGTTTGCATCCCCAAAAACAAGGGCCGGCTACCCCTAATATACCCAACCTTTAATGCTGGAATTTTAACCATAACATAGCCAATAACTAAGGTAGAAAATGTCATGAAGACCCACACAAAATTGGCATTAAATGCCTCTTCAAATCAAGCCCCACATGGCTTAAGGAAACCTTGCGCCTAGCCCGGTTGTTGCACCAAGGCACACATGGCATTCTCTTCCATTTGGCTCGGCGCTCCCATGGTCATCAAGCCAGCCTGGAGTCCCTCTTGCAATGCTCGAGCCCGAGCCCGAGTGATTCGCCCCGGAAAGACCCGAGCGCCGGCCTCCCTTGTGCCTACCATAGGTGTGCGGCACTTCCTTGCTTCCACGCCAGTTTCATAGGCATTCTTGTGCTCAATATCTCCTAGGGGACCAGTGGAGTCATCCCCCAAAAGATGGCTCGGAGAGTTGTGAGAATCGTCGGGCCAACTTCCATGCCCTAGCTCGGATGCCCTAGGCGCGGCGGCGACGGCGCTTAACTCTTCATGGCTTGAGTCTTGTTCATGATGCGACGTAGTCACATCATCCTCCCCTTCTTGAAAAGGATTCGCCCACGAATCCAAGTGCACTTCAAGAAAAGCTTTAGAGCACACAACACTGCACAAAGAAAAACAAGGAAATGAGGGACCAATACGTCGTCAGGGAAAGCAGGGTATGTGTAAGCGACCATGATTAGTTTCATTGAGTATCCATGGATGAATTTCCATGCACAAGTATTTCCCCACTTTAGCCTATATGTGCTTAAGTATAGAACATGAGATGCACATGACATACTTTGCAACAAATGCAACGCATAGAACCATTTTTTTATCATGAAACAAGATTTGCGAATGAGAACAATGATGCACACATGAATGTCTAGTTCTACATGCAAAAACTGAATGCAAGGACTTGTATACATGTTGATCACAAACTAAAGGTATCCAACAAGTCATGAATAGAACAAGAGAACTATGATGTATGCATGAATATCTAGTTTCACCTACAAAAACATTTTCATGAACTAGGTATTCTCTAACCCTTGAAAAGAATTCAGTTTGAAGCAAAGGTAAAAGAATAAATTTAGTAGAGTCAAGTGATACTCCCCTAGAATGAGCCTTGGATTGAACATCCTTCTTCTCATGGTCACAAGTGCTCTTGAGTTCAGAAGGCTTATCATCCTTGTCGTCAACCTCTTCTTGGAATAGGAACGGCAAACATGAAGGAACCATAGATGTTGCATCCATCCATGGAGTAGCCAAAGAGTTGAGTGAACTACGGGCAATGATGGGTGGACGTGTTCCTTTTGTAGATGAAAGAGATGGTTCTTCAACTTCCTTCTCCTTTTCTTTTGGCTTTAGCTCATCTTCAATGAGCATAGAAGGCTGACATGATGCGGTTATAAGTAGAGGTTCTTCCTTGAGCTCTCTTTCACCAAAGGATCGCTTCACAACTTGTAAGGGTTCAAAGCAACGATTCGGCTGAACCATAGGTGTGGGTGGAGCAACTTGCTTCCTTTGAGGTTGGTTCTTGTTGACATGATTCGTGTAGTGTAGAACCTCCTCAATACTTGTACCATGGACGAAATGCTGCATGTTAACAATAGCACGAAGATCAGAATTCAAGCCATTGATAAACTTAGAGATAACATACCCGTCGGGAAAGCGGAGGTCGGATCGGAAGATGAGAGTCTGAAGCTCCTTGAAGTACTCATCGGGAGTACGACTTCCTTGGCGCACTTGCTCCAGCTTCGCGTGCACTCTCTCGGTATAGTCCCTTGGCACAAAACGCTCCGAAAGAGCATCCTTGAGCTCTTGCCAAGTTCTAATGGGATCGTATCCCATGCGGCGCCGCTCCGCCTGGTCCTCTTGCCACCAATGGTAGGCGAAGTTGGTGAAGTGAATTGTGGTGATGGCGACCCTCCTAGCATCATCATATCCATAGAACTCGAAGATGGATTCAGTTTTGGCCACCCAATCCAAGCACTCATCCCCGTTGGAAGATCCCGCAAATGGTTGCACATGGAGCTTAACACCGTGGTGTTGCTCCCTTCCTTGTGGCCTTTCTTCATGGTAGGCCGGGGGAACATATCGTTGGGGAGGCATTAGACGCCGTATAGCTGCGCGGACTTGAGGTCCCCTCAACGCCATTTGTGGAGGGAAAAGTTTGGCGGTGGGCGTAGGTGTAACTTGAGATCGCCCATAAGAGTCATAGCCTCCAACTCCATAACCTGGAAGGTTAGTAGCACCAATAGGGATATTATTAGGAAATGTAGCAAAATCATTAAACATACTTACCCCTGAGGTTGCTACAAATGGTGGCGCTTCGTACGCCATAGATGCCCCTTGGGGCGCCAATGACACCCTCGGAGCATGAGAAGAAGACGCTTCCTCCCGGAATTGCACATGGTCCACATTATGAAGAGCGGACCCAATTACTTCTCTTGAAACTGGTGGCACAACATGGCCACGGCTTGGAGGACGGTTAACACTCAAATGGAGCAATTGCTCGGCTGTATCCTCTTGGTTGCGCTCCATAATTTCCAGCCGTGCATTGATAGATAGCAAGGTTTGTTGAATGTCTTGCAAAGTTACTCCCTTGGATGGAGATACTTTCCCTTGTGAAGACATGGCTAGCTCTTTCCCGGGTTGGTTATCATCCACCATCCCTAGACAATTGCAAACAACCAAGCACCAAAGCAACAACACAAAACCAAGCAAGATGTAGTATACCAAGCCAAACAAGATAGCCCCAAAACTGACCTAGAACTCAAATCACAACAAGATGCAAGTGAAAGTAGGTCACGGCTAGGAAAGGTTTGGCTAGGCGAACAAAGACTAGCTAGCTTGCCCGGACCTATGTCTAGGAAGCTACTAAGTACGCACTTGATTTTGAAAACTCTTTTTTTTCACTTAAAAACTGAATTAGCTCTTAGGTTGGCTCACTTTTTTCTATGGCCTCTCCTATTTTGACCGGGTTTTTCTTGAGCACCTTTTTTTTTCAAGAGCAAACACAAGCCGGATGAGCTCACTTTTTTCTATGGTCTCTCCTGTTTAGACCGGGTTTTTCTTGAGCTTTTTTTTTCCTGAGGACCCAATCTCCGACCTTGGATGCTTTGATCCGGACGTTCTTGTTGTAGCTCCTTGCAACTTGTTGTTGGAATCTGACCATCCTGATTCGGGCTCTCTCTCTCTCTGATCTCGTCCGCTGTGTCCAGGTTGTGTGCTAGTTCGATGTCGTTTTGCTCGTTTGTCTGAAGGTTGCAACGAGCGGTCGGAACCAGTAACTCGGCCGGGATGACCGCTTCACTCCCGTAGACGAAGGAGAAGGGTGATTGCCCGGTCGCGTTCTTTAGAGTAGTCATGTCGGACCAGAGAATGAGTGGGAGTTCGTCTGCCCATTTGCCCTTAGCCCCAGTGAGGAATTTCTTGAGGTTGTTGATAATGATCTTGTTACTGGATTCGGCTTGTCCGTTGGATTGTGGATACCGAGGTGTGGATGTGACCAACTTGATGTTCCATTGGTCACAAAAGGCTCGAGTCTTATGACTGATGAATTGGGAGCCGTTGTCGCACACAATTTCTGATGGGACGCCAAATCTGCACAAGATATTGCGTTTTATGAATGAAATGACGTGTTGATCTTTTACCTCTTTGTAGGCTTTGGCTTCGATCCATTTAGAGAAGTAGTCCGTCATGGCAAGGAAGAAAACTCTTTGACCCGACGCAGGAGGGAGCTTTCTGACAATGTCCATTCCCCATCTCATGAAGGGCCATGGAGCCAGAGTCGGATGGAGGAGCTCTGAGGGTTGGTGATGGATGGGTGCATGCCGCTGACAAGCGTCGCACTTCTTGGTGTACTCCATAGCGTCTTTGTTCATTGTGGGCCAATAGTACCCGTTTCATAGGGCTTTCCCTGAGAGGCTTCGTCCGCCGGTATGATTGCCACACTCTCCTTCATGTAGCGATTGTAAGATGCATCCGACTTCTGGAGTCTTGAGGCATCGTAGGAGTAGTCCTGTGACAGATCTTTTGTACAAGATGTTATCTATGATATCATAAGAGAGTGCTTGTACCTTAAGCCTTTTTGCTTCTGTTTTGTCGTTGGGCAAGATGCCGTTTTCAACCATCTGATGTAAGGTAGCATCCAATCGTCATTGTTGTCGACAATGTCTCCTTCTGGTTGGTCGCCGACTTCCATGGTGACTGTTGGGCCTGGCATCCCCAAAGAAGGCGAGTCGGGTGAATTGAGCCCAAGCCCACTGCAGATCGAAAGAACAAAGGAAAAGCCCAGAGGAGGCGATGAGACTTCAGTGGTCGAATGCCCTCCGACAGGGTCGCGAGAATCTCGCCAGACATTAAATGCTCAGATTATACAACGGTCACGGCATTCAACACCACCGTAATTACAATGATTTAATGACATAATCCCCGCCATTACTCTCGGCGTTGAAGACAGAATATACGATCAAAACATAACGGTAAAGAGAACACAAGACTTGCCATACTTGGGCGGAGAAGAAGATAAAGAGGGGTACACACAATTACGTCAGGACACACAAGCATTATCGCTGAGAAATACATCAGAACAACACATCTGCTCCAAGTTTAGCTCTCCGAGGGTCATCCACGCTGATTCATCACCGGTCGCAACCGGGAAGCCATCGGTCGAGTCTTACCCGATCTCTTGTCTTACTACGATAAGTTGTATCTCGATTCGATCCGATTAACACGACATCTAATAAAATCATCTCGCTATTCTACATTTATTCTTTGTTTGTCTATTATTTATTTGGTTTGGATTGTTTTCTATCACCCGATCGACTAGTTACCCCGTCTAAGGCGATTTAGGTCGTCCGATCTTTTCGCCCCTAAACAATTTGGCGCCCACCGTGGGGCAACTTGTCGATCACCCTTCCGAAACCTTCCAACCATGACTATTGACCCACCTACCAACAACCAAGAACCACGTCTTGAAGACGGAACCCAAGATGCAGTGATCACAACCGAAAATCCTACTCCAACCCAGTTCCAAGAACTTTCCCAAAAAATGGCCACCCTTCAAGAGGAACTAGCCCAGCAACGCCAAAAGACCGAGGCCCTAGCCGCTTTGTCAACCCAATCCGAAGCCGAGATCGCGCAACTAACCCGTGAAAATGAGTCTCTTAAGTCGCATGTACAGTCAGTAGCTTCAGGATCTAGGAACACGCCCATCCACGGCGGCGTCCGAACATGCCTCGACATGGACAACATCGAACCGACGCCTCCGAGCATACGACGTCCCGGACACATTGAGGGTACGTCTCGAACTCTTTTTGCTAATCCATTTTCGACTAACCATGTCACCTTTTCCACACCGATCGGGTCTATTGGGGCCCGAATCAACGAACCGCAGGTTACCCATCCGCCAGATGTCCTGGCTCTTTTCCAGCAGACGCTCGACAGACACATGAAGACGATCGACGATCGCTTCAACAGGCTCCCAGGAGTCCCTCAACCAATCGAGAGGGAAACGTCCGGTGGATTTGAAGAATCCCCATTCGTCGAAGAAATCGCAAGGGTCGAGATCCCCAAGAAGTTCCATCTCCCCAACATGGCGACGTTCGACGGCACCACCGATCCAGATGACCATATCTCTCTCTATAAACAAAAACTAATGGCTGCATCTGTTTCAAGGGAGAGTCGCGAGGCAGTCATGTGCAAAAGCTTTGGCACAACCCTCGCGGGTCCCGTACTAACACGGTTCATGCGTTTGCCTCAGGGAATGATTACATCCTTTGCGGATCTGGTCAACTCTTTCAAGAATCAATTCGCCAGCAGTCGGAGGCTCGAAAGACAATCAAGTGACCTATACCGAGTCACACAAAGGTATAACGAACCCCTTCGGAATTATCTTAACAGGTACAATAAGGAGAAGGTGGCAATTCCCCACTGTGATGTCACAACCTCCATCGAAGCCTTCCGACAAGGCTTGGTCAAAGATAGCAATCTCTACGACGAGATCACCAAGTACCCATGCAAAAGTTTTGAAGATGTCCAGGCCAAAACCATGGCCGAGGTAAGATTGGAAGAGGACCGTGAATCGCGTAAAGCCTCATGCGGACCCGATCCATCCGACCGTAAACATCCCTCCGACAACCGTCGAGACAGGCGATCTCATCCCTATTCTCGTAATCGAAACGAACCAAATCAGGTAAACTCTTTCCAAGATAGGTCACAGGAATGGAGAGACGGTCCGACATTGCCTCCTAGGGTCCAGTCTTATAATTTCAATGTTTCCGTGTCAGAGCTCGTCAAGAGTTTCGACAAATATGGAAAAGAGGTAAGATGGCCCCGAAAGAGCGACCGACCGGACGTCAAGAAGGACATGAGTCGATGGTGCGAATTTCACGGCGACCACGGTCATTCGACCGACGAGTGCATCGCCCTACGGAAGGAAGTCGCTAGGCTGCTCTCATAGGGGCTCTTACACGACGTAATCTCGAAGTGGGCAAAGGCTACCATGGAACGTCGAGATCAGGTAAAACAGAATAAACCCCCATCTCCCGTCCATACAAAAGTTGTCAATACCATTTCAGGTGGGTCGGACATATGTGGGAACACATACTCCGCGGCTAAGCTACACGCCAAGGAAAGCAAGGGCGACAAGCCCGAGACATTGGAATTCAAGCCAAGGAGGACTTCCAACCTTCCGACGATCACATTCGACGAGTCCGACTCTGACAGATCGGATAATCACCACGACGGTCTGGTAATCTCTTTGTCCATTGGCAATTGTTTAATACGGAGAGTACTAATCGACACAGGGAGTTCGACAAACCTCTTGACCCTTGACGCACTTAAAGAAATGGGTCTAACCGAGAATGACCTAATCAAGAAGTCGACCCCGCTGGTCGGGTTCAGCGGTGAGGTTAAGCATACGACTGGAGAAATCATTCTAACCACATATGCTGGAGGAATCAACCAACATGTGAAATTCTTAGTCCTAGACTGTCCATCTCCCTATAATTGTATTCTTGGCAGGCCATGGATACACACTATGAGGGCAGTACCTTCGACATATCATCAAGTCATCAAATTCCCCACAGAATGGGGAGTCCAAGAAATCAAAGGAGATCAAAGGACCGCAAAAGAATGCTACGTCGCTTCCATGAAGAGCGCAGTCGAACGCAAGACCGCATAGCAACCACAGAGCGGCGAAGGGCCTAGTCGATACGCCGAACTAGAAATGGAAAAACTCGATGAAATCGCACTAGACCCTTCAAAGCTAAACCAAACGGTAAGGGTCGGGTCGGACCTGGACGATTCGACCAGACAACAACTTCTTGACTTCCTCAGGGCCAATGCCGACTGTTTCGCATGGTCGCATGAGGATATGGTCGGAATATCTCCAAACATTATTACTCATAAATTAAATGTGGATCCATCTCATCCCCCTGTTAAGCAAAAACGCAGGCAGTTCACTCCCGAGCGGAACAAGATAGTCGATGACGAAGTCAAAAGCTTATTGGAAACAGGAAAGATCAGGGAAGTCCACTATCCTGAATGGCTAGCCAACGTGGTCGTAGTCCAAAAGAAAAATGGCAAATGGAGAGTCTGCATCGACTTCACAGACCTCAACAAGGCTTGTCCCAAGGACTCGTTCCCTCTACCCCATATCGACGCCATGGTCGATGCCACAGCGGGGCACGAAATGCTTACCTTCATGGACACTTTCAGCGGTTACAATCAGATCCTTATGGAACCCGACGATCAAGAAAAAACAGCATTCATCACCAGTCAAGGTATCTATTGTTACCAAGTAATGTCCTTCGGTCTGAAAAATGCAGGGGCTACGTATCAACGACTAGTCAACAAAATGTTCAAAGACCAAATCGGAGATACGATGGAAGTCTACATAGACGACATGTTGGTCAAGTCCAAAAAGAAAGAAGATCACATCGGCCACCTACGCGATAGCTTTGAGGTGCTCAAAAGGTACAACATGAAACTAAACCCTACTAAATGCTCTTTCGGAGTGTCGTCAGGGAAATTCTTAGGATACATGGTGACACAAAGAGGAGTAGAGGCTAGCCTAGAACAGATCAAGGCTCTCATCAACCTTCGATCCCCCCGATGCGTCAAAGACGTACAGAAGCTCACAGGTCGGATAGTAGCTCTGAACAGATTCATCTCCAAATCATCCGACAAGTGCAAACCCTTCCACGACGCACTCAAGAAGAACAATTCCTTCCAATGGACGGAAGAACACGAAGCAGCGTTCCAAAACCTCAAAGAGTATCTGGCCAGTCCCGTGTTACTAGCCAAACCCAAAGGTGACGAGCCCTTATTTCTTTATCTTGTAGTGTCAGAATCAGCCGTAAGCGCAGTACTGGTCAGAGAGGAGGATGGCAAACAGTCGCCAATATACTACGTCAGTCGGACGCTGTTACCAGCCGAAACAAGGTATTCGTCACTTGAAAAGCTCGTGCTCTCATTGGTAATGACTTCGAACAAACTCAAACCATATTTCGAATCCCATACTATTATTGTTCGCACTAATCATCCCATGAGAGCTATCATGAGAAAACCTGAGTTTACAGAACGAATGACCAAATGGGCCATACACCTCAGCGGCTACGACATCGAATACGAGCCCAGGACAACGATCAAGTCGCAAGCCTTAGCCGACTTTGTGGCCGATTTCAGCTCGATCCTAGAGCAAAAAGCCACAAAAGAAGCAACACAACTACTCGCGACGGATGAGGCAGGTACATGGGAGCTCCACACAGACGGGGCATCGAACGCCAGAGGATCAGGACTAGGGGTCATACTAAAATCGCCACAAGGAGACAAGATAGCTCAAGCTGTCAGATGTGAATGGGATGCGACTAACAACGAAGATGAATACGAAGCACTCATATTCGGACTCATTTTGGCTCGCGACCTAGGGGTCCAAGAGATCAAAGTCGTTTGCGACTCTCTGCTAGTCATAAACCAGATACAAGGGGCGTATAATGCCAAGGACGCCAGAATGATAGCCTACCTGGAGGTAGCCAAGAAACTGATCGGACAATTCCAAACATTCAACATCAGACAAGTGCCCAGGTATCTTAACTCCCAAGCTGACGCACTCGCTAATCTGGGATCCGTCCTAGACCCGAAGGAATTTCCACATATACCGTTGGCCCATATCATGACGCCAGCCGTCCCAAGGACATCCACCGAGTCAACAACATCGCTTGAAGAGTTCGTCGCCATGGAAATAGGCGACCGATCAGAAGAAGGCATCGTCGACACCAATGACGACTGGATGCTACCTTACATTAGATGGTTAAAAGACGGCATCCTACCCGACGACAAGACGGAAGCAAAAAGGCTCAAGGTACAAGCACTCTCTTACGATATCATAGATAACATCTTGTACAAAAGATCTGTTATAGGACTACTCCTACGATACCTCAAGACTCCAGAAATCAGACGTATCTTACAATCGTTACACGAAGGGGAATGTGGCAATCACACCAGCGGACGAAGCCTCTCGGGAAAAGCCCTATGAAACGGGTACTATTGGCCAACGATGAACAAAGACGCCATGGAATACACCAAGAGATGCGACGCCTGTTAGCTGCACGCACCCGTCCATCATCGGCCCTCAGAGCTCCTCCATCCGACCCTAGCTCCATGGCCCTTTATGCGATGGGGAATGGACATCGTCGGAAAGCTCCCCCCCCCCCGCGTTGGGTCAAAGAGTCTTCTTCCTTGCCATGATGGACTACTTCTCTAAATGGATCGAAGCCGAAGCCTACAAAGAGGTAAAAGATCAATACATCATTTCATTCGTAAAACGCAATATCTTGTGCAGATTTGGCGTCCCATCAGAAATCGTGTGCGATAATGGCTCCCAATTCATCAGTCATAAGACTCGAGCCTTCTGCGACCAATGGAACATCAAGTTGGTCACATCCACACCTCGGTATCTGCAATCTAACGGACAAGCCGAATCCAGCAACAAGATCATTATCAACAACCTCAAGAAACGCCTCACAGGGGCTAAAGGCAAATGGGCAGACGAACTCCCACTTATTCTCTGGTCCGATAGGACTACTCCAAAGAATGCGACCGGGCAATCACCTTTCTCTCTCGTCTATGGGAGTGAGGCGGTCATCCCGGCTGAGTTACTAGTTTCGACCGCTCGCCGTAACCTTCAGACAAATGAACAAAACGACATCGAACTAGCACACAATCTGGACACATCGGACGAAGTCAGAGAGAAAGCCCGAATCAGGATGGTCAGGTTCCAACAACAAGTCACAAGGAGCTACAACAAGAACGTCCGAATCAAGGCATTCAAGGTCGGAGACTGGGTCCTCAGGAAAACTTTCCAGAACACTAAGAACCCATCCGACGGAAAGCTAGCACCACAGTGGGAAGGACCTTACGTGATCATCGAAGTGGTCGGACATGGAGCATATCAGCTAAAGGATAAAGACGGACAACCGATCCCGAGGAGTTGGAACGCAGCACATCTAAAACTCTACCATTTCTAAACCAATGAGGTAAAACATCACACAAATCTTATACCTCGCATATACATTGCTATCTGTCGTATACAAATCGCACACTATCGCATATACATTGCTACATGTCGCATACATACGACATGCTATCGCATGTACATCGCTATCTTCTTTTACATGTCATCATCTGACACTAAGCGAGGACTTCCTCCTTACATAAACACAAATGCAGAACAGCATTTACATTGGATCATGTCATCCGCAAAAAAGCGCTTACATTACATTACACGATCGATCGAACACAGGGAGATGACAACACAGGCACGTCGGCACACCGCCCGCCTTACACAAAACATAAGGTACAACACCTTATTACATTTACGCAATAAAACATATTGCTTACCTCCCCGGCATAATGTCATGACTAACACATACACAAACACATCGCAGGCCTGCTCTACATACATACACACGGTGAAACCCCACTCGACGGAGCATACGGGTGAAACCAACATACACGAAATACAAAACATCATCGACAACTTCCTTGAAGGTCCGACGAACATGTACGAAACAAACTAGCATACGACTCTATATGTAAAAATACAATCGCATCGAAATAAAAGCATCTTTATACAAATGCGCGACCCGCGATGGTGGACGGGTCGCCAAAACACATTGTCTGCCTACACATCTGTAGGACTTTTAATGACAATCATTCAGAAATATCCTGTGACCCGCGATGGTGGACGGGTCGCCAAAACACATGATATTCAAACCCACACACAAGTGGGGCAAAGAAAGTCATACTACGCAGAGAAAACGAATCAAGCATCGGGAGCAATGGCATTATCTTCTGCGGGGGATGGCTCCAGAGAAGCTATCTCGTCAGTCGGCTCGACATCACCAAGATGGGCCTCGTCCTCATTGGCGCCTTCATCCATGGCCTCCTCTCTGACGCCGGCTAAGCAAAACAGCTCCTGACCAGGATCGCCCTTTGGGAACATGGAGTCCAGAGTCTCCTTCTCCGCTTTCAGGTCCCAGAGCTCATGTTTTCCCTCGTTGAACTCCTCGATCATTTCAATGCGCGACTTCACCGCATAAAAAGCCCCAACATCACCAGCGATTTGGCCATCGGCAATGCGAGCCCGCCTCACCTCCTCCTCAATGCCTGATCAGCACTCTTTAAACTCCCTCCGACATGCGACCAACTCTTCTTGACTGCTCTTCAACTCCCTGGTGAGGCGACGCTCAGTCTCACGGCAGCGACTCTCCGCTCCCTCCAGCTTGGTCCTCAAAGACGCAAGGTCGGACTCTGACCTAGCAGCCCTATCCTCGGCCTTGACAAGCATCGCCTGAACACCGGAGTAAGCTCCCAAGAAATACTGGAAGGCCTGACAGAAAGACACACGACAACACAAAAACACAATCAAGAAGCGCAGTCGAGCAAAAAGAAACATAAAAACAAGAACAAAGGGCAACTCACCCTCCACGCGGAGCATCCCGCTTCACCAATGCAGTCTAGAGGGGAGACATCCTTAACTTCTGACTTCAAAGTCGGGTCCTGAGCGCGAAAAAGGTCGGCGATCGACTATCCGACGGCACCGATCTTGCCGACTGATAGGTGTTATTTCATACACCTTTACTAGCAACTATTAGCATAATTTGGAGGAGTTTTGGATGAGTTTTGGTGCTAAGTCTGCAATTCAGATGTTATGGAGAGAAGTGAAGAAATCCAAGGATTTGCAGCTTAGATGGAGTTGCTGGAGCATTTATGGAGAAGGCTACCAACACTTGGTAGTATTGGAGAGCAGCAGAAGAAGAAAAGAAGAAGAGAGCTGGAGGACTGGAGTTCACCGCCCCACGGTGGATCTTCACCGCCCCGCGGTGGTTGCGCTTAATGACCTCGCGGCCAGAGTTATTTTATTTTATTTCCTTTTATGCATTAGTCGGATTTCCTTTGTTTTATTATTTTATTTCCTTGTTTGATATGGTTTGTGATCTTGGGCTTTAGGTTAACTCTATTTAACCTAATTCCCACAGCCTCCAAATTAGAATTAGAATCATCATCAATAACATCGCGTCTGTTGTTTTCATCGTTAATTTCTAATTAGAGTTTTTCATCCCCTTTGATGGAGAACTAACTTTCCTTTGTTCTGCTAGACGATTGAAGCAGTACAGTTGATGTGTTTGTGAGATTTATATTCCTTGTTCTTATCCTTATTTAGATCGGATTGATTCTCTTGGTTATATTGATATTGATTTCTTGTTGTTCTTCTTAGCCTGATCAACTAGGTTGAATGCTTTTTATCAATTGCTGGGATTGCATATAGGGGTTCCGAGTGTATATCTAGTGGCAAACACAATTGTGCGTATAGGGGTTCCGAGCGTACAATTGTGTGTGAGAATCAATTGCATGTTAAGTAGGGGAGTGAGTACTTGTACGTCTTTCTACTTGCATGTATCCTATATCCTTGTGTGCATTGCTATTGCTGTGTTGGTGATAAAGTACGCTGACAACTATGAGAATCAGTTGTGCTTTATCATTGGCATAGTAATAAGTCTATTGACAACTGTGAGAATCAATAGTACTTACGATCAGGGTGGAAACGACTATAAGGATAAATAAACGAACTTGGAAGAAATAGATTTCAGTGATCAAACTCTATCTCTGTACTGTGGATTTCGGTCTAGTGGAACTACTTTCCCTCATAATATTCTCTCAACTCAATCTACTTGCTTTGTTTGCTTAGTGTTCTTTTGATTACAAAACCCCTCAATTACTTGTTACTTGTTACTCGTCATTCACGTTTGCATACTACATCATACCTTCTCTGTGGGATCGACCCTTACTTGTCTGCTATACTCTGTTTAGTAGTTTGGTTAGGATAATTTACTTTGATAAGGCTAATCAACGACATTTGCTTGTGCATCTTTAGCCGCGTCACCGACCCCCTCAGCAGTCGCACTCTTTTTCCTAGGGATGTCCTCCACCTTGACGTCTTTAGGGCGAGCGTTCGCCTTCCTCTTAGATCCGGTCTTGACTGGAACCGTCAGATCCACCAGATCCGGTTTGCTTGACGCGGCTTTGGCCGCCGCCTTCCTCTGCTCGATCAGACTTTTCCCTGACGCCACCCTCAATCGAGCACTCGACCGACCACCAGGGGAACCTTACACAATAGAACAACGGAAAGGGAGAAATCCTAAAGTACACGACAAAAAGAAAAACGGAAAAAGACGTCTGGAGTCAAGAATCTACCTTTTGCTTGAGACGATGAGACATTCGACATGTCGTCTTGAGAGGCAGGAGTCGTCGACAGCAGGTTGACGTTCACAAACTTTCTTTCAGACGCGGGAATTTCAAGGACAATCTTCGACATGCCTTCCGACCGACTACTCACTTCTAGATCTTCTGGTTCGGGAACTACAAAAAAGAAAAGTTAAGGCAAGAGTTAAGACACATAAAATACGCGAAAGAGAAGACAAATACATACTATCGATTTGCCACTCCGTCAACAAAAATGGACACTCTCCCTCCTTCTCCAAAGAAGAACGTTCGACGAAAAAGAACTTCGACCCCCATCCACGGTCGTTGACATCAGGGCTCTGCACCAAGGCCTTCCGACCATGTCGGATACGCAACTGAACGCGACAGGAACTCTTCGACCCAATAAAGTAGTTATACCACAGAGCGTCAAAATCAAAACCGGCCCCAGTTTGAACATTCATAAGGTCTAAAACCCTAAGAACTCTCCACGCTTGAGGCATTACTTGACATGGCGCCAGCGCCAAAGTGGCTAAAAAATCCCTGACAAGGGGAGAGAAAGGAAATTTGTGCCCTATTATAAACGGGTATGCGTAGAAGCAAATCCATCCTTTGTAACGCGCGTCGGCCCTCTCATCTGGATGAGGTAACCTGGCGACTGTCTCCGGTGGAAAGCCCCCGACTTGGAGAACTTGATCCAGCTCCGCCTGGGACAAAGTGCTAGTCAATGCATCCGACTCCTTCAAAATAAAACGAGGAGGAGTTTCGCCTTCACGAGAATTGGAAAGAGTCTTCGACGACTCAGAAGCCTCGATAGAAACCATTTCGAGAATGGAAAGAGAGAGAGATCAAAGAGCTATGACTAGAGAAATCAGAAAACTATGGCGAGAGAGACCGAGAAGCTTACCAGAAGAAACTTGCAAAGGAAGATGGGATGAAGACTAATCAATTCCCTCTGCTCCGAATTTATGGAGGGAAGTGAAGATTTGCAGAGGCGTCGCATCATGCCCCGATCATGCGCCACGTAACCCTGAGCAAACGCGCCAAAAAAGGATGGTGGAGATCGTGTTTTCGGAAGTTGCCTCGGATTCCACTTTCCTTGCTTAAACCGAAAGCCCAAGGCAACTTGGGGCTATTGTTGGGCCTGGCATCCCCAAAGAAGGCGAGTTGGGTGAATCGAGCCCAAGCCCACTGCAGATCGAAAGAACAAAGGAAAAGCCCAGAGGAGGCGACGAGACTTCAGTGGTCGAATGCCCTCCGACAGGGTCGCGAGAATCTCGCCAGACATTAAATGCTCAGATTATACAACGGTCACGGCATTCAACACCACCGTAATTACAATGATTTAATGACATAATCCCCGCCATTACTCTCGGCGTTGAAGACAGAATATACGATCAAAACATAACGATAAAGAGAAAACAAGACTTGCCATATTTGGGCGGAGAAGAAGATAAAGAGGGGTACACACAATTACGTCAGGACACACAAGCATTCTCGCTGAGAAATACATCAGAACAACACATCTGCTCCAAGTTTAGCTCTCCGAGGGTCATCCACGCTGATTCGTCACCGGTCGCAACCGGGAAGCCACCGGTCGAGTCTTACCCGATCTCTTGTCTTACTACGATAAGTTCTATCTCGATTCGATCCGATTAACATGACATCTAATAAAATCATCTCGCTATTCTACATTTATTCTTTGTTTGTCTATTATTTATTTGGTTTGGATTGTTTTCTATCACCCGATCGACTAGTTACCCCGTCTAAGGCGATTTAGGTCATCCGATCTTTTCGCCCCAAAACAGTGACGAGTTCTTCAAGAGGTGTCGTTGACTCGACGGATGTCCTTGGGACGGCTGGCGTCATGATGTGGGTCAATGGTATGTGTGAAAATTCCTTCGGGTCTAGGACGGATCCTAGATTGGCAAGTGCATCGGCTTGGGAGTTAAGATCCCTAGGTACCTGTCTGATGTTGAATGTTTGGAATTGTCAGATCAGCTTCTTGGCTACCTCCAGGTAGGCTTTCATCCTTGTGTCTTTAGCATTGTACGATCCTTGTATCTGGTTTACGACCAGTAGGGAGTCACAGACGACTTCGATCTCTCGGACTCCTAGGTCGCGATCTAGGGCGAGTCCGAATATGAGTGCTTCGTACTCAGCTTCGTTGTTAGTTGCGTCCCACTCACATCTGACGGCCTGAGCTATCTTGTCCCCTTGCGGCGATTTCAGTACGACCCCTAGCCCCGATCCTCTGGCGTTTGACGCTCCATCTGTGTGGAGCTCCCATGTTCCTGTTTCATCCGTGGCAAGTAGTTGCGTCGTTTCTCTTGTGGCTTCTTGCTCTAGGGTCGGACTGAAATCGGCCACAAAGTCGGCTAAGGCTTGCGACTTGATCGATGTCCTGGGCTCGTACTCGATGTCGTAACCGCTGAGGTGTATAGCCCATTTAGTCATTCGTCTTGTGAACTCAGGTTTCCTCATGATAGCTCTCATGGGATGATTAGTGCGAACAATAATAGTATGGAATTCGAAATACGGTTTGAGTTTGTTCGAAGCCATTACCAATGATAGCACGAGCTTTTCAAGTGACGAATACCTCGTTTCGGCTGGCAGCAGCGTCCGACTAACGTAGTATATTGGTGACTGTTTGCCATCTTCTTCTCTGACCAATACTGCGCTTACGGCTGATTCTGACACTGCAAGGTATAGAAATAAGGGTTCGTCGCCTTTAGGTTTAGTCAGCAACATGGGACTGGCCAGGTACTCTTTTAAGTTCTGGAACGCTGCTTCGTGTTCTCCCATCCATTGAAAGGATTTGTTCTTCTTGAGAGTGTCGTGGAAGGGTTTGCATTTGTCGGACGATTTGGAGATGAATTTGTTCAGAGCTGCTATCTGACCTGTAAGTTTCTGTACGTCTTTGATGCATCGGGGGGATCGAAGGTTGATGAGAGCCTTGATCTGTTCTGGGCTGGCTTCTATTCCTTTGTGTCACCATGTACCCCAAGAATTTTCCTGACGACACTCCGAAGGAGCATTTAATAGGGTTTAGTTTCATGTTGTACCTTTTGAGCACCTCGAAGCTGTCGCGTAGATGGTTTATGTGATCTTCCTTCTTTTTGTACTTGACCAACATGTCATCTATGTAGACTTCCATCGTGTCTCCGATTTGATCTTTGAACATTTTGTTGACTAGTCGCTGATAGGTAGCTCCTGCATTTTTTAGGCCAAAGGGCATTACTTTGTAACAGTAGATACCTTGGCTAGTGACGAATGCTGTTTTTTCCTGATCGTCGGGTTCCATGAGGATTTGATTGTAGCCGCTGAAAGCGTCCATGAAAGTAAGCATTTCGTGCCCTGCTGTGGCGTCGACCATGGAATCGATGTGGGGTAGTGGGAATGAGTCTTTGGGACAAGCTTTGTTGAGATCTTTGAAGTCGATGCAGACTCTCCATTTGCCATTCTTCTTCTGGACTACGACCACGTTGGCTAGCCATTCAGGGTAGTGGACGTCTCTTATTTTTCCTGTTTCCAATAAGCTTTTGACTTCGTCGTCGATTATCTTGTTCCGCTCGGGGGCGCACTTCCTGCATTTTTGCTTGACAGGAGGATGAGATTTAATCTATGAGTAATAATGTTTAGAGATATTCCGACCATATCCTCATGTGACCATGCAAAACAGTCGGCATTGGCCCTGAGAAAGTCAAGGAGTTGTTGTCTGGTCGAGTCGTCCAAATCCGACCTGACCCTTACCGTTTGGTTTGGCTTTGAAGGATCTAGTGCGATCTCGTCGAGTTTTTCCATTTCTGGTTCGACGTACCGACTAGGTCCTTCGCCGCTCTGTGGTTGCTATGCGGTCTTATGTTCGACTACGCTCTTTATAGAAGCGACGTAGCACTCCTTGGCGGTCCTTTGATCTCCTTTGATTTCTTGGACTCCCCATTCAGTAGGGAATTTGATGACTTGATGATATGTTGAAGGTACTGCCTTCATAGCGTGTATCCATGGCCTGCCAAGAATACAATTATAGGGAGACGGACAGTCTAGGACTAAGAATTTCACCTGTTGGTTGATTCCTCCAGCGTATGTGGTTAGAATGATTTCGCCAGTCGTATGCTTGACCTCACCGCTAAACCCGACCAGTGGGGTCGACTTCTTGATTAGGTCGTTCTCAGTTAGACCCATTTCTTTAAGAGCGTCAAGGGTCAAGAGGTTGGTCGAGCTCCCTGTATCGATTAGTACTCTCCGTATTAAGCAATTACCAATGGATAAATAGATTACCAGACCATCATGGTGCCTATCCGACCCGTCGGAGTCGGACTCGTCGAATGTGAATGTCGGAAGGTTGGAAGTCTTTCTTATCTTGAATTCTGATGATTCAGGCTTGTCGCCCTTGCTTTCCTTGGCGTGCCGCTTAGCCGCGGAGTATGTGTTTCCACATATGTCTGATCCACCTGAAATAGTGTTGACAATTTTTGTATGAATGGGAGATGGGGGTTTGTTCTGTTTTACCTGGTCTAGTCGTTCCATGGTAGCTTTTGCCCGTTCTGAGATTACGTCGCGCAGGAGCCCCTGTGAGAGCAGCCTAGCGACTTCCTTTCGCAAGGCGATGCACTCGTCGGTCGAATGCCCGTGGTCGCCATGGAATTCGCACCATCGGCTCATGTCCTTCTTGACGTCTGGTCGGTCGCTCTTTCGGGGCCATCTTACCTCTTTTCCATATTTGTCGAAACTCTTGAAGAAGCTCCGACACGGAAACGTTAAAGTTATAAGACTGGACTCTAGGAGGCAACGCCGGACCGTCTCTCCAATCTTGTGACCTATCTTGGAAAGAGTTTACTTGATTTGGTTCGTTTCGATTACGAGAATAGGGATGAGGACGCTTGTCTCGACGGTTGTCGGAGGGATTTTTTCGATCGGATGGATCGGATCCGCGTGAGGATTTACGCGACTCACGGTCCTCTTCCAATCTTACCTCGGCAATGGTCTTGGCCTGGACGTCTTCGAAGCTTTTGCATGGGTACTTGGTAATCTCGTCGTAAAGGTTGTTGTCTTTGATCAGTCCTTGTCTGAAGGCTTCGATGGAGGTTGTGACGTCGCAGTGGGGGATCGCCACTTTCTCCTTATTGTACCTAATGAGATAATTCCTGAGAGGTTTGTTATACCTTTGTGTGACTCGGTAGAGGTCACTCGACTGCTTTTCGAGCCCCCGACTACTGGCGAATTGACTTTTGAAGGAGTTGACCAGATCCGCAAACGATGCAATCGTTCCCTGAGGCAAACGCATAAACCAGGTTAGTGCGGAACCTGCGAGGGTCATGCCGAAGCTTTTGCACATGACGGCCTTGCGGTTCTCCCTTTAAACAGATGCAGCCATTAATTTTTGTTTATATATAGAAATATGGTCATCTGGGTCGCTGGTGCCGTCGAATGTCGCCATGCTGGGAAGATGAAACTTCTTGGGGATCTCGACCCTGGCGATTTCTTCAATGAATGGGGATTATTCGAATCCGTCGGTCGCTTCCCTCTCGATTGGTTGCGGGACTCCTGGAAGCCTGTTGAAGCGATCATCGATCGTCTTCATGTGTTGGTCGAGCGTCTGCTGGAAGAGAGCCAGGACGTCTGGTGGATTGGTAACCTGTGGTTCGTCGATTCGGGCCCCTGCCGACCCGATCGGTGTGGAAAAAGTGACATGGTTAGTCGAAAACGGATGGGCAATAGGAGTTCGAGATGTACCCTCTGTGTATCTGGATCGTCGCACGCCCAGGGGCGTTGGCTCGACGTTGTCCATGTCGAGGCGTGTTCGGACGTTGTTGTGGATGGGCATACTCCTAGATCCCTAAGCCATTGATTGTACCTATGACTTAAGAGACTCATTTTCACGGGTTAGTTGTGCGATCTCGGCTTCGGATTGGGTTGACAAAGCGGCTAGGGCTTCGGTCTTTTGGCGTTGCTGGGCTAGTTCCTCTTGTAGGGTGGCCATTTTCTGGGAAAGTTCTTGGAACTGGGTTGGAGTAGGATTTTCGGTGGTGTTCCCTGCGGTTTGGGTTTCGTCTTCGAGACGTGGTTCTTCAGAGTTGGTAGGTGGGTCAATAGTCATGGTTGGAAAGTTTCGGAAGGGTGATCGGCAAGTTGCCCCACGGTGGGCGCCAAATTGTTTGGGGCGAAAAGATCGGACGACCTAAATTGCCTTAGACGGGGTAACTAGTCGATCGAGTGATAGGAAACAATCCAAACCAAACAGATAATAGACAAGCAAAGAGTAAATGTAGAGTAATAAGATGATATTATTAGATATTGTATTAATCGGATCGAATCAAGATACAACTTATCATAGTAAGACAATGGGTCGTGTTGTACTCGACCGGAGACTTCACGGTTGCCACCGGTGGAGAATAGACTAGGATGAATATTCGAAAGCTAAGCTGAGGGCGAGTATGTTGTTATGTTCTTTTTTCTGAGCGAGAACGATTGGATCTCTGTCGTAGTCCTCTTTTCTCCTCTCTTTATCTTCTTCTCGTCCATATATGGTAAGTTTTTCATGCTCTGACCGTTTACATTTTTATTCCATCTTTATCTTCAACGCCGGGTTTTGATTACGGAGATTCTGCTATTTAATTGCTGCTTATTATGGTGCTGTGTAAATGTTGTGGCCGTTGATCAATCCTGGCATTTAATGCTTGGCGGGATCTTCGCGATCTTGTCGGAGGGCGTTCGACTGGAGAAGCGCCGTCGCCTCCTCTGGGCTTTTTCTTTGTTCTTCCGATCCGTCGTGGGCTTGGGCTTGATTTGCTCGATCCATCTTCCCAGGGGATGCTAGGCCCAACAGTGTTCGCCAAACTACCACCACAAATGTTGCAGTTCATTCTCGTGACCCTCTCCCTTATTCCGATGAGGATACATGTAAAGATATGAAGGATATGTCTAACAAAATTGTTCAACTATTGCCACCCTAGTTCAGTAAAGTAGAATTCACTCATTGGGACCACATCAAAGTGAAAGGTTCTACTATTTCAAACTATGATAGCAAATACATTAATTCATTGTTATCATGTACTCTTCAGCTACTAAGATTATTGTGTATGTTGTCAAGATAAGTATAACAATATAGTTCAACTAATAAGAAGATTATTCTGTAAAGTAGCATTCATTCCAATTCGTTACAAAGTAATTTAAAGTTATTTCAGCTCACACAAAAATATGTTAGAAATTATCAATCTTTTTGTGCAAACAAAATAGTTAATTATGGAAGAAAATTAGAACGACTATGGGTACTGTGTAGGAACAATGTATTCTGAATAAGGAACAGTGTATGTTGAGGCGACTGTTCCTTGCAAGTCTTGATCTTCTCTTGATGTTGACTTCGTCTTCAATAGGGAACGATCAATAAACGTTGTAACTCGGATAAGATTTGAATCGTGAGAACACTTTCCGAAATCAGAATTTTGCCCCTTACTAAGCCTTAGGAAATCCGCAAAATCTGAAGTGAGATAAGACAAATCCTTTAGTTCCCTTCAAGGCTTCTGATGGGAACTAAACTATGTTCACGTATTTGTGGATGTATGACTTTAACTCAGATAGACAAATCGTGTGTAATTTCTGATCACCCAACACTATCTCTGAAATGCCTTTATATAGGCTTACGGGCGGTTACAAGGAACGGTTACGGCAGTTACCAGCGGTTACAAACGGTTACCAACCGTTCCAACTGCCACCAACCGTTTTCAAGAATATCCAACTACTTCTATCAGTTATCAACTGATTTAAGGTAGTTAAGAGACGGTTATTATGACGGTTACCAAGGCGGTTACAACACATTTATCACGTGCTGGAACTTAACCATGTCTCAAGGAACTTGACGTTCCCACCTAGGGAACGACTGATCCCTTCAAGGAACGATCACTCGTTCAACCTTACGTAACGTCGATATGTCTTAAAGACTCCTTTAACCTCTCTAATGCACTGTTCCCATATGGGGAACGTCACATATCCTTAATGTCTCCCTCAGAATCTCAAGTATGCTTACACGAGTGTGTACTCCACACCTCCAAACCCGTGATGTAGCTAAGTGAGATCTTATAGTGTCGTATGAATCCCGATCACACTAAATGGCACTGTTCCCTATATGGGAACGGTCTCTTGATGACACTAAAATCACCAACAATCCTCCCCCATTTTAGTGTAATCCTTGATTCACAAAATAAGCAAGTCTTCATCCCAAACTCATGCATAAACACAAATATCGCAACGATTGAATTTATGTCTTAGTGTAATTACACATTTCAAACACCCGAGAATCATGGTATCCTAAGGATTCAACCAATCAACCTCTTTGGATGCATGAAGATAACACACACATGAATTACTATACAATTCCATAGTCTAACTTGACTCTCTTAATGACCTTGAGTCCTTATCCATTCGTGAGCGTTTTGAAGTCAACCCAAACTTCATGAAGCGGCCAATCTTCACGCACATATAGGTAGATCCTTTTAAGGAACGCATCCTCAATCGTGCACCTACAATCTGTACTTTTTCAAAGGAACTATTAAGAAATTGCTTTCAACCTCTAAACTTGTAGGAACAGAGCACATACCTGGGGACTGTTCCTTTGTGCTCTCAGTTTCTAGGTGTAGGCTTTCCACATTGAATTCGTTCCCAACGTTAATTGGAAAGGAATTGGGTATCCCACTGCTAGAAAACTATATGGGTCTTAATCCCATCCCCTTAGCCGACTTGGAAACCAAGTCCCTAGCCAACCCCTTCGTCAAGTGGTCAGCCAAGTTTTGTTGTGATCTAACAAAATCCACCGAAATCACCCCATGCGTAATGAGCTCTCTTATCGCACTATGCCTCACACCCAAGTGGCGTGATTTCCCATTGTATACATAGCTATATGCCTTAGCCAAAGTTGCAGCGCTATCACAATGGATTGATATAGGTGAAATTGGCTTTTCCCATAATGGAATTTCATATATCAAGTTCCTTAGCCATTCCGCTTCTTTCCCAGCAGCGGCTAAGGCAATAAATTCTGATTCCATGGTGGAACTCGTGATGCAAGTTTGTTTCTTGGAAGCCCATGAGATGGCACCCCCACCAACAAGGAACACCCACCCACTAGTGGAAGAATGATCCTCTTCATTAGTGATCCAACTTGCATCTGAATATCCCTCTAACACCGAGGGTGATCCACTATAAGTAAGACAAAAGTCCACTGTTCCCTTAAGGTACTGAAGTACCCGTCGAACCGCTTGCCAATGATATGCACTAGGATTACTAGTATAGCGACTAAGCTTTCCTACTGCAAAAGCAATATCTGGCCTAGTACTTGTCATGGCATACATCAAGCACCCAATAACCCTTGAGTACTCAAGTTGCATAACTGATTTTCCCTTGTTAGGGAACAGTTTAACACTCGGATCATATGGTGTTTTCAAAGGAGTGTACTTATCACAATTGAATTTCTCCAATACTTTCTCAATGTAATGAGATTGTGACAATGATAAGCCCTCCGTTCCCCGCCTTATCCTAATCCCTAGGATTACATCGGCCTCCCCCATGTCCTTCATGCAGAATTGTGATGACAAAAATGCCTTTGTAAGGTCTACTTGCCTTTGATCCGTTCCAAAGATCAACATGTCATCCACGTACAAGCAAATTATAACACCGTTCCCAAAATTATCAAATTTGCTATATACACACTTGTCGGATTGATTCAGTCTGAATCCATTGGACAATACAACCTCATCAAACTTTTGATGCCATTGTTTTGGTGCTTGCTTCAGTCCATACAAAGATTTGACCAATTTGCACACCTTATGCTCTTGTCCAGGCATAATGAACCCTTCGGGTTGTTTCATATACACTTCTTCCTCAAGGTCCCCATTAAGGAACGCTGTTTTCACATCCATTTGGTGTATAGCCAACTTGTGAATAGTAGCCAAGGCAATCAATAGCCTAATGGTGGTAATCCTAGCAACCAGTGCATAGGTATCAAAGTAGTCAGTTCCATACTTTTGTCTAAGCCTTGAACAACCAATCGGGCCTTAAACTTATCTATGGTTCCTTCCACTTTCATCTTCTTCTTGAAGATCCACTTACTTCCCAATGGCTTACAGCCAGGGGGAAGATCAGCCAAGACCCATGTATTGTTCCCCATGATGGAATCCATCTCATCATTTATGGCCTCTTTCTAAAAGGAAACGTCTTGAGACTTCATTGCCTCAGTAAATGTCTTTGGGTCATCCTCAATATTGTAACAATACAAGTATTGGGATCCAACTTCATTCCTTGTTCCCTCTACCAAGTAAACATGGAAGTCAGGACCAAAGGACGTTCCCTTCCTTACTCTTTTACTCTTTCGGATCTCTGATTCACTATTCCCAGGTTGGACATCCATATCAATGTTTCCACTTGTACTGGGAATACTATCATTGTCTCCATTATTACTGGGAACAATGACTTTTTGTAAAGGTATCAATGAAAATCGTTTTTCATCAAAGATAGCATCTCTTGACTCTATAATGGAGTGAACCGAAATAGACTTGTTAGGTTCAATAACATAGAACCTATATGCCTTGGAATGCTCAGCATATCCAATAAAGATACATTCAACACCTCTTTCACCCAAAGTCTTTCGCTTGGGTTCGGGTAGTCTTACAACCGCCCTACATCCCCAAACCCGAAGATAATTCAGATTTGGCTTCCTTTGGAACCAAAGCTCATATGGGGTAGTCTTGTTCCTTTTGTTAGGAACCCTATTCAATAGGTAACAAGCCGTCAACATGGCTTCCCCCCAAAATCCGTCATTTAAACCTGAGTATGAAAGCATGGAATTGACCATTTCCTTAAGAACTCGATTCTTCCTCTCCGACACACCATTTTGTTGTGGTGTATAGGGAGTCATAGTTTCATGAATGATTCCTACGGATTGGAAGTATTCTGGGTCAAAATACTCACCACCTCTATCGGTGCGCAATCTTTTGATCACCGTTCCCAACTGAAGTTCCACTTCAGTTTTATAGATTTTAAATTTTCCAAGGGCCTCGTCCTTAGCATGCAATAGAAAAACATAACAATAACGGGAATAATCATCTATGTAAGTAACAACATATTTCTTATTTCCCAAGGATGGAGAAGCATGAAAATCACATAAGTCACTATGTATCAAATCAAGCACTACACTATTTCTCTGAACATCAGGGAACGGTTGTCTTGTTATCTTAGTAAGCATGCAAGTTCTACACCTCTCTAAACTCATATCAAATGGAGGAATTAAACCATTTTTAGACATATCAAGCATGCGTTTATAATGAACATGTCCTAGCCGAGCATGCCATAGAGAGGAAACGTTTTCCTCCGAGGGAACAACACCCTTTGAAGGGGTCGTTCCCACTGAGGGAACAACATGTTCAGAAGAAATAGAACCTTGACCACAAGTCATATAAGCTGAATTCATAACTTTATTAATACTTAGCTTAAACATACCATTACATAGGTAACCACGTCCTACAAATACACCGCCCTTAGATAATATATATTTATCGGCTTTAAACACTTGCCGAAAGCCTAACTTGTTAAGGATAGCACTAGAGACTAAATTTTTCCTTATTCTGGGTACATACAACACATTTTTCAGAATTAAAGTCTTCCCAGAAGAGAACTCTAACTCCACTTGGCCTTTGCCTAAGACGGGGGCAGTTGACTCGTTTCCCATATGAAGGACACGTCCATCATCCAATGGAACGAAGATCTTGAACATTGACTTGTCCCTACACACGTGTGTGGTAGCACCCGAGTCAACCCACCATGCTATCTCATCATCCTGCACAAAGAAGACCTCAGAAATATTAGGAACAAAGTCCAAACCAGGAAATGTTACTAAAGAGGGAACAGTTCCGTTCGAGGGAACCGTTCCTTTCTGACCTTGATGAAATTTCTGCCCTTGGTCCTTAGGACCTTGAGCAGACTGGTTGGGAACGTTGCCCTTCTTGCCCTTTCCAGCCCAACAATCCTTCTTAAGATGTCCAGGCTTCCCACAGTTCCAACACCCCTTTTGAGAGGGTTTCTTATTGGGACCGATGTTTGTGTTGTTGTGCGGCCTTTTCTTGCCCTTCTTGTTGTTACCCTTATGGGAACCTTCTTCCATCATGTTGATGGTGGAAGAATTGGGAGTCTCTTTCTCCTTTCCTTTCTCTTGCGAACGAAGGCCCTCTTCAATACGCAAGTGGCTGCCAAGTTCCACAAGGGAAATACCTTCCTTATTGTGCCTCAACATGTTCTTGAAGTCTTTCCATGATGGAGGCAATTTGTCAATAATGCTTGACACAGAAATGGACTCGTCCATATTCAATTTATGTTGAGCAAATTGCCCCAAGATACGGAGTATCTCATGATATTGCTCCATCACCGGTCTTGAGTCAACCATTTTATATGTATTGAAGTTGCTCACAAGGAACTTTACGCTTGAAGCGTCTTCAGCCATGTACTTCAACTCTAGAGAGTCCCAAAGTTCCTTGGCGGATTCAACATTTTGGTACACATCAAAAAGGGAGTCGGACATACCGTTTAAGATGTGGCTCCGGCAAATGTAGTCATCGTTCTCCCATTTGCTCCTTTTCCTCACGGCCTCAAGTGGTTCATCATCGACTAACTCCGGCATGGGAGTTGATAGGACGTATACCACCTTGAGGGTGGTCAAGAGGAAATGCATCTTCTTTTGCCAACGGCGGAAGTCCATCCCTTCGAATTTTTCCAACTTCTGGAACTTCGTCGTCATCTCACGAACATTCGTCATTGATCTAAGATTCTGATTTCGATTGTAGGAACAATGTATTTTGAATAAGGAACAGTGTATGTTGAGGCGACTGTTCCTTACAAGTCTTGATCTTCTCTTGATGTTGACTTCGGCTTCAATAGGGAACGATCAATAAACGCTGTAACTCGGATAAGATTTGAATCGTGAGAACACTTTCCTAAATCAAAATTTTGCCCCTTACTAAGCCTTAGGGAATCCGCAAAATCTGAAGTGAGATAAGACAAATCCTCTAGTTCCCTTCAAGGCTTCTGATGGGAACTAAACTATGTTCACGTATTTGTGGATGTATGACTTTAACTCAGATAGACAAATCGTGTGTAATTTCTGATCACCCAACACTATCTCTGAAATGCCTTTATATAGGCTTTCAGGCGGTTACAAGGAACGGTTACGGCAGTTACCAGCGGTTACAAACGGTTACCAACCGTTTCAACTGCCACCAACCGTTTCCAAGAATATCCAACTACTTCTATCAGTTATCAACTGATTTAAGGTAGTTAAGAGACAGTTATTATGACGGTTACCAAGGCGGTTACAACACATTTATCACGTGCTGGAACTTAATCATGTCTCAAGGAACTTGACGTTCCCACCTAGGGAACGACTGATCCCTTCAAGGAACGATCACTCGTTCAACCTTACGTAACGTCGATATGTCTTAAAGACTCCTTTAACCTCTCTAATGCACTGTTCCCATATGGGGAACGTCACATATCCTTAATGTCTCCCTCAGAATCTCAAGTATGCTTACACGAGTGTGTACTCCACACCTCCAAACCCGTGATGTAGCTAAGTGAGATCTTATAGTATCGTATGAATCCCGATCACACTTAATGGCACCGTTCCCTATATGGGAACGGTCTCTTGATGACACTAAAATCACCAACATACTGAAGGGTGAAGCTTAGCTTCTCATTCAAAAATATAGTTGTCCAACATGATCAATTACACACGCAATCTATTAGATGATTGACATACAAAAAATAAGGTTCCGCATTTACACTTCGATAGATGTACAAAGATTCACAGAAGTGATATGTAAAGTAAACCCCAAAGCTTAGATACGAGAAGAATGAATGACTTATTGAGCTCCTTCGTGCAAAGTTAGTCGATTCCCATTAATTTCGTGGGTGGCCAGCTCTGAACGTATCATATTTTTACTTGTGTTCTTGTTCTTATCTGGGGATAGGATGGATGTACAAATGTTCTGGATATCTGTCCAAAAATTGTTGAACTAATGCAAATATATTTCTATAAACTTGCATTAACTCCTTGGCGACCATAGTAAGGAATATAAAATGTGTTAAACTAATGAAAAGTAGCAATCTTTTCTTCCATTTTAACGAGTCTGGTTGTGTACCATTGATTACATCCGTAGTTTGCACTCGTTTAACCACAACTTTTCAATTATAACCCATTATTTTTCAAGATTTATTTCCATAGTACCACCACACATGTTCAATTACATTCCCATTAATTTTGTGGGTGGAAAACAATAAATTAAGGTGATAATGCATATTACCCTTTTTTTGTAGAAGTCATGATATATTTTTATCTATACATGGTATTCAGAACAATATAATTCAACTAGTACAAACATGAATATGTCAAGTAACATTCATTTCTTCGCTAACAATTCATGTGAAAGGTAGTAAGATGGCATTACACTAAGAAAAAAGGATTTCAACTAACGCAAAGATACGTACGTAAGGAAAGTAGCATGTTCCTTTCTTGCTTTCAAAATGGATGGTCGTTACTAGTATTCCATTACAACATACTTAAAACCAGTTCATTTCCTAGTACGTCTCAAAATAGTTGAATACACACCCTTCAGTACCCATGGTCATTGCAAAAAACATTAAGAAAACTAACCGCATTTCCACGCAATTCAGCTTACCACTTTGGATATCTTGTAATACCAGCCTTTGATCTTCAATCATACTGTAAACTCAATCAATTGAATATTGCTATGTTATCCAACATAAAAATATTCAATTCATCTCATACTCTCTGTTTTTTTCCACCCTTTCAACTTCAACACGCTCCTAGCGATGATGCCTTCGGCATTTCACATTTTTATGTTGTGACCCACTTTTCTGCAGTTGCAGCACCTTCTTACCTTAATCCAACTTCTCTCCCAATTTTCCCGAATCGGTTATTCCTTGGTGTTTCAGGGGCCCTCCTCACCAACGGCGACAGGCATGTCATTGCCTTCACTAAGGGTGGAACAACCCAACGAACAACGAGGGGAACTAGATGCAAGGTCTCTTGGTACATCACTTTTAGCCGCTCAGTCAAGAGCAATTGATTCACAAATTCTTCATATTGGATGCCCCGGTTTATTGCCACAACTATGGCGTGCGCGCATGGTAATTCATTGATGCGAACAACCCCTGAAGTGTCGTTTGCAAACGCAAGATCTTTGTTCCTCAAGCTTGTAGTCGAATCCTTCTCTTGCATAGCCAAAGTGATGGCTTTCCTAGGGCTAAAGAGATAGCCTTTACTCGTCCAAAGTGATGAACGTAGGGATCAACGTGATGATCGCGAATAACTGAAGAAACGGTGTTTGATTGCTCGAAGTGACGAGCTACGGGATAGTTGATCCGTGGGATCGTCGAGAGGATGCAAGGGATTTTGGAAAGGAGATAAACTCAACTTAATTCTCAAAATCTGCATAACATTACAATCTAGGGTTTGCTAGTTTAAATAGTCGCTAAAAAATAATAATAAAATAATAAGTAGTTCAGAAATAAAACGACGAAACAGTTGTCGCAGAATCCCGTTTCCGCGGTCGCGGAAAACTTTCTTCAAAAACATCTTGGAAAACTTCGTCAAAAGTCTCGTGCGACAGTAACTTTTCCGCGGTCGCGGCTATATCTTCCGCGGTCGCGGAAAACCTGATGTAAAGAACCATCGCCAGTATAACTTCCGCGGTCGCGGCCAAAACATCCGCGGTCGCGGCCATGTCTTCCGCGGTCGCGGCTATGTCCTCTGCGGTTGCGGAAACGTTCCTGTTCTGCTACTCTGCGTCTGGCTCTCTTCGAGTGCACTCCCATTGTTTCCTCTTCGTCCTTTGTCTTCATCGAGGGGTTCATGGAGCTATCAGTCTCCCCTTCTTGGCTGCGAAGCGTCCCCGCTTCGTCCTCGTCGTCAAAAGCAGGAGGCGTATAAGGAGAAGGATCAGCGACGTTGAACGTAGGATGCGCACCATAGTCATCGGGTATAGGGGGCAATCCCTCGGGCAGATCCTCGGGCATCACATCCCCAAGGTCCTGTAAAAGAGAAGTCACGGTAGGGGGTAAATCAACAAGATCTTTAACAGTTAGAAGACACTCGAAAGGAGCAAGTAAAAAGCAAGGACGACGTCCCTGAATGATTAGAGAGACATCACGAGACCTAGCCAATAGAAGCCGGTCTTTACAATATCCTTGAATGCCGTGTTGAGCTGGCTTAAGGGGATGTATTGTTGCTTCTCACGGCCAGCTGAGGGCAGTGAATGTCCCGTGGCTTGTTCAAGTGCCTTGACTCGGTTCCTCTCAACTTGATCTTGCAAAATCTCCTTAGGGCTCATAGGAAGCAATGTTACCTTTCTTCCATTGTGCATGAAGACGTAGTGGTTGAGGAATCCATCATGAAGAGCTTTCTTGTCAAATTGCCAAGGTCGCCCTAAGAGAAGATGAGTTGCATCCATGGGCACTACGTCACAAAGCACCGAATCTGCATAATGACCAATGCTAAAATTTATGGTGCATTGTTGCTTCAAAACATTGGAATCATCACCCTCAGAAATCCAGTGTAGACTATAGGGCTGGGGGTGTGGAGTCGTATTGAACTTGAAGTGCTTGATCACCTTTTCATTGATGATATTGCAACAACTCCCACCATCTATAATGACACTCAAAGAAGCACCCTGGACCGCACACTTAGTATGAAATAAAATTTCACGTTGGTCAAGTAAGGTACCTTCTTTGGCGGTAAGAACGCGGCGTGTCACCAAGCTAAGAGGCACGATGCCTGGCTCATCCATATGGATGCATATGTATCCGTCCATCTCCTCCTCCTCCTCATGGCCGTAGGTGTCAAATACCGGGCCGACTTCGTATGTGTCCTCGTCAAAAGACTCGTAGCCGGAGGTGTTTGAGAAGAGGACTCACTTGTTGTTGGGGCAGTCCTGTTGCATGTGACCACGTCCTTGGCACTTAAAACAGACCTTGTCCCTTGCCCTATAATCGGAAAGAGGCTCTCTATGCGGCGGCGGCTCGTTGACGCGCGTCGGTGTGTTGCTCGGCCGAGTGGTCGGCGCCGACGTTGTAGTCGCAGGAGTGGACTATGAAGAGGAATGCACATTAGTAGAAGGGGAACTTGACATAGGATTAGAGCCATACCTTGTGTGAGGATGAGACCAAGACGCTCTCTTAGCCGCTTGAACTTGCGACCATATCTCTTGTGCCGTATGTGCGCACTTTTGGAGGTCTCGTATGTTAAGCACCCTAAGTTGATTTCTAATAGGCTCATGCAGGCCATGAAGGAACATACTCCGAAAGTCCTCGTCAGTGTGATGGATGCCTGCTTTATGGGATAATTCTTCAAGTTCAGCATAAAAATCAAGGGGAGAACGGTTACCTTGGGCCGCTAGTTGTATCTTGAGGCGCATTTCGGAAGTAAAGTCCTCGGGGACATACTTCTTTCACATGATCCGCAAAAGATGGCACCAAGAAGTGACTGGACCCTCTTGGCGACGCTCAAGGTCAGCTCGGAAATGATGCCACCAAGCCTTGGCGGTGCCGTCGAAGTGCAAAGCGGCGGTTTCAACCCGTTCGTCTTCCGGGTAGCGATAGTGATCCAAAATATACTCCGTGGACTGCTGCCAATCAAGAAACTAATGGGATCAAATTCACCAAAAAAGTTTGGAAGTTTTACCTAAATGTCGGGGCGACGCGGTCCATGGCGCCCAGGACTCGGCCGGCGCCGTTCCGGTGTGTGTCAGTGGTTGCCGCGGCGCGCGGGGTGCATCTCTGCCTGGCATTCCAGCTCATACGCCTCATCTTCATCAAAGTTGTCCCGGGAGTAGTCTGAGTCACGGTAATCATCATCATCAAGCTCGGTGTCGGGATCGTCATACCGCGTATGTTGTTGGCTTCTTTCTTGACGACGACGAGAACGATCCGAGGAGTAATCCTCATCTCGAGGAGCAAACATAGGATTATACCGAACGCTGGGGTCGACACGCTTAGGAGGATAACCTTCAATTTGAGAGCGAAGACGATCATGTGGAGTAGACAAGGCGCCCTTGCCCTTGCGGTCCAGTGCCCGACTGGTGGAGGCCGTGGGGTTCAATAATGGATCAGCCGTGGGCAACCTCAAGTCACTCACTGTCCGACGAAGGTGGGCAAGCTCGGCAGCCTGCGTGGAGAGTTGGCGGGCTTGATCGTCATTCGAAGCTTGAAGTGCGTCATTCGAAGCATGAAGTTGGTTAATTTGCTCATAGGCGGAGTCCATGTGTTCGGGGCTGCGGTGGCCCATAGAAGGAGAGTAGCTTGTCGTAGGAAACTCCATAGTACCTATACGAAGCATACAACACAAGAAGTAAGTTGCACCAAGCAAAAGAACAAGTCCAAGCCAAGTCCTTGTCTCAAAAGTGAACCAAGAAATTTTCCGTTGGACGTACTAATTTTGGTTGCTCGTGAGGAGGGAGCGGCTTGAACGGGAGGCAACAAAGCAAGAACTAGCAAATCAAGTCTCAAACAACACACAAATTTCTAAGTGTAAGCAGATCAAATCAAGTTTCTCAGAATTAATCACAAGGGAGTTGAAAATTTTGCCCTGTTCAATGAGAGTTGCGTAGAGACATGAAAGAAGAGAAGATGGAGTATAACCGTATGGTGCGTTCTCTTGCCTTTTCTTTGTTTCTTTTTGTTTTGAGGCTTCCGTCTTCCCAAACTTTTTTGTTTTGTTTGATGGAAGGTGAGAATGGTATGTTTGTTTTTGTTTATACGGTCAGACTATTTTTTTATTTTTGATATGATTTTGAATCAAGCAAGAAAGAACCACACAAGCGTACAGGAAAAGAAAGAAGAGACAAAGCAACTATGAGGGAATGATATCTAACAACTAGTCGAGCAATTAATCCAAAGATGAAGCAAGAATTAATCAACAAGAAACAAGGAAATCAAATATGCAAGTAAGGAAACAAGATATTGCTAGAAGGAGAGATTTAAGGGTTGTTGAAAAGTAAAAGATTACTCTTGTTTAAGAGTAACCAAAACCTAAGGAAAATTAGGGTTGTAGGCCGTGAAGGAGAGGCGGCGGGCGGTGGTGGTGGTGTTCACGGCGGGGAAAATTCCGGCAAATGGTGGTGAGAAAAAAAAAATTATGGGTTTGCAAGCGGAAAAATTGAAAGGAATCACAATAAGAGAGAAGAAACAAACTTAGCTTGGATAGGCTCTGATGCTAGTTGATCCGAACAACCCATGAAGTGTCGTTTGCAAACGCATGATCTTTGTTCCTCAAGCTTGTAGTCGAATCCTTCTCTTTCGTAGCCAAAGTGATGGCTTTCCTAGGGCTAAAGAAATAGCCTTTACTCGTCCAAAGTGATGAACGTAGGGATCAACGTGATGATCGCGAATAACCGAAGAAACGGTGTTTGATTGCTCGAAGCGACGAGCTACGGAATAGTTGATCTGTGGGATCGTCGAGAGGATGCAAGGGATTTTGGAAATGAGATAAACTCAACTTAATTCTCAAAATCTACATAACATTACAAACTAGGGTTTGCTAGTTTAAATAGTCGCTAAAAATAATAATAAAATAATAAGTAGTTCAGAAATAAAATGACGAAACAACTGTCGCAGAATCCCGTTTCCGCGGTCGCGGAAAACTTTCTGTAAAAAAATCTCGGAAAACTTCGTCAAAAGTCTCGTGCGACAGTAACTTTTCCGCGGTCGCAGCTATATCTTCCACGGTCGCGGAAAACCCGCTGTAAAGAACCATCGCCAGTATAACTTCCGCGGTCGCGGCCATGTCCTCCGCGGTCGCGGAAACACTCTTGTTCTGCTACTCTGTGTCTGGCTCTCTTCGAGTGCACTCCCATTGTTTCCTCTTCGTCCTTCGCCGTCATCGAGGGGTTCATGGAGCTATCACTCATTGATTTGAAATTCCTTACAATGACAGGTACGCGCCTCAAGTTTCACAACGAACCTTTATGTTCCATGCACCACCTCCGCCTCGTACTCACTTAGCCTACGCACATTCAACCTCAATGATGTAGAATAACTTATTTACAATTCATTGTGCATGTTAACCATCACCAACTGGTCTCATGTTGCGACAACTTCCCTCCTTTGGCAGAACCACTCAACCGTGGTCCCCATAATAGTGTCAAACAAGGGAAGCATGGACCATAAACGCTATGTACTCCACATACCATTTAGACACTCAACATTACTGGTTGTCATAATGTTGAACCTAATTCCAACAAAATGTGCCATTGCCTAGTTCTAAACTCATCATCTCGTAGGTATTGTCCTATTCTTTGTGACTCAACACACAGTTGTGCAAATTAGAAATTGAACACAGTGATTTGCCTTTGCCGCTTTGTTGAACAACGATAAGAGGTCTCCCCTACCATACTTGGCCTTGAAGTTTTGATATATATATACATATATATATACGATATGTACGATACCCATGCCTAGCCACACGGTAGTTGTTCCTTAGCCCCCTCCCGATGTTTGCATAGCGATCAAAGACAATATATACTTCAGGCTCATATGCCACAATGCTTCTCAACTCCTTGAAGAAAAATGACCGAACGTCGTCATTCTCATTGTCAACAACAACAACTCTGAGTGGGTAAATTTGTCAATTTCCGTCATGTGCAGTGGCCAATAAAAGAACCCCCCTATACTTGGCAGCAAGGTGTATGTCATCCACCGATATTACCTATAATCAGTGAAAGTGGTAAGAATACATCATCCACCCTCGCAAAATTAAATATTACCCTCACAAAGTTAAACCAACACATATTTCTTCCAAATCATAAACTTTTGCTTCATAACTATTTGTTAACTTCATTATATTTCATCCAACTACTTGCCATGTTTTGTTGTCCTGCATCAAAACAACCTTTTCAATCACATTAATGCTTAAACTTGTAACCTGAATTGTTACACGATGTACCCTGACTTAAAATGCATTTATCCTTCATTGAGTTTCATTGTTTCACAAAATTATACATGATAAAATCTACTTCAACATACCTTATTCAACAGTGGAATTGCCTTAAGCCATGCCCCTAAACTCCAATACATTTACTTGAACATTTTGTTCTCATCTCTCACTTTCCTGGTCTAGGTGCTCGGACTAACTTGTTGGAGCATATACATATAGGAATACATGTTATTGTAATTGAGCTGTGTTGTGCCATGGACAATATCTTAGACTTTCTTACATGCACGATATGCCTTGTGGTAGCTTGCGTACACTCCAATTTTCCTCATCTCTCTTTGAATTACAGTAGGTTTTCAGCCCCCCACCCCCATATACAAACTTGTGAGGCACACAAAATCCATCATACACTAATCATATACATTACTTATGTGCACATCACATGATATCATAATTTGTTACTTACTCATGGAGTATTTTTCTAGAAATTAAAGTTGCAGTGGCTTCCCTGTGGTGGTTGTGCCTTGTTCTCAGCCCACAACTATTGATGACAACAATTTGTCGTGCTAATTACTGCTATGCAAGTAATCCAAACAAACCTAATACGTAGTCTTAAGTAAGTAAGGGTCGAGTCCACAGGGAGAAATTCTATCTTTATGTACAATTTCTATGTCAATCTTTAAGTAACCAGACGAGGGTTTTATATGTTTTAGAAGATCTAAGCATGCAAAGGCAAACAAACTAAAGATTATGAATTCAGTAATTGGGGAAAGAGCTCAGCCAAACAAACATCCACTATTCGTATGACAAGTTGATCATAGATAGTCATTCAATATCTCATGCAATGGAAATTCCAATTCCTTTTCTAAAGTAACTACAATCACAACCAGATACTTATAGCACTAACTAGTTAAACAACCATGAAACCATCAAGATTCAGTTTAACAGTAGCATTAAGGATAGGAATATAGATAGGATATAATCTAGCATAAAACAACCAGCTTTTATACTAGAATGTAAATCAGTTCTCTTCTACATAAGACTAGCACAACCAGTTACTAGTACGATGCAGTTGCTACTCCGATAAAGATATGCTCAACCAGTAACAATCTAAATCTAGCAATCAATCAATAGAGACAATACCTAGTTGCGCAGGCTAGAAACTGTCAACATTAATCATAAGCAATTCAAGCAAGAGAATAGATAAAATCCATGCGATAGATAAGGAACGAAAATCTCACAACTAAATCAAGACGAAAGCTTCAATTGTCTGACTAAGCAAGGGATGCTTAGTTCTTCATAGCAAGGTACGTAGAAAGGAAAAACAATGAAAGTAGGGTTCAGCGGGAGGAAACAAGCCTTTCCTCTACCCTTAAATACTAAAAGAAAATAAGTCTCTAAAGATAAATTAAAATGAAATAATAAAAACACTAATAATAATAAAATATGAAATAAGGAAATAAAAGAGTTCGGATCCACTGCTGACGGGTGCGGCGGTCGCCGCAAGTCTGGCGGCGGTCGCCGCCAGAGCACTTCTTGGGGGTTCTTCGCTTCAGCTCTAGAAATCTCCTAAAATGCCTCCAAGTGATGTCTTCAATGTCTCCACTCCAATGCTCCAGTAAAGCTCCAATGCTTCCCTAAACACGACTAAATATATGCTAAAACTCCGTCTATACACACAACATAATTGTGTGTATCAAACTCCCCCACACTTGAATCTCTACTCGTCTCGAGTGGATAGAAAACTACCACTCATCATCAATAAAATCCCTAGATCATCAACATGCATAAAAGCTCACAACAAAGAGAACTAGCACCTACATGAAAACTCAACATCCTCCTAACCATCCATAAAAAATTGACTCATCAATCATCATAATGCAACAAACAACAACAACAACAATCTAATCCTCAGCTCTAATCAAACACGCCATCCAAGTCCAACATCATCAAATATTATCAAAGAGAATGAAATAACATCAAAATGACTACAACTTATTCCTCCAAGTGAAAACCAACCCAAAACACTCCTATACTCCACTTCTTATGTCTCCTGCGCCGGTAAATTGATAGTCCTAAAACACTCAAAAAAAATTTCACTCATTTTGCTTAGGCGCCTTTTCAGGTTTTCACCTAACACTCTCTTTTCATTTTTCAAATTGGACTCACCACCTCACTTCACTCTGAATCTATTTTTGCCATGGCCTAATGCCAGCCAGATTACCTGCTTATTGCATGAACCGCCCTTTCAGGTTTTCAGTCCATCCTAGGATTTTTTAGTGCCTTTTTACTTTCTTTTTGGCTTTTTTATTATATATATATATATATATATATATATTTTCCAGAATGACAATAGTAAATACAGAATCCACTCTCCCACATTTGTGATAAGCATTGTCCTCAATGAAACTGGACAAAAAGAATAGGGGAAGTAAGAAAATGTACCACTACTGCAAAGGTGGTGGGCAAAAGTACGGGCCCATCAACGCGTTCCACTGGCGCATTTGTTCCTCCATAGCTCTAATGCTGTCGTTGTGCTGCTGCATCATAGAAGACTGCTCAGCATGGTATTCCCTCTCCTCACGTCGAAAGTCTACAAACTCCGACTCCATGGACCTCTGACGAGTATCCATCTGCTGCAGCGTCTCCCACATCCTGATCTGTAAATCGGGATGCTCCTCAGCAGCTGCCTGCATCTCAGGCATCGCAGTATCCTCATCCTCCTCAGGCTGCTCCACAGGTGCAACAGAAACACCAACAGCAGAGGTGCCCGCAACATTGCTGCCTCCAGCACCAATCCTGTATCGGCTCAGATCAAAGTCCATATAATGAGGCCCATATGGCACCTCAACAGGCAAGGGAATTGGGAGCTTGTAGCAGCCCCTCAAACCATACAACCAATACTGACGTGGCGGACTCCCAGACAAGACACCCACCGTCCTAAGCTGACGGAAATCATAAGTATAGCCCGAAGTAAGCTGCTGAGACGGGTCGGGTAGATCAATACCCAGATGCAGACCTATCAGAGAAACCAGCCCACCGATAACGATCTTGTGCTTCTTGTCGCTCTGGAACTTCCTACAACACGCAATAAACAAGGATCTCCAGTCCTTCACCACTGCGCACCCGGGTGTCATGCTCCAGACGGCCTCCAAATCAAGATACGGCACCTTGTTCATCTCGGACTGGCCAAGGAATGCCATCCGAATCACCTTATGTGCCAACCTTATACACGGGTGAGACCACTTGTAGTTGTACTCGCCATGTTGTGGATCAAAAACTGTGGTTCCCGTAGAAAGACACCAGAAACGAACAAATCCCTGTACTGCATCCCAATCCTCCTGAGAAGAGGGTGGCTTGGTTATCCCAAGCGCTGCATCGAGCTCCTCATAGGACAAGGAATGGTTGCTGCCAGCCAACCGAAAAGTAATCCTACCCTCAGCCTCCACATTCTCAAAACTGATCAGAAATTCCTCCGTCCAAGTGGGGAAGGTCGGCGCCCCACGATGGAAGAAACCGCCCAAACCACACTGAGCAAATAATCTCTCAGTACACTCATATAGACGAAGCGCCCGCATCGTCTCAGGATCAAAGAACATAGTAGTGAACATTTGCTTTTTCTTAATAATTTTCCTACGCGTTTCCTCAATTTCAGACAACCTCGGGCGAGATCGGGATGTAGAGCCGCGTTTAAACATGTTCAATGATGATATAGTACTGAGCTACAACACCCAAATCGAAAGAAAAGGAGTAGAATTCACCGGAATAAAAAAAGTGGCGGCGGTCGCCGGGTTGAAGGCGGCGGTCGCCGTGAGCAAGGCGGCGGTCGTTGCTTAGAACACTTCGAAGGTTTCTGGGGAAATTGGCAACGACTTGCAGCGGCGGCAGTCCCGGTTGGCTCGGCTTGCGGCGGGGGGCGGCGATGAGGACAAGGGGGCAACGGGCGCTGCTAGAGAGGTTTAGGGTTTGAGGGTGTTTGTGAGGAAGGGGGAGAGTTGGGAAAGGGGTAAAAGGTGTGGTAGGGGAAAGTGGGGTAGGGGAAAGGGGATGTTACTGAAGAAATTTATTTATTTATTTATTTGTACTGTTGCACCCCGTTTTTTTTTTCGGGGTCTCTTTTTCGTCTTTTGCTCTCCGTTTAAGGTTTTTTCGGGGGGCTTTTTTTTTTTTAGAAAAGAAATCGAACTTGAGAATGGCGGCGATCGCCGTAATTAAACGGCGGTCGCTGCCATTTGCCGTAGCCAAAGTGTCGAAGGGGGAGTTGGCGGCGGTCGCCGTAAGGTTGGCGGCGGTTGCCGTAATTACGGCGATCGCCGTAATTAAACGGCGGTTGCTGCCATTTGCCGTAGCCAAATTGGCTGGTGAGGCTTTGGCGGCGGTCACCGTAAGGTTGGCGACGGTCGTCGTTTCTCCTTCTTCACTTTTTTCTCACGCTTCCTGCAGGTTAGTTTGATACAGAAAGCAAAACTAGAATAAAATCAATTGAAATTAACTAAGGGAAAGGAAATAAACTACCTAACATCGGGTTGCCTCCCGAGAAGCGCCTTAGTTAACGTCGTGGCTCGACCTCATGCTAGCTCATCATTTCTCAGCTTTGGGTTCCTTCAGGAACGCCTCTTCAATGTCTTGGAGAAGTCTTTAATAAACCTGCGATAAAAACCTGCATGGCCTAGAAAAGAACGAACTTCGCGAACATTAGTAGGATAGGGCAAAGACTGAATTACTTCAATCTTCGCCTTATCGACCTCAATACCTCTAGACGACACAATATTACCAAGTACAATGCCCTGCTCTACCATGAAGTGACACTTCTCAGAATTAAGCACTAAATTAGTGTCAACACATCTTGCAAGCACAAGTGATAGGTGATTTAGGCATGCATCAAAATTATCGCCATGTACAGTAAAGTCATCCATAAAGACCTCTATGAAATTCTCAATGTACTCAGAAAAGATGCTTACCATACACCGCTGAAAGGTTCCAGGGGCATTGCATAGCCCAAATGGCATCCTGGAATAGGCAAAAGTGCCAAACGGACAAGTGAATGTCGTCTTTGCTTGATCCTCAGGTGCAATTGCTATCTGAAAGTAGCCTGAATACCCATCCAAAAAGCAATAGAAAGCACGACCCGAAAGTCTTTCAAGCATCTGATCAATAAATGGAAGAGGGAAGTGATCCTTTCTAGTTACCGCATTCAGCTTACGGTAGTCAATACAAACTTTGTATCCTGTTTGCAGCCTAGTGGGGACTAGCTCTCCCTGTTGGTTTTCCACAACTGTAATCCCTCATTTCTTCGGGACAACCTGTGTAGGACTAACCCATTTACTGTCAGAAATAGGGAATATCATACCTGCTTGTAGGAGTTTCAGGACTTCTTTCTTGACAACATCCATCATAGGCGGGTTCAGACGCCTCTGGGCTGCCTAGATGGCTTCTCCTCTCCTTCCAGCAAAATACGGTGCATGCAGGTGGTAGGGCTGATTCCCTTGATGTCAGCAATGGTCCATCCAATTGTTGTTTTATGTTCTTTGAGAATCACCACCAGTCTCTCTTCCTGATCCTTGGTGAGCTTGCTTGAGATGATCACCGGTAATGTCTCTTTGTCTCCAAGAAATACATACTTGAGGTGATCGGGAAGTGGCTTTAACTCAACCACTGGCGCCTGCACAATAGAGGGCAAAAGCTTCTCGCTAGGCAGGGTTAATGGTAAAGGTGATTTACCTGGTAGCTCAAGAGGAAGCTTATAGTAAGCATCTAACTCATTGACGACTTCCTGCATGTCAGTAGATAAAGTGAAATCCAAACTAGAATCAACAATAATAGATTGCGTGTCATCTAGGCAGTCCACATCAAAAACATCTTGCACCACAGGCTCAAGTACATCAATTGCACATAGAGAATGATCATCAGAAGGATATTTCATGGCTTCATAGATGTTGTAATGGATAGTTTGGCCATCAAATTCCATAGTCAAGGAACCAGTACTCACATTAATCTTTGTATTGGCAGTTTTCAGGAATGGTATCCCTAACAGAATAGGGGTTGCATGCTTATCATGTTCCATATTAAGTACAAAGAAGTCAGCAGGAAAAGTAAGATCACCAACCATAACCAATACATCTTCCACTATCCCTATAGGATGCACACTAGATCGATCAGCTAACTGAATGGAAATATTAGTCGCATGCATGGGTCCTAATCGTAAGGATTCACAAAGGGGTGAAGATAGAACATTAATGGAGGCACCCAAATCTAACATAGCTTTATTGAACTTGGTACCTCCAATAGTAATTGGAATGGTGAACATACCTGGGTCTCCACACTTCTTGGGTAAGCGCTTCTGAAACACAGCTGAAACATGTTCGCTTACCTTCACCTTCTTCTTGCTGTTCCTATCCTGATTTCTCTTTATTGTGCACATCTGCTTCAAGAACTTAGCATAACGAGGAACAGATTTGATCAAATTAAGGAGAGGAATGTTTACCTCAACGTTTCTGAACATCTCAAACATGTCCTTGTCCTGCGCAAGTGGCTTGGTACGCTTTAATGCAGATGGGAATGGTGGAACAGGCTTCCAATTAGGAAAAATCAGAGTCGTGGACTCCTTCTCAGCTTGTGCATCGACTATAGGGAGGCGGCGGTCGCCGTAAGGATGGCGGCGGTCGCCGCTGACATCGTCAGAATTCTCGAAAATTTCACCGTCACGGTGGTCGCTGCTTTCTGGGCGGCGGTCGCCGTAAGGAGGGCAGCGGTCGCCGTTTTCTGGGAGGCGGTCGCCGTGAGCCTGGCGGCGGTCGCCGCTGACGCTCTGCTCCAAGTCTGGATCTTCTTCCTTGTTAACCTCAGAATTGTCCTCTTCGAGCCTCTTCCCACTCCTCAGAGTTACAGCACTGACATTACGAATGTTCGGGTTCGCTTCCGTTTGAGATGGAAGTTTACCAGAATCCTTCGCTTCAAGTTTATTCACCGCTTGAGAGATCTGACCCATCTGCCTTTCCAAGTTCTGAATGCTAGCTTGTGTATTTTCTTGGAATTGCAATGAGCTCTTACTCAGCTTAGCAACAGTCTCATTGAGATTGACGTTGCTTTGCACTAGCATCTGCATCATATATGCCATGGAAGGTGATGGGTTTGAGCTCTGCCCTTGAGGTTTTAGCACATATGGTTTCCTAGATTGTTGAGGATTACCCTGTTGACCTTGATTCTGTTCCGGGTCTTTCCACCTAAAGTTGGGATGATCCCTCCAACCTGGATTGTATGTATTGGAGTAGGGATCATGCCTAGGCCTCTGCTGATATCATCCTACTGCATTCACTTCCTCTTGGAGTGTAGGGCATGAATCAGTAGGATGCAAGTCATCTTGACAAATCTCACAGGCTTTAGCCTGCTGAGGCGTTCCTTTCAGCTTCAGACGCCTCACTTCTTCTTTCAGCATATCAAAATCAGCTTGATCAATAGGAGGTTTAGAACCAACTGCCAGCAGACCTTGAGAACCTCTTCCGCTGAATTGCCTAGAATCATCAGCTAGTGTAGCAAAAATCTCCATTGCCTCTTCAGATGTCTTTTTCATGATGTTCCCACCACAAGCATAATTTACCATCCTACGATCCTCTTCGCGGAGCCCTCCGTGAATATAGAGAATCAGATCATGAGCAGCATAACCATGATAAGGGCAACTAGTCACCAGACTCTTGAATCGCTCAAAATAGTCATAGAGAGATTCATTAGCACATTGCTCTATGTTGCTGATTTTCTTCTTGAGGTGGTTTGATTTGATTGCTGGAAAGTATTTATCAAGAAACACCTTCTTCAAGTTCACCCAAGTAGTAATGCCGCCTGACGGTAGAGAGTGGTACCAGTCCTTAGTCGTCTCCTTCAGAGAGAAGGAAAAAGCTCTCAATTGCATCTGCTCTTCAGTGATATCAGTGAAATACCCCAAATAAGTTGATAATGGCATAATGGTAAATTAATTAGGGATTTACTTAAAAAGGGAGAAATGGAAATTTAGGGGATAAAGATCAAATTTGGGATTTGGTTTAAAATGAGAACAAGGGGTGTGCACTGTGCAGAAGGGAATTCATCCCCTTCGTTTTATCCCCTTCGTTCCATCTCCTTCGTGAAGCTCCCGCTGAGCAGCTGTGCTCCTTTCGCCTCCTCTGCCCAGCTGAGTCTCTTCCTCCGACGAACCAGAACCCAATCGCCGCTCCTCTCCTCTGCTGTCCGCTGGTGTGCTGTTGTCCTGTCTGTGACACTTCAGTATAATTGTAAGAACGTTTTGCTCACTTATTCTTTTGGTCTGAAATTTTGAGGAGGTAAACTAGACTCGTATATCTAACTCCTCGAGTTGGAATCATCGCATTCGGAGTCCTGAGCAGGGAGAACGAAATTGTACAAGTCGGAGACTGTGTTGGTTGCTGAAGTTCTGCTGTGCGTGAGCCGAGCTGCTTCTGTGCATCCACTGCTGCTGAAGTGCTGTAGCTGGTGGCTGGAATTCCTGTGATGAAGAGCCTTTCTCGGTGGCTTCCGTTTGGTTATCAACAAGGTAAGCTTAGGGGTTTTGATTTGAAATTTTAGGGTTCAGTATTGATGATTTTTGGGTAACAGATTTTTGTTGAAATTGGGCTGGTGTTCAGCAGATTGGAGTCTGTTATGGACTGATTTCGTGGTCCTTGTGCAAGTGCAGCGAGCAGCTGAAGGTTTGAGTTGATTTGTGTGGGATTTTGCTAACATTGGAGATTTGGAGGTATTATGAATTTAGGGTTTGAATTTGGGGGTTTTATTGGTTGTGGATTGGTATGAGTTAATTAGCGCCAGAGTTTTGCTCGGATTGATTTCGCAGGTTCGTTCGAGTGGTTTGGAGACCTCTGGGGTCGTTGCGGTTCGACTTGAGGCAAGAGGATCCTTGCTAACTTATATATTTTTTATAAATTGATTTATGCTTAATTTATTTCATAATTAAGTTTACCGTTGCTTGGTTGAATATGGGTAAGTGTGCATGATAGTAATTGTCTGGTATCGTGATTGATTAAATGTGGACGCGGTAGTCAATTGTGACTAAATATGATTGATTGTTGTAAATAGTATTGTTGGATTAAATGGGTGTGTGTGTTGAATGTGTGTGTGTATGTTGGATTAAATGGGTGTGTGTGTTGAATGTGTGTGTGTGTATGTTGGATTGAATGGGTGTGTGTGTTGAATGTGTGCGTGTGTGTGTTAGATCATGTGTGTGTATTGGATTGAATGTGTGTGTGTGTGTGTTGGATCGTGTGTGTGTGTTGGATTGAATGTATGTGTGTGTGTGTGTGTGCGTGTGTTGGATCGTGTGTGTGCGTGTGTTGGATTGAATGTGTGTGTGTGTGTGTTGGATTGAGTTTGTGTGTGTGTGTTGGATTGTGTGTGTATGTGATTATGTGATATTTGATTGGTTATCGTATGAAGTGTTTGAATTGGTGTCGGGTAGTGGTGGAATGTTGTTGGATGGTGAAAGTCTCATCCGGAAAGTGTGTATTGATTGTCTCACCTTGGTGATGTGGGGGTGGAGACGGGGATGTTGTGAATTGTCTCACCTTGGTGATGTGGGGGTGGAGACGGGGATGTTGTGAATTGTCTCACCTTGGTGATGTGGGGGTGGAGACGGGGATGTTGTGAATTGTCTCACCTTGGTGATGTGGGGGTGGAGACGGGGATGTTGTGAATTGTCTCACCTTGGTGATATGGGGGTGGAGACGGGGATGTTGTGAATTGTCTCACCTAGGTGATGTGGGGGTGGAGACGGAGATGTTGTGAAGTGGTAATTGTGTGAAAGGGTTGCTTACGTACTTGATTAAGTGGTTGTTTGAAGTGATATATATGTATATTTTAATTGTTTGTGATTGGTTGAATATGAGTTGAGTTATCTTTCTTGGTTGCTTGGTCGGATATGGTGATGACTAATATATATTGATTATTATTGTATTGATTGAATGTTATGATGATGAAATGGGTATGTGCGTGTGATATGAATTGTCTTGTAGCGTATCTGATTAAATATTGACGTGGTAGTCAAATATGACTAAAGGTGATTAGTGTATGTTGACACGTGTGTGTGTGTGTGTTGGATCGTGTGTGTGTGTTGGATCGTGTGTGTGTGTGTTGGCTTGAATGTGTATGTGTGTGTGTTGGATCGTGTGTGGGTGTTGGATTGAGTGTGTGTGTGTGTGTGTGTGTGTATATTGGTTGTGTGTTGAATAGTGGTTGTGATTGTGAGTTTCGTGTGTTATAGTTATTGGTTGTAACGAGTCAAGGTGGTAAATTCTGTTGGTATGGTTGTTGTTGGTAACTGGTGGATTGTGAAGGTTAATTGAATTTGTTGTGTAGTGCAGTAGTGAGTTCAGTCTAATTGATTAGCTGTGGTTGTAAGTCAGTCGTAAGATGTGTATGTGCATAGAGTTGTTGTTTGAGGTATTAGTAATGGAGAGGAAGTTGGATTGGATCGTTCTTTTCATTTATGCTTGTGATGAGTTGAGGTTGGATGGAAGAGATTAGTATCGTGTAGAATTGGATAAGATTGAGTATTGGATGATTATGTGATAGAGTGTGTTTGTGTTTAGGCGTGTATTTTATGTTGATTGGTCGGTTGATATGGTATATATTGTATGTATATATTGTATGATATGTTGTTGTTTGGTATTGTTTGATTGTCGTGATAACTGTATGTGTTTTGAACGGTTTTGGCTTGAGGAATCTTGCCATAGTCTTTCAAAAGACTGACCAACCTCGGTTTACGTGCCGTGGTTGGCTGGGGTATCGGGTCCCCCAGTCAATCAGGCTTTGCAGATTTAGCGCCAACAAGGAGGATCCTGATCATCGTCGGTTTGGAGTCGAAGGCTTTACTCTTTTGGTTTGGACTTTGACTTGGTTGTGCGTGTCGTTTTGGTTTTGGACCTTGTATGGGTCGAACTTGTTGTATTGGTTTTTGGTTTGTAAAGTGTTGTATTTTCTGTAGGTTAAGTTTGATTGTGGTTTCAAACTCTGGACAGGTTTTACAGGTTGTACAGGTTTTCCGCTGTGCTGCTTTTGATATATATGGGTTATGTTTCGCAAATTTTTATTTCACCCGCCTTATAGTCCTTCGGGACTATGGCACTGTAGCACCTCTGGCCCGGGGTGTTACAATCAGATGGGCACATGCTGGTGCAGACTTCATGAAATTCATTCAGGTGATTGATAGGGTTTTCCAGTGGCGTCCCATTGAATTTCGAAAGGAAATGGATTACTCTTGTCTTTAGCTCAAATTTTACCCCATCAACAAGGGCAGGAAATCGTACAGCCCTAACCGGTTGCTCCAGGTTTGGGGCTGTCAAGGATTCAAGAGTAACACGTTCTAATGTCATTGCTTCAGCTTCCTGGAGTAATAAACGCGCAGCCCTGCGAGTTTGGGAGAGAGTTCTCTCAATTTCTGGATAAAAAACAAGAGGTGAATTATTAGTAACACGGGTGTGGACCATAAGATAGGTTCACACCAAGATTGGCACACAAATCACACACACAAAATAGATTATTGTCTCCCCGGCAACGGCGCCAATTTGATGACAGCAATTTGTCGTGCTAATTACTGCTATGCAAGTAATCCAAACAAACCTAATACGTAGTCTTAAGTAAGTAAGGGTCGAGTCCACAGGGAGACAAATTCTATCTTTATGTATAATTTCTATGTCAATCTTTAAGTAACCAGAGGGGGGTTTTGTATGTTTTAGAAGATCTAAGCATGCAAAGGCAAACAAACTAAAGATTATGAATTCAGTAATTGGGGAAAGAGCTCAGCCAAACAAACATCCACCATTCGTATGACAAGTTGATCATAGATAGTCATTCAATATCTCATGCAATGGAAATTCCAATTCCTTTTCTAAAGTAACTACAAGCACAACCAGATACTTATAGCACTAACTAGTTAAACAACCATGAAACCATCAAGATTCAGTTGAACAGCAGCATTAAGGATAGGAATATAGATAGGATACAATCTAGCATAAAACAACCAGCTTTTATACTAGAATGTAAATCAGTTCTCTTCTATATAAGACTAGCACAACAAGTTACTAGTACGATGCAGTTACTACTCCGATAAAGATATGCTCAACCAGTAACAATCTAAATCTAGCAATCAATCAATAGAGACAATACCTAGTTGCGCAGGCTAGAAACTGTCAACATTAATCATAAGCAATTCAAGCAAGAGAATAGATAAAATCTATGCGATAGATAAGGAACGAAAATCTCACAACTAAATCAAGATGAAAGCTTCAATTGTCTGACTAAGCAAGGGATGCTTAGTTCTTCATAGCAAGGTACGTAGAAAGGAAAAACAATGAAAGTAGGGTTCAGCGGGAGGAAACAAGCCTTTCCTCTACCCTTAAATACTAAAAGAAAATAAGTCTCTAAAGATAAATTAAAACGAAATAATAAAAACACTAATAATAATAAAATATGAAATAAGGAAATAAAAGAGTTCGGATCCACTGCTGACGGGTGCGGCGGTCGCCGCCAGAGCACTTCTTGGGGGTTCTTCGCTTCAGCTCTAGAAATCTCCTAAAATGCCTCCAAGTGACGTCTTCAGTGTCTCCATTCCAATGCTCCAGTAAAGCTCCAATGCTTCCCTAAACACCACTAAATATATGCTAAAACTCCGTCTATACACACAACATAATTGTGTGTATCAACTATGCACTGGATTGAATTTTTGCACAACAAACAAAGATGCATTACCCCAAATTGACACGCGACACCTGAAAGTTCAGTCATTCACAGTGCATCCAACCATATATGTTATCGTGTTTGACCTCCTCACATCCAACTGGGTATATTTATTCAATTCCATAGCCTTCAAATCTTTCTTTGATGAGACAATATCTCCAACCTTCATTCCATCGTCGCATATCCCCTTCCTTTTCATCCACAGCTACCCTTTTCCCACGTGTTGTTGCGGATACGTAATACTTTTCTTCAATCTCTTGCAGCATACATTCTGCCTCCTCAATCCAGTCCTCTTCCATCAAGGCTGGATCATGCATGGTTTCTACATAATCTACTTTCGGGTACGCGTCCTACTCATCATTATTGTCATCCTCACCAATCTCTTCTACAATATCTTCAATCTCGTATACTTTCATGACCCTTGTCTTACTCAAAGCATTCGTTGAAGCCTCTTCATCATTGTTGCTCAATGAAACAATGTCCACAACTATGCATTTCCCTTTCCTTTGACTTTCTTCCCTATCCTCGTCACAATCGATCTTGATCGGTGAAACGATGATGTTGTCCATGTCATTTGCGAGTACCTAATCCAATGTCTTGTTGTCGACTATATTTTTCATGTCTAGTTGAAGACTACGTGTGTTGTGAAACCTAGCATGCACTCCATGTTCATGTTATGTTTCAGTTAAAGGAGGTGGAGTTAGATTGACTGTTGTCTCCACCACTGCCTCTACTTCTTGAAACGGAGGCTTCATGTCATACTCTTCTTCCATCCATTCCCTCCTTCTTTCCTTATTAAACCCGTGTACATCTCTATCGGCCAAACCTTTTCGCTTTTGTTCAAATTCAGAAGCTTGTACGCTTCGAGATCATCATCTCCGGTTATGTCTACCGGTGGAAAGGTATCTTTTAATGGTGTTATATAGTTCAAAAGAAGATCGAACTGTTCAAGATCAAATTCAATCTTCACATCAACCTTCTAAAATAGCGTACGATGGTCCACATCTCTTGATACCATAAGTGCCTTCGTTTTCCTCGCCCCTTCGTAAGACCACCTATTTCCCGTCATATTTCACTGATCGCCATGATAGAGTTTGCATCCACAACAATACAAATATATTTCCTTATTGTTAGTTTTTTCCTTTAGTTCCACAAAACGGAGAAATAAACACAAGTTCACATTTATGCATTTACTTACCCATTTTTGCTTGTACGAGGAATTTTCTTCTACTTTTTGGAATTCAAAGGTATCTTCTTTAGAGTTATTCAACGCATTTAAATGTATGCTTTTGGAATCTTTGTTGGCAGGATGGATATGCTTTCAAGATAGGATTTTGGAATTGTTGATTAAGATGAAATCCAAGACTTGATCCCAAATTAACATTTCAATGTCACTCTAATATCATTGATATCGATATCTATCTATATCAAACAGTAAATATTGATTTGATATCAATATCAGGATATATCAAACACATATATGATATCTCGATATCAATATCAATACCAAACGAATACTTACGAGGAATGGACCAAAGAAAACAATGCCCTCCAAAAGAAGGTCGTGGGATGTCGTCGTGGAAAAGTGCACCTCAAGTGTAGAAGGTTTTCTAAAACGTCGGAGAAAATATATATTGGAAAATATTTTAATTTTTTTCCCAAACTTTCAATATATTGGGGAAGATTTCCACGTCCAGATTCTAGAAATATCAAAGGCGGTGTCACCAGAAGCGTCCAGCGCGAACCGAACCCCCAACCCTGACCTCAACAATATCAACATTTCTCACTCTCACAACAAGGGTCCCCAACCCCCAATTCAATTTCAATTTTACTCTCTCTCTCCTTCATCTTCCTCCCCAGATCCATCTCTTGCTATTCTGCTAAACGCTGCCAACCACTCATTCTCCCCAACCCTAGCTCTACCTCCGCTCTCTCCAATCCCCCTAATTGCAGCATACGCCACTTCCCTACCCAATCATTCTTTCACCCTCTCCCTCTTCTCTCCTTCCATATCACCATCTCCCGCCTTCAATGGGTTGAACAGATAAGCCTCGACTCTCGATTGGGGTTGCCGTCAACATGATGATGGAGTGGGATAGCAATTCGGAAGATGGCAGCGGGGACGAAGATGCTGGCTTTCTTCTCAACGACGGGGGACTCGTCCCTTTCCCCGTCGAGGATTTGCTCCAAACGACGCCGTGCGGGTTCGTCGTTAGCGATGCTTTGGAGCCCGACCAGCCGGTCATCTATGTTAATACTGTCTTCGAAATGATCACTGGCTATCGCGCTGAAGAGGTTCTTGGTCGAAATTGGTACTTCTCTGTATATATTCTCCCACCTCTTTTGATTGATGCAGTTCTAGGGTTAGATTTGTACTTGGCTATTTGATGATCAAATTATATCAAATTACGGAGGGATTGGAATTAGAATTGCGTCTCAATTGATTGCTCTACCCAGCTCTGATCAGTTCCATGTTATGAAAAATCTAGTTGCACTTTTTGCTGAATTCACGATTGATTACCGGCCGTATTTTGTTGGTCCTAATAACAACTTCAGAGCTGATGTTCTTTTGTTAAGCTCTTCCTTGTTAACTATGTTCAATTTTATATCCATAGTTGAAAATGGTACTCCTCTTTATAAACTCTATACCCCTTCAAAGTCGTTCCCTTATTTTGATGTCCACAGTTCTGAGGATATCTTTCTACATATCTATTTAATTATCAAATTGACTCAGTACAAGAAGGGGAAGGGAGTAGTTTATCTTTTTTAGGATTGTTCCACTCCGGTGATTAATCGTGTGCTATTGAGAATGAGAGAATCTAGTTGTGCGTTGGTGTTTTGTCAAGCTCTACAATAGTGATGGTTCACTTATAGCTATGCTCACTTTCGCCTCTGTAATGGGAAATGGTTGATCAGTAATTACTTAGGAAAAACCAACAGTGGTCCTCTTTTCATGATTTCTTCCTATATGCTGTCGCATCACTTAAGGAATGACAAGATATGGCTAACTGGAGTGCTTCACAATTGTGTATTTCAGTCGGTTCCTGCAGTGCAGAGGCCCATTTGCTAAACGAAGGCATCCGTTGGTGGACTCTGCGGTTGTTTCAGAAATAAGGAGGTGTGTTGAAGACGGCATTGAGTTCCATGGTGAACTGCTGAATTTCAGGAAGGATGGTTCTCCCCTGATGAATAGATTGCGGTTGACGCCTATATTTGGAGATGATGACACTATAACTCATCTAATTGGGATTCAGTTCTTTTCAGAGACAAATATTGATCTGGGTCCACTGCCTGGTTTTTCTGTAAAAGAGTCAATGAGATCGTCTGAACAATATCGTTCTGGTTTTTCTTCTCTCCAATTTGTTGAGGCTGGAGAGCGAAACGTTTGCCGTGGGGTTTGTGGATTATTTCAATTGAGTGATGAAGTCATTGCAGCAAAAATTCTTTCACGTTTAACGCCAAGGGATATTGCTGCGGTTGCCTCTGTCTGTAGGCGGTTCTATGGCCTAACAAAGAACGAGGATCTTTGGAGAATTGTCTGTCAAAATGCATGGGGTAGTGAAACAACCCGTGTTCTGGAGACTGTTCCAGGAGCTAAACGACTTGGTTGGGGTAGACTAGCAAGAGAACTAACCACACTGGAAGCAGCTGCATGGAGGAAACTGACTGTTGTTGGTGCAGTTGAACCTTCAAGATGCAACTTCAGTGCTTGTGCAGTTGGAAACAGGGTTGTACTGTTTGGTGGTGAAGGTGTCAACATGCAGCCTATGAATGACACTTTTGTATTGGATTTGAACTCTACTAGGCCAGAATGGAGGCATGTTAAAGTGAGCTCTCCTCCGCCTGGTCGTTGGGGTCATACTTTGTCTTGTGTGGACGGTTCCAACTTGGTTTTGTTTGGAGGATGTGGAACACAGGGTTTGCTGAATGATGTTTTTGTCTTGGATTTGGATGCCAAACACCCCACATGGCGGGAAATATCTGGCTTGGCTCCGCCACTTCCTAGGTCATGGCATAGCTCATGCACTCTTGATGGGACCAAGCTGATAGTTTCTGGTGGATGTGCCGACTCTGGAGTTCTTCTAAGTGACACTTTCTTGCTAGATCTCTCAATGGAGAAACCCATCTGGAGAGAAATCCCAGCGGCATGGTCCCCACCCTCTCGGCTGGGTCACACTTTGTCAGTTTATGGTGGTAGAAAAATCCTTATGTTTGGAGGACTGGCTAAAAGTGGGCCTCTTCGTTTCCGTTCAAGTGATGTTTACACGATGGATTTGAGCGAGGAAGAGCCATGTTGGAGGTGTGTGACTGGAAATGGAATGCCTGGAGCCGGAAACCCAGGAGGCATTGCTCCTCCTCCTAGGCTTGATCATGTCGCAGTGAATCTTCCCGGTGGGAGAATTATTATCTTTGGTGGATCTGTGGCTGGACTTCATTCTGCCTCCCAGCTGTATCTGCTCGATCCCACTGAGGAGAAACCGACATGGAGGATATTAAATGTACCTGGCCATCCTCCAAGATTTGCATGGGGGCATAGCACATGTGTTGTTGGGGGCACAAGAGCTATAGTTCTTGGGGGTCAAACTGGAGAAGATTGGATGCTCAATGAGCTTCATGAGTTGTCTTTAGCCAGTTCTTTAATCTGAGTCCGAGGAAGATCAGCTGAAACTATAGATCAACAGGTCTTGCACCAGGAAGGAATACGGTTAAGTGAGCAAGTTGTTCAGATGCTGAACTTCTCACTTGGAACTATTCCAGCCTAAATTGAGCTGCTGTTCATAGTTTTCTGCAAGTGCATGCTCGTGGATGAGGTCTGTTCTTGCCCCAGATTTGACATGTTTATGGTGAGACAACTGGATTCAATACTCCGATCTTATGAGGATTGTATGGGTTTTGCTGTCGATCCAAATTTTTTGTGCTCCCTCGTCTTTCATCCTCTTAGGTTGGGAGGAAGTGGGAGACGCGATATGTGCTAGTATAGTGTTGTTAATTATCCTGCTTTCCATGCTTTATTTGTTGTGTCTGTATCCCTAGGAAAATGGGAAAATGATAAAAGAAGAATAAACAAATAGAAACAAACCTAGTACCTGAATGGGTCTTTTCTTTTGTGTGTACATAGTAAGTAATGCACTGAGTTGCAGAAATATTCTGCTAGCTGTTTGCTCTGTGAACAAGGCCCTTCTTCTGAGGTATGTTACCTCCAAAGAGTTCTGGCAAGGCAACAATATGTATTTGAAGCAGACAGCCTCGCCTCGTTATAGCAAGATGGCGATTTCGTACCCAAGTTTTCATTGACGACTAATGTTTTTAGGGGTGGATTTTTTAGCAGGGGGTGGCGGGCAGCCCTCAGTTTGAGTCTGTCGGCATTTGTTAATCAACTTCATATATGCATCTCTTACACTCTTGGCTAATACGTGCATACATTTTTTTTTTTTGCTGGTATAAGTTCCTATGTTCAGGGTTTGAATATTCTATTTTATCTGTTCCTCTGCAATGTAGTGTTGCAGTGTTTTCCTGTTGATTTGGTGTTTACTCAGGAAGTTGGTTTTGCAGCTTTGTGAGTTGTCTTTGGTTACTCTTGTTTAACAATAAAAATTTGTCTTTCCTGCTACTGGAATTCTAATTACTATTGGTGATCATGCTAACGGAGCGCAGTGCTGACTGCTCACTGTTTGTTTGGATTAGTTTGGTGATACCAAATTCAGATTGTCTTATGAAATCAGCACATTTCGTATAGATTTTCTCCAATGCCAATCCCATTTGTTTTATATAGGAGACCCAATTCACATCCCATGCTTAAGCCGAGTATTCGTGGTCTTATTTTTTACTTTAGAGAAGCATAGCAGTCCATACCCTCCTTAATCTTGATAAGAGCGAAGTGTTTTTTCTGGTTCTTCATACTGAGATACAAGTTGAAAGATACCCTCAAGACTCGGGAGGGTGAGAAAGATACTCATATTAGGTAGGTGAAATGATATAATAAGGCTTTCTTCTCCCTTCATGAAAGGTTTTGAGTGAGAATATAATCGCACACGACAAGATCCCTGCTAAATACTTCCTCTGTCCCATTAAGTTTGTTCCATGGGGGAGGACACACTCGCTGATGCGGGTTTTATATCGTTAATATCTCTAATTACTTAACCCTAAAAATTATAATTTTTTGATATTATCAAAGTATTCGTTGAGACGAATCAAACAAGACCCCACATGACTATGTTTTTTATTATATATTAGAAGAAATCTTAAAGATTCTCTTCGACTGTGAACAGTGTCAAAATTGGGCATGAGACAAACTTTCAGGGACAGAGGAAGTAGGTCGTTCTCCTTGTGATCTAGGTGTAGCTTTATATGATTTTGGTTTAACGTGGTGTCCGGGGATCTTTGAGCACTCAGACTAATCCAAGTCCGGCCACATTTAGACTTTTGTTTAGTCATTTTTTTAGGCAACTACTATATACACTACGTTTTTCGCCCATTCGCACTACAAATCTCTAAGCAAGAATCTTGCGTACGCAAGATTCTTGCGTAGAGGATGAAATTTCTCTACGCAGGTATCTGTCGTACGTCAGATACCTGCGTAGAACTAAAATATGATTGTTGGAGATATGAGAGTTGGATTTTTTTTGAGATTGGGCTCCTACGCCCAGATCCCCAGACCTTGGCGCATAATTTTTTTTTTTTTGGACGCAACCAAGTGAACAATATATTTTTTTTAAATCTGTATTTGACTCTAGTAATAGACGTTATCAAGTAATCAATGTTACATGACAATAAATTCGTTTGTATCATGAGGTTTCAATATACTTTTATTCATGTACATTTCTCCACCAATTTGTTTGATATTAACTGTTTGTTATTATTATTCTCAAAAACCACATATAACTATGTTTATATCTTATAGTTATATCCAATTTGGTTATGTCTTATGGTTATATTCTATAGTTATATACTATGGTTATATCCTAGATTATTTGGTTATATCTTATGGTTATATCCTATAGTTATATACTATGGTTATATCCTTTAGTTATATACTATGGTTATATCATATAGTTTTATACTATGGTTATATCCTATAATTATACACTATGGTTATAACTTATAGTTATATCCAATTTGGTTATATCTTATGGTTATATCCTATAGTTATATACTATGGTTATATCCTATGGTTATATCCTATAGTTATATCCTATAGTTATATATTATGGTTATATCTTATAGTTATATCCAATTTGGTTATATCTTATGGTTATATCCTATAGTTATATACTATGGTTATATCTTATAGTTATATCCAATTTGGTTATATCTTATGGTTATATCCCATAGTTATATACTATGGTTATATCCTAGGGTTATATCCTATAGTTATATATTATGGTTATATCTTATAGTTATATCCAATTTGGTTATATCTTATGGTTATATTCTATAGTTATATACTATGGTTATATTTTATAGTTATATCCAATTTGGTTATATCATATCGTTATATCCTATAATTATATATTATGATTATATCTTATAGATATATCCAATTTGGTTATATCTTATTGTTATATCCTATGGTTATATCCAATTTGGTTATATCTTATGGTTATATACTATGGTTATATCTTATAGTTATATCCAATTTGGTTATATCATATCGTTATATCCTATAATTATATATTATGATTATATCTTATTGTTACATCCAATTTGGTTATATCTTATGGTTATATCCTATAGTTATATACTATGGTTATATCCTTTAGTTATATCCAATTTTGTTATATCTTATGATTATATTCTATAGTTATATAATATGGTTATATCCTTTAGTTATATACTATGGTTATATCTTATAGTTATATACTATGGTTATATCTTATAGTTATATCCAATTTGGTTATATCTTATGGTTATATACTATGGTTATATCTTATAGTTATATCCAATTTGGTTATATCATATTGTTATATCCTATAATTATATATTATGATTATATCTTATAGTTATATATTATGGTTATATCCTATAGCTATATACTATGGTTATATTCTTTAGTTATATACTATGGTTATATAGTATAGCTATATACTATGGTTATATCTTATAGTTATATCCAATTTGGTTATATCTTATGGTTATATCATATAGTTATATACTATGGTTATATCCTTTAGTTATATACAATGGTTATATCTTATAGTTATATATTATGGTTATATCGTATAGTTATATCCAATTTGGTTATATCTTATGGGTATATCCTATAGTTATATACTATGGTTATATCGTATAGTTATATCCAATTTGGTTATATCTTATGGGTATATCCTATTATTTTATACTATGGTTATATCGTATAGTTATATCCAATTTGGTTATATCATATCGTTATATCCTATAGTTATATACTTTGATTATATCCTATATTATATTCTATAGTTATATACTATGGTAATATCATATAGTTATATACTATGATTATATCTTATAGTTATATATTATGGCTATATCATATATTATATTTTATAGTTATATCCAATTTGGTTATATTCTATAATTATATACTGATAAGCACTACTTTGTAGGCTTAACTAAGAGTTATTAGAGGTTTTATTGGTGTCATTCGGGTAGATTTAGACACATTCTTGTATATGGCGTTTGGAGGCGAAGTTGGTGTTTTTGGAGGTGTTTGAGCTACTTTGGATATCATGAAGACACTGAGGAAGGAAGCCATCAAGAGAAGACGCCAAGGAGTGAAGAGGAGACGAGTTGGTGCAAGGCAAAGGACAAGAATGCCGAGCATTAACCACGATCGCGGGCATGGGTGCCGCGATCGCGGGCCTCGGAGCATGTCGAGAGTTTTCTGCGGGCGCGGAGAGATTGAAGGGCGCGGAGCCACATGGGCCGCGATCAAGGTCCACCACCCGCGATCGCGGGTCTGACACGACAGGAGCTCGGACTTATTCCGAATTATCTTTTTAGTTTTATTTTCCCTTTTTCTTATTTCTAATTTAGTTATTTTCTTAATGGGCTAGGTCATTTGTTAGAGCCCTATAAATACTTTCTTTTAGCATTAGGTTTAGGAATCCACACTCTTATTCCACTTTAGTTGCAATTTTCATCGTTGTTTTACTTTTCCTTTGAAGTTTCACCATGACTATGAGGAGCTAAGCCTCCTTGGCTTAGTCTGGCAATGGAAGCTTAAGTTTTGATTATTGGTTGTGAGGTTATGTTCCCTTTCTTAATTCCTATTGGATTATATTATCTCTTCTAAGCTTATTCCATTGGATTTCATTGATTGCACTAGCCCGCGCAACTAGTTGTTGTTGGTGATTTTCATATTGCTAGGATTAGGAAACTGTTGGGCTAACGTCCTATTCCGCTGTAGCAACTACAATTTACATGCTCTGGTTGAAATTGTTCTATTGTAGGGAGAGATAATTACATGGTAAATGCATCTGAACGAGCGTTCTGTGTATCCTGGTTAATTCTTATTTGTATTGCTGCCTTTGGGTTGAACCTTTAGTGGTACTAGGGTTATTCATTGGTAAGAGTTCTTTGTGGAAGGTTTCCCTCTGAATCTACACAAGATCGGGACAGGAATAATCATAGGAAGGAATTAGAAGTAATCTAGGATCAACCAACCAAAACTTAAGTGGAAATTGCCTGGCTAAGTGTTTTCTCACATTTGATTGCATATTATTTATTCTGTTTTATTTCTTACTTGATTTAAACCTCACAAACCCCCCTTGTTACTGCTATTCGATTGGTATTCGATTTGTGATAAGAAAATAGACGCTTGTGATTCTCTTGGGATTTCGACCCTTGCTTGCTTACTATATTAGTTTGAAAGTTGAGGTTTACTTTGATTTGGCATAACGACCTTAGGCCACGTCATATACTGTGGTTATATCCTTTAGTTATATACTATGGTTATATCATATAATTATATACTATGATTATATAGTATAGTTATATCCAAATTGGTTATATCATATAGTTATATAACTATAAGATAGATGATAGAATCATAGTATATAACTATAGAATTTAACCAAATTGGATATAACTATAAGATATAATCATAGTATATAACTATATGATACAACCATAGTATATAACTTATATACTATGATTATATCTTATAGTTATATCTAATTTAGTTATATCATATAGTTATATAACTATAAGATATATGATATAACCATAGTATATAACTATAGAATATAATCAAATTGGATATAACTATAAGATATAATCATAGTATATAATAATATAATATAACCATAGTATATACTTAATGATATAATATAGGATATAACCATAGTATATAACTATGGAATATAACCATAAGACATAACCAAATTGGATATAACTATAAGATATAACCATAGTTATATATGCTTTTCGAGAATAATAATAACAAACAGTTAATATCAAACAAATTGGTAGAGAAATGTACATGAATAAAAGTATATTGAAACCTCATGATACAAACGTATTTATTGTCATATAACATTGATTACTTGATAACGTCTATTACTAGAGTCAAATGCAGATTTTAAAAAATATATTGTTCACTTAGTTGTGTCCATTTTTTTTTTCTGCGCCAGGATCTGGCGTGGAGCCCAATTTCAAAAAAACCTCTAACTCTCATATCTCCAACAATCATATTTTAGCCCTACGCAGGTATCTGGCGTACGCTAGATACCCGCGTAGAGAAATTTCGTCCTCTACGCAGAAACCTGACGAGAAATGTAGTGTGAAAGTTAAAAAAATATAGTGTATATAGCGGAGGCGTTTTTTTAGCAACTTTTTCAGTTTTTTCTCTCCTCCACATCATCATAAAAACTATTCTACTTTTTTCTTCACATACTTGATTTTTTAACTCCAGATTTGTAACTACAAATTTATTTACCCATCAATTATTTAAATACTCCGTACATAATAGTTGTATTTACCCATCAACTATTTAAATACGTAATAGTTTTATTTACCCATCAATTTTCATGTTTTATTTCATATATAATAACTACAATTTCTTGTAATACATAAATTAACTTACTTATAGTAAATACTAAAATCATTTTTAAATATTTATATTGACTATATTGCTTATTTTCAATATAAACATTTGTTATAAAATATATATACAAAGTGGTTGCGATAAAAATAATTTAAAAATATTATTACAAAAATATATAAGATATTAGATTGGAATATGGTTTAATTACACAAAATTATTAACCCAAATTTGACTTTTGTACGCCATTAACTTTTGCTCCATCTAACTGCCTAGGGAGAAGAAGTTGATATGGGTAGAGAGCGACATGTGACGCGTTTTTTATGGCATTAAAACGTAAAATGACATTGTTTATTTTTTTTTTTACCTCTTCTTGGTTTTTTACATAGTAACTCAAAAATAAATATTAAGCCTTTTGTCCTTGTAACTAAAAAAATTATAATTTTTTATAGTTAAAAACTATCAATGTGGATGGTCTTAGAGCTCTTACAAGGATACCTTCTTCACTCACACCTTGCGGTCAAGGTGGGACCAAGTGGAGTCACACTTGTGCATTAACAGATTGCTCAACTTCCTTCAGGGTACACACGCGGTACGTCACAGAGAGGGATCGAGCCATCGCAATACATCATCGCATTAAGTCAATGGATTGGGTCACAGAACTAGAACCTTAATTTGTTAGAAGACAAGAAGCATGAGCAACTCCAATATAGGCTCTTTTCACATGGACAATGCTCTATGCAACCGTCGGGTATCTAATCCATGTGATGAATAGCTGCCTAAACACACTCTAATTATTTTGATTAATGTCTAATGAAACCATCAATAATGATAATTGTAGAATCGAGTGTGTTAGATCAAGGAACGGTAAGTTCGTTTCTTGGGTAGCGGAAAATAACAACAGAATTATGAAGTAACGAACTCAGTTCCTTAGAGAGAAAAACTTAATCAACCAACTAGTTGACTAAGAAAAACCTCTACCTCTAGGTTTCCCTAGTAGGATTTCGAATGTCTACTTATGTTATTAATCCTGGAATTACAAACAAGCAAGTCTTATCTCAATCTAGTTTACTCTTAGATATCTAGACTTCTCAATGTAACGTTCCTAACAACACCTAAGACAAACAAAACCCTAACAAGTACTCAACTCACCAAAGTCTCGTCCCTTGTAAGTTTTCTTCTTCTTACTTCAAATACTCTTCTCTTCTTTCGAATGCACTGCTCACTGAGGATGCTCTCTGTTCCGTGTTCTATCTCTCTTGTTGAATGAAGTTCACAGCTTTCTAATATATAGTCTAGGAAATTCTCATATTTTACCCTAGTTTTACTTAAGGAAAATAAGATAATAAAATCTCATACAATCTTTTCTAAAATCATTCTAACCACAATATCTCTCTACCGAGATCTTCCTTGAGGCCCAAGTTGCAACTTCATAATCTGTTTCCATAAACAGATATTCGGCAGCCTCTAGGGTTTCAGCGCGCGTCCTCCGTTCCTTGCGTTGTTCCCTTGTTCTGTTCAACATCACGCGTCCCTTCTTTTCTTTCGTTCCAGCGTGTTGTTTTTGTCATTGTTGGCTTCTATGTTCCTTTGCTTCTCTGTTTTGACTCTTCATTGGTTTTCATCGTTCCTTTTGACTTTGTCAGTACCTGAAACTTATAGTCACACTAAAAACCATCAAAAGCATTTGAGTTTATCATCATCAAAACTAGAGGGAACGTCATCGTTCCAACAATTTCCCCATTTTTGATGATGACAAACTCCTTCAAAATGTGCAAGTCAAAATACACAGTTCAAAACAGACAAGTAAAGGCATTTTCACATTTAATCACACAGATACTATGTTCAAGATGTTAACACTGTTCCCCCTCAGAAAGTTCATTGAGAATTTACCTTCAAGCAGCATTGTCGTTCCCCTTACCACTAGCTTCTGTTATCAACTCTTCCTTGGGTTTCACATTTTCCATAATTCCATCTTTTGGCATCATCAAAAGTTTCACAAATGACAGAAAGACTTGACACACATGCAACTCATAAGCAAAATAGTTCATAAATAAAGTTAGACGAAGTACAAAGCATATGGGCATAGACAGCTAAGTTCAAAAGATAAGGAACAATCACAAAAAGAACATAAAAACATAAGAAAAACAAGAACAGAGGGTCAGACGGGTAGGGAAAGGAACGGAGAGCACTCAGATCTCAGGGTCTTCAGCAGAGTCTTCGGCTTTGCTCAGAAAGTGATCCAAGTGCAATGTGGAGTTCAGTTGCTTGAGCTCAGCAAGAATTTGATGCTGAATTGAGCTTCCCTTAGACGTTCCTTCACCAACTGCTTTCTTTGCAGCGACAGTGCCCGTTCCCTTGGTATCGCCTTTAAATTTCATCTTCTCCACATTGTGACTGTTCCTTGGCCTGTTGGAGTTGAAGGATGTAGGCATCCATCTCAGCGTCGGTCAATTTGTCGGTGATGATCTTGCTTGGGGAATCCATGGAAGCAAAGAGCTTGAGAGATTTGAGTGCTGAGAGATAGAGATATCAGAGAGAGTAGTGGCGGTGAAGGAACTTGAGGAGATATGCCATATATATAGGAACAAGATAAAATCTTTTCCAAGATAAAATCTTTTCCAAGATAAAATCTTTTCCAAATAAATCTTTTCGAATCTCAACCGTCTCCAAGTTTCCTTCTTTTCAAAAATTTCCATCAATAGCGTCTTCTCTCTCCAAAAGCAACGGTCACTTTTTGCTTGGTGGCCGCGTCACTGTTCCTGTCTTAGATCAGTCAAATCACACAGGGAGCCGTTCCAACGGACACCTGCAACTCAATTAATGCGAGCCTCTGATTCAAATTCAACATTCCACAACTATCAGTTCCCCCTTAATCTGAGCAACGGTCTTCGTTCCCCCTGAGACCAAGAGTGCTTGCGAGGCTTGTCTGGATATTTCAATGTTGGGTTCACGCAAAATATAGTATATCCAAACATATGGTAGGGAGAAAAGCAACTCAAATAATTATTCCCAGTAAAAAGTTTAACAAAGAAGGATCATAGGGAACGTTTACCTGAATCACGGCTAAGGTAGGCTGTACAACCAATTATCACGTGGGCTTGTAATGAGGGTTCAATCATCAAATTGGTTGTTTTGGGTCTTTAAGAGAGATGTTAGCATGTAATCAAGTAATTTAACACAAATCAAAAGACAAAGTACCTAGACCCTAAGACAAGGTAATTCGAACACACAAAAATCATGAACATTCATATCATAAGAAGCCAGTAAACAAGGAACTTCATGAAATCTGTGAAACAAGTTAGCCAAGCATTGAGGGAATAATGGGTGTGAAGGTCCTCAATTCAGAGAGATCATGCCAAGGAGTAATCGAAGATACTCGAATGGACCTTTGTCTAGTGCTTTGGTGAAGATGTCGGCCACTTGATTTTCAGTCCTGCAATGTTCCATTCTAATAAAGCCCATGTCAACATTATCACGTAGAAAATGACGACGAATGTCAATATGCTTAGTACGTGAATGATGAACTGAATTTTTTGAAATGTTGATGGCACTAGTATTATCACACATAATAGGAACGGTGCCAAGAGACATACCATAGTCTTCCAGTTGTTGCTTAAGCCACAATACCTGAGCACAACAGCTTGCCGCGGCAATGTATTAGCTTCTGCATTGGAGAGGGCCACAAAGTTTTGCTTCTTAGAACCCCATGAAATGAGACAGGGCCCAAGGAACTGTTCCGTTCCAGAAGTGCTTTTGCGGTCTACTACGTGCCATTTTGTTGTTCCCTTGGTCGCAAAGTTGTGCAACACTCAACAAACTGAAACCAAGTTCATGAACTAAACTAACTTCTTTTACCGTGATACTGGAGTTTAGTTGTATTTCGCCTGTTCCAATGATTTCTCTGCATCTCTTGTCTCCAAGAGCAACACTCCCTCTTGAGTGTTTGTGAAGTGAGGTGAGTTGGTTTTCTTTTCCGGTCATGTGGCATGAATAAGCGCTGTCAATATACCACTTCTCGTTCCCCCTCACTTCAGCCTGCACAAAAAAGGTTAAGGTTTGGCGACCCAGGCAAGCTTACCCTTACCTGGTCGAGACACATAATGCAATTGTTCCATAGGAATAGTTCTAACATTAACAACAGATTTCTTCCTAGTCTTAGCATGATTATGATTATGCACATGTGAATCATCATAGAAATCATTCAAGTTCACATTGTTACTCCTACTGTTCCTTCTCTTTGTGTGCTCTTCAGAGAACTTCTTTTTCTTTTTACAGTCTCTTTGCACATGTCTGTTGTCCCCACAAAACCAACACAGCTTGAACTATTCCATCTGAACATACTTCCTGTTGGGAATAATACTCTTGCGTTGTTTGGTACGTTCAGGACATGGAACGTTTGGTTGCGTTCCCTGAGACTGCTTGAGAAAAATCTTGTGGGCAGGTTGTCCAGTGTACCAGGACTGAGTTTCATCCAGACCACTCTCAAGGACCTTAACGCGTTCCTCAAGATTGTGATTCTTCTCTCTAGCATCTTGAAGTTCTCTATCTCTTGCTTCACATTGTTCCATGATGGATGAGTCCTCTTTCTTTTAGTTGGGACCTGTATAGCCAATTCCATACCTTGCTTTGACAAACTTGACGCTTTTAGCTTCAAGCTTCTGTTCCATCATGACAGAATGAATTTTATGCACATAGGACTTTATCTCGGACACTTGTGCTTCAAGCTTACTTGGAATAGCTATACTCCTTGCATCAGTATTGTTAGAGACTTCATTCATAAGCAAAGAGACTTTTTCATTTCTCAAACTCTGAAGTTCCTCATGATTAGCCTCACATGAAGAACAAGGAACAGTCGAGGTACTAGCAGTTCTAGAAATATTTTCTTTTAGACTACTACATTCATCTTCAGAATTAGCTAGTTCCTCTTGAGTTTTCATGTTCTTAGCATACATATTTCTTATGAGAGAAATTAAAGATTTTTTATCAAAATTCACAGGAGATTTTAAGAAATCTTCCGGATTTACCTCGGTTTCTTCAGACGAGTTGTTGATGGCCATGGCACACATCGTTCCACTCCATGCTTCAGGATCTTCGTTATCTGAGTCATCTTCATTGCCCCAGACAGCAACGAAAGCTTTATTTTCTTCGTTCCCAGAAGGTTTGCTTGCCTTCTTCGGCTTTGGGCACGAAGTGGAGTAGTGACCCTTCTCATTACAGTTGTAACAAGTGATATCCTTGATGTCATGAGTCTCACCGTTCCCTCCTCTATTGTTTCTTCCTTTGTTGTAGAGGGAACGCATGGCTTTTGTGAGTAACACCACTTCAGGGTCTTCGGAACCATCATTGTCATCGAGGTTGTTCTCTATTCTGTCAACAGCATTTCCAACCATCGAAGCAATTCCCTTCTCTTTGGAATCCTTGTTTCTTGCGGCCTTCTCTTCATTGTCATACTTTTGGATCTTGCTGAACACCTCATGGAACGTCAGTTTGACAGTGTTGGGGTTCTCCTTCAGGATGGCTTTAGTCATTGCATGACGATGAGGAAGCCCATCAATGATTATAAGGATTTTCTCGTCAGGAAGGATTTCTTCATCCGTGACTGAGTGAGCAGTCAGATTTGCAGTGATCTTCTCAAATCTAGCTTGGTAGGAACTCACATCTTCCTTGTCATCCATTTTGAAGTTATAGAAGTCCTTTTTGGCAGTGAAATGATCAACTTCACGCAGATCCTTGCTTTCCATGTACATCTATTCCAAGTCAAGCCATTTAGCATTAGCCGACTCACAAGATTGGAGTTTTTGCACATCTTGCTGATTGAGAGCGTTGTTGATGAGCATGGCTGCTTTGCAATTTTTCTCCATGATTTGAAGATCGTCTTGATCCCATTTCTTCAGTTTCTTTTTCTTCTCCAGATCGACAATGTCAATATCACCAAGGGAAATCACCAACCAACATTGGTAATCGTTACTTTGCACCCATTTTATGAAAAGCGTCTTCCAATGTTGATATTGGCCAGCGAGCAAGAGAGGAGGCCTTGAGGAGTTCAAACCGACTTCGACTGTACTAGGAGCCATTGTTACCTGAAAAATATGTAAGTAACACACAATCTAGAGCAAACCTGCTCTGATACCAATTGTAGAATCGAGTATGTTAGATCAAGGAACGGTAAGTTCGTTCCTTGGGCAGTGGAAAATAACAACAGAATTATGAAGTAACGAGCTCAGTTCCTTAGAGAGGAAAACTTAATCAACCAACTAGTTGACTAAGAAAAACCTCTACCTCTAGGTTTCCTTAGTAGGATTTCGAATATCTACTTATGTTAATAATCCTGGAATTACAAACAAGCAAGTCTTATCTCAATCTAGTTTACTCCTAGATATCTAGACTTCTCAATGTAACGTTCCTAACAACACCTAAGACAAACAAAACCCTAACAAGTACTCAACTCACCAAAGTCTCGTCCCTTGTAAGTTTTCTTCTTCTTCCTTCAAATACTCTTCTCTTCTTTTGAATGCACTGCTCACTAAGGATGCTCTCTGTTCCGTGTTCTATCTCTCTTGTTGAATGAAGTTCGCAGCTTTCTAATATATAGTCTAGGAAATTCTCATATTTTATCCTAGTTTTACTTAAGGAAAATAAGATAATAAAATCTCATACAATCTTTTCTAAAATCATTATAACCACAATATCTCTCTACCGAGATCTTCCTTGAGGCCCAAGTTGCAACTTCATAATCTGTTTCCATAAACAGATATTCGGCAGCCTCTAGGGTTTCAGCGCGCGTCCTCCGTTCCTTGCGTTGTTCCCTTGTTCTGTTCAACATCACGCATCCCTTCTTTTCTTTCGTTCCAGCGTGTTGTTTTTGTCATTGTTGGCTTCTCTGTTCCTTTGCTTCTCTGTTTTGACTCTTCATTGGTTTTCATCGTTCCTTTTGACTTTGTCAGTACCTGAAACTTATAGTCACACTAAAAACCATCAAAAGCATTTGAGTTTATCATCATCAAAACTAGAGGGAACGTCATCGTTCCAACAATAATCATATAAACAAAGTAGATCAGGTAGTTATGATGAGCAGACGAACATCCAGTTCTTGATCAAAACCAAACAACTCTTTTTAACTAGAATAAATCTGTGTTTGTTCTGCTTATTATCTCTGCTCCGCACTTTATTTACCGGTTTTTGGGTTTTATAATTCAATGACGAATGAACTTTTTTGCAGGATTCATGAGCTCCTCCCATATGACCAAATACGAAGAACTTACATGAACCGATCATTTGAGTGCCCTTGTTTTAAGGATCCCTGCTTCTTGGTTTGCGTCATCTGCGTCGTCTCCTCATCAGTTGCTTCCTATTTCTGATCTGTATACAGTCTCAAGGTGACATGAACACCACTATCTTCTGCTTGGACACTCAAATCGTACTCTCCCAATACTTCTTGTTTATATTAATGTTTAGGAAACTTTTATCTTTCAATTATGAGTTCCTTTCCACTTCCACCAAGAAGTGTTTGAACTGAATCACCTTCCATTTCAGCAATATATAAAGACTGTGTCATAATTTCCAATTAGAATCTCAAGTCCCAGGAGCTAGCAAAGTGGTAGAAGCCACTAATCCTCTCTTCCTTTTCTTATTCTTCTCTACCATGTTGTGTTCACACGCCTCTGTAAGAAGGGAGAACCCGAGCTCATTGGTGTTGGGCATGGCCCATTCGAGAACCCTCGTTGCACCAACAGTCACTTCCGGTGCAATAAGGAAGCAAGGGGGCGCGGATTCCATTGAGCCAATGAAGAAAGTTAGAGATGAATTTCTGATATCCCTCAACTTGGGCACACCTTCTCAGGTAGTCCAAGTGTATATGGACACAGGGAGCAACCTCACATGGGTTCCTTGTGGCGACTTGTCTTTCGATTGTATACAATGTGATTCATATGTGAGAACTAACTGGTTGATAGACGGCTTCTCGCCTTCATCCTCTTCCACCTCAATCCGAGTCCCTTGCGGTAGTACCTTTTGCTCGGAAATCCACAGCTCAAACACCTCTTTCGACCCTTGTACCATGTTCGGTTGCTCACTAACCGCCCTTCTCAAGGGCACGTGTCTTCGGCCATGCCCCTCCTTCGCCTACACTTATGGAGAAGGAGGGGTCATAACGGGTGCCTTAGCCATGGATATGCTCTGAATCACCAATCCTGACTCTGTAACCGAGTTCCCTATGTTTTGGTTTGGTTGTGTCGGGTATGCGTACAGAGAGCCTCTAGGAATCGCGGGGTTCGGTAGGGGACTTCTTTCATTGCCATCTCAACTGGGTTACTCCAAAGAGGATTCTCTTATTGCTTTACATCATTTAAGTACTCTAACAATCCCAATGTGTCAAGCCCACTAATCATAGGTGACTCAGCAATCAACTCTTCAAATGACTCCTACCAGTTCACTTCCTTGTTGACAAATCCAAGATATCCCAACTACTACTACATTGAACTAGAGTCTGTAACAATTGGCAACCAACCCACCAAGAAACCGCCTTTCAGCTCCGGCACATTCGATTCGAGAGGCGATGAAGGAATGTGATCGACTCCGGTACAACCTACACGCACCTCCCTTGTTATGTCTAAACAACCTACATTCGATTCGAGAGGCGACGTAGAATTAATTAGCAGTGAAACGGGTTCACTACTGTTGTAATATTTGGGCCGGTTTAGCTTAAATTAATTAAGCAACCACGCTGCCTTAAGGGCTCGGTTGGATGGCTTGGTTAATTGGGCCTAACTTGTCCTTTGCTCCTTCGTGGCCCAACTTCTGGAGAAGCCCAGCAGTTGCAGCTTTGGACTCGGTTGACGCGTTGCTTTATAAGCTTCCTTTACATCTTCTAGGGTTTCATTCGAAGATTTTCCATCCGCGGCAATTCAGAGAGAAAGAGAGGAGAGAAAAGAGAGAGAGGAGAGTTCTGGTGGCGCGTTGGCCTTCTCGGTGGCGCGTGGCTTCCAGCGATGACTTCTTCTGTGGTTGATAAGTCTTTTGGCTTTGAGAGAAAGCCAAAGATTCTCGCGACCTTCTTCCTGCTTCTCTTGTCTGCTTTGTTGTGATGTGTTTAGGCTTTCATTTCCTGCTTTTGGTTTTATCGTTTTTGTGCATGTAACCTCCTTGTAGACTCTTGATCTTCTTAGTGCATCTGGGCGAGTCTCCCCTCCCGAGGCTCCACAAAGTAGGGTTTTATCCCGAATTGTGTCAACAAATCTCGCGTGTTCAAACTATTTTTCATTTCTTTGTCTTGCGAAGTTTCGATTGGCTTGATCTTGTAAACTTGTGATTATGTTGGCTATGTCGGTTTTCAATGTGGTATCAGAGCCTTGCTCTTTGTTTCCTTGACCGCTTCCGCTATAAACCCTAATTTTTGCTCTTGCATGCAACCTTTGAAGATCTGTGACTACTTGTGTGAAACTGAGAACTGCTTAGGGTTTACTTGAGACCAGCTTTGAGAAAGTGAGAAAAATTAGGGTTTTCTCGACTATTGCCCATTTCTGGTTATCTCTGAGTGATCTTGAGTTCTTGGTTGAAATTGAATCTTGAGTTTCTCGTCTGTTGTATTTGGGCTCTTGGTTCGATTGTGCTCTGTTGGGTTATCTTGTTACTTGACCTTGGTGTGTTGAGCAAGATCTCCTTGTTCCCTGCTTGTCTTCTTGACTCTGGTTCAAGAAGTTGATTCTCTGGGATCTATTTTGTGACTTGATCTCTTCGTATCCTGTTGAGATAAGTGTTATTCTGCTTAGTTGTCTTTCTGTTTCCATTTATCTTCCTAACACTACTTCTGTGTTGTTTCTAGGAGTTATAAATGCCTGAAAACATAAAGTTGAAGCCATTTGATGGCAATTCTGACTATACAATATGGAAGGTTAAAATGAAAGCCATTTTAATAAAAGAAAAGCGCTACAAGGCAATCTCTGAGGAGTGGCTCATAGGAACCACCAATGCTGAGATGAAAGACATTCAAGACTTAGCCCATTCTGAAATTATGATAAGGTTGGCTGACGACGTGGCTCATCAGGTTGTAAGTCATACTCAACCTAAGGCTCTCTGGAATGCTTTAGATGAGATTTACCTGTCTAAGTCTTTGCCTTGTAGAATTTCCCTTCTGTGCAAGTTGTTTACCTTCAAAATGAATGTGGCTTTGACTGGGCATGAAAACTTTGACATCTTTTTAAAAATGACTCAAGACTTAAAAAGATGCGATGATGAAATTAAAGAGGAACATCAAGCTGTTCTTCTGTTCAATGCTTTACCTGCTCAGTTTGACACTTTGAAAGATGTTATCCAATATGGTAGAGATACTATCACTATGGCTAAGATAACTGAGTCTATTATCCAGAAAAATGAGACTTTTAAAGTGTTTAAGACTAAAAATGGGTCTAAAACTGAGACTAAAGCTAAAGTCATGATGGCTAAGGGTAAAAGCAAAAAGAAATGTTAGAAAAGGCCTAAGAAAGATAACTCTAAAAAGGCTAATGATGACAAGAAAAAATCTAAGTGTCACTACTGTAACAAAGAAGGGCACTGGGTCGAAGACTAACATAAAAAGGCTAGAGATGAGAAAAATAAAGACAAGGATAAAGATTCTGGCTTCTCTAATGTGTATGAATGTTGTACTAAATATTCTGATGAGTTGCTTATGGTTGCTTGTAATAATGATGATGCCTCTTCCTGAATTCTTGATTCTGGATGGACAATGCATGCTACCCCTCATAGAGGGCTGTTTGAATCTTTAAATATGATAAATGAAGGCAAAGTTATGTTGGGTGATCATACTGCATTAACTATAAGGGGTATTGGTAGGGTTCCTCTAAAAATGCATGATGGGAATGTTAGAATTTTGCAGAATGTGAGGTGGGTTCCTAACCTTAGAAGGAATCTGCTTTCTGACTCCATGTTTGATGATTTAGGTTGTCATATTAATACTTATCAGGGTATAAGGGATGTTATCAGAAATGTAACAGTCCTTATTAGGAGCATTAAGAAAGGAGGCATGTACTATGTGCAGGCTTCTCCTGAACTTAATGTCTCTACTATGAGTTAAAATAGTGATAACTTGGATCACACTAGAACTTGGCATGCTAGACTGGGTCACATAGGCAATAAAGGTTTGCATTACCTGCATAAAAATGGCATGATTGATAAGAATCTGAATGACTTGAAGTTTTGTGAAACCTGCATATTTGGCAAAAAGACTGCACACAATTTTCCTAAGTCAACCTATACTGCTAGCAGACCCCTTGAGTATATACATTCTGACTTATGGGGGCCTACTCAAGTAGAGACTATTGGAGGTAGAAAATATTTTCTATCTTTAATAGACCACTACTCCAAAAAAATGTGGGTTTACTTATTAAGAACAAAAATGAGGCTTTTGAAAACTTTAAGAACTGGAAAAAATTGGTTGAAAGTCAATCTGAACATAAAGTGAAATGCCTTAAGATTGACAATGGTTTAGAATTCTGCAATGCTATCTTTGATGAGTACTGTAAAAGGCATGGTATTACAAGATACCTCATAGTCCCTGGCACCCCTCAGCGGAATGATACTACTGAGAGGATGAACAGAACCTTGCTTGAAAAAGCAAGGTGCATGCTCATAAGTGCAGGGATGAGAGGGTCATTATGGGGTGAGGCTGTTATAACAGCTGCTTACCTCATAAATAGATCTCCATCCTCTGCAATTGGATTTAAAATTCCACAAGAAATGTGGATTGGCGGGAAACCTTACATAGCACACTTAAGGCCCTTTGGTTGTAGTGCGTATGCCCAAATATCTCAAGGTAAGCTACAACCTAGAGCACATAAGTGTGTTATGCTAGGCTACCCTGAAGGTGTAAAGGGGTATAAACTACTCCTTATACAACCTAAAGGTTACAAGGTAAGTACATCCAAGTCAGTCACATTTAATGAGGATGAATTTCATTTTAAAACAAAACTAATGCCTATTGCTGAGACTACATGTACCCCCTTATCTGAGCCAAGAGTTGGAATTCCAGCTAGGTAGTTCTTTGACAATAATGTTCCACTGGAGGTGGGTGAAGAGGAGTTTGACATTGGTCACTCCCAAACTGAGGAAACCTCTTCAGGAAGTCCTATGAATTCTCACACACATGTGGATGGCAACACAGAAGATACTGAACTACAAACTCACCAAATTGGTGGGGCAGTAAATCACTCTAACCAATTAGATGTTGAGTCTTCTGATGCACTGAATGACAACTTGAATTCTGAAGTGAATGATCATGATGATTCTGGTGTGTCTATGCATGATAATTCCAATTTGAATGCTTCTGTTGTACATGACTTAAATGATTATCAACGTGTAAGAGATAGGGAACCTAGAGTTAGGATTCCTAATAGAAGATTGCAATTTGATGCAAATATGGTTGAGAGTTATGACAAATTGTTCAGTTTGCATTCTTGATTGCCAATGTTGTGAAGATTTATACTCATGAAACATATGAACAAGCTATGAAATGTTCCCATGCTAATGACTGGATTAAACCTATGCATGAAGAAATTCAATCCATGCATGTTAATAACACCTGGACTCTTGTTCCCAAACCAGCTAAAGTTGGGCTCATTGATTGTAAGTGGATTTACAAACTTAAAGAGGACATTGATAGTAATGATCCCCCTAGGTATAAAGCTAGGCTTGTAGCCAAGGGCTTTACTCAAAAAGAAGGAATTGATTACAATGATATATTTTCTCCTGTTGTTAAGTACAAAACTATGAGACTTTTTCTTACAATGATTGCTGTGTGTGATTGGGAATTAGAGCAGATGGATGTTCAAACAACTTTTCTGCATGGTGACCTAGATGAGACTATATATATGAGGCAACGTAAAGGCTTTATTGATAAAACTAAATCTGACCATGCATGTCTATTAAAAAGGTCTATCACTGGACTCAAGCAGTTCCCTAGGCAATGGAACACGAAATTTGATGCTTGTATAAGGTCCTTAGGTTTTGCTAGAAGTCAGTATGATACTCGTCTTTACTTGAAATCTGTGAAGACTAAAAATGCCTTGTATGTTCTGCTTTATGCCGATGATATTCTACTTATTAGTTGTTCTAAGGTTTTTATTTCTGGTGTCAAACATGACTTGCAAAAACACTTTGATATGAAGGACCTTGGTCCTGCACATAAAATATTAGGTGTTAATATCATTAGGGACAGAAAAAGAAAGACCATTAAACTGTCTCAATCTGATTATATGGCTAAAGTACTTGAAAGATTTGCTATGAGTACTGCTAGACCTGCACCTATCCCCTTAGGGGGGCATCTTGAATTTTCTAAGCATGATTGCCCTGTTTCTGACATTGATAAAAGAAAAATGGAAAATGTTCCTTATGATGTAGCAGTAGGGTCAGTAATGTATGCTATGTTGTGTACTAGACCAGACCTTGCTTTTGCTATTAGTGTGCTTAACAGGTACATGTCTAACCCTGGTGACAAACACTAGCAGGCCATGAAGTATATGCTGAAATACTTGGTTGGCACAAAAGATATGGGCCTCACTTATGCTGAGCATAGTTCGAGGACTGAGCTGCAAGGCTTTGTTGACTCTGACTATGCCAGTAATAAGGACAACAGAAAGTCCAGAACAGCCTTCTTCTATACTTGGGCAGGAAATTGCATTTCTTGGAAATCTCAACAGGAATAAATTGTTGCTCTATCTTCAACAAAAGCTGAATATATTGCAGCAACTGAGGCTTCTAAATAAGCTACTTGGTTGAAAGGTATCCTACAAGAGATTGAGGGTAAGGCATATCTCCCTATGCTCAACATGGATAGCTAGAGTGCACTATACCTGTGTAAATATCTTGTGTATCATGAACGAACTAAGCCTATTGATTTCGGGTTTCACTTTATAAGAGATAAAGTTGAGAATTAGGAAATTATTGTGAAGAAAATCATAGGTGATGTGAATCCTGCTGACTTTGGTGCAAAGATAGTGCCTACTAATAAGTTTGTATTTTGCAAGAATTCATTACACATCTATGATGTTCACTGAGGTGTGGGTAGCGGCCGACGACGGACATGAGAAGTAGCCTTGATGCACTTAGGAGGCTTAGGAGGAATAACCAAATTGTGGATTAAGGGGGCATTTGTTATGTTTAAATAATCCAAGCTTTGTTATACTATATAGTATTGGTATATCATGTCACTTGTAATGTGTAGAATTAATTAGCAGTGAATCAGGTTCACTATTGTTGTAATATTTGGGCCGGTTTAGCTTAATATAATTAAGAAACCTCGTTGCCTTATGGGCTCGGTTGGATGGCTTGGTTAATTGGGCCTAAATTGTCCTTTGCTCCTTCGTGGCCCAACTTCTGGAGAAGCCCACCAGCTGCAGCTTTGGACTCGGTTCATGCGTTGCTTTATAAGCTTCCGTTACAGCTTCTAGGGTTTCATTCGAAGCTTTTCCATCCACGGCGATTCAGGGAGAAAGAGAGGAGAGAAAAAAAGAGAGAGAGGAGAGTTCTGGTGGCACGTTGGTCTTCTCGGTGGCGCATGGCTTCCAACGATGACTTCTTCTGTGTTTGAGAAGTCCTTTGGCTTTGAGAGAAAGCCAAAGACTCTCGCGACCTTCTTCCTGCTTCTCTTCTCTTGTCTGCTCTGTTGTGATGTGTTTAGGCTTTTGTTTGTTACTTTTGGTTTTTCCGTTCTTGTGCATGTAACCTACTTGTAGACTCTTGATCTTTTTAGTGCATCTCGGCGAGTCTCCCCTCTCGAGGCTCCACATAGTAGGGTTTTATCCAGAACCACGTCAACAAATCTCGCGTGTTCAAACTGTTTTTTGTTTCTTTGTCTTGCGAAGTTTCGATTGGCTTGATCTTGTGAACTTGTGATTATGTTGGCTATGTCGGTTTTCATCCTCGAGCCGTTCTATTCCGATCTCCTTGCAAAAATAAGATCAGTCATTCCATACCCTTGTGCAAACGACCAAGAGGAGCGCGCAGACGTTGTTCGACCTATGATACAAAGTCCCTTGTCCTAACAATACGTCAATACATGCGTGATCAGTGGCGATCACAGCGATGGTGTGCTTTTTGTGATAACATTCCACTTCTCGGGTAACGTCAGCGTGGTTTTGGTAGAGGAGAGCATCTTCTACACGGTGTCGCCTCCAAGAAACTCGAGCGTCGTCAAGTGTTTGCTCTATCAAGGGATAAAGAATGGGGAGCCTAGCCCAGTGGCGGTGTTTGGGAGCTTCCAGCAGCAGAATTTGGAGGTTGTGTATGATTTGGAGAGGGAGAGGATTGGGTTTAAGCAGATGGATCGTGCTGCTTTTGCTGCCTCTCTACCACTTCACAATAGCTAAACTCTACATTTATGATGCAACTTTTAGGTTCTCCAGAGATACTGTAAGAAACAAGGGGAACTGTCTTTTTTTTCTTCAAATGATTTAACTGGGTACGTATGTGCTAGTTGTGCAATGCTATGCAATGAGAAGAGGCATATACCAATAATAACCATAAACATTTGAACACAAAAACATTCAACAAATAGTACGAACACACAAATTTCCCACTCAGAATAATAAGGGACGTCCAATGAATTTTAGAGGCCTGTACGAAAATTGTTCTAATTACATCTTATAAAATATAAATTATATATATTATTAAACGAAGAAATAAATATATTTTTTGTATTGTTCTAAGATTAATAATATAAACAAAATATTATTTAAATTTTAAAAAATTAAACCCAAACTATTATATTTATTTATATAAAAAGGAACACTTTATTTAAGCTAAAAATCTAAAAAAAATTTACATTACTTTTCAATTATATCAAAAAATAATTTAAATTTTGGACAAGAGAATAAAGAAGAATGGAAATAGAGGAAGGGGCTTACGTGATTTGCATAGTCTCGTTGAAAGAAAATTTTGTTTTTGGTAAGAAAAAAGTAAAATATTTTATGCAGGAATATAGATGCTAGAAATAAAGGTGGGGCCCACATGCTTTGGGTAAAAGTGCTATGCAAAAAAAAATTAAGTGTTCTGTTTGTGAGTCGAGCACGGGCATCTGGGTTTGTTTTACTAGGCTCCTAATTTGCCATCTGAGCTATATCAAAATTGTGTTGGTATTGGGTTTTAGTAATATATATTGGGCCCCAACAATTTGGAGGTCATGTGCAATCGCCCACTTTGCACATGCCAATGGTCGGCCCTGAGAATAATACAATCTATTAATTTATATATAAAAAAAATCATTTTTTCACTTGAGAATCAACTAAATAACATGGGTTGATGGTAGAAAAATGAGATTAACTTCTACCTAAGTAAATAAAATATAATAAATACGGAGTAGTATAAAACACATTTCCCATAATTTCATGAAGTAATTACCAAAACATGCATGTTTCATTCTTCACTTTACAAGAATAGCCTACCTTTTCAGCAATTGCATGCAAAGCAATTTTAATTGTAAGAATAGCCCAAGTTTTTGGATTTTCTCAAAAAACAAAGGTATATTGAAAATACAATTTATCTTTTTTCTTGGAGCGGTACGTTACTGTGTGAAAGAAACGTATAATTACGTTTTGTTACTTGTCAAGTCTTAAACTTCCATCAATAAAAAAATGAAATTAGATCATCATAAGTCAGAGAGTGCGCCAAATTTCCCATCTTCCCTCCAAAATGTAAGGCTTTTTCAACAAGATTTTGTGATTCTATTCCACATTGAAGTCGTCTTCCACATTGAACTCGAATGAGAGAAAGGAAGAGAGTGAGGAAATTCAGTTGTTAACTAAACAATAAGAAGTATGCAACCCTAACCCTAACTTGAGAGGAAATCGATGGCGCTAGTTATGAGGACAAAAAACGTGACAAATGCAAAGGGTAAACGTGAAAGCATCAAAAGGAAGAGAGAACCCGAAGTAATTGAAGCGGGGAATGAGAAGGAGTTGAAAAATTCGGCGTAGGGTGAAAAACAGATTAAGAAGGAATCGAAGAAGAAGACACATGACCGGAGTTACATGACAGAACAATGGGAGGTAAGTATTGAAGTTAAGTGTTTGATAGTTTTAGGCAATAATTTTGGATCTTGTCAACACAAATATGTGGATGGAAGTTTAAGAACTCTATCCTGACCCAACTAAGTGGTGAATTTTAGAAGTTGAATTTTAATGGACAGAAGAGAGAGGAGAAGAAATGTTTTTGTATAAATTGAATCATGGGATGTGTATCATGTTTGGTTTAGTCTTGAATGTGAGAAGTCGTGTGTTGTGGTGAATATGTTGTGTACATGTAGTGATAATGTGTGGCACATAGATTGCATGAATTAGGTTTGAGTCTATCGTGATATAGGAGGGTTTGAATCAAGTTAATGTTAATGTCCAAGAATTTTTATGTTTCATCCCTATTGAAAACATCTTGCAAAGATGAAAATATCGAAGTACATGTATTGACAGATTTTGCTTAGGCTTAGAGTAAAGCATGAGCATGTAATATTTTGTTTTAGATGTTGTTGTTATCATGCGGAGAAAACATAATATGGTTAAGATATGTGTTTAATTGTAGAATTGTATAATTTGATACAGGTTACATATAAGTATGGTAGGGAGGTGCAATTTTATGGAAGAATAAACCAAAATTCGAGGATATTGTATCTAACTATGATTGAGGACAAGATGACGCCAACTGATTGACAAAGGATATTAGATGGCCCCTTTCGGACAACAGTAAAGTTGATGAAGTCAGTTAAATTGTCTTCCTAGTTGATGTAGTACATGCTCTTCAAGCAAGTTGTATGTAAGAAGAATTGAGAGACTTGTTATGCAATAGGGGGCAAATGTTGTCGATCTTCCCTAAAGGAATTTAGGTTGATTACCATACTTAACTGTGACATTCCATTGGAGGAGGAAATAGAATATGACTAGCATGCAATGATGGAATTTTATGGAGTGAAGACTCAAACATAACTCAACTCTAGACAAAATTCTCAAAAGCCCGTGATGACAATACCTTCAAATACAAGATGACGTTGTTGCTAATAGATGAGGGAGTTCTATTAGGTAGAGATAAGAAGAGGCATATATAATCAAACCATGTGAAGCTCCTGAAAAACATGGATCGATTCAGAAGGTACCCTTGGGGCAGGATGGCGTATATGGACCTGCACAGGAGCCTAAAAGACAGTTTGGACACTAGAATGGAGTCCATGGAATTGGCACTAATCATAGCGAAAAATCTAAGAGTAGGTTTACACCATCAAGGGTTTGCCGTCGATGTTTCAAGTAAACATATTAAAAGCATTATATTGAATTAAGTATTTAATATGATAATTTTAATTTAATAGTTGTGTTGATGTAATGTTATTGCATAGGTTTGGATGTATGGAGTAATTCCACACATTGACTTGGATTTTGGATCTTTGGTGGATGGTTATGCCATGCCATGTTGTGCTAGATGTGTTTCTAAAGGTAGAGCGGAGAAAGAGGCAGTGGTGTCCGCTCTAGAGGGGGAGTTTGAGGTTCGAACAGTTTTGTTGGAGGAGGAATGAGAGAATTTAGGGGGAAGTTGTTATTTCCCTGCATGAGGGAGAGATGAATTATTTGTCAAAGTTGCAAAGAATGCTGAGAAGAGGAATACAAAAGGCAAAGGTAAGAAGAGAATGGTTGTCAACTTTGTGGATTGCAAGAAGGATAGTGTTTGAGGGTAAAGAGGTATGTGTGCCTTAAATGAATTTGTCGAGAGGTTGAACCGTATCGAAGAGGGGTTGAAGAATCTCATGATTAAGGTGATAGAGAAACATAATGTTGAACAAACATCCAATAAATCAGTTGAGAAAGAGGTGCAAGGGAAATATCTCATGAAGAAGAGTTTTGACGAGGAAGAGGTATGCTTCTAAATTTTAATTTTGTGCACATTGCGAGGTCGGTAGAGATAGGCAAGGAACATGTCAATAGGTCATGGCATGCACAATTGTGTGCAATGATTCTAACTTTGTTTAGGATATATAGGTCATATTTAACTATAATTTGGTCAGGACTAGTGATTCTAAGGAGTCTACTGACTCTGAGGCAACTCTGAAAGATGATGCTACTACTGTTGATAGTAGGGCCAGGGCTGAGCAACCTTTATATAATGAGTCTGATGAAGCATGGGATAAAACTGTGAAACAAGCAGGTCAATCAATATCATTACCATCATTCGAAACAAGACGAGTGATGAAAGACATATTTGGAGATGTGGTCGGAGTTGTGGAAGCACATACCAATTTCACAGTTTCAATAAGGGTGTTTAGTTTAATGCATGGTGTACTATGAGTTTAATTTACTTATATAAGTTGAACTAAATTTATGGTTGTAGATGGTAGGATGTTAGTGAACCCGTGTTTATAAGTGAAGACAAAGGCAATGTTGGAGACATGAAGGCCCTTGATGAAGCAGCTGCGTCAGAAGGAAACATATTGCATGTTCTGTTAGAAGCTGCTAATCGCGGTGAGGTGCAAGTGAAGATTCTCATCGAGGATGCTGCTGTCAAAGTGGATGGTGGACAGGTGGAGGCAATTGAAATGATCATGGTCGTTGTTACAAAATTAGGAACAAAAGAAGATGTACCGATGGAGGTCCAAGCAACAAAGGAAAAAGGCATTCAGGAAGCCAAAGAGATGGAAGAGGTAGCAGTGGAAAATTGGCAAGAGGGAAGTAAAACTGGAGAACAAATGCTTGGATTTGAGGGTGATGCTGCTTGAAAAAGATGGGGAAGGTGCGGTAGCAAATGTGGAAGAAGATGGAGATAAGGTGAAGAACGCCGGGATAAAGAGGAACGAGAGAGCTGGAACAACCGGTCCATTAGAAAAAAAGGGTTATGTTTAAGCGCAAGACAAAGCGTGGTGTACAGAGTACAACATTGACAATGCATGCCGATGAACAAAAATATGCGAGGAAGATCACAAAGAATACCACGGTTAAGAGCATTATGGAATAACTATAATGGATGAAGGCAAATGCAGACATGTAAGTACCTTATTTCCTTACATAAATAAAAGTTCTCAACAACTAATTTGTGGCATTTGATTTATAATGTTGATTTCATGCAATTATGTCCCAACTCTTAGTGTCGTAGGTCAACTTCGGTTACGGTCTTGAAACATATTTTTATGATAAGTTGTTGGCACCTAAAGAGTGGTTGCATTATCGTGTAAGATGTGATGCGAAATATATGTGCATATGCTAAAGTATGATATTGTGTAGATTAGGTACGATTGTTGACAATATATTATTTAACCTTTCACAACAAATGGATGAAGTGTTGTTCCTGCTGCGTGGTGTAGTGAATGGAAACGACAACTTCAAGAAGGTCGGGATAGTGGACACGGTTTGGATCCACTACATGAAAAAAATGTTGGCAACCCATTGGGATAATGATATACCATGTGATCTATTAGAATGTTTGCACAAGTATTTGGTTTGGGAGAAGCGGGACGTTAATGGTAAAAGATGGGAGGAGATTGACTTTATATATATGCCATACAACATTGAGAACAAACACTAGGTTGCTCTACAAATTTACCTCCCTAATTGGTGTGAGGATGTTTATGATTCAACCCCGAATCTGTAAACTGATGTTGAGTTAGAAACCGTGGTCTAGCCATCGACGAATATGCTCCCATTGTTGTTCGAGAAATTCGATCCGTGGGCGACCAAATCTGCGAGTCAACTTGAGGAACATTTGAAGTTCAATCATATTGGTGGCATGAAACCAAATAAGCATGGGTAAGTGGGTAACGATAAGATCTGTATTGTTCATCGTGTTTTATTGTTTTCGAAATGAGTGCTTATGGTATCTTACATGTTTTGTAGGGGGGAATGTGGCATGTATACCCACAAATACATTGAATGTCTAAGTATTTCAAGACTCAATGTGAGTGGTCTTTCGGACAAATTTGTTTATGGACACAAGAAACACATGGCACATTGTGTATTCAACTGAATCTGGAAGGATTAGTGCAAGCAAGGTGGTTGATTGAGGATGAACTATTTTAATTAAGTGTATGGGTTTTCGTAAGTTAAGGTGTATTGTATTCATATTAAGTTATGTTGTACTTGATTTGTAAAAGGTTGTTGCATAGGATAAATCTGAAATGGATGTGCATGGCACTCATTTGGACGAATGTACGTTATTGCATTATGGTGTTTATTTGTGGTTTGAACCCCAGATTTGTAGCTGGAGGTCATTTACAATTAAAAAATGTTTTACAGAAAGTGGAGGTAAGAATGTGGTTTGGTACAAATATTTGGCTAATTACCGTATTGGCACCATGTGGTAGCTAGAAGAATAACCTTACGTAAAACGAGTAAAAAGGCCACATCGGTTGGGTTAGACATGGTAATAGTAAGATTGAATATAACTGAATACTGACCGGAGAATAATGTTATCCTAATCGTAGAAACAGATTCATAAAGAAATATGAAACTTGGTTACAAATGAACATGCTCATTTGAAAAAGGTTGGATGTCGCGATGGGAAAATTATGTGTCATTCTGATACGCTCTACTTTATAGTGCGTAACTAGGAGCTGTTACTAGGATCTTAGGTACCATTTATGTGTGTTTAGGACACAATATAGGAGAATGGAGTTTTGGAGAAGAAGTGTTGATTTGGTGGTTTTGAGTGCTTAAATGAAGACTTAAAGAGTTGAAGGTGAAACCACAAGAGAAGACCACAAGCGAGAAGCTGAAGATCGCAACAAAGGCAAAATCGCGGGCGCGGAAGAGATGCAGCGGTCGCGGATTCACTCCAGAAGCAGCGAGAGCATCAGAGACCAAACCGCTGTCGCAGTTACTGTTCATACGCGGAGCCAAGAGCGTTTCGGGATTTTCTCGTCCGAGATCTTTTGTTTACTTTATTTCCTTTATTTTTATTTCTTTTATTCCGGTTATTATAGTTTAGGTTATTTTTATTATTATCTTTTTAGATTAGGGTTTGCTAGGTTTTTCATTATCATTAGTTAGCAGCCTTTTCATAAAACACAAAAACACTTTATCGTTCAGTTTTTCCCTTAGAGTTTTTATGCTTTGAAGACTATGAAGAACTAAGAAACATTTGCTTAGTCTGATGATTGAAGCCTTCGTTTGTATTTGGTTGTGAGATTATAACTCTATTTCCTTTCCTTTGATTATATCAATTCTCTTTGTGCTTCATCCCATTGATTCTTGCTGATTTGACTAGTCGATATTAGTGATTGTCTATTGCTAGGGTTTGGATATTTCTAGCTGAAATCCCTTATCTTGTGTAGCAACCACGATTTACAGGAACTAGTTATGAATGTTTATTGTGAAGAGAATTGATTACATGTCGAGTACTGACTAGTTGTTAAGTATTGCATGTATCCTGCTTAATTCCTATGCTTACTGCTGCCGTTAGATTGAATCTTGATAGTTTCTTGATGGTTTAATGATAAGTATTTTCAGGGCTAGTTGACCTGTCTATATACATAAGATCGGAATAGGAATATTCATTGGTAGGAATTGGAGATAATCTAGGACCAACCAATCAAACTAAGTGTGGATATTTGTCTAGCTAAGTTACTTCTCATCCATTGATTACATCTTTTGCTTTGATTTCCATTCTTACTTGTTACAAACCAAAATCCCCCCTTTTGTTACTATTGACATACAACCTTTGCACTTAGGAAGATTGCTTACCTCCCTATGGGATTCGACCCTTACTTGCCTGCTATACTTAGTTAGGTTTTTAGGGATTCTTTGATAGGCATCACGACTTTAGCCTCATCAAATTTGGCGCTGTTGCCGGGGAGGCAAAGTTTCAATTTTTCTTTTTGTTTGTTTGTGTGCCAACTATTGTGTGGACCTATCTTATGGTCCACACCCGTGCTACTAACTCTCCTACTTTACATCTTGATCCAGAAATCGAGCGAACACTTTCCAGGAACCGTAGAGAAGTTCGTGAGCAACTCGAGATGGCTGAGGAACAGACTTTGAGGCAGTTGACTGCACCGAATCTAGAGCAGCAGCCGCTTGCTGTGCAATTTCCGGAGTTGGCAGATGGCGTGAATTTTGAGCTCAAATCTGGGTTGATTCACTTACTACCCCACTTCCATGGGATGAGTGGAGAAGACCCCAACAAACATCTCTCTGAATTCCACGATGTCTGCAGCAACATGAAGCCCATGAACATTACTGAGGACTAGATCAAGCTGAGGGCCTTTCCTTTCTCTCTAAAGGATGCGGCCAATGATTGGTTCTATTATATATTTGGCCCCAAGAAGCATAGATACATGGGCGAAGATGAAGAAAGCCTTCCTGGAAAAGTACTTCCCTACAACGAAGCTCAATAGCTTGAAGAGAAACATCAGCAACATCGAGCATCATGCTACTGAGACGTTGTATGAGTACTACGAGAGATTCAAGAGGTTGATTTCAAGCTGTCCATACCATGGTTATTCTGACCAAGACCTCGTGCTATATTTGTATGGTGGACTTCTTGATGATGAGCGAAGAATGGTGAACGCAACCTGTGGTGGTAATATTCTGAACAAGACGCCGGCTGCAGCATTTGAGATATTCTTTGAGCTATCTGAGGGCTCAAGACAGTTTAGCAAGAGTGAGAGCGCTCAAGCAGTTAACGCCGCAGATTCTCAGCCATCATCCTCACTACTTTCTGAGATGGCTGAGATGAAGGAGATGATGAGGCGTTTCATGATGAAAGGTGGACCGCAGCAGGTTAAGTCCTGCGGAATATGCTATGACACGATGCACCCCATAGATGCGTGTCTAACGCTGTAGGAGCCCACAGTTTAGGTAAAGGCCATGGGAGATTTCGGACCTCCAAGGCCAAGATATGACCCATACTCCAACACCTACAATCCAGGGTGGAGAGATCATCCTAATTTGAGGTACGGGAACCAACAAAATCCTCCTCAGGGTCGTTATGACCAAGAGTTCCATCCGAGGCCGCAACAGTTTCCACCACGCCAACAACAATTTCAGCAGCCTGGAGGTCAACAACAATTTAGAGCACAATATGACCCTAGACCTCAAGGCCAAAGTTCCAGTTCGTCTATGTCTGTTGACGACCAGATTAAGTCTCTTGCGCAATGCATGACTGGTATTACTCAGACGGTGTCCACCATGCAGAACAACATGATACAATTTCAGCATGAGACCAAGTCTAGACCTGTGCAAATGCGGGCCGGCCCGGCCCGCCCGCTAGGAATTACGGGCCCAGATAAGGATTCCGGCCCGTACGGGTAAGCGGGCCGGGTACGATAATCGAGTTAAGCCCGTACGGGCCGCTCGGCCCGGCCCGCGGCCCGTATATAATTTAAATTATATAAAAATAAAATATATTTACCAATTACCCTCCATCTGCTCTAAAGTCTCTAACCTAATTTCCCTTCCTCTCGTTACCAGTTACCACGCCTCCATCTCTTGTCCCGATTCACCTCACGGTCCTCACCACGCCTCCATCTCCTCTCCCGAGTCGACCTCCGACCAGGCGACCATCTCCAGTCTCTCCGCCTCTCCGACCAGGCAACCTCCGACCAGGCGACCACTGACACGCCTCCAGTCTCTCCACCTCCAGTCGACCATCTCCAGTCTCTCCGCCTCTCCGACCAGGCGACCACTGACCTGCCTCCGACCAGGCAACCACAAGCGATTGACTCCTCTATGTCTCTCGCATTTTCCGACCGACCCGCCTCCGACCAGCCATCTCCGATTCTCCGGTTAGTTTCTCCCTCGTCTGATAGTTTAATTTCTATACTTGATTTGTTTCGGTTTGTGTTTGTTTCATGTCCTGACCTCGTTTTTGTGTTGACTGTTGTGCTGATGCGTTGTTGTGCTCTCAATTCTTTCACTTTGTTATTGATGTTGTTCACTTGTTCCTTTGTTTCATGTCCTATATGTGAGTTTTAATTATAAATGTGTAGATCTGATTTGTTACTGATGAAGTGATGAGTTGTAATTTTGTTAAATAAATTCAGAGTTGTAATTATAATTTTTGTGTGATGTGTAGATCTGATTTGTTATAGAAGTGATGAAGTGATGTGTAGATCTGATTTTTTGTGTGATGTGTAGATTTAAGCCAAATAGTAAAAACGGGCTGCCCGGCCCGGACTTGCGGGCGGGTACGGTTAGTTGTCCGGGCCCGACAAACGGGCCTGGCCCGGCCCGTACCCGTAAAAACGGGCTTAAAATTTGCTCCTGGCCCGGCCCGGACCCGTGTTTGTACAAGTCTAACCAAGTCCAATATTCAGAACTTGGAGAAGCAGGTTGGACAGATCTCTCTAGCTGTGAGCAAACTGGAAGCTAGGGATGCGCGTAAACTCCTGTCACAGACAGAATTGAATCCAGTGCAGAACGTCAGTGCAATGACGCTAAGGAGTGTAACGCAATGGAATGAAGTGATGGAGACAACAAAGGAGAAACCGCGACCGCGGGTTGAAAACTACGACCGCGGGTTGAAACCCGAAGGACGAAGGACGAACAGCGCCAAAAGGACGAACAGCGAAGAATGAAGTGATGGAGACAACAAGACGAAAACCCGAAGGACGAACAGCGCCAAAATCCGCGACCGCGGTAGATTTTCCGCAACTGCGGATTTGCCCCAGAGAAGCCAGAAACTTCAGAAGACAATCCGCGACCGCGGATTCGTCACTAGCGACCCAGAACCTACAGATGCTGAACCGCGACCCCGGGTCCCAAACCACGATCACGGTTTCCCTGATGACGTCCAATACGATTACGTTCGTCCATATTTCCTCCACTCGGTTCGCTGAAGCCACCCGCGCCCTTCCTTGAGGCATTGAAGGACACCAGAAGGCCGGAAAACGACAAGGAGATCTTCGAGACTTTCAGTAATTGCAAGGTAAATATTCCTTTGATCACGCTGGTTAAGAGCATTCCTCGTTATGCAAATTTTTTGAAAGAATTATGCAAGATTAAGAGGAAGACAAAAGAGAAAGTGAAGAAGAAGGTCCAGGTGAATGAGAATGTATCCGCTATATTGCAAAATCGGATGCCCAAGAAGTGTAGTGACCCAGGCATGTTTAGCATTCCTTGCAAGATTGGTGACACCACGTTCGATAAAGCCATGCTGGATTTGGGTGCATCTATAAATGTGTTGTCTCTCTCGCTATATGAATCTTTAGGGCTTGGACCATTGCATGAGACTGGGACGGTGATTCAATTGGCGGATATGTCTACTGTGTATCCCAAAGGAGTCGTGCAAGATGTTCTGGTAGAGGTCGATAAGCTGATTTTCCCTGCTGACTTCTTTGTCATGGATACGATACAAGACAAGCATGCAGCCCCTATGATGTTGGGTAGGCCGTTTATGAAAACGGCGAATACAAAGATTGATGTGAGTAGTGGTTCACTCACCATGGAGTTTGATGGGGTGAGGGTCGAGTACAACATTGATGTTGCAAAGAGACACCCTCCTGATTGTGATCCCAAGTGTTCGGTTGATGTGAGCAACCCAAGTTGATCCGAAGGGCACCATATCGAGCCACGACACTAACCAAGGCGCTGCTCGTGAGGCAACCCGAGGTATGTAATTCTTTTCATGTCTTTTCTTTTCAAGTTTTATTCATGTTTTTTTGGTTTAGACTAAAACACAGGTGGGAGTTCGAAGACGGTGTTTGCCTCGCAGCAGACGCGATACCGCGACCGCGGAAAATTTTCTGCAACCGCGGTTTGACCACTGTAAGTCCCCTCATCTGGAAAAAAAAATTAATCTAAAAATAAATAAATAAATAAAATTTGAAGATATCGCGACCGCGGCCTTAAAACCGCGATCGCGGCCTTAAAACCGCGATCGCGGCCCAATTGTCCGACTTTTACTATGAGAGACGGCGCGCATCATGCTGCCAACGAGAAGACATTAGCCCGACATTTTTATTTGGCACCGATGATGGCCCGACATTAGACAACTGATGAGGAGTAGCTCCAGAGCCAACTGGATATACGATGATTGATATGGAGCGATAGAGCCCGCTACACGATCACACTAGGGCTCTAAATCTGTGTTCGTTGAAGGCCCGTGCAACCCCATTTCTTTGATGTGCCACTTCACCTTATAGTGGATCTTTTTGGTTGCATGTGGAATTTGATTGAGTAGGACCGCCGCAACACCAGAGACTTGTGGTTTCAACGATTGACCGCCAGCACCAACGTCCAAGTCCAGGCCACTTCGGCGACGGTCGTGAGTACTTTTCTACCTTCCCCTGTGCTTCATCTTTTAGTCTTTCATTCCATTGAGGACAATGCAATATTTAAGCATGGGGGAGTGATCTATACTTGCTAGTTGTCTGAATAAAAAATTTGAAAAAGTCAAAAATATGAAAAAAGACAAAACAGAAAAATCTTGGGGTAAGTCAAAAACCTGAAAGGGCGGATTAGGCAATAAGCATGTGGTTTGGACCAGCATTAGGCTGGGGTAATAAGAGGTCAAGAGTGATGTGAGTTTTGTGAGCCCGTCTATAGAAAAATGAAATGAGTGGCTTGGTGAAAACCCGAAAGGGCGCCTTGGCAAAATGAGTGAAAAGAAGAAGAGTGCTTATTAGGATTCCTCATTTTTCCTGGCGTGGTGACATAAGAAGAGGTGGTATAAGGAGGATTCAGGTAGATCACTTTGGGAGGTATAAGAAGATAGATTGGAGCTAGGATTAGATGGTCATTTTCACTCTATGGTGTTCGGGTTAAGCTTGGGAGAAGTACTCTGCTTTCCTTTAGACTTGTATGTTGTGTTGATGTGTTGGTGCCTTGGAGATTCATGAGTAGGTATGGTTCTTAGTGGAGAGTTTTGCTGTGCTTCCTGAGACCTTGGATATTTCATTGGAGGAGTAGGTTTCTATTAGCTTACTCGAGGACGAGCAAGGTCTAAGCATGGGGGAATTCGATACGCTCTACTTTGTAGTGCATAACTAGGAGTTGTTACTAGGATATTAGGTACCATTTATGTGTGTTTAAGACACAATATAGGAGAATGGAGTTTTGGAGAAGAAGTGTTGATTTGGTGGTTTTGAGTGCTTAAATGAAGACTTAAGGAGTTGAAGGCGAAACCACAAGAGAAGACCGTGATAGATGCTAAAATCGTGATGCCCAATCAAAGTAAATCCTTAAAAACCTAACTAAGTATAGTAGGCAAGTAAGGGTCAAATCCCACAGAGAGGAGGTAATCTTTCTAAGTGCACAAGTGTATGTCAAAGGTAACAAGGGGGGGGGGGGGGTTGTTGGTTTGTTTGCAAATAACAAATTAAATCAAAACAAAGGCTGTAATCAATTAGGAAAAAGTACTTAGCGAGACAAATATACATCATTCATTTGATTGATTGATCCTAGATTATCTCTATTCCTTCCTATGAATATTCTTGTCCCTATTCTGAAATAGTTACCAGTCCAACTAGTCCTGGCAACCCTAACTATCGAACGCACATAAAAACTATCAAGATTTAGAACAATAGCAGCAAGAAGCATATGAATTAACCAGGATACATGCAACACCACAACTCACAGCATTTAACACAATCAATTCTCTTTCATAATAAACTAGTCCAACTAGTCCTAGAATATCATGTTTGCTACACAAGATAGGGATTTCAACTCGAAATATCCAAACCCTAGCAATAGACAATTACTAATATCAACTAGGTGATCAATCCAATCAAATCAGCAAGAATCAATAGGAATAAGCTCAATAGAAAAGATATAATCAAAAGGAATAGGAATAGAATTATAACCTCACAATCATATATCAAAAGAAGGCTTCAATCGTCGGACTAAGCAAAGGTTGCTTAGTTCTTCATAGTCTTGAAATAAAAACTCAAAGGGAAAAACAATACTGAATAATAGTCTGAATCCTGAAAGGAGGCTCTAGGAACTAGGTTAAATAACCTAGCCAAAACCCTAAAAACTAAAGATAACAAACACAATCTAAAAGGAAATAAAATAACTAATCGGAATAAAAGAAATAAAAGAAAAAGGAAATAAAAGTAAAAAACAAATCTTCGGACGAAGTCTTTGGGGCGTCTGATAACGTGTTTTCCGTGACCGCGTAGGATTTTCCGTGACCGCGGCTTGATGATCCGCGACCGCGAATTCTTCACTGTTGTTCTTCTTCACCTCTTTCTTCAGCTCTTCCTTCGTCTTCTCTAGTGGCTTTCTTTTTCATCTTCATAATCTTCATTTAAGCTTCTTCAAACCACCATAATCATACTTCTTCTCCTCAACTCCATACTCCACAATAATGCTCTAAACACATTCAAATGGTACCCAAAACACCGGTAATAACTCCTAGTTAAACCCTACAAGTTAGCACTGATCAAATTCCCCCATGCTTAAACCTTGCTTGTCCTCGAGTAAGCTAATATAAACCTACTCCTCCAATCAAATCTCCAAGGTCTTAGGAAGCACAGAAAAATCATCTCCACTAAGAATTGCACCTAAACATGAATCTCCAAGGCACCAACACAATACGCACAACACATAACACATACAAGCTTAAAGGAAAGTAGAGTACTTTCCCCAAGCTTATCCTGAACACCATAGAGTGAAAGTAACCATCTAATCCTAGCCTCCATCTATCTTCTTATACCTCCCAGAGTGACCTACCCGAATCCTCCTTATAACTCCTCTTCTTATGTCACCACGCCAGGAAAAATGAGGAATCCTAATAATCACTCTTCTTCTTTTCACACATTTTGTCAAGGCGCCCTTTCGGGTTTTCACCAAGCCACTCATTTCATTTTTCAATAGATGGGCTCACATAAACTCACATCACTCTTGACCAATTATTACCCCAGCATAATGCTGGTCCAAGCCACCTGCTTATTACCTAAGCCGCCCTCTCAGGTTTTCGACTTATCATAGGGTTTATTTTTGTCTTTTTTCAATATTTTTGACTTTTTTCTTTTTCTTCCTCAGACGACTAGCAAGTATAGAACACTCTCCTATGCTTAAATATTGCATTGTCCTCAATGTAATGAAAGACAAAAAAATGAAGCACAGGGAAAGGCATTAAATAACTCACAACCGTCGCCGAGTTGGCTTGGACTTGGAAGTTGTTGCTGACAGTCTATCAATAAAAGCACAAGTCGCTGGTGTTGTGCGAGTCTTCAAACACACTCCATCGTGCAACCAAATATATCCACTGTAAGGTGTAGTGGATATCAAAGAAGCGGGGTTGCACGACCTTCAATGAACACATAATGGAGCCCAGATGTAATCGTGTTGTGGGCTCTGGTGGTCCTCTTCAATAGCTGTCGAATGTCGGGCCATCATCGGTGCCAAATAAAACTGTGGGGCGAATGTCTCCTCCTTGGCAGCATGATGCGCACCACCTCTCGTAGTAGAACTCGGACAGCTGGGCCTTCGGTAGAACTTTTTTTTAGGTTTAGGAGACTTACAGTGACATTTCCGCGATCGCAGATGATTTTTCCGCGCCCGCAGAAATGTTATTGGTGCGAGGTTGACACCGTATTCAATTTAGGCCTCGGGTCTCCTACCTGCAGGTTAGTCTAAAAACAAAACAAAAACAAAACAAAAAACAAAACAAAACAATAACAAAAATTACATGAAAACGAAAAGACATGAAAAGAAATACATACCTCGAGTTGCCTCCCGAGCAGCGCCTTAGTTATCGTCGTGGCTCGACTTGGTGCTCTCACACTCAACTTGGGTTGCTCACATCAATCGAACACTCGGGGTTACCATCAGGAGGGTGCCTCTTTGCATCGTCGATGTTGAATCCGACCCTCACCCCGTCAAACTCCATTGTGAGTGAACCGCTGCTCACATCAATTTTTGTACCTGCCGTGTTCATGAACGACCTTCCCAGCATCACATGGACTGCGTTTTGGTCTTGCCCCGTATCCATCACAAAGAAGTCCGCAAGGAAAATCAGCTTGTCAACCTCTACCATCACATCCTGCACCACTCCTTTTGGATACACATAGGAATTGTCCGCTAGCTGGATCACAATCCCCGTCTTCTCTAATGACCCGACCTCTAAAGACTCGTACAGCGAAAAAGGCAAAACATTGATAGAGGCACCCAAATCCAACATGGCTTTTTCAAACATGGTGCCCCCTATCTTGCAGGGAATAGTGAACATGCCCGGATCACTGTATTTCTTGGGCAACCGCTTTTGCAGCATAGCGGATACATTCTCACTGACTTTGACCTTCTTTTTCTCCTTCACCGCTTTCTTTCTCTTTATTTGGTACAACTCCTTCAAAAACTTGGCATAACGAGGGATACTTTTAACTAGTTTTATCAAAGGAATATTTACCTCGTAGTTGCTAAAGGTCTCAAATAATTCTTTGTCGTTCTCCACCCTTCTGGTGTCCTTCAGCGCCTCGGGAAAGGGATCGGGAGGCTTCAATGTACTGAGCGGAGGGAAGTTGGGTCGCACATAAGCATCATAGACGTCTTCGAGAGGGTCTGGGGCTCCAGGGACTTTTCCGTGGTCGCGGACATCTTTGATCATATCCTCTTCAGCAGAAACTTTTCCGCGATCGCGGAAATCTGTCTGCGGTCGCGGAAAAACGCCGATTTTTCCCTCGTCTCCAGGAGTAATTTTGCGCTCGCAGCCTTCTTCTCCGCGGTCGCGGAAAACTTTTTGTTTGCCCCGACCTTCGTCCTTAGCGTCATGGCACATACGTTCTCCCTCGGGTTTACTACCGTTTGAGATGGTAGTTTTCCCAAGTCTCGGGCTTCCAGCTTGCTCACTGCGATGGAGATTTGTCCAACTTGCGTCTCCAAGTTCTGAATACTAGACCGCAAGTCTTGATTTTGTTGGACCATGGTGTTGGCCAACGTTGTCATATTTTGTGTGAGAGTCTCCTGGTGTCGGACCACATCTCGAATTTGTGACACCATGGTGTTCACAGTGCCAGCCAACGTCGATACGCTCTGGGTGAGGGATTTGATCATGTCATCACCGGACATAAATGAACTTGAGCCTTGGCCTTGAGGTCTTTGGTCATATAGAGCTCGAAATTGTTGTTGTTGACCCCCAGGCTGCTGATATTGTTGTGGGCACGGTAGGAACTGTGGTGGCCTCTGTTGATACTCTTGATTTTCCTGGCCTTGAGGAGTACTCTGCTGATTTCCGTATCTCAAATTGGGGTGATCTCTACACCCTGGATTGTAGGTGTTGGAGTACGGGTCATATCTCGGTCTAGAAGGACCGAATCCTCCAATAGCATTCACCTCAGCAGTGGGTTCCTGCAGCGTGGGACATGCATCAGTAGGATGCATCGTGTCATAGCATATCCCACAAGACTTGACTTGCTGCTGGCCACCCTTCATCATGTATCTCCTCATCATGTCCTTCATCTCAGCCATCTTAGAGAGTAGTGAGGATGATGGATGAGAGTCTGTAGCCTTGACTGATTGGGCGTTCGCCCTCTTGCTGAACTGTCTTGAGCCCTCAGATAGCTCAAAGAATACCTCAAAAGCTGCAGCAGGCGTCTTGTTCAAAATATTTCCTCCACAGGCTGCATTCACCATCCGACGCTCCTCGTCAAGAAGTCCTTCGTACAAATAAAGTACGAGGTCTTGTTCTGAATACCCATGGTAGGGACAACTAGAGATCAACCTCTTGAACCTCTCGTAGTACTCGTACAATGTCTCAGCAGCCTGTTGTTCAATATTGTTGATGTTCCTCTTCAGGCTGTTGAGCTTGGTCGCAGGGAAGTACTTCTCCAGGAAGGCTTTCTTCATCCTAGCCCATGTATCAATGCTTCCTGGGGCCAAATAGTAGAACCAATCATTGGCCGAATCCTTTAGAGAGAAAGGAAAGGCCCTCAGCTTGATCTGATCCTCAGTAATGTTCCTGGGCTTCATACTGCTGCAAACAACGTGGAATTCAAACAGGTGCTTGTTGGGGTCTTCTCCACTCATCCCATGGAAGTGGGGTAGTAAATGGATTAGCCCAGATTTGAGCTCAAAATTCACGCCATCCGCCAGCTCAGGGAACTGCACAGCCAGCGGTTGCTGTTGCAGATTTGGGGCAGTCAACTGCCTCAACGTCGGTGCTTCTTCAGCCATCGCGAGTTGCGTGCGGGCTGTTGTACGATTTCTGGAAATTGTTCTTTCAATTTCTGTATCAAAATCCAAAAGTGGAGAGTCAGTAGCACGGGTGTGGACCATAAGATAGGTCCACACAAAAGTTGGCACACAAACACACACAAAGAAAAATTAAAACTTGCCTCCCCGGCAATGGCACCAATTTGATAGATGCTAAAATCGTGATGCCCAATCAAAGTAAATCCTTAAAAACCTAACTAAGTATAGTAGGCAAGCAAGGGTCGAATCCCACATGGAAGAGGTAATCTTTCTAAGTGCACAAGTGTATGTCAAAGGTAACAAGGGGGGGGGGGGGGGGGGGGGGTTGTTGGTTTGTTTGCAAATAACAAATTAAATCAAAACAAAGGTTGTAATCAATTGGGAAAAATTACTTAGCCAGACAAATATCCACCATTCATTTGATTGATTGATCCTAGATTATCTCTATTCCTTCCTATGAATATTCCTGTCCCTATTCTGAAATAGTTACCAGTCCAACTAGTCCTGGCAACCCTAACTATCGAACGCACAAGAAACTATCAAGATTTAGAACAATAGTAGCAAGAAGCATAAGAATTAACCAGGATACATACAACACCACAACTCGCAGCATTTAACACATAATTAATTCTCTTTCATAATAAACTAGTCCAACTAGTCCTAGAATATCATGTTTGCTACACAAGATAAGGGATTTCAACTCGAAATATCCAAACCCTAGCAATAGACAATTACTAATATCAACTAGGTGATCAATTCAGTCAAATCAATAAGAATTAATAGGAATAAGCTCAAGAGAAAAGATATAATCAAAAGGAATAGAAATAGAATTATAACCTCACAATCATATATCAAAAGAAGGCTTCAATCGTCGGACTAAGTAAAGGTTGTTTAGTTCTTCATAGTCTTGAAATAAAAACTCAAAGGGAAAAACAATGCTGAATAATAGTCTGAATCCTGAAAGGAGGCTCTAGGAACTAGGTTAAATAACCTAGCCAAAACCCCCAAAACTAAAGATATCAAACACAATCTAAAAGGAAATAAAATAACTAATCGGAATAAAAGAAATAAAAGAAAAAGGAAATAAAAGTAAAAAACAAATCTTCGGACGAAGTCTTTGGCGTGTCTGATAACGTATTTTCCGCGACCGCGGAAAAGTCTCTGTAAAGGTCTCGCTGTTTGGGATTTTTCCGCGACCGCGGCTTGATGATCCGCGATCGCGGATTCTTCATTGTTGTTCTTCTTCGCCTCTTTCTTCAGCTCTTCCATCGTCTTCTCTAGTGGCTTTCTCCTCCATCTTCATTTAAGCTTCTTCAAACCACCATAATCATACTTCTTCTCCTCAACTCCATACTCCACAATAACGCTCTAAACACATCCAAATGGTACCCAAAACACCGGTAACAACTCCTAGTTAAACCCTACAAGGTAGTGCTGATTAGACCGCAAGAGAGAAGCTGAAGATCGCAACAGAGGCAAAACCGCGGGCGCGGAAGAGATGCCGTGGTCGCGGATTCACGCCAGAAGCAGCGAGAGCATCAGAGACCAAACCGCGGTCGCGGTTACTGTTCATACGCGGAGCCAAGAGCGTTTCGGGATTTTCTCGTCCGAGATCTTTTGTTTACTTTATTTTATTTTATTTTATTCTGGTTATTATATTTTAGGTTATTTTTATTATTATCTTTTTAGATTAGGGTTTGCTAGGTTTTTCATATTCATTAGTTAGCAGCCTTTTCATAAAACACGAAAACACTTTATCGTTCAGTTTTTCCCTTAGAGTTTTTATGCTTTGAAGACTATGAAGAACTAAGCAACCTTTGCTTAGTTCGACGATTAAAGCCTTCGTTTGTATTTGGTTGTGAGATTATAACTCTATTTCCTTTCCTTGATTATATCAATTCTCTTTGTGCTTCATCCCATTGATTCTTGCTGATTTGACTAGTCTAATCATCTAGTCGATATTAGTGATTGTCTATTGCTAGGGTTTGGATATTTCTAGTTGAAATCCCTTATCTTGTGTAGCAACCACGATTTACAGGAACTAGTTGTGAATGTTTATTGTGAAGAGAATTGATTACATATCGAGTACTGACTAGTTGTTAAGTATTGCATGTATTCTGCTTAATTCCTATGCTTACTGCTGCTATTAGATTGAATCTTGATAGTTACTTGATTGTTTAATGATAAGTATTTTCAGGGCTAGTTGACCTGTCTATATACATAAGATCGGAATAGGAATATTCATTGGTAGGAATTGGAGATAATCTAGGATCAACCAATCAAACTAAGTGTGGGTATTTGTCTAGCTAAGTTACTTCTCATCCATTGATTACATCTTTTGCTTTGATTTCCATTGTTACCTGTGGGATTCGACCCTTACTTGCCTACTATACTTAGTTAGATTTTTAGGGATTCTTTGATAGGCATCACGACTTTAGCCTCATCAAATTCATTGGATAAGGCCGGTAGAATAGAATGATAGATGTATTGGGAACACAAATGTAGTATACGTGTGTGAGATTAAGCTAATAAGGCTTAGGTTAAGGCCATGTCATGGTACGACCGTCATCATAGTAAGGGTGTCGTATCATAGGAGGGTTATGACCAAGGTTAGCAAAATCCTGATCTTGATCTACTATTGCAAAAATCGTACAATCTAGGAAAGGCGAAACGATCCAGTAATCCAGTGGGGTTTTATTAGAGGTACGATCTTAGTTGACAACAAAAACTGAATAGAATCTTGCGTACAATTTCGATCGTACATACCATTGTGTCTAAGGGTGGGCACAGACAGTTAACCGAGATCTCGGTTAAGCGGTCTTCAGTTAACTGAGGTTTCGGTTAGTAGTTTTATAATACCATTACCCATACTGATAACCTCGGTTAACCGAACGTCGATTAATCGGATTTTGATATGGTTAATCGATTAAACATAAGACCAATAAATAACAAAAAGCTTGTACAATAGAATAAGACACGTATAGTTTTATACAACTTTATAAGACTCAACTTCATAAGATGATGGTCGAAAGGGGGTATAATTACGATTAACTATGTAAGAGTTAGTATGATGAACAATTGGATATTCATAGCTTTTATTACACATGAGATATATAGATGTACGAAAGAAAGTTTTGGAATGCCTCCAAGAGAATGTCGTAGTAAATATGTCAAAATGGATTTAACCTCTTGTAAACCAAAGCCATGCATGTATAGAGAGCGAACAAGAATTGAACTAATTAATCATTTTTCACGTGCAATATCTAAATGAGTTTCTAACCACTATACTAATTTAATAAAGTCTTTCCATTGCCAAAAACATATTATTTATATGTTCGGTTACTCAGTTAACCAAAGGGGAAATTACCATACCAAAAAAACCGTAATTATTTTCGTCCGATTATTTGTACCAAACTTTCGGTAAATCTTCGATATGGTTAACCGGAAAAAGGGCATGTTTCTCGGTTTTTTTATTCTGTTGTTCGGTTTTGCATGCCCACCCCTAATTCTGCTGAGCTTAAAAGCGATTTTTGGGATCCTCCGCAAATGATTATGATATATTAATCTTATACCATAACACTATAAAAGTAAAAAATAACACTTGATATTAGTATCATTCTAATTTATCTTGCTTACATTACTACTTACCCAATATATAATATATATCATTTAATAGTATTACTATGTAAGGGGAATTTCGTTGTATTAATGGTATAAGCATGAAAAGTTCTGAAAGTCCATGGACCAATAGACTGGGGTCATGCACACACAAGAACATAGGCACATATAATCCCAGTACATTAGTCCAATAGGATTCCATCCTGAAACCAATTGACAATAGGAGGAGTAGTCTATCAAGCTTATATATTAGGCAAGTTATCTTCCAACTTTTGATGTGAGATGTAAAAATATAACACGACATTGCAAGTGCAACGGGAGGCAAATGGCATGGCCTAGTTGACACTTGGATAAATGGGTGTAGGTGGACATCTCAATCTCTTTATAGTCATACCCAATCAACCCAAGAAAGAGACCCAGGACCGAACCAGCTCTGATACCATATGAAAGTTAGTGGGCCGATAGATTAGGGGTCATGCACGCACGAGTGCATAGGCGCAGATAAGCCAGTACATAATCCTAATGTGTTGCATCCTAAAACCAATTGACAATAGGAGGAGGAGTCCATCAAGCTTAGGGGTGTTCAAAAATGGCCCGGACCGGAAAACCGGACCAGACCGGTGAAATTACGGTCCAGTCTCCGGTCCATGTTTTTCCCTTAATCCGGGTCCAGTCCGGTCCAAACCCGGAAAAAAACCGGTCCGGACCAGTGGACCGATTTCTTTTAAAAAAATAATAAATTAGGAGTTTAAATGTTTTTTATAGATACTTTTCTTAATTTAATAAGTTAGGAGTATAAATGTTTTTTAGATATTTTTTAGATATTAAATAAGAATTTATTATTTAGTTTTTTAAAATAAGGTCCGGTCTCCGGTTCGGCCTTTTGAAAAAATCCGGTCTGGACCGGATGAACACCCCTAATCAAGCTTATATACTAGACAAGTTATGTTTCGACTTTAGATGTGAGATGTTATATTCAAACCAAAGTAAGGGGCATTTCGTTGTATTAATTGGTATAAGCATAAGTTTTTGAGGCCATCACATTAACAATGTTACTAAGTACATTGGGCAAACAATTTGAATGGTTCGTATCCTAAAAATGGTGATGTTTAATACTGTTAGTTTGTTACTAAGTTCATTAGGAAAACAATGTCAATGTAACACAGTATACCATAAGTTTAGTAATGTTAGCTATCCCAAAATTTGAAAGGCAATAGTTCTATATCATAACCACAAATTAGATTAGAAAATATTAATTTAGTTAGGCAAAATAGATGAAAGTATTGGGTAAAGTGAAAAGCGATCATAGTTAAGAGTAAAATTACATCAAATGTCATCTCAATGAATAACCAAAAAATGACAGGATCATGACTTTCCTCCCAGCCCTTAAACTTCTGATTACTCTACTTAGTTTCTCTACAATCTATCTATAAAAGGGGTAGTAAACTTCTCTGTTTGAACACACTTCACACCAAAGCTTCAAGACCAAAGCTTTCACTTTACTTTAAAAAAAATTGAAGGGGTTCCATGGCTGGAAAAGTCTTGAACATTGTCTCGGAAGTGCACAACGGTGGTAGAATCCAGTCGGCGAGAGGTGAGACGGCGTTGGTCACCATCCATGTCTACGTGGGCGGTAGGTGGGCGGTAGGACGAGGCTTTGGAATGTTAGGCGAAAGACGATCGACATAGGGTACGTAGTGGGTCACCTATGTTCCCTCACACAATCTTACCGCAACACTAATGCCTTCTTCATGCAGCAGTCGGCGAACGACACATGGTTCCTCAAGGCGCTGAAGACTCAGGAGGACACGGACGCTCTTGCTCAGTTGGGTGATAGTGTGGAGGCTATCAAGGTGTTCTTGGTCAGAAGGGGAATTGTGGGGAAACTTTGGCCATATATGGTCTCCTACGCCATATGATCTTGTCCGCGTTTCATGATCCTGGGTCTAGTATGTTTTGTTGTATTTCCTTGGGTATAGTCTATCGTATTATCATATTTTGGGATGGTCTCTTGAACCAACTTCCCCTTTCCATGTTTATGTACAAGGGCTATTTTGTGTTCTTGTATTTTCCTTCTAGGTCAAGTATGTACTCGTACTTTGATGTGTTTGCTTTTGAATCCATGAAATGAAGTTTGTTTCGAACAATGTATGTATGTTTTTGATGCGTTTAGAGGTGATAATGAGGATGTTTCTTTTCACTTAAAAATTGATCAAGATAAGACTATATGTATTCATGATTGTTAATTCACAAATGGGGCCCGTAATACCTTACATGGAAATACTCGCCATAAGTTGTTACCCAATACACATAATTATTTTCAATTGGAAAAACAGAAGAAATTGTAAACATGTGCCAGTACAACGATTTGTGAAGTCATTGGGTAATAAATGCAAATATTTGGCCATGATGTGGTGGGAACATATATAACCTAGCAAAGGGTCCATGTTAAATGACCAACAACAGGATACTATGTTTGGATGTATTGTTGTTGATGAATGAAGTTATGAGAGATTGATTTTATCATCTCACGGCATATACTACACGAAATATCTTGTGGGACTTCATTGAGGCCAAACCCTCTACCTAAACATTGGTTGTTTTGCAACTCAATTGCAATAGTGCAAACGCTTAACAATTGATGGAATATGGAGGGTAATTGATTTATTTAATATGTTGCACTATGCCAAACATAAGTAAGAAAATCAGCATTCCTTCGTTTCAGTTAATTTGTAAACCAATTGGTTTCTAAGACAATGATTATAACTATACCTCCTTGAGCAATGTTTCGTCTACATTTTGAGGACATGATATAGGTGGAGAAGTACAAGATGTAAAGGAGAGTGAAATTGTTATTGAAGGTTATATTGCAAGGTAACAAGACACAAATGCCCCTCATAATTTATAGTATGAGCATCACGTGTGTAGAGAGTGCACTTTAGATGTGTAGTTTTCTAGTTTCTCAAATTACCTAACCTCAGAGAAATTAGCTCATCCTGCACAATAAACTCCTCCTAACATCTGAAATCTAGGGTTTTGCCAGTGGTCTTCTATTTTCAAATAGGTTTGCGCAAGAAAAAAAAATAGCAAATTTCAAAGCGGTGGTACAAAATCGCAACTTTCATATCTTATTACCGGTGAAGTTACAACCCTTATTTTTTACGTCCCAATTTTTATTGCAACCATTATATATTGCATATTATTTTCTCTGAGATATTACCAAGTCCAATTATTTATGGTGATGCATATATGTAACTGCGAATTTGGATGTGGTGGTATTGGAAATACGTTTTGCGAATGCATCTCCGATTTATGAAAACATAGATGATAGTGTGTTTACATAAATGATCTAGTGTGTTAACAAGATGTAGTGTTGTAGGGCCTTCGGTCGTGGGAAACTACAGCCAATGTCCCATCTATCATCCCATCACATCACCTCTTGTATGGCGAATCCAGATAATTTTGTGTCGAAAGATAAGTTAGAGAAGAAGTTGGTTGAAATCTGCTAAGGATATTGGGGGGTGCATGGGGAGAGTGTGTCTGTAAACGGGTCCACATAACAACAACATTTGAGAAACAAACAGGTTTATTGTGTAACCAGGAAATTACAAATAACAAGTTTCATTACATGAAGATGATATGGATTTTATGGAAGAAAATCAGGTTCCACGAGGCTGTTGTATTTGGGACCGTCGTACGGGAATGATCACGACAACAAATGAATGGTGGGACAAAAAGATCAGGGTATGTTTATAGTTGGTTCGCAAATCGTCCTTGTAGGTTTGTGATAAATAGATTTCTTCTTTTTCCACGTAATTGACTATGGTAAAATAATGAGTACGACCGATTCCGTAAGAAGGGTATTCCACCTGAGCTTACTAAACTATGGGATTCGGTATATGGTGGTCTCTAAGCGTGTGGCAGACATTGTGTGCCTCCCTCAATGGATGGTGAAGAAGATGAGAAGGTCGATGTTGCATATGGAGTGGGGGTGAAGGAGGGGAAGTTGATGATGTTGTACGTCTCAACTAGGAAGTAAGGTGGCACTTCAGATCTAATATGTTTTCATAACAGTGAATCAAAAGGTACTTTTAAGAATAATTATGAATGTAGGGGATATGTGTAAACAAGGTGAATGTTCTACATTTTGCGAGGAAGGTTCATGGCTAGTTGGTGATATGTATGTTTACCTATTAATGTTAATAAAGGTCATATTTTGACATATATGCGGATGCCAACAAGCACTCGTCGTGTAATGTAAAGAGTAACAACTAAACATAGTTAAGAAAAAGGCTTACATGTGACTGAAACTATTTGAAACAAGGTCTACATGTTGTTGTGTTTCAAATATACCCTACCAAAGAATAACAATCACGATAAGGTAACCTCAGTTCAAGATAAATGTTAGTACACAAGTAATGCATTTTTAAGTGACATTGGTTGGACACGGAGACGTTACGAAACATGGAAAGGCAAGACACACTAAACATAGTTTAACTGAAAAAAATGGTTTAAGTGACATTGGAATTTGTGGTGAACCGGAAAAAAAAAACTGACTAGTGGAGTGGCTCCAAAATTTTGTAATGGTAATTATAGGCACTAGTTTTTCTAAACCAAACTATATGTTTGTATCCATTTAATCCATAGTTGCTTAATGCGAATTGGATAAAAAGGAAACTTAATCAGGATTGTGTAATATTTGACCAGTATAAGTTGTAGAAAGTATGAAATAATGATGTGGCATGTTGTGGCTGAAGAACATTGATAAATGAAAAATCGTCAATGTAGTGAGACAATTAGAAATTGTTATTTGAATAAGTTATTTACTACACTAAATAACAATCTTTAATGACGGTTATGTCATTCCTCCTGCCTATATAAAAGGAATGTGTTCATTTCATTCCCCCCACACTCCAGTACACTTGCAAGAACCCAACCATGGCAAGCTATATGGTGTACATGGATGTATACAACGGGGAAAGATTGATCCAGACCAAAGGCCATATGGCAGTGTTGACCGTGCATGTGTATGAAGGAGGTTGCACAAAATGTTTGAAGGTCTACATAAGCAAGATGAACATATGGTATTTGGGAGAAAAATAACACTCTAGCTATACCTCTTATTAATAGTCTATTTGCGCTAATACCCACTTCTTCTATGTTTTTCTTAAATACCTTGTACCAAAATTAAAGAGGCCTTTTTTTCCAAAAAAAAACCTAATGAAAAGATAAATGCAAATAGAGTTTCTCCTTATATTTTTAGAAGTCAAATGATGACATGTCAAAACAAACAAGAAAATAAAAAAATAATTCAAAATCAGATCTCGGGTTACCCATATCTCCAATTTCATTTCATCCTCTCCCTCTCCCGCTCAAACCCAAATCTGGATTTCATTTCCTCTTCTCCCTCTCAAAAGAACGTAGGTCCAAAATCTAAACCCCATCTTCTCCCGGGTATGCTCTAGTTGCAATGAGAGGTAAGATTTTTCCTCGATGTCTTGTTCGAGTTTCCTTCTAAATCAGAAACCCCGGCCTCCTCGAGTTTGCTTCGTGGTTTGAGTTTTTATTTTCTTTTGGTTGGGTTTTTGAGATATTTATGCACGAATTATGTGATACCATAATATGCATCTCATAATTTCCCATTATTCGGTTTTACATAAGTCTTTATTTTAATTCTTGTTCGATTTCTTTGTTGATTATGGAGTCTCTGGTCATCTATCAATATTACTGGACACTGGTGTGAATTTAATTTTTGTTTGCTAATTGTTTCCAACTTTTATCATAAGAGATTCATGGGTGTACTGCTGTTGGGGGTTGTTCCTTTGCAATTGTTCCGTTGCAAAAGTCAGAGTGAAGTTGTGGAATTATCCCACCATTAGCAACTTTGGAGACACAAGTGCTAGTATGACTAGGTTCATGATGTGCTTCACTATGTTCCTATAATATAGAATTATAAGAGTATATAAATTTTTCACAAGTTTGATTGATCATTTGAGGTTGAGTGTTTAAGAATAAATCCAAGGACATCTGATATCTACTCTTGTCTCAATTTCATATGATTAATTGAATTTTGTTTTGTTTATGTAGTTCAACTGAAGTCCATTGTCAAACGACGACAATTCAAGTTATCAAAGTAGGGACCCCATAAAGTATGGATATCCACCCACATCTCCTACATGTTCGGAAAAATATGAGAAGTTACAAGAAGAGTTAGACATGTTGCTAACAAATAGCCCACATTTCCTCGTGTTGGATGAAATGGTGACACACTTACGTACGGAGAAACATGAATGTGAGAACAAAGTTATGGAACTCCATACAAATGAGTGGCAACAAGACATGACAATCAGTGCCTTCTATACAAGAGTGGCAGAACTTGAAGGTCAAAACAAGAAACTCCGCATGTAAGAGAAAATGAGACAACTAATATTCAATACTATATCTACATTTATTGTTGGTGTAATTGTAGGGATCATAACTAGTATTTGTATTGTAGGATTTTTATACGTATGAGTATGTACTTGATGACTTGGTTCCTTTGATGAAAGAGGATGACTTGTTTTTCTTGCATAGTTATAATTAATGAATTCCACAAGCTGAAATACCAAAATAGTCTACCAAAAATAAATCTTGTTTTTGTTAACGTGAGGTTGACCAAAAATAAATTTACCAGAATGGAGATGCTTAAATTTGGAAGAGAACGACGAAACCGCACGTGGTCGTGCAGCTACATGTCCATTGAAATAAGTATTAAAGGAGGATTATATACTTCAATGTTGATTTTTTTCCATTCTTGTTAAGTTTACATTTGAACAAAAATAATGGATGATGTAAGTTTTACACATACTTCAAAAGAGGCATTATTAGAAAAGGGTAGATAGCATGTGTGATTTATACATATCTCGTCCCGTATGTATTGTCCGGATATGTGTTAAAGTGTTCAAAGTAATTATTTAATTTATACATATATGTCCCGTATGCGTTATCCGGATATGTGTTAAAGAGTTCAGGGTCATTATTTGTATAGAATATGAGTAATGCATGTATAATTTACAGAATTACGTTTCATTATGTGAATACCCAAAATGGTATGACGGCAAAAGGAAGGATTTGCAAGTTTTAAATAGTCGAACAAAAAAACATAAATTAGTCATTCACCAAATTACAACGCAATATAACCTCTTAAAAAACTATCCAACAGAATGTTCCACTCTCACACCCTAAACCCACCACGTAAACACTTTTGTCTATAACATAATTACCCAAGAAGCAGCAGGTGGAGCGTAGATGTAGATGAATTGTGCACAAGTTGAACCTCGTTGTCGTTCAACAATTCTTGCTTGCAGTTGGGTGTTCCCTGCTTCCAAGTCATTTTTTTTGGTTCACCAATGTTCGGATGATGTTGGATGCGTTGGTGTCAAATGATGGATCAACCCGTTCAAGGAACCCACAACCAGATGGACCTTGTGATGAATATAACGTGCAGCCTAAAAACCTTCATCCGTAGATTCTTCGTGTCCGAGCAGTATAATGTTTTTTTCAAAAAGTTACAGTTGTAAACTCTTTCAAATATGTCGAGCTGATGGAGAATACAAAAGACTGAATGACTTACAGAGGTTGTTTGAGCTGATGGAGAACAACAATAGGCTAGGGCCGAGAGATGTTACGACATTCAAGACAAGGGCAATGTTATGAAAGACTTATATCCGCTTTGCTTTCCTCCTTAATTTTTTCATTAACATAGGAGATATTTTGGGAAATAAAAGTACACGTTGATGTACAAACCTTATCCAATGGTAACTTGAGCCCTACGTCTTTTTCCACCTTCCTTTGTTGAGGAAAGATATGATTCCTATTAGCAGGAACTTTTTATGTTTTTTTCCTAGTACAGGTACTTGATAATTATAACAGTTATTGTAATATCTTAGCAAGTTCACTAGTGGAGTGCCTCCCACATTTTGCAATGGTAAGTAATATTAATAGTTTGTGTAAACCACAACAAAGCAAAATGGAAAATAACACTAGTACTGGATATAAAGAGTTACGTGATTTATATTGGTTTATATATAGAAAGTTTGTAATCCAAGGCTCACGGTTGGGTTTGTCAAAATTGGTCACATGTTGTCTTTCAATGTATGTCCTAATACACAACGGTTGGGTATCCATTTATTGTTAGTTGAATACTAGGGACTGAATAACGATAAACATCCTCATGATTGTAATACTTGATCAGTAATCATTGCAATAAGTATTCATCTCCACTATTTAATTTGAAAAAAGGTATTTTAGAATACCTTATAGTTTTTTTTGAACTTCCTCCTCAACTTTTCCTTCCCCAATAAATTGGGATGATGTCAAGTCTTGAACTCAAGACTAGTGGACTTGGCAAGCAGTCTACAAGACCACTAGAACTTGGGGGCTTGATAGTCCTCAACTCAACAAAATTACAAATGAAACACATAATTATTAAAATTTCCACACAAATCCTTGAATTTGATAATTGCATTTCACCTCTCCTCCGTCTATGTAATATGCACAATATGGATCACATCCATCCTCATCTAACGAACAACGTCGGTGTTTTGAAAGATTTAAAGAATTGCAATCTTAAAAGTCAACAAATTTCTGCCAAAATTGAAGTTCATTCAAATTAAAGTAGTTAGTTTTTTTTTAAATTAATTTTACTAGTTTGTTCAAATCATGACAAAGAAAAATGGAAAATAATACTAGTACTTCATGAAAGAGTACAAAATGCCAAGGATAGGGATATTAGAACAAAATTTATTTCCAAGCAACCAAATTTTCATTTGTAGTCTCGTGAACCATGCATGTGTGTGGTCACATGTTGGCTTATAACTCTTCTCCTTTTACATTAATTTGGTACCGCATATAGGCTAGTGTTTAAATGAAGTCTGGATAAAAGGAAGACTAGATCAAGATTAGGGTCGAAAATTATAACAACAATCTTTTTCAACCAACTAATTTTCCATTACTAGTCTCGTTATGCAAGAATGCCCCAAGGTCACATGTTGGCATTTTACTTATGTCCTCTTGTTGATTTAAATTTGGTACCACTTATAGCTTAGTGTATTATTGCATTAAGGGTAGAATTTAAACTAGATCAGGATGGCATAACGTTTTTCCAGTATTGGTGGCACAAGGCATGTAAACGAACAATAATATTGGGATTTATATTATTATAGTTGGAATTGTATGAAAATTATAACGAGTATGACATACTATATACGAGTATGGGATACCAATAAGTATGTTACCCAAGTTATTTTTTGTTGTTTTGGGTATAGGCTTAAGGTCAAACTTAGGCTTCCATATAACTATTGTGCTTTCCACCAAATTATCATTGAGTGAATATGCTCGTTACCACATAAGGACTATGTAATATTAGTAACCCTTATTAGTTGGTTTTGTTGTTTTGTTATTAGTAAGCCATTTTAGTTTGTTTTGTTGCTTAAGCTTACGAATAATAAAACAATTCAAATGTGAAGCCACCAAATTCCCAAGGTATGGAAACACTCGTGACCCATTTTTTTTGCTCACATTTTGGGCTTAAATTCCTCTACTATTAAAAAAGTGTTGTGAAAATATAGAAATATATTAAAGACCAGTCAGGATAACGGGCAATTAAAACAGGATCGTGTGAGTTGTACCACTATTCCTTGCACAAGCCATGGAAACGACCAACAAGCACTTGTAGTTACTATTTTTTGGGTATAAGATTAAGGTCAAACTTAGGCTTCCACATAATAATGTGATTTCCACACAATTGGAGCTATTTTGTACATAACATCAAAGGACCCATGACAAGTGCAATCTTGGGAAAGACTTATATATCCGCTTTGCTTTCCTCCCTTTTTCATTATCGTTACAATTTTTAAGGCATAAATAGGTACACGTGGACGTCCACACCTTATCTGATTTAAAACTTGAGCCCTACGTAATAATCAAGTTGTATAGTTGAACTTACTTTTTATTTCTTAGGCGTACTGTTGTTAGTTTTTTTCATTACTTTTACTAGTACTTTAGTGTGGATGTATGTAATAATTCATTTGTGACGGTTATGTTACATATTGTTATTTCATGATATAGCAAATTGTATATTTGTACTTGACATATAATTTTCATAGGCCAAAATTATAATATTAACTCCATTGCTTGTTAAAAATACACACCATTTTGATGTGACATTGTTTCTCCAAATACGCCTTGTAAGCATTGGGAAGCCAAATGATATATTAGCATTATTGGTGATAATAATGGCGGTGAGGAACGGTATTACCTTAGGGGTGATGATTACGAATTCTTCCATTTGTTTCATTCAAGGTTCTTTGATTTCTACAAAAAATGTTAATTACTTCTTAAACTTTCTGCGTATGTTATTAATAAAGTATGTGCATTGAGCTTATAAAGTTGGGTGTAAATCATAATCAGTGGTTTATATATCCTAATTAATCACATAAATTTCATGGTTGTAACTCAAATCAATTGCAACGAATTGCATAGTAAAGATCGCAAAGCAAGAAAGAAAATTGCATTAAGATTACATTAAAACAACAAAAAACATATTACAATAAAATAAGGGAAACTAAATAAATCCTAAACGAGGATTAAGAATGAAGGTCACCGTCGATTCTCTCTCTCACCAGAAACACCTTAATGCAAGCCACCCTTTTCCCCGTTCGCCCCAGTGCGGCGCCATCCCCTTCCGTCTACAGGGAGCTGAGGAACCAAATATTGTTCTCGGCTTATTGCATGAAGAAGATGGAGAGATTGCAAGGATAGTCTAGAAATTCCTTGAGCTTGGCCATAAGGTACCGGAATTCGGCCTTATGACCGAAAACCGCCCACATCTTCGTTTCACTACCTACGTACACATGGGTGGTTACGAGGGCCATGTCCCCGGTTGTCGGCCGGATAACCCCTCCATAGTGGACTTCCAATAGGATCTTCCTGTAAGGGGCAACCGTTGTTTTTTTAGGAAGTTTTGTGGAAGAAGAAGAGTGTAAGAAGAAGTGTGGAAGAAGAAGAAGAGTGCAAGAAGAAGTGTGGAAGAAGAAATGTGGAAGAGTATTTATAGTGGACTTCCAATTAGTTTTGATAAATTAACCTTTCAACTCCACCGCCAAAATACACAATTAGAGAGGGAACAATCTATTTAAAATTTAATTTTAAATTTCAAAAAAAAATATAATGACTTATCTTGTTCTCTAGAAGGTATAATAGAACTAGGAATAGGTCCTGGCCGTTTTATATTTTATATTGTTTTAAAGTTTGAAATTAGTGGTACATGATTTAGTTTTGTTTATATTGGTTAGACAAGACTGGTCAAATGTTGTTTTATATTGCTTTACCAATATTGTTGGAATGTTGTCTTTCAATGCATGTCCTAAAAACACTTGAATCCATTTAATGTTCGAAGGTGTAAATTTCCACCGTCCTCGATTGATTGAATGTGTCTTAATTGGATCGGGTTGTACTTGTGTTGCTTAATGGAAGGGTAATGACAACTATTTATATAAAACATAAAGAGTTGATAACAATTTGAAAGAATACTAAAATGTGATTTAATCTGCTGGTCTTAGGGAGGTATTAGAATTATGAAACTCTAAAATGTCGAATTACCAAAATATGAAATTCTAAAATTATAAAATGTGATTGCATGTGATGGCCGCTCAGGTATGTCCCTCGAACTGCATCTGTGAGCATTGCATGTATGAACCGACGAATGAGGAACCGATTTCCTAAATAAGCTCGATAATAAGTTTGTGATGTTTAGGGTTTGGGTTTGGGTGCCTTGAAGCATGTGTTTACCGATTTATCAGTTGCAGAAAGTATGTTGTGTGAACCAATCACCAGAATAAACTTGAAAATCAAAACTATTTCTAATATAAGCTCACTTTGAAAGAAATTCCCAAAATAGGCAAACTTATTTACTTTTGTAACCTTTTATTTGTGTTATTCTAGTCTTGTTTCCCTATATATAATCTAATATAATTGAAGGCTAATGCGAGAACTTGGAAATATAAAGAATGTCCAACCAGCCAAGGGCATCAATGAGCAAGAATAACTAGAAGGGTGAAGTTGTGGAAAAAAATTATCATAGTTTTGGATTCGAGGATAACCTAGAAAAAGAAATGAGATTGAAGGTTCTATCTGCCACCAAAATCTGCCTCTCAGAGGTAGAAAAAAAAAGAGTATGTTGAAACAAAGAAGTATCATCAGGGATAGGTGTCACCTCCCAATAAGTTTGCAATTTTTCTTTTAGATGAAACTATTAGTTCAAGGTTTTGCTCTATGCTTCAAATAGCAAGTCATAATATATGTTCAGAGATATTGGATCTAGAGATAATGAATAAAATGCTTCAACTACCTTGGGAGCTCCAAGAAAAGTTTAAGGGTTATTGGAAGTACAAGAATTTTCCATAATGGTATTCATACGTCATATGCCAAGTAGGAGGTCATTATTATGACATTTGGGAAGAATGGAGGACGAAGATCATGTTTCCTAATAACTCTAGAGTATGAGGGATCACTTTACCGACAAAACATAAAGATGATATTGGGATCCTTAAAGCATGGGCATATGGAATGTGTAATGGAATGTTTAAAGGAAGACCACTCCCATGGACCGCATTATACAAAAGATATTTCACTAAATTTCAAAGGTATGTGTTTGATAGAGTCTTCAAGTGGAAAGGCACAAGTGAATTAATGTATTTTATGAATTGTGTTGTCATCGAAGTAGAGAATGGAAAGTGTTTGATTTATACAAAAGATATTTCACTAAGAAAGTGTTTGATTTATAATCAAAGTTGGCTATACTATAATAATCCTCTCAAATGTGCTACGTCCTTATTTTCAAGAAGCCATTGAGTCCTCAAAATCAATATTAGATTACTTGAGACACATAGAAGAAGGAATGTACCTATCCAAGCATGTACAAGACTTTCTTTGGCAACTTTAATGTCTTGGGATGAAGTTTATTTGAAAGATCTTTTACAAGAGCTGGAAATGGATCCCGGAGACTGTGAAGGCTGGGAAACAAACGTTGGAGACAAAGGCATGTACAAAATCAATTATTGCAAGGATTAGAAAACAAATATACTTCACCTCAAATCTGCTAAGGCTAGGAAATGAAGTGGAGTTCCCTTACTCTATGTCCAAAATCTTTTATGAATGTATTTAAGTGGCTGAGTGTTTTAGTGTTTGTATTTCTCTACAAAAGCCTTTTGTGAGAATTATTTCCTGTTGTGTTGTAGTTTAAACTATATGTGTTTGATTCGATGGATTTCTGATTTATGGTTAAATAATATGTGTGCATGTTTAATGTTGATTCCCCATGTGTTGTGTGTAATTGTGCATTTTATATTAGTTTGTTTTGTCCAATTGCGCCTAAACTTTATGACAGTAATTGAACTTTGAACTTGCCTACAAATGTACTCACTAGATGTTATACGTCATAACTATGTCTACATTGTATGCTAAAAATAAGCTTCATATCAAAATTCATTGCAGAAGATACGTAGTGTGAATATGTCAAACACAAAAATAGATTGGAGTTCTAATTTCCCTTATGAAGAGGAGGAATTAGAAGAAAATTGGTCCAGTTTAGACGATAGTGATGACGTTAAACCCCACTTCGACAATATTTTTTCTCCATCAGTTCATATGCATAAGCTTGTAAGCCCTTCGTACTTGGTGTCGTGTAGTTCCATTTTTTATGTATATTTGTTAACATATTACTCCATATGTGACAGAGACTTCCTGCATCATTTACTGGAAAATGGGGAACCAGCTTGTCAGAATACGCCTACCTCACCACCCTAAGAGGTCGTGAACACCAAGTGAAGCTGACAACAAAGCAAGGCTAAAAATGGTTTATCGACGGTTGGAAAGACTTCGTTCAGTGGTACTCATTTGCCGCATGGCACTTTCTACTATTCCATTATGAAGGCGATTCTCATTTCCACGTGATCATATTTGACCTGTTTTGAGATTATATATCCAATATCTGTAGAGGATGATGAGGTGAATGAGGAAGAGGAAGATGTTGAGGGCGAAAGAGATGAGTCGCGACGCGATTAACATATTTCATTTTAAAAGTTATACATATATGGTCCTACTACTTGAGTTATTTTTTGTTGATCGTTTGTCTGAAACTTTGCGGGAAAATCACTTGAACAAGCTTAAGCATTCACATGTAACAATCCTATTTTTATTGTATCAATGAACGTGACGCATCTCACCGGTGACTTTCGTCTGGTATGCCTTAATCTCTATGAGTAAATGAATTGGTTGATCAAATTTATCTCTCATATACTTGATGTTATATAGTGGGTATTGATGAGCCATGCAAAGTAATACATGATTGATGTTGTTAATAGTTTGGTACAACTTCATATACGAAAAATATCTTGGGTTGTGACTGTTATAAGAGGCAAGCGCTCCTTCAGGTTCAACAAAGGCTGTGGACTTTTACAAATGACAATCACTTGATAGTCGAAGAGGCACATGTGTTTAAGCTCAATAATCAGACTCCTATGTCTTATAGTGTTCATATCTTCCGATCTTCCTAGATTTGGATGTTGATTGAGATACTTGTTCCAAGAATTGATATTTGTTATGTTTAGGTTAGTTGAATTTGTGTTTTATTTTGCTACTGAGGAGATTTATCATAATCTATTCTATGGGATGCTGGACTATTTTGCTAGAATGTTTGAACGTAGAATGTTTTTGCTAAATACTTGGTTGTTTTGCTAGAATGTTTTGTCGTTTGAACCTTGAATGTTTTGCTAAATACTTGGATGGCTATTTTATTATCAATCATATGCCATTTACACATGTTTACACAATTGTGTTTTTTTTTTGAAACATGTCCACAAGTGTTATAGTTTTATTAAGGAAGAAATGTGGTAGCAAATTAGTATTGCAATCCAATGGTTTTTCGAATTCAAAGTTAAATAGCATATTGTTACGGCCAAAACACATGACATTGTAGAACACAAGAATATATGATTTGCGGATTAGTGTAACAGTTGAATTTGGTGGAATTCACAATAATTTGTCATTCAATAATGCATTGATGAGGGTTATTTGATGCTTGCATTAGTATAGGTATTGTAAGGAGATAAAGCATCACTATTACGTGAAAGTGCAACATGATTCAACGTAAGAACTTAGGTGATCTTAAGGTAAAGTAATGCTTAAACAAACAATTATCCGTGCCAGAGTATAATGTATCATGGCAGACTTAAATCTTCTCATACTAATCATACATTGATGTTATTTTACATACATATCTTAGCATTTTACCATATGAAGAGATTTAATGAATACATACTATGTGCAAGGAGTGTTGATGCCATGCTAAACTCTCTTGAATAAATTAAATTATACCCTGACTCTCCTGAATAAATTAAACTATACCCTTACTCTTACAGCAGTTTATCCTATATGACCAATAGGATAAAAAATTATCCTATATAAAGACGAGGAAAAAAATGGTGGGAATACATGACACAAAATATCCTTACATGTGTTATGGAGTGGATTAGGTGATTTTGGTGGTGATTTGTACATGAGACAAGAATGTAAAGCCAACATGTGACCTTGGAGCATTCATAAATCACGAAACTTGCAATATGTAACATAGGTGCCTTGGATTTAAAATTTGTTATATTATCCTTAGATTTTTTTTGCGCAAAATCATCCATTATAAGGACGATTTTGCATGAAACCACCCATTATATAGATAGTTACTTTAAACCACACATAAATGGCCCTCCGTTAACAAGGAGTCACCCACGAGCTTATTTCGTTAACTTCTTGTTAAAAAATGTAAAAAGACCAAAATATTCTTGTAAATATATCAATTTTTTTTTTAAAATGCCATTCTTCCTCACATTAAACCTTAACCTTAAACCCTAAACCCCAAAACCCTAAACCTAAATCCTAAACCCCTAAACCACAAATCCTAAACCCTTAAGCCCTAAACATAAACCCTAAACCCTACACCTAAACCCTAAATCCCTAAGCCTTTAACCCTAAAAACATTTTTAGGGTTTTTTTTTTTTAAATGAAACCATTTTTTTGATGGCATTTTTTTAGGAAACTGAAACCCTAAACCTAAACCCTCTCATTCTGTAATCGGTCATTGTTTTGGAAACTTTTATGTATTTTTAAGGTTTAGGGTTTTAGGGTGGAGGAAGAATGGCATTTTTTGAAAATTTGATATATTTACAAGGGTATTTTGGTCTTTTTACATTTTTTAACGAAGAAGTTAACGTAATAAGCTTGTGGGTGGCTCCTTGTTAACGGAGGGCCATTTATGGATGGTTTAAAATAATTATCGATATAACGGGTGATTTCATGCAAAATTGGCCATATAATGGGTGGTTTGGCCCAAAAATCCCTTATCTTTATCCTTAAGCATATACCCAAAACAACAAAACAAAATAAAACACTAGTAAATTATTTCACAGTCCTGATACAATCATATCCCGATCTTGTTGGTCGTTTGCATGCCTTGTACAAGGTTTACTAGTAAAACGTTACAAAGGATCCTGATTTCGTTTAAGCAGGACTCATGACTATGATAATGTAATACCCTATATGTGTTACCAATATTATGTAAGAGTACAAGAATAAAGAGTCAACATGTGACCACAACCTATCATGGTTCACGAGACCATCCTGATTTGGTTTCAATGAATCCTGACTAGAGTAAATTGCTATCCTATATAGGGTACCAATGTTAGGTAAGAGGACAAGAACAAAAGGCCAACATGTGACCTTGGGAAATCCATGCATCACGAGACTAGCATAGTGTAACATAGGTGGCTTGGATTTAAAATGTGTTACATTATCCCTATCTAGAAGCCAACTATTTGGTTTACTCCAGTCAGGATTCATAGTAAACCAAATAAGGATGGTGTATAACGTGTTACGAGAGTAGCATAGTGTAACATAGGTGGCTTGTATCAGGACTGTGAAATTTTTACAAGTTTTTTATATTGTTTTGTTGTTTTGAGTATATGCTCAACAATAGGTATAATATAAAAAACTGTAATTCCAATAAGTCTCGTGAAGCATTAATGGGTGTGGTCACATGTTGGTTTTTTATTCTGGTCCTCTTACAAAAAATTGGTACCTCATATTGGGTAGTGCATTATCGTAGGTAAGATACCAAGTATATAAATCAGGATTGATATTAACGTTTTACCAGTATTCCTTGCACAAGGCATAAAAACGACCAAGAAGATTGTGATATTAATTTTACGACGTCGGGATTGTATGAAAATTATAAAGAGTATCGGGACTGTGAATTATTTCTCAAGTGTTTTACATTGTTTTGTTTTTCTCGGTATATGCTGAAGGATAGGGATAACATAACAAATTCTAATTGCAAGCAACCAAACTTCCATTCATAAGTCTCGTGAAACATGAATGCCCCAAGGTCATATGCTGGCTTTTTATTCTTGTCCTCTTACCTAACATTGGTAAATCATATAGGATATCATTTTATTTTAGTATGGACTTAGTGGAAACTAAATCAGGATTGTTTGTAACGTTTTACCAGTATTCCTTGCACAAGGCATGCAATCGACCAACAACATCCTTTGTAGTACTGGAAAGCCCGCAATTGAATGCAGAAAAAACATGACCATTTAAATTAATGGCATATCCTTTAAATGGTCAACATTGCACACGGTGTATAATTTAACACTTGGATTTACCTACTATGGAAAACACATCATGAAGATTAAAACACGGAGCATATATTACAAAACATTCGCACTTGTTACCAGTATTCACTTAATGCATTCATAAAACTAGTTCCTAACAGAGTAATTGTTAATTTTCCAAAATACATATTGTTCAATAGACATAGTCTCCCCTATTTGTTCAACATTGACCCTCATTTGCACAAGCATAATTTACTTACTGACAGATCTTATCATACCAGCCTTCTATCTTCACCAAACAAACAAAAGCAATCAATTCAAGTTTGTTTTGGCATCAAACCTACCAATATTTAATTAATCTCATACTCCTTTAATTTTCCATACCAACTTCAATGTGTTGTAGACGATGATGCCTTCGGAACTTTACAATTTCTGATGTTGTGACCCACTCTTTTAGAGTTGCCACACCTCCTTACCTTGGACCAACTCCTCTCCTACCCTCCCTGGAATATGGTCTTCCAAGGGCCCTCCTCACTGATGACGAAAGGCAGATCAATTCTTTCAATGATTATGGAACATCCCAACGTTCAACGGAGGGAACTGCATACAATGTCTCTTGGTACACTTGTTTGACCCGATCTATCCCCAACACGGGGTTCACTAGATCTTTCGGTTCAATTCCCCTACCCGTTGCCAAAGCTATGGCATGCGCACACGGTACTTGTTTCAGTTCGAGTTCCTTGCAATCGCAGATTTGCGCTAGAAGATTCATATCAACCCTTGATCTTTCATGCACCACGTCGGCCTCAAACTCACTTTGCGAATGCACAGTCATCTTCAGTGATTCTTAGTAACTTCGTTGTAGTTCAGTGTGCATGATAGATATGACCAGCTGAACCCACAATGCATCATCTTCCCTCATTTCACAAAACCACTTAGCCATTATCCCCCGGATAGCATCAAACAAGGCAATCATATGCCAAGAGCGCTCAGTCTTCCACCTACCATTTAGAGACTCTATGTTGTTCGTTGTCATATGTTGAACATGTTTCCAACGAAGTATGCCCTTTCCTAGTTCTTAACTCCTGCATCACGAAGGTATTGTCCAATTTTTTGTGACTCTGCAAACAATTGTGCAAAGTGAAAATTGAACTCGATTATTGTGTATGCATGCACAACCTTGTTGAATAACGGCAATAGGTCTCATCTACCATACTTGGCCTTGAAGTTTGATATATATGGTATCAGAAACCATGTTTGGAATATTTGTAGTTGTTCCTTATCCCCTTAGCAATGCTTCCATGACGATTAGATATAAAACATAGCTTAAGCTCATCTTCCACATTGACTCATTTTTTGAAAATAAAAAGACCATGATTCATCACTCTCACTGTCCACAACAACAATTGTCAAAGGTATATTTGACCATTCATGTCTTGTATCGAGGCCATTAAAGGACCCCCCTAAACTTAGCACTAAGGTGAGTGACATCCACCGATATAACCTACAATGAAAGAGAACACGGTAATACTACAACATGTCCATGGCCAAAGTATACTTCTATCATATCTCTTGTTATTTGACATTACTAACTGTTACAAAACATTGACCCTCCTAAATTTTTCACTTGCCATTTTTCACAATATAAAAACTTTAAAAACTAACTACTTCTTAACTCGATTATATCCCATATAATTCATCACCCAAGTGTTAGTAAATGAACATGAACTCTTCTAATTACAACCGTGTATTGTTATATTAAATCATCCTGATTTTTTTAATATATACCTTGCATTACTTAACTACAAACGCGACCAAAAACTTTCAAACCAACGAATAAGTACATAATTTAACTCCATCATACCTTCTTTAATAGTGGCATTGCCCTAATCCATGCACCTAAACTCCAGTAAACATACTTGAACCTTTCGTTTTCATCTCTCACTATCCTCGTGTGGGTACCTGCATTAGCTTGTTGCAACTTGTACATATACGAATACATGTGCTTGTAACTAAGCTCTATTGTACCATGGGCCATATCTTTTTCTTTCTTACTTGTCTGGTATGCCTTGTGATAGCTTGTTTTCACTCCCATTTTTCTGATCGCTTTTTGAATTGCACAAGGTCTCAACCACTCCCTCCATCTAAATACTTGTCATGCACAAAACATAATTTATTACATGCAATTCATATATGTCCCTTTTTATGTGCATCTGACATGAATTCATGTTTTGTTACTTACTAGAGAGAATTTTTTCAGCAATTAAACTTGTTGTAGCTTCCTTGTGGTGGTTGTGCCCTGCTCTCAACCCACAACTATGCACAGGATTGATGTTGCACACAACAAACAATGATGTGTCACCAAGCACTAACCCCCAGAACATAAAGTTGCATTCCTTCTGTATGCACCCAACCGAATACATTTTTGTGTTAGACCTCCTCACATCCAACTAGAAGTAATTGTTCAATGCCATTTCTTTTAAGGCATCCTTGAACTCTTTCTTTGAGGAGAATGTATCTCCAATCCTCATTCCTTTTTCACCTTTCCCCGTCCAAAGACCTTCGTGTTGATCGACAACTGGCCTTTTACCACGAGCTTTTGCATAAGCGTAATATTGTTCTTCTATCTCTTGCACCATATCTTCTGCCTTCTCATTTCGGTGCTCTTTCTCCAAGGTTACGTCATGCATGGCTTCCTCATATTGTGCTTCCTCGTATGCATTCCATTCCTTATTTTTTTTCATATTCACTGACCCATTTCTTACTTACTGCATTATTTTGAAGCCTTTTCATCATTGTGCTCAATGAAACTACATCGACAACTTTGCCTTTACCTTTACTTTGGTTGGAAACCCTGAACTCGTCAACATCAATCTTGATCGGTGGAATACTTACTTTGTCCATGTCATCTGCAAGTATATCATCAAGCGTCCTATCATCGCCCCAATTTATCTTGTCCAGTTGAATACTACATGTGTTGTGTAACCTCACATGCCCTCCATATTTATGTTGTGTTTGAGTTAAGGGAGGCGGAGTTAGATCGACTCTCGTCTCCACCACTGCCTCTACTTCTTCAAATTGACGGCACAAGTCACACCCTCCATCCATCACTTCCTCAACATTTCCTTCCTTCTTAAGCACGAGTACAACTCTATTGGGCAAACCGATTCATTCATGTAGATATTCAAAAGCTTAAAGCCTTCATAATCATCATCCTTTGTTATCTCCACTGGTGGGAATATTTCCTTTGAGGGATTTAGATACATCAACAGAATATCGAAGTGTTCAAAATCGAATGCAATCTTCTTCTCGACTATATGAACCAGGGTACAATAGTCTACATCTGTTGCTGTAAGGAGTGCCTTGGATTTGCTTGCCCCTTTGTATGACCACCTATCAACACTCATCTTTCACTCACCACCATGTATCAAACTTACATACATAGACTTTCCAACTACAATAATACAAAAAAGTTTTGTTATTGACATTTTTCATCGTTCTTGACCAAAAACAGAAACACCCATAAAATTCTCGTTTATACATAAGATTTCACATTTATACAGTTACTTGTCGATCGTTGCTTATACGAGGAATCTCTTCTTCCATAATTTCCATTGAAAAGGTCACTTCTTCAATGAATTTCAAGACCGACTTTTGGAATGTCCGATGCCAGGGTGAAATATTCAATGAGATTGGGTAATAGGGATTAATGAACAAGATGATATGGCAGACTTGGTCCCCAAATAGTAAGTACGGCCGACAAGTGGAGGATGGAGGAAAAATGATTCGCCAACACCCTAAACTCCTGCCAAAACCCTAGTTGATTAAGATTCTTATTAGTATCGTTAATCTCCTTCTTATGTTTTTCTTTTCCCTTTTCTCTTTAGAATTTTTCTTTCTTTTTCACTTTAATTTCATTAAAAGAAAAGGTAAATTCATTCCTTAATGAATTGCAAATCTAGACAACTTTACCTATTCTTACAAAACTTGAAAAGGTGGGCCATTCTTGCAAACCAAACAAGAAAGTTGTCTATTCTTGCAAATGCCCCTACTATCAACGATATTCCAATTAAAAATTCATTTTAAAATTTGACTCATTTGTGATATATTATTTTGTATTATTGTTTTTAGTTTCTAAAGCACGGATTACTACTAGTCTATTTATAATATTTGGTGTTATTTTTAGTAATTTTCATATTTTCTAACGATACTTTTTGCTCATAATGATACACAATCAAATAAGAAATACAGAATAAAATAATTTACAATCAAACACAAAATTAGAGATGGTAATGGGGCGGAGATCTCCCATTTTCTTGGGAAACCCTGCCACGGGGCTAGGGACAGGGGAAAATTTTATTTCATGTGCGGAGACGGGGAGCGGGGTGGGGATACAGATCAACGTCTTTCTACCCACCCCGTCCCCATTTCTAATGGAGAATCCGTAGAAATTCCTGCCAAATACACTATTTTTTCTAATTTTTCTAACCTTAAACCTTAAGTTTTATACCTTATATTCCTTAAACTTCATACCCTCTAAACCTTAAACAATAATCTCAAACTCTATAAACCGTAAGCCCTAATATATGTATATCAAAACAAAATTAATGTTTTCTTGGAAAAATGGGGACGGAGATATCCGACGGGAGACGGGGAATGGGGCGGAAAACGGGGACGGGGAAGGTACTCTTCGGCATCTTCGCCCCAAACCCGCCCCATTGTCATCCCTATCGAAAATAGCATACACATTTAGACTAAGGCTTTGTTTGGCAAAATGTCTTTATAAAAACGGTTTTACTTATAATCTTTTTTTTAAGTAATTTTGAAATTCCGTGATATGGAAAAATATAAAAAGAGGAAAATAAGTACTCCATCTTTTTATTTGTGTTTTTAGACTCAATTTTTATTTCATATGTATTTGTCTTTTTAGATAGTTTAGACAAAATTTATCATATTTACCCCTTATATTTATTAACTTAATTTGTCTATTTCTTTCCCTAATATATATTATTTAGTGTTACTCCAATTCTCAATGCAATTAAATAGTAATACAAAGTAAAGTTATCTTAATATATGCAAATTACTAAAATAATAAATGAAACTTAACAAAAAAATATTTCTAAATAATAAAGCGTTTATAAATACAATAAGAAACAAATCCTAACAAATGATTTAGGAAAAATTACTCTAAATAATATCAACTATTATCCTTGAACCAAAAATAATACGAATTTTAAAAATTGTAAAAGCATACTCAAACTATGTCAATATTAACCAAAAATGGTATGGACATATTTTTGGTGAATTTTCCGACGGGTTTGCTGATATGGAGCCGGAAAAATGAGTTGTCATATTTCCGTTTAACACATCAAATTAACCTCATTTATATAATAAAAAAACAAAAAAAATACACAAACCAATATCAGTAATTCGCATCTTACAGCGCGCAACACGAACAAAATAAAATCAGTCATATTTTTTGACAGATCACTTTTTAAACAAACCAGTCATTATTATACAAGTGAAGTGTAATTTTATGAGTAATTTTTTTTTGACAAATTACATTTTCGACTCCATCTTAGCATTTTACGTTAGAAAATTCACTGAAAAAATATATTCGTACCATTTTTATTTATATTGTCATAATTTAGATATGTTTTTATAATTTTTAAAGTTCATATTATTTTTTGTTCAAATATAATAGTTAATATTATTTAGAGTCATTTTTCCAATAATTTAAATAATAAAGCATTTATAAATACACTACATCCACTTTTGATGTACACGGAAGACTATCTCAATTCTCAACTAAGCGCACATGAGTTTTTTCTTCTTCCATAAATCCTAACAAATGCATCATATTTTAATATTTTATTGAAGCATCGAGATCATTCATGTTTTAAATTTGGAGCACTTATGATTGAAAAGTGAAGGATATTTTACGCCAATTATTTTAAAATTATCATAAATTTTATTATTTTTAATCTTATTAATTGGTCAATAGTCAAAGACTGGGCAACGTGATTAACCCTTTTTTTTCATGGCATTTTTTTTGGTTAATTTTTTCCCCGATTTTTCCCCATATGCGTTTTTATCATATTTTTTTTTAAGTTAAACAATTGTATCTTAAAGATATATACTTATACCATAAAGTTGAACAACTATATTTACTTTTTATATATAGTTGAACAATTATATCTTAATGTTGAACAATTAAAGTTGAATAATTTTATTTTTAGTATTAAACACGTGTATTTAATATGCATATAAATTAAAAGGTTATATCTTAAAGTTGAAAAATTCAATTTACTATGTGCATACAGTTGAACAATTGCAATATATATACTGTTGAACAATAGTTGAATATAGTTGAACAATTGCTAAATTTGAGCAAATAATTACAATGTATATAAAGTCGGCAATTGCTAAATTTGAGCAAATGTATTTACAATGTATATAAAGTCGACTCTTGTCCGACTCAAAGTTTGTATAAGTTTGAACTTTTGTGTATTCAGTTTGAGCATTCTTTGTATATATTTGAACAATTTCAAATTGTGTTAAGTTTGAACATTTTTCCGCTTATGTTTGAACAATTGTGAGTTGTATTAAGTTTAAACTATCCTATAAGTAAAAGTTCAAGTTTATCAAACAATTGTTCAAATTTAGTGAATAATTGTCAACTTGATAATTTCTAAATGTGAACTATTTGCATTTATGTTTGAAGAATCTGCATTTATGTTTTAACAATTTGAGTTATGTAATGTTTTGAATATTTTGAGTTGTATTAAGTTTAAATTATCTTATAAATAATAGATCAATTTTATCGGACAATTGTTCAACTTTATGTTTTGTTATATTTTGAACATTTAGCGTTTATCTGTGAACAATATGCGCGTATGTTTGAAAAATTTGACATGTTTAATATTTGAACAAATGTTTTATTTGTATTAAGTTTGAACTATCTTAGAAACTAATGTTCAATCTTATTTGACAATTGTTCAACTTTATCTAAATTATAAGTTTGTGCATGCAATATATTTGAATATTTTTCTAATATATTTGAACAAATCAAATTGTTCAATCTTTAAAGTATGTTTTCATGAAGTAAAAAAATTAAAGAACAAAAAAACTTGTTTGGGGTGGAGGAATTGGTTCAAAAGAAAAAGGGGAAAATTGGTAAAAAAGAAAAGGTCGTTGACCAGTCAATCATCAAATCATTATCACGGGGTAGTTGGGTGTGAGAAGATGTATGTTTGTTAGGATGTACCTTTCATCCTAACCTTCCATTATACCTAAATGTATGGCTCACTTTGCTATTTTGTTTTTATCGCAAACTATCTGAGAAAAATACCAGACCTCTATGATATCCTTATTTATGCTCATGGAATAAGAGCTTTTATTTTAGTAATTCAGTCGAGGCTTAGACAATCTATTGTATTACCTTCATTGATACTAGCTAAAAATATTGTATGTTTCTTATTACGCCAAGAGTCCAAGTGGGAGCAGGATATAAGGGAGATGAATAGAGAAGTATATGTTATATGCACCTATAATGGTATGTCAGTACAACAACCAAGAAGAAACGGAATTTTTTTTCTCAAAACTGGGCTATGAGGATATACAAATAATGATACAATTTCCTTTCCGTCTGAAACCTTGGCACTAACCTAAGATACAACCTTCTTGTAGGGATCCAAAGCCAAAACAGAAAAGTCTTGTTGATTTTAAACGATTTGGAGACTGGAAATTGATCGTCCTTTTGGTTGGTTCTCCTCTCGTTAAACTTGGTATTTTGTTTTGTTATTATTTTGGACCCCTTTAAAAAGATTTTTTTCTAGTTAACAAATTCATTTTTAGCAATAATTTTTGTAGCCACTAATTTAATCTTTTTTCTTAAGGGTTTATTCATTCTCTATTAGGGAATATTTTATAGATAATTTTTTACTTTAATTTATTAGAGTGTGTCCATAAACATACACTAGAAAATCGCTTTAAAAAAACTCTAAAAATATTAAAAAACTTTACTAAAATAATTCACAGTTGAGCTTCTCGGATCACTCAATCACATAAACTACTCATTTGAAAGGAGTATTAGTGGAAAATGAACAAGCAATTATTGAGGGTTGTTTATATATATTGGGAGGCTGGTATGCCTGTAAAGTTATTTCCTTACTTTAGTACTCCGTATATAATTTATTTGGATTCCATTCATTGCTCAACTCCATGCGCCCAGCTGGACCAATTGACTTTAGGAATTAGGAAATGGAAAGCATTGTTCCACATAAATTATAAAATATGTACATAAAATATAATTAAAAGAAGTACACCTATAGCTCATAGCCAATTATTTGCACACAAAAACAGAAGGAAAAAAAAGCATCTCAAAGTGCTAAATTTACCAAAAAGGAGCAAATCGCATTGCTTCTTCGCCATTATTTAGAGAAAGAAAAAAAGCACATACTTCATTACGAAAAAGTAACGAAAGCTAAATAAACGCATTTTTTGGCTCTGCTCCATCTCGTGAAGAGAAAAAAAATACTTTCTCGGACAATATTTGTATGATGATTACGAATTACAATTTACCTGTTTTCCTAATCAGCAATTTTAATGATTTACTTTCGCCCTCAGATAAACTAGGAGGTTATGTCCTCTTGCACAGTCGTTTCAACAGACTTTTAGCTTTTACTGTTGAATTTGATTTAGTAGACACTCCTTACTCTGGTTTCTCATTTACGTGTCGTAGATCGTCTACTGCTATTAATGTTACGTTCGAACGACTCGATAGGGTACTTTTACATTCATATCTTTTACAAAACTATAACAATGTTATTGTTCATGACCATCATTTCACTACTTCTGATCACTGCCTCATTACAATATCATTGGATAACTCCCACACATTCAGAAAGGTTCCATTCCGACTGAAAAATGCTTGGTTTGATCAACCTTCCTTTGCTAAATTAGTTTCCAAAGTATGAAATTACAAACATAAAGGCTCCTACATGTTCAAATTCTATATGAAACAAAATTTGTTAAAATCTTATTCTAAATCGTGGAAACGGAATAACACTGGTAATACGCTTTATCAGCTAAAGATGACGCAATAAAAAGTATCTACCCTTCAAACTCAACTTCTCCACGATCCCACAAATTCTTGAATACAACAGTTGTACGACATTCACCTCCTTAAATTTAACAAACTTCTAAAATTTCAACATCATTACTGGAAACAACGTGCTAAACATGACCTCAATGCTGACATGAATACACGGTACTATCAAACAATTTCAAAAATCAGAACTTATAAACAAAATATCACTTCCTTCACTTCTCAAAATGGAAATCATCTTTTTGATGATCTCTTAATCAGAAATACAATTACGGATGAACTAGTAGCTCGTTTTAAACCAATAAATTATGTTCTCTTAACATATGCGGATTTTACAATAATACCCTCTTTAATTTCTGCACACGAGAACTATCAACTTTTCCATTCTCCAACGGCCACGGAAATAAACATACTGTTTTCAACTTGCATGTGAACAAAACGCCAGGTCCATATGGATTTACTGCTGAATTCTATCAAAAATACTAGAACACAGTCGGAAATTCGCTTATCTATGCTATTCAATCCTTCTTTCATTCAGGACAGATACTTCGTGAGTCTGCTCAATCCTTCATTACTTTAATCCCTAAAACAGAAAACCCTAGTACTATTAACCACTACAGGCCTATCAGCCTTTGTAATACATCTTACAAAATCATAACTAAAATTATGTCAAATCGGTTATCACCACTTCTCCATAAATTAATTAGTCCTCTGCAAGGAGCGTTTGTTCCTGGACGACTTATTCAGGATAACATTCTAATTGCTCATGAAATCTTTCACTCCTTCCATAAAAGAAAAAAAGGAAACATGGATGGATGGCTCTTAAACTAGATATGGAAAAAGCTTATGATAAACTCAATTGAAACTTTATTACCCGTATCCTCCTCAGTTTCATATTTTCAAATATTTGGGTAGAACGTGTTATGACTTGTATCACAAGTACTTCATCCTCAGTCCTTGTCAATAATGAACATGGCTATGTGTTTCACCCTCATTGTGGATTACACCAAGGTGACCCCATATCCCCTTTCATTTTTATTCTTGCGATGGAATATCTAGCACGTACCATCATTCATGAATCTCGTTCGTCTCATAGAAAGGTTGGTATTCAAGTAACAAAACATGACATGTGCATTCCCTTCTTAAATTTTGTAGATGATACTTTAATCTTTGCAAACGCAAGCCAGGATAATATGCTCTTCATCAAGTCCATACTTGATGACTTTTCTCTCAAGTCTGGACTCTCTATTAATTATCATAAAATTACCTTCCAAACCTCCAGTAACATTTTCAGGCAACAATCTCTTTCACTTGCAAGTATTCTTAATTTACAGGTTACTCGATCTATGGAAAAGTACCTAGGCATACCTATTATCAGGGGACGAGTTAAAAATGAAATTTTCTCAGATGCAATTTCAAAACTAAAAAAACAACTTGGAAAATGGAAAGCTAACTCATTATGTCAAGTTGGTCGCAATATCCTTATTCAATCTAATCTTCAGTCTCAAACTAATTACTTAATGCAGAGTTTCCTTCTTCCGAAAGGAATTTGTCAAGAGATTAACAAAATTAACAAAAACTTTTTCTGGAATCATTCAACCCCAAACTACCATTCCCTTATTAGTTGGGATTCTATTTGCCAACCTAAGTGTTTTGGGGCTTGATCTCGAACTTGCTTACAATATAAACATTTCGGAACCTGAGTCTTTCTGGGTTCGGCTTATCTCAGAAAAGTATTTACGAAATTCTAACCTTTTTTCCTACAAAAAGAAACCTTCGGACTCATGGCAGTTCTCCAGACTTCTGTAACTTCGACAACATTTCCGAAATGGACTATTCTGGCAAATTGGTGATGGTACTCATATCAATTTCTGGGAAGACCATTGGATTCCTAAATGTATTCTTACACAGTTTGCGGGAAACCACGACCGCATAACCATTGTTTCCCAATTTATCACTCCCGATAGAAAATGGGATTTGGGTGCTTTATAACTTATTCTTCCTTCTCACTTAATCCCTAAAATATTGAATATTTATATACCTACAACTTATATACCTGATAAACTTATTTGGTACCCTTCAACTGATGGTACTTTCTCTGTTAAGAGTGCTCACTCCTTAAGTAGTCATACTCATGCTTCACCAAGCTTTCCAACTTGGTTCTGGAAATTGCAAATTCCTCCAAAAATGAAAAATTTCCTTTGGAAATGCTTCTCTGACGCTCTACCTACAACAGAACGTCTAAATAGGCATTTCTCCAAGGTACCATCTCATTGCGTCCTTTGCGATTTGCCTATCGAGGACTCCAATCACTTATTTTTCGATTGTTCCTTTACTTTACGATCCTTATAATTATTTCAGAATCTCATTGGTTACACATATAGCTTTCTCTCTAATAATGATTTATGTTCTAATATGTAATTCTTCCACTAAAAAAATAGAGATATTATTCCAGTCCTTTTTCTCTGGTGGACCATCTGAAAAGACCGTAATTCTACAATCTTCAGAAAAGATCTTATTAATATTCAGAAAACTGTCAACAATTCGTATCTTTCTTACAAAGACTAGACCTTGTCTTTATCCCAACAGCATTCCTCTGACAATAAAAGAAGCACTCCAGATAATTTTCTCGATGGCGAAAACCTCCTCCTAACTGTATAAAATTAAATTTCGACGCATCGGTCAAACCTAATGGCTCTACACACATTGGATACGTATTCCACAACCACTCTGGTGAGGTGGTCTTCTTAGACTATAGGCAGATTCTCTGCTCCTCACCTAATAAAGCCGAGGCGTTGGCCGCTCTTGAATGCCTTCGTAGGGCTATTTCGCTTCCTTTTACGCGGATAGTTCTTAAAGGAGATAATCTTTCTGTCATTAATGTCATCCGTGGAATTTGGAAAATTCTTGGGAAATATCTTCAATAATTACGGAAATTCGATCCTTGTTATGTGGTCTGGATTATTTTCAGGTTCATCACTGCTGCCGAGAATCCAACAAAGTCGTAGATTTTCTGGCTACTTCTAACATCTCCTCCACTCTTCTACGCAATGCCATTATGGATTACCTTTCGCCACACCATGGGTGTACACAACTTCATCGATCTCGTCTTCGGTTTTTTTATTCAAGCTCTACCGTTTCTTCAGCTTGTAAAATATTTGTAAAAATCATCTGTTATGATGATTTAATTATGCATTCGTGTTTGTAAGGATACCTTTTGTTTGCCTGTATAAAAAAACATTTTTTGGCTAAAAGGAACGCATACACAACGCTTGTTCGTGCAGCATCGTCCCATAGTGTGCCTTACTTAATAATTTTTCTCAAAATTCTAACTTCATAATCGAATTATTCGAATATTGATTATATTAAGTATAATGTAATCTTAAGTTCATTATCGTATTATTCGAATATCGGTTATACTAAATATAATGTAATCATAACTCTATTATCATATTATTCGAACGTCGGTATGCTAAGTATAATGTAATCTTAACTTCATTATCGTATTATTCGAATATTGACTATACTAAGTATAAACTAATCCTAAGTTTATTATCGTATTATTCGAATATCTTATACTAAGTATTATGTAATTCTAGGTTCATTGTCGTATTATTCGAATATCGGTTATACAAAGTATAATGTAATCATAATTTCATTATCGTTTTATTCAAATATTGTTAATACTATATATAATGTAATTCTAACTTCATTATCGTATTATTCGAATATCAGTTATACTAAGTATAATGTAATCTTAACTTCATTAATATTTGAATATTGGCTATAATAAGTATAATGTAATCCTAAGTTTATTATCGTATTATTCGAATATCAGTTATACTAAGTATAATGTAATCTTAGGTTCATTATGGTATTATTCAATATCGGTTATACAAAGTATAATGTAATCATAAATTCATTATCATAGTATTCAAATATCGATTATACTAAGTATAATGTAATCTTAACTTCATTATCATATTATTTTAATATCAATTATTTACAATTCAAAAAAAGATAACTCATGGTATGGACATCTGGGGTTTAAATACTATATAGGTTATGGAAATCTTGGGGTTTACATACCCTATATTGTATAATTTGTATGTAAAACTCTGAGTCTCCATGCCCTAGGCTTTCTTGTTTTGGAATCCCTAGGAACCCTAAACTCCAAACCATATATAACCTAGGGTTTTCAAACCACATGGTATAGAAACCCAAAGATTTCCATAACCTATATTGTATGTAAACCCCCGAGTGTCCATATCCTAGAGTTTCTTGTTTTAAAAACCCTAGGGGCCCTAAACCTCAACCTTTATACCCTAGAATATATAGGGTTTCCAAATCCCAAGGTAAAGAAATCCAAGATTTTCATAGCCTTTATTGTATGTAAATCCTTGGGTGTCCATACCCCGGGGTTTCTTGTTTTGGAAACCCTAGAACCTCAAAGCCTACGTACATACCCTAGGGTACTTAAGGTTTCCAAACCCCAAGGTATGGAATACCTATGATTTGCATACCCTATATTGTATGTAAACCCCTAGGTGTCCACGCCTTGAGATTTCTTATTTTGGAAACATTGGGGTCCCTAAACCCCAAACCCTACATACCCTAGGATAATGAAGTAAGGATTACATTACACTTAGTATACACAAAATTTGAATAATACGATAATGAAGTTATAATTACATTATACTTAGTATAACCGATATTCGAATAATACGATAATGGAGTTATGATTACATTATACTCAGTATAATTGATATTCGAATAATACGATAATCAAGTTAAGATTACATTATAACTGATATTCGAATAATATGATAATGAACTTAGGATTACATTATACTTAGTATAATCGATATTCGAATAAGACGATAATGAAGTTAAGATTACATTATGCTTAGTATAGCCATATTCGAATAATACGATAATGAAATTAAAATTACATTATACTTAGTATAGCCGGTATAAGAATAATATGATAATGAAGTTAAGATTATATTATACTTTGTATAGCGATATTCGAATAATACGATACTAAAGTTAGGATTACATTACACTTGAAATAGATGGTATAATACGACAATAAGTTAAGATTACATTATACTTAGTATAAACGATATTCTAATAATACGATATTAAAGTTAGGATTACATTATACTTAGATTAGCCGATATTCGAATAATACGATAATGAAGTTAAGATTATATTATACTTAATATAACCGATATTTGAGTAGTACGATAATGAACTTAGGATATAAGAAAATCTTAAAAATATAGGCACCCGTTCGGGACGAGTGCCACTTTTTTTTAATTGGAACTAGCACGCATTTCGTGTGCGTGCCAACTAAATTATGTTAAAAAATATATGTGATGATTTTCGTGTGCATGCCTTGGGCATGGGCACGTGATGTGCACGTGTGCCTCTTTTGTGCATATTTTACAGAAATTTGTGTGTATTTAGCATCACCCAAAAATTACATTACATATCCTGACTTTTGAATGAGTTTGTTTAATAGTCTAAACTTCATAACTATACAAAATATTGTAAAAATTAAAGGTGGTTGTTCTTAACTTAGAGATGATATTATTTTTCATTCAAGAGATCTTATCTAACTTATCGGCAAAATTATTTGATAGAAATTTAAAGTAGCAACGCCGGAAAGGATATCAAGATGATCCAAGAGCCAATCATTGGGAATCTATCAACTCCATTGCTCTCGAGTTGTCATTCATGTCCACATGGGCGCCTTTGGTCATGACTTTCCTCACACGCACCAGCTCCCGCAAGCGCTGCCGCAACTTGTCTCTGCGACGCTCTGCCTTGGATAGAGGTTTTCTCCACCCTTCTCTGAACTGTGTGGAAAACCTCCATTTCCTATTAAGATTAGCGCAAGACTGCATCCAAACCATCGCTCACGCCTAGCCAATACCATATCTTCATGCCCATTCACTCTACGCACCCAAGATAGAGCCTCGGCAATGTTACAGAGCAAGCCAACTCAATGGGCATTCCTTTCCATTTTTGGGCTATCTTTGGCTAATGAGGTCCCTTTGACATCTATTTGGTGTCCACGTGGGTGCGACTTCACATGCCTGAACTTGACGAGCCACCTGGCCAACGTGTGCTTCCACCCAACACAATCATGTGTCAACCCATGCACGAGATGATTTAGCTAAAATCACCAATAGATAAAAGGTGAGTTTTGAGAGCCATCAAAAACACTTGAGTGTAGAGTTAAAGCCACGACTTGGATTCATTAAGGGTTAGAAAAAGGTTAGGTTATTAAAATAATTATCTTGTTATTAAAGATAATATATTGTTAAAATCATTATTATCCTAGTATATCTTTGTATAGGATATTTATCTTGTAAATTAGAGAAGTAAATATCTCTTATGAGATTCTTATATCTTTGTAAACTCTATATAATTACTCCCATGAGGATAATCAAAGCAAAGAAAAATTTCCCAAAACACAATTGTTTCATGGTATCAGAGCAGGTTGTAAAAACCTATTTTTTTCTCTTCCTCAATCGTTCTTCCTCCTCCTTCTCTAAGCTTTGTCTTTGTCCGTAGATGACAATGGCAAACACACATGAATTGATGGTTCGTCCAATACCGAAAGGACAATCAGTCTGTGGCCAAACATCTCATCAATGACATCGAGTCTCCCTATTATCTCTATCCTTCTAATCATCTGAGCCTTTCAATATGTCCAATGATTTTGTAGGGTGAACACTATCAAGAGTGGACTACCATCATGAAGAATGCTTTTCGGGTAAAACAAAAGATGAGATTTGTGGATGGTCGAATTCTGAACCAAACCAATAATCTCGTTGGTGATGAAGATTGGTTGAGCATTAACTATATGCTCATTGGTTGGATTTTTCAGTCCATTGATCCAACCATGCGATCCTCCATCACCTAATGCGACGTTGTTCATGAACTGTAGGAGCACTTGAAGCAACGATTCTCGATAACAGTCCAAGAATCCTTCAAATTCGACTCGACATTGCGCAATACCACCAACAAGGTCAAGGAGTCGATGCTTATTATGACAAAATAAAAAAGTTGTGGGACGATATGTCTGCCTAGGTCGTGCAACTGTGAGAATTGCACTTGTCAAATTTATCTCATCTCATCAAGGAATGAGAGGGAGAACATCTACATCAATTCCTCATGGGACTAGATGATGATCAATTTGGGAATTTAAGGTCCAACATCATAGCACAACATCCCTTTGTTGTTGATGAATAGTGTCTATACCCCTTTCATTCAAGAAGAATGATATCTCTACACCTCTACCAAAGTTGTGGCCTTTTCAGCCCAAACACCTTCTATGGAGTAGTTGACGCATCGCTCATGTAACAATTTTCTCTCATTGTGGTCGGTCCAACCACGAAGCATCCAAACGCTTCAAGATCATCGAGCATCCAGAAGGTTGGTTCAACCACGAACGTGGATCCTCCAACAATTGGTATGTGCGTGGTGAAGGCGGATTTTTCCGAGGTGATCATGGCGGCACAGGTCACGGTCGTGGTCGGCATTCTACAGTCACGCTAACGTTGCACAACAGCCTGGTGTGCCACCCACTAGGGCTTCCTATTTTTTGACAATAATTGATTATTATTCCAGATCCACATGTGGGTCATAAGTCTGAAGTTGAACACATGATCATGAATTTCCGTCAATTCACGCAGACATAGTTTCACAAGAGCATCTAACGCCTTCTCTTAGACAACATGCATAATTTGTGTGTATGTATCATCTCTCTGGTATATAGGGTATTCTATTCGAGATAACTTGTATCTACATGCCTCAACAAAATGGGTGTGTGGAGCCCAAGCATAGTCATCTCTTCAACATCGCCAAGACTCTTCGTTTTCAAGCTTCTCTGCCAATTAAGTTTTAGGGAGAATGTGTTCTTAAGGCTTGCTACCTGATCAATCGCATCATGTCTCATGTTCTAAGTTTTATATATGCCATGTTAATTTTCTTGCAACAATTACAAATGACCATGAACCTTCTTTAGGCTATAGAGAGGTCATGAAGTATGAACAATGTCGAGCCACTTTGCAGAGAGAATTGGACGCTCTTAGTTGCAATCAAACATGGGTTCCATCTTTGTTGCCACTTGGAAAGAAAGCAATTGGGTGCAAAGGGGTGTTTAGAATCAAGTACAACTCCAGTGGCATTATTGAGCGTCACAAAACCGGCCTTGTTGTCCTTGTGAACAAGAAGATTGAAGGCATTAACTTTACAAATACATTTGCTTATGTTGCTAAGATGGGAAATATACATGTTTTTCTATCTCTAGCTAATATCAAAAGCTATGATTGCATCAGATGGATGTTCATAATGCACTTTTACATGGTGACCTGAACAAAGATGTATGTATGAGCCATCCTCCAAACTCCTCAGGAATTCCTTTAGGCCATGTCTGTAAACTTCATAAATCCTTATATGGATTGCATCATGCTCCCTACAACTAGTTTCCAAGTTAGTTATGGCCTTACGCACTTTCGGTCTCTCACAAAGCCATGCAAACGACTCCTTGTTCTCGTTAGAATGCCATGGTACAAATCTTCATGTTCTATGTTGATTACTTAACTATTTTTGGGAATGATGCCATTCCTGCATTCAAGGGCTATTTAAGCACTTGTTTTCACATGGAAAATTTAGGACTTTCCAAGTATTTTCTTGGACCTGAGATTGCACGTAATTCAATTGACATTTTTCTGTCGAAGCAAAAGTATGCCCTTGATATTATTGCAGAGGCAGGATTATTGGGCTCTAAGCCGTGTGATTTTCCAATGGATTCTCACCATCAGCTAGCTACTGCAGACGGGACAGATTTTGACCAACCAGATCATTGTCGCAAATTGATGTGCCGTCTCATTTATCTAACTATCACACTTCTTAAGCTATGCTATGTTGTTCATACTTTGTCCTAGTTTATGCCATACCCAAAGGAATGTCATTGGGAAGCAACCTTATGAGTTGTGCGTTATCTGAAGAGGAATCATGGATAAGGTCTTCATCTCTTTAGTGCTAGTGATCTTTGTTTGTTTGCATATTGTCACTCTGATTGGGCATCTTGTCCTTTTACTCGATGGTCTATTACTATTTTGTTGAATCGTAGTGTGTTATACAGGGAACGGTGTGACTGTTCCCTGGGCAGCGGAATATATAAAGATTCAAAGCAACAAGTAATTTCCCAAAAACATATACTTGTATTATTAAGAATTGTACAATCTCACAAGTCTTCTCTCCACCTATACCCTAGGTTAAAAGACTTTGAGTGCAATCAACTCTCAATGACACAAGAACAAAACAAGACCCTTAGCAAGAACTACCCGTACCTTGCCTTAGACCTTCAATCTCAGTTCTCACAAGAGCTTCTTGGTATGCTTGATGATTATAGCTGAGATACCTTTCCCCAAGGCAATCTCGTCTATATATAGGGTCTACCAAAAACATATTACCAAATATCTAACAATTGACATATATGGTAACAATGAACAATTTCGTTACTAAATATACTATTCAGCTTATAAACACATAATTTCCTTCTATAAACTTTCCTAAGACTCATTATCTTCTTCTTCTTTTCCAAGTAAGCCTCAAAATCCCGTTTCCTTGTATAATGGAGTCTATCTGGGAACAGCTGGCACATCTCTGCGTTTGCATCGTTCCGCGAACGCTGTTTCCATATATAAAAGTTTCCTTGTATAGGAACCACGCGCTTCAGATTTCCAATTTGCTTCTCGCGTAATTGTTCCGTGTTTCCACACGTTCCATTGCATTCCTTTGCTTTCTCTTCTTCATGTGTTTTCCATTGTTCCCTAATTCTTTCACAAGACCTGAAACTCATAGGAACAACAAGAAAACATAAAACCTAATGGTGTTTATCATCATCAAAACCAGAAAGAACGTCAAGGTTCCAACAATTTCCCCATTTTTGGTGATGACAAACTCATTCAAAAATTGTTCGTTCAAAACAGAGTAATAAGCAAAGCAATATTAATCAACATTTATCTCAGTTTAAGTGTATAAGCAAAATTTTATGTCAAATGAATAATTGTAATTCATACCTTTAAGTTACATCCTCGTTCCCCCTCAGCACTAGCATCGTCCAGAAATTCATAAAGAATTAGGAACAATGTAAACTGTTACCTCATTTAACTGAGTTATCGCACAATTTCCACACTTCCCCCTTTTGGCATCAACAAAGGATCAAAATAAGCAGTGGAACAACATAACTAAGGCAGCAGTCAAGAGCAAAAGAAAAGTTCATATATCAAGCAGGGAATTGATTACAAAGCATCAAAGACAACTTGACAAACAACCACAAAAAGACCAAAATGCAAACACTTAAACAAGATAACATATTAGAAAGCCAAGAGAAGAGGGTAAGACGGGCTGGATAAGAGAAGGTGTCCACTCAAGACTCAGAGTCTTCCTTCCGTTCCTTGTGCTTGCTGAGAAAGTGTTCAAGAAGCAGTGATATGATATTCTTAATTTCACGCAGTTCAGCCAACATCTGGCTTTGCACAGAGTTGTTCCTTGAAGTTCCTTCACCAGGTTTGCGTTTGAGCACTTCGGAAGGGGGCAACGTTCCCTTATCATCCCCTTGATACTTCATTTTGCTGATGTTCACCATGTCGAGCTCAGTGACTATGGGAACCTCATCTTCTTCTTTGTAGACCTTCTTTTTCTTTTCTTTTCTTTCTTTCTTTCTTTCTTTCTTTCTCTTTTTTTTTTAGTTAACTCTTTTTGCAGCAAAGTAGTCGTTCATTTCTTCAGTTCCATCAAATCAACATTTAATTTCTCCTTCTCAGCGAAGCAACGTTCTTCTGCAATTCTCAACGTTCCTCTGATTGTTCCCGTTACTAACGTTCATGTACACAGTTCCCCCTCAAGCCAAGTTCCTTCTGGAAAACTTTGAGATACTTGAGTGGATAAAAAAGGCCAGTTTGGATATTTTATGGGGTTCACACAAAATAACAAAGATATATCCAAACAAAAATAAAGGTAGGAAACAATGACGATCCAGATAATGATTCCCAGTAAAAGTTGGTAAACAAAGAGAGGTGCATAGGGAACATTTACCTGGATCCGAACTTGGGACGGCAGTGCAACCAATAATCATTTTGGCTTGTAATGAGGGTTTAGATAATCAAATCGGTCGTTTGGGATTGAAAGAAGATGTTATCATGTAAAAGTGAAGCACATATGATCAAGAATAGATTTTGCAAGAAGTTTTTGATATAGTGTAACACAAAGCACATAGCAAGAATAATAAACAAGTCATTTGCAAATAACATGCCACATAGAGGATGTTCCCTAGTTTATAATTGATCGATCTAGCCAATCACTGAGGGAATAGTGGAAGTGGAGTTCCTTAGTTTAGTGAGATCATCCCAAGGAGCATTCTCAAATACTCAAATGGTTTTCTATCCAATGCTTTGGTGAAGATATCTGCAACTTGATCCCTGTCCTGCAATGATCCATTCTAATGAAAATTTTCTCAACATTATCACGAAGAAAATGATGACGAATATCAATATGCTTAGTACATGAGTGATGAACAGGATTTTTGGAAATGTTGATAGCACTAGTATTATCACACATAATGGGAACGGTGTCAAGAGACATACCAAAATCCTCCAATTGTTGTTTGAGTCATAATACATGGGCACAATGTAACACCCCCAAAACTTAACCCTTTTGGAAAGGTATTACCGCCAGTGACCCTAGTGTTCCTTACCGAGATCACCCAAGGCTTTACCATTTAAATACAATTTATGAAATACAAATGATACATAATGATCAAAGCATTCAATTCCAAAACATAACATTGTTAAAGGAACAAGAGTTACGGGATTACAACCCAATCCCGAATAGGCTAACACAGAGTTTAAACCAAAAACAGCAGAAGTCTTAGAAAGTACATTACAACCAAAGTCATTGTCCAAAAGATCTCAACCTGATTAAAGAAATAATTAAAACGTTCAAAAACCATCGTCGACTCCATAGTCCTTCTATTCTTCTGAGCTACTTTCGATCTGATGTGCCAAATCGAACGGATGACACCAGCCCACATGCAGAGAACAAAGTTCGTGGGTTAGTCTACTTGAATAGACTAGCAAGGGTACAAAGCAGAATGGTTCGAAGCAGTCGTATTAGGTTAGACTCATCGCTTCTCGAATAATAATCGATGACGATAGTCAACCATCATACTCCTACTGGAATAGACAAGAGGTATGCACAAGAGAAGATTCTGGAAGACTGGATCTTCACAGAATTCGACTCGAAAAGAAGACTCCAACGGAAATGAGTCTTTAAGGAAGTATGACAAATCTGGAATGTTTACAGAATCATACAACAATGATTTAAAAGTTGACTGAGATGCTTCGGTTCATGACCAACCTCACCGCATACAGCGAGTCCAGATTGGAAAGAGAACGTACTATGATCAAAGTCGAGACGGGTTTTCCTAGCTGCACTATAACTTAGCTGCATACTCGCCGAAGGTTTATTAATTATGTGTGTCGAGTAGCACTTTATCTGATTTATGTTTCAAAAACACACATCACGTTTATTAGACTTTTACATGTGTACCCCATCATTGGGACGACACATCTTAGTATACGTTTCGTCGAGAGTGACGTACACCGGAAGGTTTGTGACACCAGCTAAGTGTCCTGTCTCTACACACTTGTGAAAGAGACCGATCATGATCTTAGAATAGTACCAGATGGAGATGAGCCACCCCGATACCAGATTATAAAGAAATAACTGGACAGAGTCCGAGTAACGTTCCTATCTAACAGTGCTAACTAAACAGTTACAGCACAATAACAGTTACATGATAAATCCACATAAAGGCCCGAAAGGCGATCACAGATAATAGCGTTGTTCTAATAGATATACAACCTATTATATGATTTTCAAAATAGTTTATCAAAACCATTTCCAGACAAACAGAGTATTCATTCCAAATTAATTACTCAGATAAACTACTGATAATTCATGTAAATATGGAACGAACGAGCAAGAGCGAACCGCCACTTGCCTTAATCCGCAGAATAGCCTAACGACGACAACTGGATTCCGGGCTCAACACGGGTATAGCTCCGACAGCACAACAACCTTCGAGTCGACCCATAAAAGGAACCCTAAGTTAGATCCGACATAACCGTAGTACGAATCTAAAAACGACGAAAGAGAACGAAAGGAAAGACGCCACGACCATAACCAACCAAGCCAAAGCCACGAAGGCATTCTGGGCACTAGCGGCTGTCGCTGTTCTTGGCGGCGGTCGCCGTATTCAACACGGCGGGCACCGTGAAGAACTCAGACGACTGAAACGAGAGAAATCTCACCAAAACGATGCGCGTTTCGACCCCTTTCCGCCTTGCTTGGGTTCTGACCTCCAAAGGCAACCAAAAGGCTTCTAAAGGGCTTCTGGAAACACCACCAAACGACACCGATGAGAGCTTGCGAACTCCGGCGAAACACAACTCCGACGACACTAAAATTCGGCAGAGGTTCGGTGTTTGAGATGGCTCAAATCCTTTCCCCAACACCTCCTTTTATAGGCAAAGCATCTGGAGCACGAAGATGGGCCTACGACAGCTAGTTCGGCGCTCGCCAGAACCACGCCGGCGACCATCGGGCAAAGACTCCCGGACAACGACGACGGCAATTACGGCGGGCGCCGTAATTTATGGCGGTCGTCGCAGCCTGGCACGCCAGCTACCACCTCGAGCATTGGGACGGCGGGCGCCATGACTGTACGGCGGTCGCCGTTCTTGGATCCGCGACGGCGGTCGCCGCGACTGTACGGCGGTCGCCGTGACCAGCTTTTCCCGCCCGTTCAGCTTTGAACGAACATGACATTAAACCGGGATAAAAATTATCGTACGCGAACGAATATTAAAATCCAAGGCATGTTGTCTGTATATTATTTCACTGAGAAAAATATTACAGATATAGAGCACATTACAGAATGTATCAAACTCTCTGTATTAAATCCGACGTACACAACGGGTACTCGGGAAAATTCCAAAATTCCCAAAATAACCTTACAAAAATACAGGGTATCATATCTCCTTCCCCTTAAAAGAAGTTTCGACCCCGAAACTTAGGTCGAAAATAACTCGGGAAAACGCCTGAGCATATCTGACTCGGTTTCCCACGTCTCCCAAGTAACTTCTTCGGTCCCTGACTTGGACCACAGCACTCGTACCAATGGCACGATCTTGTTGCGCAAACGCTTCTCCCGACGCTCCAAAATGCGCACGGGCAACTCTTCATAAGTACCATTAGCTTGAATCTCGATGTCCTCATAACTAAGCACATGAGACTCATGTTGAATTCCTTAGGTTTTGATAGTGACAAACATTCAACTAATCTGCATACTAAGTGTTTCAGGAACAAAGTCAGTTGTCTCAGGGAACCAACGCAGCAAAGGAGCGATGGGGAACAAAGCTCTGGTTATGTGCTTTGTTACCTAGCAAGGAACTCAAGCGCCGAACAAGATCGATGCTGCGAAGGAAAGAAGAAATCCAGCATGCCAATTATGGAAACAAATAAGAAGAATCACGCGGTCAAGGATTGAAGACTTCGGCTCCAAGGATCACGCCGATTTGAGAAGATTTGGAGAGAGAAGCCCGATTATGTTATCTTAGGAAATCTTTCCTAAGATAAGATAATTGGAGAGAGAGAATTCTATCTTATCCGTTTATATCAATTGAAGGAATCTTTTCCTTAATTAATATGGACGGCTGGGATATTATTCTTTCTATCAAATCATATCTTCTTGTTATCTTAAATTGGATAAATCTTATCTTGTTACTTTTAGGGTTAGTCGAGTTGTATTTAAGAGATGTGTGGATTCATTTCTTTGTAAGAAAGACGACGAAAAAAAAAAAGAACAAAAATTGAGAAAGAAAAGGAGTGAGGTGTGTGTAAGTCTTTGAGGGTTGAGTTTGGATTCATCGTTGTAGGAGTGATCTTCGAATCTAGCAGAGAGGTCTAGTGTTTTGGAGTCCATGCTACAAGTGTAATCAAATAAGAAATCAATAAGACAAGTACACACTTCAAAATCCTCTCAAGCGGAAGCTTGAAGGTAGTGGTTTTTTCTTGAGAAGCTAGTTTTGCTAATCATGGTTTTCACTATATATCGTGAGTTCGTTCTATTATCTTTCTTGCTATATTTATCTGCTGCAACTTTTGTGGGAACAAAGCTTTTGTTCCCTCAGACGTAACTCTAACGATCCAACAACTCATCTGGCACATACTTTCTGAGCAAAGATACATGAAACACGTTATGCACCGGGTGAGCCGATGGCGGCAACGCCAAGCGGTACGCTAGAGATCCTACTCTATCCAGAATCTCGAATGGTCCCACGTAGCGAGGGTTAAGCTTCCCACGCTTACCAAATCTGAAAACTCCTTTGGATGGCGATACCTTGACAAAAACCTTGTCACCGACCTCGAACTCGACAGTCCTGCGCTTCCGATCTGCGTAGGACTTCTGTCGACTCTGAGCGGTCAACATCCTTTGTCTGATCAAAGCAATGTCTGAGGCCGTCCTTTCGACCAACTCTGGTCCAAGCAGAATTTTGTCGGCATTATCATCCCAACAAATCGGAGATCTGCATCTTCGACCATACAAAGCTTCGAACGGAGCCATCTTGATTGTAGCATGCCAGCTATTGTTGTACGTGAACTCAATCAGACTCAAGCTTTCCTCCCAGCTAGTCGGACGATCGAGTACACAAGCTCTAAGCATATCCTCTAGGGTCTGGATGGTCCTTTCAGACTGGCCATCTGTCTGAGGATGAAATGCGGTGCTGAACCTCAACTCGGTTCCCATAGCCTTATGAAGTTCCTGCCAGAACCTTGACATGAAACGGCCATCTCGGTCCGATACAATGGTCTTAGGAATGCCATGTAAGCGGACAATCTCCTTCTGGTAGACTTCTGCTAACTTCTGGATTTCCCATGTGGTCTTGATGGCTATGAAATGAGCACTCTTCGTAAGCCTATCCACAATTACCCAAATAGCATCCCTCTGACTTCGAGTCTTTGGTAGCCCAGTGACGAAGTCCATAGCGATGTCCTCCCATTTCCATTCTGGCACTGGGAGAGGTAGCAACTCACCACCTGGCCTGCGGTGTTCGATCTTGACCTTCTGGCAAGTTAAGCACATTGCCACAAAGTCTGCTACATCCCACTTCATGTTTGGCCACCAAAACTTCTTCCTGAGATCCTTGTACATCTTGCTAGAGCCAGGATGCACAGAATAAGCAGATGAATGAGCTTCTCTCATCACCAACTGACGAAGACCTTCTGTGTCAGGCACACAGATCTGATCCTGAAACCAAAGTGATCCATCATCCTGAACCACAAAACTGGGAGCTTTCCCATCCATCACTTCACTGTTTAACTTCACCAAGATGATGTCATCGACTTGCTTTTCTTTGATCTGATCCAGCAGTGTAGCCTGAATTTCCATCATACTCAGGTACCCTCTACGCTGGTCATACAAGACTTCAATGTCGCATGACTCTTGGTTTAGCTTGGTCTGAGCAGTAAGTAGAGCAACTACAGTCTCGTGCATCGTCTTCCGGCTTAGTGCATCAGCTACTACATTAGCCTTGCCCGGATGATACAGCAACTCCATGTCGTAGTCTTTGAGCAACTCTAGCCAGCGGCGTTGTCTCATATTTAGCTCATTTTGAGTAAATATATACTTGAGACTTTTGTGGTCAGTGAAGACTTGGCATCTTATACCGTAGAGGTAATGCCTCCAAATCTTTAGCGCAAAGACAACCGCTGCTAACTCAAGATCATGGGTCGGATAGTTTTCTTCGTAAGTCTTAAGTTGTCTAGATGCGTAAGCAATAGCTCTGCCTTTCTGCATCAGTACACAACCCAAACCACACTTTGAAGCATCACTATAGACCACATAATCGTCATTCCCTTCTGGGAGTGCTAACACGGGTGCCGAGGTCAGCCGTCGCTTCAACTCCTAGAAACTCGTATCGCACTTGTCATTCCAGACAAACTTCTTATGAACCTTGCAGAGTAGATTGGTCATAGATAGAGCGATCTTTGAAAATCCTTCTACGAACCTTCTGTAATACCCGGCAAGTCCAAGAAAACTGCACACCTCCTTCACGTTCTGGGGCTGTGTCCATTTAGCCACCGCTTCAATCTTTTGGGGATCAACCATAACCCCATTTTTATTGATTATGTGGCCTAAGAAAGCCACTTCCTTTATCCAGAATTCACATTTAGACAATTTAGCAAAAAGCTGATGATGTCTAAGGATTGACAAGGCAATCCGCAGATGTTCCTCGTGGACTTCTTCATTCGGAGAATAGATCAGAATGTCGTCGATGAAGACCACCACGAACTTATCCAAGTACTGGTGAAAATATTGGTTCATCAAATCCATAAAGACAGCTGGAGCATTTGTAAGCCCAAAAGGCATCACTACGAACTCGTAATGACCATATCTGGTCCTGAACGTAGTTCTAGGAATGTCCTGCTCACGAATTCTGAGCTGGTGATATCCAGATCTCAAGTCGATCTTGGAGAAAACCTTTGCTCCCTGCAACTGGTCCAACAAGTCATCAATCCTAGGCAAAGGATACTTGTTCTTGATCGTCACCTTGTTAAACTCTCGGTAGTCGATACAAAGTCGGAACGATCCATTCTTCTTTTTGACGAATAATACCGGAGCACCCCACGGCGATGCACTCGGCCTGACATAACCTTTGTCAAGGAGATCTTCAAGTTGATTCTTCAACTCTTGCATCTCAGCTGGAGCCATCCGATACGGTGATTTGGAAATCGGCGCCGTACCAGGCTCAAGATCAATTGAAAACTCTACGTCACGGTTCGGGGGTAATCCAGGAATTTCTTCCGGAAAGACATCCGAAAACTCCCTAACTACAGGAATATCAAGAATCTCAGGTCCATCCTTCGTAGGCAAATCCAAGTAGCAAAGGTACCCGACACATCCTTGTCGTAGTAGCTTAAACGCAGCCATCGCATTGATCAGCTTGCCGTTATCATCGTCATTTCGACCTTTGAACTTGCACACGAACTGGCCCCCAGATGACACCGTCACCGTTCTTGAACTAAAGTCGATCACCGCCTTGTGACGCGTCAGCCAATCCATACCGAGGATAATGTCGTATGGAGCCATGGCTATGCAGATTAAATCTGCCTCGAATTCCTTATCCTTAATGGTAATCGGAAAGTGGGACAAATGTTTGGTTCCCACCAAACGTTCTCCATTAGGAAGATTAACGACGAAAGGGTCGCACGAATCGTTGCACACTAAATCTAACTTGCTAACACAGCTATCCGAAATAAAGGAATGCGTAGCACCAGAATCAAACAGAATGCACACTGAAGTAGAGTGAAGGTATAGAGTACCTTCAGCAATTGGGGCATTGGGTCCATCTATTTCACGCATCTCGTACAAGCGTTGGCCCTGACTTCCAGAAACAGCTGGGGTCTTTCCCCTGTTATGAGCAGTCATCTGCACTGAAGGGCTAGGAGTCTCGGCAGGCTTAAACCTAGGTCGGTTGCTCTGATGAACTGACCCTTGATGCGACTCTACTCCCTTCTGCTTCCCCTGCTTGCAGAACTTTTGCAGATGACCATCACGTCCACACCCAAAGCACGACCTCTTCTCCTTCTGACACTCATTGCTCTTGTGCACAGCCGTACCACAGTTATAACACTGAACTGAACTCCTGGTCTGCCCTGACTGCTGAGTCGATCCTCCTTGCGTCATCTCCGTCTTAGCTCGGCCGGACTTGGCAAAGTTAGACGGTGGCGCATGGCGCTTAAAACCACCTCCCTGATTCTGGTTCTGCATCGACTTCTGTCGGTTGCGCCTTTTGGTCGACTCCTCTAGAGTTATCTCCAGCTTATAGGCACAATCCACATACTGCTCCAAGGTAGAGCATGTATGGTGCACCATTAACGGCATGATATCTGGGCTCATCCACTCGTGGAAGTACCAGATATTTTGGGCCTCGCTGGTGATCTCGGCAGGGGCGTACTGTAAAAGATGATTGAACTTAGACGCCAACTCGATCACTTTTAGACCATCCGTCCTTGGGTACAAGAACTCTTTATGCTTCTCCTCTCTCATAGCACGACAGAAAAAGCGATCAACCATCTTGGTCTTGAACATCGACCAAGTCAACACTGGGCTCTCAGCCAAACCTGTGTTCTCCCACCACTCGCTAGCCTCCTCCTTCAGCTGAAGAGAAGCGATATGGACCTTCTCGGCCTCAGTACACTCCACGTTCCGAAACAGCCTCTCCATATGGGAGAATCAATGAGTCACTGCTACTGGCTCCCCTTTCCCGTTATAGCAATCGGACCTCATGGAAGTGATGGTCTTAAGAGTGCGACCATAGTTGTCTCTAGCCCTGACGGCATTCTCTTGAACCACAGGGTTTCTGGGCTCCACAACATCAGGAACCGCTGGGTGAGTAGGCACTTCTTGCGCTTGAGGCGCACTGGGTCTCAATACGTCTGCAATTGCGTGCATCACAATCCCGCGAATCGCCTCAACAGCTGCGGCATCAAACAGCGCCGGCGCTTGGGTCTGATCTTGACCTTCACGCCTCTGCTGGACGCGAGACTCTGACTTGTGCTCATCCTGAACACTTCTTCCTGCTGGCCTGGGATCTTGACTAGTCCCAGCACCGGCTCGAATCGAGTTCCTCGTGCTTCTTGGGTTCACCATCTGTTTACCGATCCAATTCCAAGCATTCAATACATTAATATTATGCAATATACTTATGCAATATACCAACGTAAAGAAATTACTCAGAATAGATCAACTTGGCATTTTATAGATGAACCTTCGAACTGTTACACAAGCTACACATAAGTCTATCATCCGAGCGCTAGGACAACATTGCTCGAAGAAATAAGTGTTTCTCAGAGTACTTGCCGTAATACTGAAATATTACACATAGTACAAACTTGGAATGCTAAGAAACGAAACTACTGTGATAAGCAACGCCAATTCTCATCAAGGCATTCCAAAATGTCTCCCATAAGACTGGCTACTCGTGCACGGTTTCTTCGGACTAGGCTCACCATCGAGCTTTGGCGATGGGTTTCGCACCCGGCTTGACCCTGAAGCACATGGTCTTATCTCAGTCATGGTAAGGTATGGGTCATCCATGACTGGTCCTCCTATCCCAGCCCTCCTCTGAGTACTGGCGATCAGCTCATCCCTCCGACGCTGCTGTTCTGCAGAGATTACCTCGCTCTGGCGGAGGATCTCCTGCAGCTCGGATTCTGACCTCCTTCTTCTTGGAGTAGGGATAGGCTGAGATTCCCTGTCACTTCTCCTAATACCGTACTCGGTATACAATGCCTCCCAATCAGCTTTTGACATGGGTGCGTACTCTGGCACTGGTGGCAACTCTTGCATAGGTGGTAACTCTGTACTGGGGTGAATAAATTGTATCCCCATTTCCTGACTATCCACCAGCAAGTGCCTCAAGTCATCGGACTCCTGGTTTTGTCCGCTGAGGTCCATCTCGGTATCCTCCTCGGGATCATCCTCGATGGGGTCCTCTTCCTCTTCGGGGTCATCCTCTATGGGGTCCTCTTCTTCATCTTCCTCCTCGCTCCCTTCAATAATCACATGCATCAGGTAATCGTCATTGTAGTACCCTCTCGCGTACCTAGACGATTCATCATCTTGCATTGCTTCCTCCCTTGGTGGCTCCACTGGCGTTGTCACAGGAACTACAACATTCCTTGACACCAGAACTACCGACTCAGGAAGCACATGCTTGATCTCCTCAGATGGGCTGCTCGGGCCTCCAATCTCGAAGCATCTCTGGGGTATAGGGAAGTCTAGCCTCTCGGTAGACGGTGAATCCATCTCGGCATCTTCCGACCCCTTCTTCAGAGATATACATGCACCCATCTCCTATAGGATAACGATGAAAGAATTAGTCTTTCTAGACAAAGAAGCAAGCTTACTATATCAGACTATCCAGAAGACATGACTATGAACGGTGTTTTTAAATTCTTTTTACTTTGAAAATTCAGAGCCCTTTTTAAAGCATTTTCGAAAATGGATAAATGGTTTATAAAAATCCTAAACCCGTTTTAAAACCTTTGGCTCTGATACCACAACTGTAACACCCCCAAAACTTAACCATTTTGGAAAGGTATTACCGCCAGTGACCCCAGTGTTCCTTACCGAGATCACCCAAGGCTTTACCATTTAAATACAATTTATGAAATACAAATGATACATAATGATCAAAGCATTCAATTCCAAAACATAACATTGTTAAAGGAACAAGAGTTACGGGATTACAACCCAATCCCGAATAGGCTAACACAGAGTTTAAACAAAAAACAGCGGAAGTCTTAGAAAGTACATTACAACCAAAGTCATTGTCCAAAAGATCTCAACCTGATTAAAGAAATAATTAAAACGTTCAAAAACCATCGTCAACTCCATAGTCCTTCTATTCTTCTGAGCTATTTTCGATCTGATGTGTCGAATCGAACGGATGACACCAGCCCACATGTAGAGAACAAAGTTCGTGGGTTAGTCTACTTGAATAGACTAGCAAGGGTACAAAGCAGAATGATTCAAAGCAGTCGTATTAGGTTAGACTCATCGCTTCTCGAATAATAATTGATGACGATAGTCAACCATCATACTCCTACTGGAATAGACAATAGGTATGCACAAGAGAAGATTCTGGAAGACTGGATCTTCACCGAAATCGACTCGAAAAGAAGACTCCAAGAGATTGAGTCTTTAAGGAAGTATGACAAATCTGGAATGTTTACAGAATCATACAACAATGATTTAAAAGTTGACTGAGATGCTTCGGTTCACGACCAACCTCACCGCATACAGCGAGTCCAGATTGGAAAGAGAACGTACTATGATCAAAGTCGAGACGAGTTTTCCTAGCTGCACTATAACTTAGCTGCACTACTCGCCGAAGGTTTATTAATTATGTGCATCGAGTAGCACTTTATCTGATTTATGTTTCAAAAACACACATCACGTTTATTAGACTTTTACATGTGTACCCCATCATTGGGACGACACATCTTAGTATACGTTTCGTCGAGAGTGACATACACCGGAAGGTTTGTGACACCAGCTAAGTGTCCTGTCTCTACACACTTGTGAAAGAGACCGATCATGATCTTAGAATAGTACCAGATGGAGACGAGCCACCCCGATACCAGATTATAAAGAAACGACTGGACAAAGTCCGAGTAACGTTCCTATCTAACAGTGCTAACTAAACAGTTACAGCACAATAACAGTTACAGGATAAATCCACATAAAGGCCTGAAAGGCGATCACAAATAATAGCGTTGTTCTAACAGATATACAACCTATTATATGATTTTCAAAACAGTTTATCAAAACCGTTTCCAGACAAACAGAGTATTCATTCCAAATTAATTACTCATATAAACTACTGATAATTAATGTAAATATGGAACGAACGAGCAAGAGCGAACCGCCACTTGCCTTAATCCGCAGAATAGCCTAATGACGATAACTGGATTCTGGGCTCGACACGGGTATAGCTCCGACAGCACAACAACCTTCGAGTCGACCCATAAAAGGAACCCTAAGTTAGATCCGACATAACCGTAGTACGAATCTAAAAACGATGAAAGAGAACGAAAGGAAAGACGCCACGACCACAACCAACCAAGCCAAGGCCACGAAGGCATTCTGGGCACTGGCGGCGGTCGCTGTTCTTGGCGGCGGTCGCCGTGAAGAACTCAGACGACTGAAATGAGAGAAATCTCACCAAAATGATGCGCGTTTCGACCCCATTCCGCCTTGCTTTGGTTCTGACCTCCAAAGGCAACCAAAAGGCTTCTAAAGGGCTTCTGGAAACACCACCAAACGACACCGACGAGAGCTTGCGAACTACGGCGAAACACAACTCCGACGACACTAAAATTCGGCAGAGGTTCGGTGTTTGGGATGGCTCAAATCCTTTCCCCAACACCTCCTTTTATAGGCAAAGCATCTGGAGCACTAAGATGGGCCTACGACAGCTAGTTCGCTCGCCAGAACCACGCCGGCGACCATCGGGCAAAGACTCCCGGACAACGACGACGGCAATTACGGCGGGCGCCGTAATTTACGGCGGTCGTCGCAGCCTGGCACGCCAGCTACCACCTCGAGCATTGGGACGGCGGGCGCCGTGACTGTACGGCGGTCGCCGTTCTTGGATCCGCGACGGCGGTTGATAACATCCATTTTATGCATATTTTAGGAGTCTAGTTGCGTATTAGATTAGGTCATTTGCATGCATATTTTATATGTTTTATAGTTAATTTTGCATTATTTTGTATTCGGAGTCTACACTGGTACTTTTATATATTTCAGGTATTTTTAAGGCGAATAAATACGAGACTTATGAGAAGATTGAACTGCTCGAATTTGGATCTTACACTAAGGAGAGTAACTTGGGCCAGCCTTGGTGGGCCGTGACATCATGTGGCCCAATAAGGAATTGTGGGAGAGTAGGCGTTGCTTTGGCTGAGAGGAGTTACGTAGCTTTGGGAGGGGATCTTTGACTTTTCAACTGAGGGGAGTTACGTAGGGGGAGTTTTGCTTTTGAATTTAGGTTTAGTTTAGTTTAGTTTTCTTGTTTTAGTTTTGTTTCAGCTTCACGGCCACGTACAAGGGAGAATTTCAAGAAGGAATTGTTGGCTTTGTTTTGATTCGAATACGGTATTATCGTTCTAGCCTTAGATCAACTTGGATTATTTTTATCATTGAGATTAGATTTTCTTATCTCCTATTTTTATTGAATAATTCATGTATGTTGTTGGCTAGTTAAATCTTTTGATGTCTTCGATCATGCATAGCTAAATTCCTAGTTCTAAGGTTTTGGTGATCCCGACGATGCGTATGTAATTAGAATTATTTTTTTGCCTGAATTGAAATCTGAAACCTTGTTTGATTCAATCCTAGAGTTCTTAATGCAATTGATGAATGTCAATTAGGTTTCTATTAGGTTTGAGTCTGAAAGGAGATAACCTCAATAGATAACTCAGATAGGGTATGAGTCTGAAAGGAGATTACTTTATTAGACTACTAGGAATTGAACCTGAGTGTTATTTGTGCGACAGCAACTTAATTCCTCATGAGGATTAATAGACTATCGTAGATGTTCTAGTTTTGAGTTGGATTAGCGGAGCGCGACAGCGGATGTTATTTCAGTTTATTCCTAGACTCTAAGTGCGTTAAAGGGTTTGGATGAGATTAGCTCTGCGCGACAGCGATTGTTAGTTTAATCCAGGCATGTTTACTATCATCTGAAAGGAGTTAGTAGATTACCTTAGATAGCCTACCTTCAAATAATTTGGACTAGATTCAGGTGAATGGTGATTTTACTTACTATTGCATCGTTGCGGTGATCCTTAACCTTAGACACATTTATCCCATAGATTTTATCTTGTTTTATTTGTTAGCTTAGTTATAGTTTTACCTCATTCTCATATCTTTCCGGCCTAGTTCGCTGGTAGCGTTTCAATTAATATTACATTGGTCTCTGTGGGATCGACACTTGACTACTACAACTGATCCCGTACACTTGCGGGTAGGTTTTAGCCACATCAAGTTTTTGGCGCCGTTGCCGGGGACCAATTTGTTAATATTAGTTGTTATCTCTATTGGTGTTTCTAGGTCTCTATTTTTGCTTTGATTTTTTTTTCCCTTCTTTTTCTTAGTTTCAGGCTATTTCAGAGAAAGTCGAATAAATGGATTCAGGTATGTATGAGGTAAATTCCTATCAATTTTCTTCATCCGAGCCTTATACAAGTACTCAGAGGTATGATTTTGAAAATTATAATTTGGGTTATGGCCAAAACCCAATGACTTCTAACCTCTTCTGTGAGTCTTGTGGAGCTGAAGATCATGACAAAACTAGCTGTCGCGCTACTCTGGGGGAAATAATCGCGTGGAACTCACAACCCTCAAATCAGAGTTGGGTGACAATGCCACACACACCGCTCCAGGTTAAGAGTCATCCGTTTATACAGGACAACAAGCTTGATGACTTTATTATGAGACATGATAGGGAAGTTGAGAAAATTCTTGCTCTTTTTCCATCTATCATGGACATTCTTAATCCCTTATTAACCCAATTTAATTCACTTTCAGGTCTGGTGAACTCTCTGAAGACACAAGTAGATGATTTAGCCACAGAAAATCAAAAATTGAAGGATCATATTGTTGAGTTGGCTATCTCAAGTTTGCCTACAGAGTCACCTGAAGTGCATTATTTTGAGCAATGCACTTCTATTATGATTGGGGTTAAGAATCAGTGGACTGAGCCACAGTTTGATAGGAAGGAAATTATTCAAAGGACCAAGGAGGATCCGATGCTTGATGAGCTCAACGTGTTAGAAAGCTCTACCCCGACCTCTAGCACCCTTACATGTTGTATGGTGCAAGAAGAGATTGTTAATTCTGAATTAGAGGTTCGGAGTAGACGAAAGAAGAGAAAAAGACGCTTTGTTGGTCATGCTCTGACTGAATTCAAGGAAGGGAATCATGTGATTCTCTATCATCACAAATCGAGCATGTTTCCGGGAAGTAAGAGCATAAGATGGTCCGGTCCATATTACCTGAACCGAGTTCTACAAAATGATTCAGTGGAATTATGGCATAAGAACTCGGGGTACTTCAAGGTTCGGAAAATTCGACTCAGACCATATATAGAGCCTGATCCGATCAAGTTGGGTATCACCGACCCGCCTGATCCGAGCACATGACATTGGTGAAGGTCAAGCTACGACTTTAAACAAGCGCTGGATGGGAGGCAACCCATGAGGTATGTTTTCTTCTTCTAAATAAATAAATAAAAAAAAAAAAAAAAAAAAAAAACTCGATCGAGTTGTCCCAACAGAAAGAAACTCGGTCAAGAACTCGGCCGAGTTCTCGACCGAGTTGCAATCTGTTAAAAAAAAAAAAAAAAAAAAGGCTCGCCCCGACAGAAAGAAACTCGGCCCACAACTCGACCGAGTTATGGACTGAGTTTCCATCTGATATCCTACAAAAAAAAAAAAAAAATTCCCTTCCCTGCTTTCTTTCTCTTCCCTTTCCAGCCTTTCCCATCTCTCACCCCCCCCCCCTCCCTCCTCCGCCGCTGCCCTGACCCGAGGACCACCGAGCCGCAACCACTCCCGCTCGGACCTCAGCCTCTGCTTCCCTATTCGCCGGCGACCAACACCGATCCCCATCTCACCGATCACGCCGGCGACCAACCCACCCGTCGTGCCCATGCCCAGATCCGAGCCCGTCCCTCCTTGCTCAAACCATCACACCACTGCTGTTGCACCACCCCTGCTTCACCGGTCGCTGCCCGACCCGCGCCAGCACCACTCACCAGACCCACCATACCACACCACCTTCGCCCCGTCCGCACCACTGCTCTTCCTCTTCATGAGCCCACACCACCGGCGAGCCACCAGCGAGGTCCGACCTCACCTTCCCTCACGCATGTATTGGAGGTTAAATTGCTGAATTGGTGAACATTTAGTGGAAATTGGGTTGAATGAAAATCTGATTTTATAGGTTCCTTTGCATAGAAAACATTGTCAAGCATCCATGAGTTCTCTACTGAATGTGTATGAAATTACATTTGATTACTTGTCTTACACAGCAGAATTCATGAGTTCATTACTTTATATCTTTGTTGGGAACTTATTTGAAAGTTGTGGTGCTTGTGAACCTCCTGATTTTGCTGCAATATGATGCTTGAATGAATAAGTATTGTTAGCTTGCTGATGTTGTGATGATTGGGTGTCTAGACTGATTCTTGCTCCTTCATGATCAAGTGTATAATTTATTTGAGCATGTAATTCTATTTATCTGCATGTGTAGTCTTGTGTTTGGGGTTTGTTTTGTCTGTCTTATGTACAGTGCTACTGAAGGAGAAAATGCTGCTGAATTTCTTTTGCATTGGTACTGATTTTCAACAACCCTGGAGCATAGAGTGAAGATGCCTGAAATACCTGATTTATTTGGTGAGTTTCTTTTCCTTTTTCTTATGTTTCTACATTGAGGACAATGTAGAATTTAAGCTTGGGGAGGAATAATTCCATGTGTAGACTCTGTTTGCATTTTAGTGTAGTTTCTCATGTTTTTGTGTGTTTCTTTTTCAATTTTTTTTCATGCATTGCATTGCATTTTGCATTTGGATGTTGGATTTGTTCCCTTGTTTATTCCTTTGTGGGTCCTTATAACGGTACATAATTGTGAACCCTCTTAATATGTTTTGGTTGTTAATGTTGCAATTGCATTATGAGCATGATATGATTGATCAAATTTTTGACAATGACTTGAGCATGTGGACTTTGATTAAGATGCGTTAGGACCGATACTCTAGACAAAATGTCCTGGTGAGCTTGTTAGCCTTTTTTGGACTACAATTGCATAAGTCCTCTAATTTTTCTTGTGTGATCTCTCTTTGCTTGTTATCTCTAGAACTTGCTTCAATACCTCTTCGAGACTGCATATAGGACTAATGTGCATTACATTTTGATTGAGACATTATTTTTCATGAGCCTATATTATCCTTGACCACCCTAATATTTTTTCCCTCTTCTTGAAGCCCTTTGAGCCTTAAAGCCTATTCTTTGAAAGCTCTACAAAAGCATCCGAGCCTATTTATATATCCTTCCCATCCAGGGGATTGAACTTTTGTTTGCTTAACGTGGAAGTGGACTAAGCTTGAGGGAGTTGCATAAAATGTTGGGTGATCATTAGAAATTGATTGTAAGGTTTTATACCATTCGGTTCATAAAAGTTGCTTCCTTCTTCTTCATTAAAAAAAAACTAAAAAAAACTAAAAAAAAATGAAGAAGAAGAAAAGAAGTGCGTAGATAGAATGATGAACTTTGGGTTATTGTTGAGCTTATTGTAAAATCAGTTTATGCTTGGTGTTATTTTTGTGAAGTTCTTTTCCCTGGATTTAGCACCATATGGCCAAAATTTATCCATGTCCTATCAAAATACCTTGGCCCCATTACAACCCTGTTTATATGTCTCATGATTGTGTTTTGCATTGTCTCTAGCAGTGGAGATCTAGATATTGCTGCAAGCTTATGGTAGTTAGCATTAAAAGTAAAGAATTGAGCGAAATACATATCCTAAACACATGAGTGTGAGTGACTTTATATTTATCTTGGTGAGGTCTAGAGTAGAAGAACTAATTTCATCTTGTCATTGATTAAGAAGCATGCTAGGAAGTTGTCATTTGTTTGGACTTTCATGGTCATCCTCACTTGTCTCTTGGATTGCAACAACCATTGTATATTTTGCGGACTCATTAGTTATGTACTTGCTTGAGGACAAGCAAGGTTTAAGCTTGGGGGATTTGATAACATCCATTTTATGCATATTTTAGGAGTCTAGTTGTGTATTAGATTAGGTCATTTGCATGCATATTTTATATGTTTTATAGTTAATTTTGCATTATTTTGTATTCGGAGTCTACACTGGTACTTTTATATATTTCAGGTATTTTTAAGGCGAATAAATACGAGACTTATGAGAAGATTGAACTGCTCGAATTTGGATCTTACACTAAGAAGAGTAACTTGGGCCAGCCTTGGTGGGCCGTGACATCATGTGGCCCAATAAGGAATTGTGGGGGAGTAGGCGTTGCTTTGGCTGAGAGGAGTTACGTAGCTTTGGGAGGGGATCTTTGACTTTTCAACTGAGGGGAGTTACGTAGGGGGAGTTTTACTTTTGAATTTAGGTTTAGTTTAGTTTAGTTTTCTTGTTTTAGTTTTGTTTCAGCTTCACGGCCACGTACAAGGGAGAATTTCAAGAAGGAATTGTTGGCTTTGTTTTGATTCGAATACGGTATTATCGTTCTAGCCTTAGATCAACTTGGATTATTTTTATCATTGAGATTAGATTTTCTTATCTCCTATTTTTATTGAATAATTCATGTATGTTGTTGGCTAGTTAAATCTTTTGATGTCTTCGATCATGCATAGCTAAATTCCTAGTTATAAGGTTTTGGTGATCCCGACGATGCGTATGTAATTAGAATTATTTCTTTGCCTGAATTGAAATCTGAAACCTTGTTTGATTCAATCCTAGAGTTCTTAATGCAATTGATGAATGTCAATTAGGTTTCTATTAGGTTTGAGTTTGAAAGGAGATAACCTCAATAGATAACTCAGATAGGGTATGAGTCTGAAAGGAGATTACTTTATTAGACTACTAGGAATTGAACCTGAGTGTTATTTGTGCGACAACAACTTAATTCCTCTTGAGGATTAATAGACTATCGTAGATGTTCTAGGTTTGAGTTGGATTAGCGGAGCGCGACAGCGGATGTTATTTCAGTTTATTCCTAGACTCTAAGTGCGTTAAAGGGTTTGGATGAGATTAGCTCTGCGCGACATCGATTGTTAGTTTAATCCAGGCACGTTTACTATCGTCTGAAAGGAGTTAGTAGATTACCTTAGATAGCCTACCTTCAAATAATTTGGACTAGATTCAGGTGAATGGTGATTTTACTTACTATTGCATCGTTGCGGTGATCCTTAACCTTAGACACATTTATCCCATAGATTTTATCTTGTTTTATTTGTTATTATTTGTTAGCTTAGTTATAGTTTTACCTCATTCTCATATCTTTCCGGCCTAGTTCGCTGGTAGCGTTTCAATTAATATTACATTGGTCTCTGTGGGATCGACACTTGACTACTACAACTGATCCTGTACACTTGCGGGTAGGTTTTAGCCACATCAGCGGTCGCCGCGACTATACGGCGGTCGCCGTGACCAACTTTTCCCGCCCGTTCAGCTTTGAACGAACATGACATTAAACCGGGATAAAAATTATCGTACGCGAACGAATATTAAAATCCAAGGCATGTTGTCTGTATATTATTTCACTGAGAAAAATATTACAGATGCAGAGCACATTACAGAATGTCTCAAACTCTCTGTATTAAATCCGACGTACACAACGGGTACTCGGGAAAATTCCAAAATTCCCAAAATAACCTTACAAAAATACGGGGTATCACACACAGCAAGAGGCAGCAACAACGTACTCAGCTTCGGCAGTTGAAAGGGAAACATACTTTTGTTTCTTTGATGCCCAAGAGACAAGACATGGGCCAAGGAATTGTGCCGTTCCTGATGTGCTTTTGTGATCCACAAGGTGACCAACAAAGTCAGCATCAGTGAAACTCACAAGTTCAAACTCATTGTTCCTTGGATACCAAAGACAGAGATTGTCGTTCCCTTTCAAGTATCGCAAGATCCTTTTGACCTCAGTTAGGTGTGACTCCTTAGGATTTGTTTGAAACCTGACACAAAGGCACACACTAAACATAATATCTGGCCTACTTGCCGTTAGATAGAGTAATGAACCAATCATGCCTCTATACATTGTAGCATCTACATCTTGGCCATTCAAGTCTGCATCAAGACGATTGTTAGGAGAAATAGGGGTATCAATAGGTTTAGCTTTATCCATACCATACTTCTTCAACAATTCCTTGATGTATTTTTTGTTGATGTACTCTTGTTCCCTCAGAGGATTAAGAGACTTGTAATCTGAGGAAAAAGGAGAGTTCCCCAATCATACTCATCTCAAATTCACTACTCATTAGATTTTTGAATTTTTCTACAAGGGAAGAGTTAGTGGAACCAAAAATAATATCATCAACATAGACTTGAACTACGAGAATCTCACCTTTGTGTTCCAAGAGGAACAATGTCTTGTCAATCGCGCCACGTCTGTATCCATTTGAGAGAAGGAATTGTGCCAGCCGATCATACCAAGCTCTGGGAGCTTGCTTGAGCCCATACAGTGCCTTGTCCAGTGCATACACATAGTCAGGATGTTCCATGTCTTCAAAGCCTGGGGGTTGTTTCATATAAACTTCCTCTTGAAGATAGCCATTAAGAAATGTTGTTTTGACATCCATTTGATATAACGTGAATCCTTTGAACGCAACATATGCAATGAGAAGTCGAATGGCTTCGATGCGGGCTACTGGAGCATATGTCTCATCATAGTCGATCCCTTCTTGTTGATTGTAGTCTTGAGCAACCAGTCTCGCCTTGTTCCTAGTCACAGTTCCAGAATCATAGAGCTTGTTTCTGAAAACCCATCGAGTGCCAATAGCATGTTTGTGCTTTGGAAGGGGAACAATTCTCCAAACTTTGTTCCTTTCGAATTGATGTAGCTCTTCTTGCATAGCAACTATCCAATCTGCTCTTTCAGTGCTTCTTTGATGTTCTTTGGTTCTACAAAAGAGATAAAAGCATAGAAAGCACAAAAGTCATATAGTTGAGAGCGTGAACCTCTTTGTTCGTATGGTGTGAGAAGAGCATCAACTGGAAGAACAATATTTGTTGTTGCAGTTGAGGATGAAGAGGGAGGAACGCCAGCAGCAATTGCAGTGGCTGCCTTAGAGACTGCTCCTTCAACAGCATCCACAAGTTCTTCCTTAATAATTGTTACCACATCACCACTCGCTTGGCCATCTTGCACGAGTTGTGCATCTGAAGTATCACCACCAGAAGTTCCATTGGGAACAGTGGTGACATCAGTATCAGCGATTGGAGTTGTTGTTGTGGGAACATCAGGTGTTGGTGTAGTCCAGGTGTCATCGTCACTGGTTGTGGTAGCTCCGAGAGAACTAGTAGTGCTCCCACCAGCATTGGGGGCATTGTTCCCTGTACATGGATTACCCTGGTGATTCCCATCATCACCTTCATCATCTGAGTCTTCACGTTGCATGCGTGGAAAGTGATCATCAGGGAACGGTGAGTTGGAATCATCACTCGCAGCTTTTGAGTGTTCATCAAAGACAACATGAATGCTCTCTTCAATCTTCCGGGTTCTCTTGTTGTAGACTCTATAAGCTTTGCTTGAATTAGCATATCCCAGAAAGATTCTTTCATCACTCCTTTGATCAAATTTTCCCAAGTTGTCTTTTCCATTGTTGTGGATGAAACACCTGCAACCAAAGGCACGCAAGTGGGAAACATTGGGCTTGCGTTCCCTGATTAGTTCATAGACAGTTTTATTTAACAATGGTCTAAGCATGGCACGATTAAGGATATAGCATGAAGTGTTGATCGCCTTAGCCCAGAAGACTCGAGGAAGGTTGCTTGCTATGAGCATTGTTCTAGCCATGTCCTCCAATGTTCTGTTCTTCCTCTCGACCACTCCATTTTGCTGTGGTGTCCTAGGAGCCAAGAAGTTATGAGAGACCCCATGTTCCCTGCAGTAATCAAGGAACATGGAATTCTCAAACTCCGTTCCATGATTGGATCGGATGGAGCTTAGCTTGTGTCCCAGATTAGTTTCCACACCCTTGATGAAAGATTCAAATATCTCGAATACCTGTTCCTTGGAAGAGAGAAAGATTGTCCATGTAAATCTAGAGTAATCATCAACAATAACAAACACATACTTGTTCCCTGCATGACTTCTTATCCTCATGGGACCACAGAGATCCATATGGATCAGTTCCAGGGGACGAGAAGTGGTAACATCCGATTTGCTCTTGAAAGAGGAGCGTGTTTGTTTCCCTCTTACACAGGCTTCACAGACTCCATGGATCTCAGGTTTGACATTTGGAAGTCCTCTAACCAGTTCCTTCTTGTGGAGTTTGTGAATGAGTTATAAATTTGCATGTCCAAGCCTTATGTGCCACAGTTCCGTCTCTTCAGCTAGAGACGCAAAGCACAGTTCCCTTGGAGGCTTGAATGTTGTGTCAACAGTGTACACATCGTTGAATCGGACACCCTTCAATATGATCTCCTTGGTTTTTGTATTTCTTACGTAGCAATCTTTGGTTGTGAACACAGTCTCGTTGTCTCCTTGATCACAAAGTTGAGCTACACTTAACAAATTAAAACCAAGTTGATGAACCAGACTAACCTCTTTTATTTTGATGCTTGAGTTCAAGGTAGCTTCTCTTGTTCCCACTATCTCTCTACAGCGTTTATCTCCAAGGGAAACAGTTCCCTTAGAGTGTTATTGAAGTGACGTAAGGTGATATTTATTTCCTGTCATATGGCATGAGCATGCGCTATCAATGAACCATCTGTTGTTCCCCCTCACTTCATCCTGCATTAAGAGAGTTAATGTTTAGCGACCCAGGCAAGCTTGGCTTTACCTGGTCGTTTAGAGACAAAATGGTATTCTCTAGGCTTAGCATTGCACATGTCAGGAGATGCATCATAATCATTCAAGTCAACATTGTTACTTCTACTGTTCCTTCGCTGAGTGTGCTCTTCAGTGAACTTTTGTTTCTTAGCACAGTTTTTCACAACATGGTCGTTGTTCCCACAATACCAGCAAATCTTATAATAGTGTCCCAAGGTGTACTTACAGTTTGGGACAGGCATCCTACGTTGCTTGGCTCTAACTGGGTCAGGTGTACTAGGCAAATTTCCCTGGGATTGGATGAGATACATCTTTTGGGCATGTTGACCTTGGTACCATGATTGATTTTCACTCAACCCACTCTCCAGAGTCTTCACATGATCTTCTAGGTAAGAGTTCCTATCCTTAGTACTCTAAAGTTCCCTATCTTTTAGCTCTCTAAGCTCAGGTATGGTTGCCTCATGTTTCTCACTCTCTTGTTTTTCTCCTTTGTACCCCAAACCATACTTGGGCTCAACAAAGGTAATTTTTTTCTTTCTTAAGCTTTTGCTCAACTAAGATAGAGTGAATTTTATCAATCTGAGCTTTCATCTGAGACAATTCTCTAACATTGCTAAAGGAACTAGGTTCACTGTGAGTAACATCACTTCTAACACAAGGAACAACAGAGGAACTAGCAGTTTTAGATAAAGATTCATTCAATTCAATACATTTATCCTCAGCATCACTTAAGTCGTTTTGGGTTTTAAGATTCTCATTATACATGCTTTTGATAAGAGAGATTATGGATTTTTTATCAAAATTGACAAGAGATTCAAAGAAAGTTTCAAGATCTACCTCTTGTTCTTCACTTGATGACTTCAGAGTCATTGCACACATTCTATTGTTCCCCCATGACTCTGGCTCGTCATCATCAGAGTTGGCACAATCATCTCCCCAGACAGCAACGAAAGCCTTCTTTTTATCGTTCCCAGAATTTTCACCATTGTTGTCTGAGTTGTTCCCTTTAGGGCACTTATTGGCATAGTGACCCTTTTTCTTACAGTTGAAGCAAGTGACATCCTTGATGTCTCGTTTCTCACCATTTTTTCCATCATTCTTGAATGATCGACCCTTGCGATAGAGAGTTCGCATGGCTTTGGTGAGAAGAGTAGTTTCTGGATCTACACCATCCAAGTTGTCATCTTTGTTGTTTTCTATCATCTCGAAAGCTTTTTCAACCATCAAGGCAATGCCTTTAGGTTTAACATATTTGTCTTTTTCATCATACTTTTTTAATTTTCCCAAATACTTCATGAAGTGTGAGTTTGAGAGTATTGGGATTCTCCTTGAGAATTGCTTTAGTCATCTTATGCCTTGGAGGAAGTTCATCAATAATGATGAAAATTTTCTCCTTGGGAAGAATTTCCTTTTCATCGACATCATGAGCAGCAAGTCTAGTGGTGATTTCCTCAAATCTGGACTGATAAGAGGAAACAGTCTCACCATCGATCATGGCGAAGTTATAAAAGTCTTTCTTTGCTTGGAAACGATCAAGCTCTCTAAGATCAAAACTTCCCATGTACATTTGTTCCAAGGCTGCCCACATATCTTTTGCAGTTGCACAAGAGTGTAATTTGGATGCATCTTCAATGCTGATAGTGTTGTTGATAAACATACGAGCCTTAGAGTTTTTCTCCATGATTCTGAAATCATCTTGGCTCCAAGGTGTTGTTCCTTTGATTACATCTTCAGCAACCTTTTCTTCACCAACCTCAATGACTCTCCAGCATTGGTAGTCATTACTCTTCATCCAGTCCGTGAAGAGGTCCTTCCAGTGTTGGAACTTTCCACCGATAGGCAGGAACGGTGGTTTGTTGTTCCCAAGCCCAACTTCATGAGTGGAAGACATTGTTACATGTGAATCTGAAAAGAACACACGATCTAGAGCAAAACCTGCTTTGATACCAATTGTTGAATCGTAGTGTGTTAGACAGGGAACGGTGTGATTGTTCACTGGGCAACGGAATATATAAAGATTCAAAGCAACAAGTAATTTCTCAAAAACATATACTTGTATTATTAAGAATTGTACAATCTCACAAGTCTTCTCTCCACCTATACCCTAGGTTAAAAGACTTTGAGTGCAATCAACTCTCAATGACACAAGAACAAAACAAGACCCTTAGCAAGAACTACCCGTACCTTGCCTTAGACCTTCGATCTCAGTTTTCACAAGAGCTCATTGGTATGCTTGATGATTATAGCTGAGATACCTTTCCCCAAGGCAATCTCGTCTATATATAGGGTCTAACAAAAACCTATTACCAAATATCTAACAATTGACATATATGGTAACAATGAACAATTTCATTACCAAATATACTATTCAGCTTATAAACACATAGTTTCCTTCTATAAACTTTCCTAAGACTCATTATCTTCTTCTTCTTTTCCAAGTAAGCCTCAAAATCTCGTTTCCTTGTATAATGGAGTCTATCTGGGAACAGTTGGCACATCTATGCGTTTGCATCGTTTCGCGAACGCTGTTTCCATATATAAAAGTTTCCTTGTATAGGAACCACGTGCTTCAGATTTCCAATTTGCTTCTCGCGTAACTGTTCCGTGTTTCCACATGTTCCATTGCATTCCTTTGCTTTCTCTTCTTCATGCGTTTTCCATTGTTCCCTAATTATTTCACAAGACCTGAAACTCATAGGAACAACAAGAAAACATAAAACCTAATGGTATTTATCATCATCAAAACCAGAGGGAACGTCAAGGTTCCAACATATTCATTTTACTACTTCAGGCCAGTTTTCTATTTCTCAGAAGACAAAGAAGTAAACAACAATTTCACATTCTTTTGTAGAGGAGGAGTACTGATCCTTGGAATCAACTTGCAACGATATTATTTGGCTCTTGTCTCTCATGCGTTCATTGGGTGTGGCGCACAAGACACCAGTTCGCATGTGACAACCATGCTATATTACACATTGTTGCTAATCCCGTTTCCCATGAACACACAAAGCACATTGAGATTGACTGTCATTTCGTTAGGTATTTAATTGTTGTTGCCAAGGTCATGACAAGTCATATTCCTACCTCCCAGCAACTTGCAACTATCTTCACAAAGGCGTTAGGCAAGACACAACTTGGTAAGTTGGACACTGTTGATTCCTATGCTCTAACTTGAGGGGAGTATGCAAATAATATCTTGTTAATATCTTTATTATCCTAGTATAACTTTGTATAGGATATTTATATCGTAAATAAGATAAGAAAATATTTGTTAAGAGATTTTATCTTTGTGAACTTTATTATCCTAGAATAACTTTGTATAGGATATATATATATATATATGTATATTACATGTATATAATACTTATACTAAGTTGCTTTTCTAAAAATTAACTAAATTTTCGAAATAAACAATATCATACAATATATGATTAATAATTACAAACAAGGACATAAATTAATCTGTTATTTCGGATAATGAATCCAATAGAAGCATTTGAAGATACATTTTGGGTCAAAATTTGTATATCTAATTAATTTGGATCATTCATCATATGTAAGTATATCTAAGTTTGGGTCAAGCAGCATATTGAAATTTGTAATCAACTTAATATTGGTTAGAATTAGAGGGTTTCAAGTGTTTTCTATATTTTTTTCTTTCTTTTATTAATTGAAACATGTGGGTGGGACAAGTATAAGTACTAAGATCAATTAATTGATAATCAATATCTAATAAAGTTGTCCTATGAGAAAAGATTGAGAAATAGGTTGTGCATTCAATTGTTTCTTCAATTAGATATTACTGAGGTGTTTGAATTACACATCTTTCCTCTCGCTAAGGCCATTTGCAGTGAGTGATGGTTAAATTTGGTTGTTACAATTGGATATTAAAGTGGTATTTTAATTATACTGATGTCCTTTCTTTAATGGTTGTGCTTTAAAGTAATAGCTTAATTTGGCTATTATAACCATGAAATTAAGCTATCGGTTACAAGGGTTGTGCAAAATCGATTTTACAAACCCATAAATGAAACCCCTCTGCACAATAATGTCAACTGTAACGTACCCATGAAATTAAGCTGCCAGTTACATGGGCTGTGTAAAACCGATTCTACCTCCCCATAAAATGTACATCCTCATTGCATTAGACCATCCTACGACAGTAATCTCCTCCACACAGAGCTGGAAATGGCTTCATCTTCTTCCAAGAAGAACTCCACCGCCGGTTCCTCCAAAAAGTCCCTCGGACATCTTCCGGTTAAAGCGATCGATGATTTCTTGGCATCTTCGTATGTTCCCTTTTCGGAGCTGGCTGAGGGGATGGACTGCACAATCAAGGCTATGGTGATCCATAAGTGGGCGCGACGACCCTGTAGAAACATTATATCAGCACAGATTATGTCTTGGCGGACCATAAGGTATCAATAAACTGCGTTTGCCCCCTTCGCCCACCCTGTTATATGGCTTTAGTGATTACCTTAGTATTCTTCTATGTCAGGGAGGTGCGATCCACTGTGTTGCACGGGCGAACATCAGTCATTGCTTCGCCGACAAGCTGGTTGTTGGAGAAGTGTACACCATTAGTCGCTTCACTGTTGTTCCGCCGAAGCCCGGCGTATCGCGTCCGCAACGGTGATCGCTTTGTTATCCACTTAGAAGGCACCACTGTGGTCATGCATTTGGACTGTTCTATAGAAGGATTTGCAAAATACCCCCTTCAATTGGTCCCCATACGGGATATCGCCCACAATGGGTCAAAGTTCCTCGTAGGTACGCGAAACTTCCGCCATTTTCTGGCGCATCTTGTATTGGCACACACGTAGTACTTGCTGCCCTATCCAACACGTAAATGCTCAACAAGGGGGGTCAATTCACATAAAAACAAATTAGATGACTACAACTATATAAGCTTTAAATTTCGGGTTTAGACACACCGAATGAAACAAGATGTGAAGTGATGAGTACAACTATCAAAATCAAGCCTTTTTAAAATAGGACCACCAATGATAAGAAGTTGTTTGAGCAAATTAAACCGAGCTATAGCACTTAACCACCAGTAATTTAGTTGAGTTTGTAGTTAACCCTGGCTCTCATTAGATTGGAAAGTATAGAAAGCAACACATCATGGTTAAACATTCCACGCCACCGTTAATCCTTTCAAACAAACAAAAAATTTACTGCATTCTATACGTTCAACATTGTTGGATGAACCTTGCTGAGTATACAAACAGAAATACAATGCAGAGGAAAGGGGGTGATGACCAAATGCAAAAATAGTCACAAAATTCTTTTGCAATAAAGAGTTGGTTACATGCAGCAATATGTGTTATTTGCAGAGCATTGACTTTGTAAATATAGAAATTAAACCTTCTCAGGACAAGGAGGGGATCCATCGTCATCGGCCCGATTCTTGACACCCCCGCTCCTTCCAGTAGCATCAACACCTCTGATGTTGCAGTCGTCCATCCATCTTTCCACAATCTCTTCCATTACACCACCACCAACCACCTTTTCTTCTCCTTATGTCGTCTCTACTACTCTATTCTCTTCCTTCAATGATGCCGACTTCTCACTTGAAATCCTCACAGCCTCGACCTCGGGTACCGCCACCTCCGTAACAGAAACTTTCTTTCTAGCCCTACCTCTACCACTACCACCAGCAGCGTTGTTGTACGCCCTAGCTACTCCTGTCACCGCCACACGCTTCCGCCTTCGATCCCTCTTGCGTTAGGGTTTTGGCTTTGAAAGGTCGATTCACTGTTGTTGTGGGGATTAAAAACTGGGACATGAAAATGGGAAATCAGGGAAATCGGGACTTGGGCATCCGATTTAGTGTTGATCTGAAATAGGCATGATAGTAAGATGGGAAATTTTGAGGGGAGATGGAAGATTTGGGGCATTAGCAATCGGGATTCGGGGCGAGTTGGGAATTTCTCGGCTGGCAGGCAACCATGGACGGATTGCCCCACTTTGCAGGCGCCATTGATCGGCGGAGGAAGCGAGGATTGGTGAGAGTGAATAGGGAAATTGAAGACATACATGGTCATATCTTCTGGGCCTACCAGGCCCGTGTAACTTAGCCCATTATTTCGGTAATTGGGCCGATTCATGTTAGCCTATGTGTTTTTTTTGCGACATCATGTTGGCCAAGCTCACGTTTTGGTTTTTTTTGGTTTTCTTTTACTGCATTTTCCATTAAGGAAAGCAAGTATATTATTTTATCTAAAAAAGGCCGGGTTGGGTTAGGTTTACGCCTGCAATAATATAACATTGATTATCTGCCCACTAATGTGTCTTCTTTGTGCCAGATGTTGTAGGGTGTCCTATTAATATTGGGGCAATGAAAACCATCCCTACAGGTGCTCAATTACTAGAGTTTCACCTCATGAACGAGCGGTAAAGCTTACATGCTTCCCCCTGACCATACGTAGATCAAATGTTGCACTTATATTGCGTTTCGTTACTTATCATATGCACATGGGAAACACGATTAAGGTGTCCATGTGGGACAGTACAGGCGATGATTTCCTTGAGCGCAACAAGGGGGCCAAGACCCCATACATTGTTGCTTTGGCCGCCATGAATGTGCGACAGTGGAATGGTATTGTAACCCTCTCCCAATCGAGCTGCTTGATAATAGCACATGTGGTATTAAACAAAACACTCAATTAGCACAACTGATGCATGAAGTCAAACTGATTATTTGGGATGAAGCTCCAATGATGCATAGAAATGCATTCGAGGCATTGAACATGACCTTGCAAGATATCCAGAGCATCAAATAGGCGAAAAACAACCACAGGTTGTTTGGGGGTATAACGGTCCTACTAGGAGGAGATTTCAGGCAAATACTTCCAATAATTAGCAAAGGGAAACGACAAGACATCGTTCAAGCTTGCATCAACAACTCCCCTATTTGGGCCCGACCACTGTCAAGTACTCACGTTGACAAAGAACATGAGGGTCAATGACCAACGGGTCAATGGCGAGGTTGACATCACCAAACAACAATTTAACAATTGGATTCAAAAGATCGGGGATGGAAATGCAGAAGCAGTTGCGCTGGACAATGAAGAGGAAGAAACGTGGACTGAGATCCCGCAGGAGTTCATAATCGCCCTAGGGGCAAATCCGATTGAGCAACAAATAGACAGAGTCTTTCTAGACTTCAAGGCAAACGAAACCAACCCGTCGTACCTCCAAGACAGGACTATCCTGACCCCCATAAATGAAGATACGGATCAGATTAACTGCTATATGTTCAAGCGCTTGCGCGGACACACGAAGACATACAAAAGCGCCGATGAGATTTGTAAGGCATCTACCGATGTGGCAGAACAAGAGCATTTGTACCCACCCGAATTCTTAAACAACCAAGATTTCCCCGGTACATTCCGCTTGCATTACCATACACTCTGGATAATAAGTTATACAATCCGCAAAAATTAAATATAAAATGGAAACTATACTACATGAATCCCACCACACGCGCCGAAACTTAAGAAAGGGTTGCCGGTGATGCTTCTAAGGAATGTAACCTGTCGCAATGACTGTGCAACGGCACCCGACTTATCATTACGCATTTGGGTGAGTGGGTTGTGGAGGCTGAGATTATAACAGGCAAGCGCGTAGGGAATAAAGTCCTAATTCCTAGGATAACACTAAGCGCAACCCAATCAAAATGGCCATTCGTCATGAAATGTCGCCAGTTCCCACTAAAAGCTTGTTATGTTATGACTATCAATAAAAGCCAGGGACAATCACTAAAGCATATGGGGTTGTACTTACCAAAGCCAGTTTTCTGCCATGGCCAACTATATGTTGCAATTTCCCGGGTGACAGACCCACACGGGCTCAGTATATTATTGCTACAGACGGGGAAAGATCTGACTAACTACATGCGGAATATAGTCTTCCGAGAGGCGTTCAACAACGTGGTCACCGAAATGATTGTGAGTCTTAAACCCACTTTTATACATAACACAGAACCAAGAAAAAACTATACCTTTGTATGAAATTATTCGCATCCCGAATTTAAACGGCAACACACACTTTCTTGGTGCGCACTACGAGCGACATGTTGTAACGCTTTTACTAGATCTAGCTCAAATGCATTTCCTCATGTTCCAGCTCTAACACCACATGATACTGGACATTTGGCACCGTTTGAACGCATGGAGTGTGATACCCCGTATTTTTGTAAGGCTATTTTGGGAATTTTGGAATTTTCCAGTACCCGTTGTGTACGTCGGATTTAATACAGAGAGTTTGAGACATTCTGTAATGTGCTCTGTATCTGTAATATTTTTCTCAGTGAAATAATATACAGACAACATGCCTTGGATTTTACTACGCGTTTGCGTAGGATAATTTTTATCCCGGGGTAAAGTTGTTGTCATCCAAAAGCTGAGAAGGGCAACGCCACAGTGGCGGCGACCGCCGTAGGTAAGGCGGTGACCGCCGCGAAAGGCTCGAGGCAACAGTTCCCTCGCCTTCCAGTTGGGCGCGAAGACCCGAAGAACGACGATCGCCGTAATTACGGCGCCCGCCGCGTGCCCGCCGTAGGCAAAATTGTGGCGCCCGCCGTGATTACCCAGGGGTCATTATCCATTGGTCGCCGGAGACGCCTGACAAGGCGCCGATTTAGCCTCGCCACGTCTCGTTTAGACCATCGCGGTGTCCACATGATCTGTGGCTATAAAAGGAAGAGGATTGGGATCAGATTCATGCACAAATCAAGCTGAAATCCTCAAATCTTCCTCTCGCCGGAGTTTGTGCCTCTCGCCGGAATTCTGAAGCTTTCGCCGGTGGCCTTTGGTGTTGTTCCAGTAGCCCTTCGAGAAGCTTGTGGTTGCCTTTGGAGGTCAGAACCCAAACAAGTCGAAGGAGGCCGAGTCGATCGTGTTTTGGGGTGAGTTTTCTCGCCATTCTGCCGTCTGAGTTCTTCACGGCGACCGTCGTGTTCTTCACGGCGACCGTCGTGATGAACTGCGGCGACCGCCGCCAAGAACAGCGACCGCCGCCAGTGCCCAGAATGCCTTCGTGGCTTTGGCTTGGTTGGTTGTGGTCGTGGCGTCTTTCCTTTCGTTATCTTTTGTCATTTTTAGATTCGTACTACGGTTATGTCGGATCTAACTTAGGGTTCCTTTTATGGGTTGACTCGAAGGTTGTTGTGTTGTCGAAGCTATACCCGTGTCGAGCCCGGAATCCAGTTGTCGTCGTTAGGCTTTTCTGTGGATTAAGGCAAGTGGCGGTTCGCTCTTGCTCGTTCGTTCCATATTTACATTAATTATCAGTAGTTTATCTGAGTAATTAACTTGGAATGAATACTCTGTTTGTCTGGAAACGGTTTTGATAAACTGTTTTGAAAATCATATAATAGGTTGTATATCTGTTAGAACAACGCTATTATCTGTGATCGCCTTTCGGGCCTTTATATGGATTTATCTTGTAACTGTTATTGTGCTGTAACTATTTAGTTAGCACTGTTAAATAGGAACGTTACTCGGACTCTGTCCAGTCGTTTCTTTATAATCTGGTATCGGGGTGGCTCGTATCCATCTGGTACTATTCTAAGATCATGATCGGTCTCTTTCACAAGTGTGTAGAGACAGGACACTTAGCTGGTGTCACAAACCTTCCGGTATACGTCACTCTCGACGAAACGTATACTAAGATGTGTCGTCCCATTGGTGGGGTACACATGTAAAAGTCTAATAACGTGATGTGTGTTTTTGAAACATAAATCAGATAAGTGCTACTCGACGCACATAACTAATAAACCTTGGGCGAGTAGTGCAACTAAGTTATAGTGCAGCTAGGAAAACTCGTCTCGACTTTGATCATAGTACGTTCTCTTTCCAATCTGGATTCGCTGTATGCGATGAGGTTGGTCGTGAACCGAAGCATCTCAGTCAACTTTTAAATCATTGTTGTATGATTCTGTAAAGATTCCAGATTTGTCATATTTCCTTAAAGACTCAATCTCTTGGAGTCTCTTTTCGAGTCGATTTCTGTGAAGATTCAGTCTTCCAGAATCTTCTCTTGTGCATACCTCTTGTTTATTCCGGTAGGAGTATGGTGGTTGACAAGCGTACTCGATTATCATTCGAGGGACGAGGAGTCTAACCTAATACGATTGCTTCGAACCATTATGCTTTGTACCCTTGCTAGTATATTCAAGTAGACTAACCCACGAACTTTGTTCTCTGCATGTGGGCTGGTGTCATCCGTTCGATTCGGCACATCAGATCGAAAGTAGCTCAGAAGAATAGAAGGACTATGGAGTTGACGGTTGTTTTTGAACGTTTTAATTATTTCTTTAATCAGGTTGAGATCTTTTGGACAATGACTTTGGTTGTAATGTGCTTTATAAGACTTTCGCTGTGTTTGGTTTAAACTATGTGTTATCCTATTCGGGATTGGGTTGTAATCCCGTAACTCTTGTTCCTTGACAATGTTATGTTTTGGAATTGAATGCTTTGATCATTATGTATCATTTGTATTTCATAAATTGTATTTAAACGGTAAAGTCTGGAGTGATCTCGGTAAGGAACACTGGGGTCACTAGCGGTAATACATTTCCAAAAGGGTTAAGTTTTGGGGGTGTTACATGGAGTGCAGCTCAAACATTCTGGGAAAAAATAGGTATTCGAAAACAACCTTTTAATCAACCATGCGCTTCGAGGGTTATTTCGTGGTCGGGAATTTACATAGCTATACAAGAATCGCTTCCTTGCATTAACCAAACCAGCTTCTACTTTTGCAGGGCTTAGGTCTTCGTATATTCCTCAGTTCCGTCAGTCGTGCACTATCATGGGGAACGACGGGTTCTTTGAAACGGGTGCATTACTCCAAGGGATTCGAATATTACATTTCACTGCCATAGTTTGCACCAATGTCCCTCAAATGGAACTTTCGCCACAAGAAAAGATTCATAAAAAGCAATACATGTTTGGGTTCTCGGGCCAAAAAAATATGTCATTCATTATGTAAAAAAGCGATGCAAGTATCAAATGAACCACAGGTACCAAATCATCCAAATCTGCCTAATGAACTGAACAACACACCAATTAAGGCCATCACCGGCCCTCCCTACCACACTGTCTTACCACACATCCAATCACCAACCAAACAAGCCACTAACAAACATACGCGAACGCCCCGTGCGTAGCACGGGACTCCGATTTCTAGTAATAATAATAATCCTTATTAATTTATTTAGAAAACATTTCATTTTGATAGGAAAATACTAGAGTTTGTTCATATGTTCAAAATGTTTAATGTATTTTCATTCTATATACCATTTAATAAGATTGACTAATAACTATATGGTACACTCTTTTCATGTTCTTGACATGTAAAATGATGAAATGATGTGTAACATAATTTTTAAAAATAATTACTTATTCGTCCATTATTTAACCTTTGCATTCTGGTTTTCCTTGAGTAATCTTACAGAACATCGTTTTTATACTATTCCTTCATCACATAGTTAGTTGTGGACAATAATTGCATGTTTAAAATATTTATTTGATATAATTTTTTTAATGAGTTAGTACTTGCTTAACTTTTATGTGACATGCATCTTAATAAGTGTTGGACATTCCCTTCAATGAAGAACTTTGGATCTTCGATATTCAAATTAAGACTAATTTATTTTTACTTAATTTATCCGACCTAATATTCCATTTTTCATTAATTAAGAGATGGAAGTGTTGAATCCAATAAGAATAAGGGCGTCAATGAGTTTGCTATAAATATTATGTCACTTGATGCGTTTATTGGTGAAGATGAAATTAGAGTGATTGTGATGACTCTTTTGTATACGATAATTTGTGTTGTTTACTTATTTTCTACATATCTTCGTTGCTTTTGTTGAGAGTCAATTGTGAATCATACATCAGAATTGTAAGAAATTCAAGCCTAGTATATAAGTAGATGAATTACTCTTCATATTGACAATTGGTTTTAGGATAAACTTCGTTGGACTTATGTGTTAGGCTTGACAATTGGGTTCAAAAGGACATCTCTCCCACAATTAGTAATATATAACTGTCGGCTTGGGGTCGAACGTGGTTTGTAAGGATTCACAAGTGAGGGGGAGATTGTTGAGAGTCAATTGTGCATCTCACACTAAAATTGTGAAGAATCCAAGCCTAGCATATAAATAGACGAGTTACTCCTCCTACTGTCAATTTTTTAGGATAAACCTCGTTGGACATATGTGTTGGGTTTGACAGTTGGGCCCAAAAGACAACTCCCCGCAACAACTTCATTATATATGCTCTTACGATCCTACTATCCGATTCTGCGCAGATTACGATTCCATTCGAAAATCCCAATCCAAACAACAATAAATACTAACTATAAAATATATTTTGAGTGACAAACATTTCACCTTACGTACTGATTTAAAAGTTTTTGTTTAAAATTTTCATTGCAACTTTAGCTTAATTTTGACTCCAATATTATGTGATTTGACTCTTCAAAAAGTTCAATAAAAAGCCACAATTATGCAATTTTAGCTTAATTTTGGCAAGCTTACATTTCCAAAAATAACGAGTAAAACACACAAATGCATAGCAAGTTGCAACTTTTTAATCCACCAAAAACGATCAAACCAAGGAAGAAAAGAGAGCAAACAGAATAAAAAGGGGGTGTAAAGCCACTAAAATACTATTGCTTTTGTTGTCCTTCGGCAGTTATTTCGTGTGGGCGATGCACGTGAATGTGAATAGAGTAGGCGACCAATTGCGTCCCAATTCAACAATTTCCCAATTCATAGCCCCTTCAAAAACTATCACCAAATACAGAAAAATCTTCACAAATTGGCCAAAGTGATGTTTTCGTAGTGATGAATTTTTCTTTATATTTCTAAAATAATTTTGTATTTTATATTGGTTTAATCACATGATGAAATTGGGGAAGCAAAGCAACAGCAATATATTCGACCAAAAAAAAAAACAATAGCAATATATACTATATAGAGCATAGGAAAAAGATAAACCAGCGTTGAGTGTGAGAGGAGAAGAAAAACGGATGATGACATCTGGGAGCACCCTCTTTTGTTTGGGCTCTTCTCTCTCCTGCCTTGTCTGTGTACTGTGATTTGTGTTGTATGCAAATCCCACTCATCTCTCTCTCTTTCTCTCTCAATGAGGATTGAGGATTGAGGATTGAGGAGTGAGGGAGGGTCCATGAATCAGTCATGAATTCCAATTCCATTGTAGTGGCACAACTTCAAGACTCTCTTCTTGGTACTACATATGTTCCCCTCTCTCTTTCTCCCTCTGTCTTCTTGTTCTCTGGGTTCTGAGTACCATTTGCTCTGAAAATTTGAAGATTATTTTAAGTCATGTCTTTTCTGGGTGCAGAGAGAAGTTAGGCGTTTCTTGGTGGCCTTCAATTGTCTCCAAATTCAGCTAACTATCAACAATACAACACTCTGATGGATTCCAAATTTCTGGGTATGTAGCCAAATTTCTCTTCAGAGGGAGTGAAATTGTATGTTTTATTGGCATTTGTCTATGAATACATGATAGAAAATTCTTTATTCATCCTTTGTCAACATATCTAAGGCAATCTATCGTCCATCTTTTCTCATGATTTGGATTTGGGGCTTATTCTGATATCTGAGATTTGGTTTGGTTTGGTTTTGGGTGAAGAAAGCTTTCAATACACTGGTTGATTGGTGGGATCCTTGTGTGTGACAGCTAATCTGTTAGGATTCCAACGCGGTAACGAGAGAAAAACAAAGCAAAAAACACGAGAATTGTTTATCCAGTTCGTCATAGAATATGACTACGTCTAGGAGCACTACCAAGCCAGGGTTTTTCTTACTATTGTGATAACGATTACAACGATTAAACAGGGTATTTAAGCTAGAGACTGAAACCCTAATTAGGCCAATTACATTATTGTACGGACGGGCCCAAAAGACCCTTGTACGGACGAGCCCAAAATTTTTCAACCCGCAGCATCGCACAGGGCTCCCGCCCGTGTACCCCCAGCCAACTCAGCAGCGAGTTGGATTGTTGAAAGCTAGGCTAGCAGTGTACAGTCCATCAGGCTCCATAACCCAACATACTCTTGATGGCTGGTAGTTTGGGGAAGTGCTAAACCATTGCCAATTTATTGTCAATACAAGCTAGGCCTCGATTTGTTCCAAATTCTTTATATGGGAACTTAACCATTGATTATTGACTTGGATTTATGCTCTGGTAATATCCTCTGTGGAATCTATGGTTGGAGGGCATATCATCATGCATCATTCTCTTGTTTTATGTTTGGTGGGTTTTTATTGTGAATTTTCTGATAGAATATATTCCTCCTTTTACTTTTCCTCCTGTATTTTCTGTGACATTGGACTCATGGAGTTTCAGATTTTAGTGAGCCTTTTAGTATTCTGTGTGTTTTTATCCATCCATTGTGGTCTCGAGTATCAACCCTTCCGTGTTCTAAAAGTCAAATCATCATATGGGAAACGTGTATATTGGTAGTCAAGACATTCACAAGTCTTCATAGACTTGGTTTCCTTGAATTGTTCAACATCCGTTTATTCTATCATCAAGCGAAGCATGTTGACTGAGTTCCCTTTTTAAATGACTTACATATTTACTTGATTTTCTTTTTTGGTCAAGGAACGGTGCTTGATCCAGCAAAATGCAGTAAAATGAGCATGGAGGAGAAGAGAGAACTTGTGTATGAGCTATCAAAGAATCCACATGGTACCCCTGAGATGCTGCAGTCATGGAGCCGTCAAGAGATTTTGCAACTCTTGTGTGCGGAAATGGGAAAAGAGAGAAAGTACACTGGTTTGACAAAGCTAAAAATTATTGAGAACCTTTTCAAGATCATATCAGAGAAGAACTCACGGGAGAGTGGGGCCAGAGTTTCCGAACAACAGATATCTGATTCAGTTGATAACAGAATGCCAAAAGGCCAGAAGAAACCTGATCATTTTTCTCGATCAACTACTCCTTTGAGCAGTATTTCTAGGAGTAATTATAGCAGTGACTTAAACCCAGTTATATACTGTAAAAACTCAGCATGCAAGGCCAGCTTAAGTCCGCAATATGTGTTTTGCAAGAGGTGTTCTTGTTGCATTTGTCAAAAATTTGATGACAACAAAGACCCTAGCTTGTGGCTGACCTGTACTTCGGAGCCTCCTTCCGAGGGTGAATCGTGCAACATGTCCTGCCATCTTGAATGCGCTGTAAGACATGAAAGATCTGGACTATCGAAAATGGGGCAAGTTGCCCAGCTTGATGGGAGCTTTTACTGCGTATCCTGTGGCAAAATGAATGATCTATTGAAGTAAGCCGTTCGACTCTTTATGCTGTTCCTCTTTTAGTTTCCTTATACATGTCCTAAGTCCTAATTAAATTTTCACATGTTGCACTATATAGTAGTTAACGGGGTTTTTTTCTGCTGCTTGTTTGCCAAGAGATATCTATGCCCCCTGGTATGAAAGCTTTAGTTTTGAAGTGCACAGTTGACGTAACATACAGTTGCTGGTGTGAATTATTAACACTACGGTTCAGTGGTTCATCCTGTTTTCCCAAGAATTTCATGTCTGGTATTACTTAGTGTAACGTAATTTTTTTGGGTCAAGAAATCAAAATCACCGGTCATGGACTCTTGATGAAATTGGATATTTGAGGGAGTAAGATAGGATGAATGGTGGGATACTACAATGAATCTCATCAGTGTAGCAAAATGTTGAGAAGTATTACAGTCTAGAGTTAGAAGTAGAGTCGGAATGATCAAAGAAGAGAAAGGTCAAATTGATCATCTTACAAATACAAATGACTTTTTTTTACCATAGGATTTGGATGCTTCATTTTGTAAGCATCCTAGAGCTTTTTATGAAATACTAAGATCCTAGTCTTCCTTATCAACTGTAGTAGAATTGTGTTTGGGGGAACTAGAAAGAATTTAATAAAGAAAGAGAAATAAAATGACTTTGAATGTTTGGTTGATAGGAAACCAGAAACCTTTGGGTAAATGATGGCCTTCCATTGAGTTTTAACAAAAAAAATCATTCATATCCTGTTAAATTATTTTCGTTATTAAGGGAGAAGCTGATAGGAAAAGAGACATTTTTATTATTTTGATTGGTATACTCTCTTATGCTAGATTGACGATTATTTTGTACCCTCATATCATTGTTTTTCTTTTTTTTTTTCTCTTTCTGTTTAATAATCAAACAATAATATCGAATGTATTTTATTTTCCTTTCCAGTTCATCCAAACTTTGTAGATATCATTATTTTCATGTCATTTCCTTTACTTTCTGTTATTTTCATTTCTTTCCATAAGTGAGTAGGCAGACACAAGCTAAAATGTTCCTTTTATGACTAAAAGATAAATCAGCTATGCCCCAGTTAGATGTATCCTTGAATATAGAATGAATTATTAAAAGATTCAAAAGTTACCCTTGAAGTGTTGCTTTGGGAGCTTCATAACACCTTGTTGACCTAGTTCTCCATTTCCTGAATGTTGATGTCAGACAGATTTTCTTTCGATAAATAGAGGGTCCCAATTAAAGGAATGAAGCAACCCATCAAAGTACTACTTACCACAGATTGCTTGCCTCCCAGTATTTTGTTCCTCTATTCCTTCTTTCTTACCTTTCCTTTTGTTGTGTTGTTTCAGCTGCAGAATTATATTTGGATCACTTATGAATCCAAGTGTGTATTAGTGGCGTTTACGTATCTCTAGATTGTATTAATCTTTTAAAGTTAAGTCCTAGTATGCATAATCATGCTTATGCTGAAACCTGATATGTATAGCTGCATATCAAGTATGGACTTGGAATATCCTCTGGCAAGATTGTGCTGACCTTGTTCGGAAAATCTTTTGAGCATATTCTATATTTTGCTATTTGGTGCATGTTTGTATGTGTCACACAATCCATGTCATACTAATGGTCGCTCTCTTTATGATTAGTTCTGCTAAAGAGTAGAACATGAAGATCACATCTTCTTGTTAGGAAGCCAAAACATTTTCTCTCTCTCCCCCTCCTGGAAATGGTCCCAAACTGCTATATGTGTGTTCTTTTATGTAGATGCTGGAGGAAACAATTGATGATTGCAAGGGATACCAGACGGGTGGATATCCTGTGCTACCGTGTTTTCTTGAGCCAGAAGCTGCTGTCCGGAACAAATAAGTATCAGCAGTTGTCTGACATTGTAGATGAAGCAGTAAACAAGCTTCAAGCAGAAGTTGGGCCTTTAACCGATATTACTGTGAAGATGGGTAGAGGCATTGTCAACAGGATGTCTGCAGGTCAAGAAGTTCAGAGACTATGTGCTTCTGCTGTGGATTTACTGGACTTGATGCTCTCTGAAGCAACAGCCCAGACGCTAACTCATCATGTTGTCCAAGGTAAGCTATATCCAATTCCATCATTGCTCTTGTAATGAAGTGAATTTAGTTATACTGCTAATATCTTATGTTAGCACATAGTATAGTCTCAATCCATTTGATGAAACTTATCCTTTTAATAATGCAGATTCTAGAATATCGGCTGCTAGTAGCATCAGATTTGAACACATTTGTGATACATCTGTTACTGTGATCCTGGGCACTGCCAACCAAACATCAGAGCTGAATGTGCGCTACACGTTGTGGCACCAGAAAGCTGTTGATGAGGAGGAAACCCGTGAACCAACTCACACTCTGTTGCCTCCAGGAACAAGAGTCGTTGTCCAGGGCCTTGCTCCTTCCACGGAGTATGTTTTCAAGGTTGTTTCTTTTGACGTCTTCCGAGAGAGCAGCACGTCTGAAGCTCGAGTCTCAACTAGTGCTCCCACTCAAGAGACAATTCCTAAGCCGACACCGGAAAGTAGCCGCAGCCCTGTGACCAACTGCAGTACTCTCTCTAATCCTTCTTCAGTTGAAGATGAAATGAACATCACTAGCGGTTTGAACGAGAGCAATAAGGTAGAAAATTATTTCAACTCGTACAAGAAGAACGCTGAGAGTGCAATCCCCACAGATTCAACGAACGGACCAATCAACCGCAATGGAGGAATCATGCGAGATGGAAGTTCTGCAAGTGCATCAAATGATAAACGTGCTCCGAGTGATGTTGTCTCTGATCAATCTGGGTTGTTAAAGCTTGAGAATAACGAGGCAAATGCGTTAAACACACCGATCAAGGCTCAACCGCCGATTGTACCTTGTCCGCCTCTAGTGATGGGGTTGCCAACTCCATGCCGGATGGACATTTTGAAGACGGTCAGAAATAATGGGAAGTCCAAATCGAGCAAGAATGATGAGGAGCCGAGAAGCTCATCGAAGAAGAGGAGCAGGGAGAGCCAAGAGGCGGATTGTGAGGGAAATGTAGACTTGGAATTCTATGTCAAAGTGGTAAGAAGGCTAGAGTGTGAGGGCCACATTGAGAAAAGCTTCAGGCAGAAGTTCTTGACTTGGTACAGCTTGAGGGCCACGCCACGGGAAATGCACGCTGTTCAGGTGTTCATCCATGCTCTTAGAGATGACCCAGCTTCCCTTGCCGAGCAACTGATTGACGCGTTCCAAGAGATCGTTTCGGGACAGGGTTCCAAGGCTGATATCCCATCTGGGTTCTGCATGAAACTTTGGCACTGACGAGGTGAAATTGACCCTTTTTTTTTGGCTTCAGATCTTGATTCTTGATCATGAGCATATACCAGGAAATGGTGGCTCTAATTCTTTCGATTCCGACTCAGAAAATGTTGTTTGTAGCGACCTTTGGTTGCTAATTGGATGGCTATGCCAGGACTTTGGAGCACCCATCCTGCTGATTACATGTAAATTTAACCAGTCTAAGGACTATTGTTGCTAATAAAGAACATATCAAAATATCCCCCTCAAGGCATCATCTGTTTCTGAATGCAAACTAGACCTGCAAATTTATTGGGTTTCTGAAGTTGCAATTAAAACACATAACAAGCTACTAGTCTATTTATTGGGTGCTGCAGAAGCACAGCTAGCAGCTCATTACAAAGTTTACAGGCTGATATTGTCTTTAGACAAAGACAAGCACACGGTTTTCAGAGATTATTTGGTCATACAGACGAGCACAGTTTTTACATTATAATAACAAACTACACAACACCACAAGGAGGTGAGGATCATCGTCCTTTATTCAACCAGAGCAGGGCAATACTGGCCTAGAACAGAGGTGAGCGCCTCGGAATGCCCTTGCGTGGGCGTCTCCTTCTGCTGACAGATGGAAGCCCATAATCGGCAACAGTAGGAGCAGAGACATCTGGTACAATAGGAGCAGCTTCAGGAGTGGGATCAGCAGCTTCAGGAACAGGAACGAGAGCGGGAAGAACACCTTCCACTGGCACAATACCAATGGCAACCGCAGCAGGACCTTCAGAAGCTTGGACAGGAGCACGGTTATCATCATTGACATCTAGCACAGGGTCTGACTCAGCAGTCTCTTCAACATAATTGATCTCCTTGGTGTCTTCAGTCTCAGTCAAGTCCCTTCGAGCCAACTTCCTTGGCCTACCCAATTCCTCTACTTCAACAGATTCCGTTTTATCCATGTGTTTCTGCAATGATTGAGACACATTTGTGTACACTTAATTCCGAGGTTTGTTGAGTGATCTTTGTACCACATAAACTTCATACAACAATGAAATGCACACTCATGCAGTAGAAATGCAACTAGTCACTAGTATATGCATAGTTACATTAACATACACAGTGGGGCCTGGGAATACATATGCAAGATATTCACGTGGTTATATTTCAAATGAGCGTCATTTGAAGCTAACCGTGTTGTTCATCAAAGATGGTCTGTCACCTATAATCAAAGCTTAAGAATATAAGCTTCTATTTGATCATGTTGACAATACAGATTATATGAAACATACAAAATTAACACGCAAAGGTACGTCCCACTCATGTTGAGTTCCGCAACCTTGAAGGTGCATGCAATAACATTGGAACTAGATGCATCCAGCTATCTAAGTAAAAGATTGTCAGTTGCCAAAACAGACACCTCCAACAATTAAGTTCACACTGATCCAGCACTTTCCAAGCTATTAGAGGTTAACAATTACCAAAGTGTGTACCTAATGCTCAGGAGATTTAAGGAACAGTTCCTGAATATTCTTGACAAAAACAGTGACAGAGGAATAGCACTGTGGCATAAGAGGCATGCAACTGTGTTGTCCAAGATTAGACTGTTTAAAAGTTGTGCTTCATCATTAAATCCCTTTCTAGACTCCTGGTGTGCTCCTCAATTTGTTGTGGGGTAAAACCGATGATTGAGATTCTTACAATATAGAAGGAAGTAGTTTTCTAAGAAAAACTTGCAACATTGAAGTTGATACTCATATCTATGACTGAAAAATAGAACAGAATCCACGGACCAGAATGGAATTTCACCACCACAAAAGCATGTATAGAAAGAGCTCCACCAATTCGCAAAACAATTCGGTGAATATAGTTTTCATTCAAAAACTAGAGTATTTAACTTCAACTAGTCAGATCCTCGCATAAACAGAAGTCCATCTCCCCCAAAAATTACATAATCTCGAAGCGAAAACCTAAAATCATGCTGAAAAATTAAAATAGTAAGGTATTCTCACCAGGAAATTGACAGGTAATACTAGAAAGAATAAAATGAAAAATAGAGAAGAGTCAGTGTACCAAGAAAGTGTCTCAAATGAGCAGGCCAATTTAAGCCGCAGATTGGCAGAGGAGGTTGAAGAAGGAAGAGGGTGTATGAACCAGTGTCCTCTATGGAATCTATATAAGAGATTTTCTTCCTTTTTATTACAATGTCGTGCAGTACATGTGAAGGAATGAGGAAAGCAAGGGATAAGATACAATGAGCGGCATGAAAAGAAATGTGATCGAGATAGAGAAAAAGGTTGTTGCAATATTCTGCGATAAAGTAACATGCGTTACTCAAAGAAAGAAAGTATCATACGTTACTCTATTGCTATACCTATTCCACGTAGATAACACTAGGCCTACAAACAATTTCACCCCTAGACTGTTAAGGAAATATATCATATAATGCTCATTAAGATCCTTGGTATTTAAAGTGTACATAGAAAAGCACATGGCTTGATTACATTCTCTTTTTCTTTAACTCCAAAACGGATTTCATTGAGAATGTAGTTCTTCTTTTCAATTTGTATGGGCTTAATTATAAATACAGTCCTTTCATCATCTTAATCAGTACTAACTTCAAAATAGATGTCTTAAACAATTCTACATAGAAACTTGATATTACTATGATCTAACATCTAAGGTTCAAATTACGCCTAGTCTTCCTGCCAGTTATTTGAGCTTCCTTCTATGGAAATTTGAGATGTAAGATATCAATGTAGTATTTAAGACAAGCCTATGTTATAGGTGTTAACACCTGAAACAAGAAAATTCAAACTTTCTTCCTTCCCATCATAGCTGGTTAAAAGTGCTGATAAAAAAATGTTTGTAGTAAGATATAAGCCAAAAGTGCTACCCTTTTTAATCTCAAATTTAGAGAATATGATGCACTCTGGAGAGGTAGGATAATGGGTGCTAACGTTTACAATTTCATTTATTTGCAAAGCACATTAAATTTGCGGTGACGGTGTCATATATGAAAGATGAGATTTTGAACAGCATGCTAATGATAGAACAGTAATATCAGTAGTTTGTATAGTTTTCACATGAACGTGTAGTTTGTATAATTGGTTACTCACCCTAAATAAAATGTGTTATTTCATGAAATTAGCTCTAAGAAGAAACAATAAATTAGCTCTAAGAAGAAACAATGTGGCAATATATAGAACCCCCCCCAAAAAAACAAAAAAAAAAAAACAAATAAAGTCGTAATATAAGGATTTTAAGAAACCTAATTACCGGAAAAGATCACTTAACAAGAAATCCTTCTTTTGCATGACAGTTTTGCTAGGACATATAAGAAAACATTAAAGAAAAAGATGGAGGAGCCTCATTCTATAGAGTATAGATCATCATTCACAAAAACTATAGTTGGGCCAAGATGTTTTAGAGCATTCCATTTCAGAATAGGATGCCATAAAAAAACAGGCTAGTACAATCCTTCACCTAGTTAAGCTTAATAGCTTACTTCCCTAGTATTTTCATCACTTAATTTGCATACACATTTTACAAACATGTTCACATGACTGTCATTTAAGGCTGTAGTCTTAAAAGAAAAATCATTGTTCTTCAATCAAGTAGCAAACTCATAGACTATACTATACTCTAAAATTAAATTTAAAAAAACATGATTTGATATAGTTAGCAAACTCACAAACTATACTCTATACTACTTAATTATACATAAAAAGACTATGTTTGATATGGAAAGAGAGTGATGATAATACAACCATTAAATTATTAAATTCTACCAAATCCACATTAGTGTTAATAATAACTCTACTGGAACTGAATCCCTCTGTAGCCTGTCAATTTAATATAGCCACATACTTTAGAGAATAACACAGTGAAGGCTTCACAACTTTTAACAGCACCTGTGGAAAATGGCAGAGAAACAAAATAGGTTATATCCAGAAAGAATAGTCATGAAAACACTTACCAAACAGAACTCCTGTGAAGCATTAATGTATGAAGTGATGAGTTTTCCATAACTATGATCCAATTTTGAAGAACCGGATTTTTTCCTAAATCCTGAACACATGCACACATAACTTCATAAATCCATTTTCTGAGCACAACGAATCCTTTCCACCTGCTAAACTATGGACACACCATCTTCTCTTCCAAGTCACCTTGTATTGATGCCAATAGTATCTTCCTCCATGATCTTATAGTGAAGCACCATTTCCGAAAACCTAAAATGTTGACAACTCAGATTAACTTACATCTCTATTTGGCATTGTACAAATGAATTTTGACAAAATGAAACCAAATAAATTGTAAAAGAGAAAATTAAGAAATCTACATACATTTTATCACAGAGCAACATTAATGAACCAACTGTTGTTCCCAAAAACAAAAAATAGTATAAGAACAAATATGTTTAGTCATAACTATTTACCACCAAAATTGGGACCACTCTTCAACAAGTTCCAATCTTCCCCCTACCTCAACCACAGTAGGGATTTGGTTTCTCCTCCTGATGTTGGTTTTCAGGGGCATAAATCAAATATTACCATTTTACAATTTAATCAATTAAGGTAGCCTTACGAAATTAAATTAATATTGAATATTGATATAAAATATCGTAATTTAATTGTGAACAATGTGTTTGGTAAATCATCAACGTAAAACAATCCGCCACTACAAGTCTACAACAAACTGAGAAATACACCATCAAAGTTCAGAACAAGCACACAAATCAAAATTCATAAAATTGTAAGGCTACATTCAAGCCTAATTTTGCCCCAAAAATGGCAATCAAGACTTGTACCTACGTCGAACCCTAAATTGCACTCGATTTGGACTAAGAAAATTGCAAGCTACCATTACAAAGACACATTCTCTCAGGTAAGAAAACATAAACAGGAAAAAGCCGAGAAAGATCGACGGAAGTTTACCCGAAGAAGCACCTCGCGCGAAGACTGGTTTGTTTGAGTCCGCCACCGCTGTGCTTTGCAATTCCTTCACGTTCTCCGCTCATCTCCATGCGCGGTTGATTCCAATTTCCCATACCGCCACCAACCTACGCCGCCACAGTTGCTTCCCCTCAATGTATAAGGGGGTCATCTGACTCATCTCGGTTGTCGACTGTTGAGTGTAAATTACAGCTTGTAATTTCACGATGAGAAGAAGGACTAAATGGTCATGTAAACAAAGCGCACATTGGGCCCAAATGAAAATAATTTTGGCCCAGCCCAACAAGTTATTTTTATAAAAAAAATTGTTGACATCATGAGGCACATTGACCTCTTTTTCAGTTCAAATCTAATTACCAACCCTAAAAACGGATAGAATGTTCACACCCGTTTTTTTTTGCGGCGCACCTGTTTTTGGACGCAAACGGATTTTTTTTTCAAAAAAAAAACAATTTCTTGGACGCAACCTGGTTGCGCCCAAGTGAATGAATCGGGTTGTTAATAAACCCGATTCATGGTCGGATTTTTTTTAAAAATAAAATAAAAAATATCCGGGTCACCTTGGGCGCAACTTAGTTGCACCAAAAAAAAAAAAATATTTGGGCGCTACTACGTAGCGCCCACGCTTTTGTATATTTATATCAACAAATTTATTTTATATTTAAAATAAATTTACTACATACTCATCCCATTGTATCTATTTTGATATTTTATATGATTTGGAAAATCAAATGCCTAGTAGATTTGTACATTTGTGTGCATTTAACTATAGTAATAGACGTTTTCAAGTAACTAGGGTTACATGACAATAAATTTGTTTGTATCATGAGGTTTCAATATAACTATGGTTATATCCAATTTGGTTATGTCTTATGGTCATATACTACGGTTATATTCAATAGTTATATACTATGGTTTTTTTTATTATATACTATGATTATATCTTATGGTTATATTCCAGAGTTTTATACTATGATTATATCCTATATTATATCATATAGATATACTATATTTATATCCTATAGTTATATACTATAATTATATCTTATTGTAATATCCAATTTCGTTATATCATATCGTTATATATTATGGTTATATCATATAGTTATATACAATGATTATATCTTATAGTTATATGACTTATATCCAATTTGATTATATCATATCATTATATTCTATAGTTATATGTTATGATTATATCTTATGGTTATATTATATAGTTATATACTATGGTTATATCCTATAATATATTCTATAGTTATATACTATGGTTATATCATATATTATATAGTTATATACTATGATATATACTATGATAAAGATCCTAAGCCCTAAAAAATCCTAAAGTAATCCCCACACACTCTTTGGGCGCAACTAGATTGCGTCTAAACCCCCTCACAACCAGAATTATAGACGCAACGCCGTTGCGCCCAACTGGTTGTGAGGGGATTTAGGGTAGGGTTTTTTAGGGTTTAGGGTCTAACATTTAGGGTTCAATGTTTTTTATAATTATATAGCAGGTTGCGTCCAAGGGGTTTCTAGTACTTTTTAGGGATTTATGGTTAGGTTTTGGGATTTTCGTCCATTCGAGTACAAACCCTAAACCCATAAATCATAAACCCTAAAACAATCCCCACACACTTTTTGGGCGCAACTAGATTACGTCCAGAACTATGGGCGCAATCTAGTTGTGCCCAAGGTTTATGGTTAGGTTTTGGGGTTTTTGTCCATTCGAGTACAAACCCTAAACCCTTAAATCCCTAAACCCTAAACAATCCCCACACATCCTTTGGGCGCAACTATATTGCGTCCAGAACTATGGGCGCAACCTAGTTGCGTCCAAGGGGTTTTTAGTATTTTTTAGGGTTTAGGGTTGGGTTATGGGGTTTAGGGTTTTTGGGCGCAATCAGATTGCGTCCAAGGGGTTTCTAGTATTTTTTAGGATTTATGGTTAGGTTTTGGGATTTAGTCCATAAATAGAGTTAATCCATAAAATAATATTGTTATATACTATGGTTATATCATATAGTTATATACAATTATTATATCTTATACTTAAATGACTTATATCCAATTTGATTATATCATATCGTTATATTCTATAGTTATATACTATGATTATATCTTATGGTTATATATTATGGTTATATCATATAGTTATATCCGATTTGGTTATATCCTATAGTTATATACTATGGTTATATCTTATGGTTATATCCAATTTGATTATATCATATAGTTATATCCTATAGTTATATACTATGATTATATTCTTCGAAAATCACATATAACTATGGTTATATCCAATTTGGTTATGTCTTATGATCATATACTACGGTTATATTCTATAGTTATATACTATGGTTATATCTTATGGTTATATAACCATAGTATATCTATATGGTATCATATATTATATCATATAGATATACTATGGTTATATCATATAGTTATATACGTACAATGATTATATCTTATAGTTATATTACTTATATCCAATTTGGTTATATCATATCGTTATATTCTATAGTTATATATTATGATTATATATTATGGTTATATTATATGGTTATATACTATATTATATTCTATAGTTATATACTATGGTTATATCCTATATTATATTCTATAGTTATATCATATGGTTATATCCTATAATTATATACTATGATTATATCTTATAGTTATATTTCATAGTTATATATTATGGTTATATACTATACTTATATACTATGACTATATCTTATAGTTATATCTAATTTGGTTATATCCTTATAGTTATATCCAATTTTATATTCTATAGTAATAACCAAATTAGATATAACTACAAGAATATAACCAAATTTGATATAACTATAAGGATATAACCAAATTTGATATAACTACAAGGATATAACCAAATTGGATATAACTATAAGATATAATCATAGTATATAACTATATGATATAACCATAGTATATAAATATAAAATATAATCATGAGATATAACCAAATTGGATATAACTATAAGATATAATCATAGTATATAACTATAAGATATAATCATAGTATATAACTATAGGATATAATCATAGTAATTACCAAATTGGATATAACTACAAGACATCAAATTTTATTTTTTATTTTTCTGGGCGCAACGTAGTTGCGTCCAAATCAACCGGTTCAGATCCAAAACCGGTTCAATAATCTTTAAAAAAACATTTTTCAAAATAAAAAAAAATCACCCAGACCTTGGGCGCAACCAGGTTGCGCCCAAAATGGGGTGCGCCGCAAAAAATTGCGGGTGCAAAAAAAAATGGACGTAGCTACTTGCACATGCAGACACCACTGCAATTGCTATTGATTTCAACGGTATTTTGAAAACCTTTTTTTTATTTTAAAAAGGAATGGTGATAGTCACCATTCCTTTATTATTATTTTTTAAAAAAATTAAAATGTAACAGTGAAACTCATCGGTGTTTTTTTTATAAAAATAAATAAATAGAACGGTGTTTGTCACCATTCCATAATTTAAAAAAAAAAATTGCTAGGGGAATGGGTTGGGTCAGCTAGGAACGGGGTCTGACTCCGTGAATTATAATTAGCATATATAAGAAATGATAGGGAAATATGTATGAAATTGTAAAAATGTCATATAGCATATTTATGGGCAATTTTGTCTTATTTATTTTGAGTGTGTTAAATTTTGTCTTATTTATTTTGAGTGTGTTAAAATCGAACTAATTAATTTCAAATTCGAACTAATTTTGAGTGTGTTAAATTTAAATTTCGAATGTGTTATTTCCTAAAAGATCGAACTAATTGTGAAATTAAAATTTTTAGTGTGTAAAATAAATTTAATTTAATTTTAATTTTTAAAATCGATAAGTTTGAGTGTGTTATTTCCTAAAAGATTGAACTAATTCTGAAATTTAAAAAAAAAAGTGCACTTTTTGTAAGGAGGTTTGAGCCCACCTGGGACAGTCTTCCATGGTCTGCCCAGCAGACCCAGCTTCCCAGCCCACGGCCTGCCTCGAGTCGGCGCTCGGACCGCTGTCGCTCAAACCTCCCCAGGTCTGCAGACCATACACTCCAACCCCTCTCCTGGTAAATACCAGGTGGGTTGCTGTCGGCGGATTTCGAACCCCCGACCTTTTAATACAAGGGCAAATCCATGCACCTTGTATCACCACCTGAGCTGCAGCTCAAGTGTGAACAACCCACATTTCTAACCTACTCCCTTCTTCCTGTTCACACTTTCATATGCAATTGCCGCCTGGCTTCTACTCCCACATTCGGTGAACCTCGCCGCCACCAACTACATCTAATTCCTATATACTTTATCATTAACTATCCATCTCTTCCCTTTTCTGGTCCATGCCCACAATGGAACAATCAAACTCCCAAATCCTCAAACCTCAAATCTTGCCACCTAAACCCTTTTTATTTCTTATGATCAAACCCCAACAAAAAATGAGAATTTTGTGCAATTTGGTATGAAAGGACGGATTATGAGCAACAAATTGAGAGATTTTCCCAATCAGAAAGCTTTAAATCACAAATTATTCCATTTCATAAATTGGGTTCTGAAATGCTCGTAGGTCAACTAGGGGAAGGGTCTGCAGATGTATTCAATGCACAATAGTGGTAGTGGGTACGTATTCGCAGTATGTACTGAATGTAGAATAACTACTTGCTTTGGATCACTCAGATCTTAAGATGCAACTCTTTCTTTCTACACTGTAAATCAATTATTCGTTTTTCTCTTTTTATGAATGAATGAACGATAATTCATTTATGATAAGAAGTAAGAAGTATATGTACAAAAGTAAATCCAAGTATTCCATGGTGTTACAACAATGTTGCCCAATCTATAGTCTAGTCATCTACTTATCTTTTAATTTCTCAATTTTGCTTGGTTCACTTGGCTCTAATACAGTAAATAGGGCACAATCAATAGATCCAAGCACCATACTTTGATACATCAATCGATTACTTACAAACCAAATGAAATGAATTAAGACCATCTTCAGTAGTGATAATGTGTATGGGTATTATATCTGATTAAGAAAATAAAGCTAAAAAAAATGTCAAAAATTTTCAATAAATTAAATAAAAAATTGAGTCTCTTGTAAATAGTACTTCGTCACCTTTTTGGCATTGATTTTTTTTAAAATTCCAACACTATGAATATTGGTTGTCCATAGTGCTTTCAATCCAATGTGACATGCAAAGTTAGTGGCTCTTGATGTGTAAAAAATTAGTTTTGTGTATCCCTTAGGTAGTTTTGTGTATCCCTTAGGTGTTTTTCTCCGGCTATCAGATCAATCCTTTTTCTTGTCTTTATCATGTGTTGTCTTATTTTTCACTATACGCCATAGCCTATAAGCTTCCATGATTTATTTTGCTTTATTAGTGTCCTTGGAGGACCTTATGAAGATTAGATTGTTCCTATGGCTCCAAATAAGCCACCGGGTAAAACAAAGGGTTTGGAACTCATGTATAGTTATTCTATTATTGTTGATGTTATCAAGAAAATCATTAGATATCATGCAAGGTGAAAGTTGTTGTCCTAAGTTAGTACTAACTTGTCCTATTGTGGTTCTCGTGTACTTGCAATGGAAGAAGAGATGGTTGAGGTTCTCGTTTCCCTTTTTGCATTCGACACATTGCGGCAAGACTCTATTATAATGTATGTTTAATCTTTCACTGGTGAGTAAAGAGTTTGAGCAAGCTCTCCAGATAAAATGTTTGACTTTGGGTGATAGTTTTAGTTTCCATATTCAGTTTAGGTTGGTTTGAGGTATAGTTCGTTGTTTTATAATAGCTTGTAATGTTGATTTTAAGTGTGTACTTACCATTTGTAGATGCTTTCTAGAACAACCTATCTTACATGTCATGAAGGGGGATATAGATTTTAACTATTTCTTGTAGAACATGATGTGGTAGGTAATATTCCATTAATTCATGGTTCTATACCCGAGACTGTGTTATGAAATCTTCTACAACCATATTTCAGTTATGAGGTATAAAATGGAATTTAAAGGTGTCTTTCCCACCCATACATCACTCTAGAAGTTTATATTTTTCTCATTTCCTACGCGTCATCGAATGTGCTTCTTAAATTCTTCATGTAGAGTAATAGCCTTGAGAATTGCCAAGACAAAAATTTCTTTTCTATAGTAACTATATCACATTTATTGATATATTTTTCCTGGTTGATTCTTAACCATATACTCTTTGGTTGCTTTACTAATTTTGTAAGGATCTTCATTTGAAGGACTTATTTGTGGTTTCATCCGTTATGAAGCCCAACCCTCCATTCTCTTGGCAAGTACAAATGTGATCCCAACTAATAAGTGGGTGCAAGCCTGTTGTTTTCATTTTATTTCGAGATAAGTTTTTATTTATTTTGTCAATTTCTTCTCATATCCCTTTTGGAAGGAGAAAGCTTTACATCAGGAAATTGACTTTGGACACTAAGTTTGAATTTGAATTTCTTAGCACTGCTCGCCCGGCTTGCGAAAGTGTTTTTTTTTCTTCATTTTGATAATTGTTTTTTAAGGGTATCTAATGCTCATGGAAGGCCATGTTATTAACTCTATCCCTTATAATAGGGATTTCCAAGTACTTCTCTTGGTTTTTGTTTAGTGGGATTTGTAGTATATTTGCAAGGTTATTTGCTTTTTGAGTGTTGACATTTGTTGAAAATTGAACAGAGCTCTTGTGGAAATTTATGGACAGTCTCGTTATATTGGTAAAGTGGGTTACAAAAATTTATGTTAGTCATTGATTCTATTGTGGCCTTGGCCATGATAAACGTGTCGTTAAGGAATAAGATGTGTGTGCCATTTCTAGTTAGTTTGATACCAACCTTTCCAAAATTGCATTCAACCTCCAAGGTCAGGGTTCGCACTAGAAATTCCATTACGAGTACGAATATGTACTGTGCTAGAGGATCACTTTGGCAGATGCCACAACTTGGTTTAATGATTTTGCCAGGTTTATTGTTGACTAAGATTGAACATGACTGGGTTCGTATACAACTCAAAATTATAGTAGTAAACATGTTGCTAAAACCAAATGATGTTAATATTGATCCAATAAAGTTCCATCTTATTTTGTTATAAGTGTTTTTCATGTCTAATATTATGGTTATTCATCATTCTTTTCATGTATTTTTCTATGGAATGAGTGGAAGATTTCATAGGCAATTAGAATGACTATCTATACTTACTTTCATTTTGTTTGTAAGGACTTTTGTAATGATCTTATGTAGCATTACAAAGGCTAATCCACCTGAAATAATTCATGGTGATTGGTTGATCTTTTTTTGGTATGACTGATATAAACGCATCATTAGTTTCTTTTAGCATCTGAGTTGAATGGAAGAATGCTCTGGTGGCATTAGCGACCGAAGTGCCAGCAATTGACCAATACATCTTATAAAGTCATTGGGAAAGCCATCAAGGCTTGGCGTTTTGTCTAAAGGTAATTAAGTACAACTTCTTTGATTTATGCCGCCGTTGTTGTTCTAAATCATAACCCATCATGTGAAAAGGTATGGTACAATTTTTCATCCACTTTCTCTGTCTAGTGAAAAATGATGAACTTGGAGAAAGCTTTGAACCATCTTGTGGCATTTGTCACGAAGAGAAACTTTCCCTATACATTTTTTGTTGTCATCAGATGTTTTTTTTTTCACATAGTAAATGACTAGGTTTACTGTTACATATAGGGTCTATTGATCACAAACACCTCTCAAGTATTCTAAATCACAATGCTTAGTAATAACTGCTAATTTATACATATTTTAGGTATCTAGTTACATCTTAGATTAGATCATTTTTATGTATATTTTATGTGTTTTATAATTTTTTTGGCTATATTTTGTATTCAGACTCTACACTCATACTTTTATGTGTTTTATGTATTTTAAATCGAATTTAGAAGTGACACAAGAATGTTATTGTATGGGCCAAATATAAATGGAGCACCAAAGAGAATAATGGTACAAATATGCAGATCGAAGGTCCATATTACAAGCCCAAGTAACAAACTTTGGAATGGACCCGTCCGTGAACCGAAAAAGGGCATTTGCTGTGGCCTGCGGTGGATCTTTTGAAGGGAGTTGGTCGTTACTATATAAGGAATTTTGTTTGATAATGAGAGGATGTGACTGCTTAGAAATCAACATTTTGCACATTTTCTAACCCTGTGAAAGTAGTAATCCCCATAAAAATAGGGAGGTGCTAGTTATGTTCATTTTTTTTACTAAATAAGCTCAACTAGTCACGTAAAGCGTGAGCGAGACTCATTGTCACATTTAGTGACAAAGACTCACGCTCTCGCAATGCGAGGGCGTGACTTTTTAAATAAAATAAAATAAGTAGACAAAAAAAATAAAAAAAATAAAAAATAATAATTATTATTTTATTTATAAATTATTTTGTATTAATTTTTTTTATATATATTCAAGATATGAGATTTAAGACTCCGAAAACAAAACAAGACAAGTTATGGACGATCAATGAGGGCGTGACTCTTCGGATTTAAGGTTTTCAAACCGATTTTATTTTCATACCCTATCATGTTTGTAGCACATAGGGATTTGATGTCAATTTTTGTCTTGTTTTAGGATTTCGGAATACCTTAAATCTCATACCCTAAAAACCCTAGGGTAAGCAAGGTTTCAAATTTAGGACTTTCAAAACCATATTATTTTCATACCCTATCATGCTTGTAACACATACGGAGGTGATACATTTTTTGTCTTGTTTCAGGGTTTCGGGATACCCTAAATCTCATACCCTAGAAACCCTAGGGTAAGCAAGGTTTCAGATTTAAGACTTTCAAAACAATATTATTTTCATACCCTATCATGCTTGTAGCACATAGGGAGTTAAAACTTTTTTGTCTTATTTCGGGGTCCCGAGACACCCTAAATTCCATACCCTATAAATCCCAGGGTAATTAAGGTTTCAGAATTAGGGTATCAAAATCATGTTATTTTTATACCCTATCATTATTGTAGCACAATGAGAGTTCATGCCCATTTTTTTATCTTGTTTCGGGGTTCTGAGATACCCTAAATCCCATATCCTAGAAAACCCTAGGATAAGTAGGGTTTCAGATTTAGGGTTTTCAAAACCATGTTATTTTCATACCGTATCATGCTTGTAGCACATAGGGAGTTCATATCATTTTTTGTCTTGTTTTAGGGTTTCAGGATACCCTAAATCCCATATCCTAGAAACCCTAGGGTAAATAGGGTTTCAGATTTAGGGTTTTTAAAACCATATTATTTTCATACCCTATCATGCTTGTAGTACATAGGGAGTTCATACTATTTTTTTTTTCTTGTTTTGGGGTTTCGGGATAACCTAAATCCCATACCCTAGAAACATTATGATAAGTAGGGTTTCGAATTTAGGATTTTCAAAACCATGTTATTTTCATACCCTATCATTCTTGTAGAACTTAGGGAGTTCATACCATTTTTGTCTTGTTTTGGGATTCTGGAATACCCTAAATCCCATACCCTAGGGTAACCAATATTTGAATAATACGATCGGTAATGAACTTAAGATTAATTATACGTAGTATAACCAATATTTTAATATACTATAATGAAGTTAAAATCACACAATACTTAGTATAACCGATATTCAAACATTACTATAATGAAGTTGTGATTACATTATACTTCGTATAATTGAGATTTGAACAATACCACAATGAATTTTCGATTACATTATATTTAGTATAACCGATATTCGAATAATACGATAATGAAGTCAAAATTACACTATACTTAACTTATTATTTTCATACTCTTAATCTTGAAACCCATAGAGCGTCCATAACATGTCTTTTCTTGTTTTTGGGTTTTAAAGACCCTAAATCTCATATATTGAATATAGAATAATCTTTAAAAAAAATTAAAACAAAATAATTAATAAATAAAAAATTTGATAATAAAAAATAATTATAATTTTTTTTTTCTTATTTTTTTAATATTGCGTGGCGTGACTTTTTTTAAAAATATTTTTTTATTTAAAATATTTTTTTTAATAAAATGTTTCGCCCCACGTTGCGAACGCGTTATTTTTTTGAGCGTAAAAAGTAAAAAAAATTGAGCTTAGCGCTCGCGTAAAAATATCTCTGTAGGATTTAACCCATTTCTTCTTACGTCATCCAGATCTCTCCCTCTCTTCTTATCCTTGATATGTCTTCGACTTCCATGCCTTTGAGATTCCAACTCCGACGCCGGAGTTTTCGTTGTCGTCGTCGCCGCCCAGAAGGATGGAACAACGTCAACACCTCCCTCTTTCTCTTCGGATTTCGTTTTGAAGTCCTCGGTCTCCAATTCGGCCAGCTCCCCATGGTCGTTATTTCCTCGCCGTCGGCGGCCAAATAGGTCCTCCCTGCACCGGGATCCTCAATCGGCGACCAAGCAGCTCCTCGTGTTAGGTTTTAGATGCGTATAAGCGGAATTGCAGGAAACTATTTCCTTACATCTAACAAGGATCTCATGCATGAATTGATACGGATCAATTAGGAGTTATAGTTACATATCGTTTGATGCGAGTATGAAACGTTCCTGCAAGATTTCAGCGGAGATCGAAAGCCCCAAGTGTGACTTCTCTAATTGGTCCACACGAGTCTGGAATCTGGATCGCCTTTGATCTCGTCTGCTAGAACGACGAACGAAGGAAAACGAATGAGGCTTGCCTTATGGAGGTACGGCCGTGTATAGTAGGATGAGAATGATTCTCAAATCTCAATTGTGAACTCTTTCACCATGTACTGTTCGTTACTTTTAATGAGAAACAAATCACATATATAAGATCATATCTTATCCTAATTGATGGATATAATATCTTTATATTATTTCCATATATCTTCTAATAAGATTACTCCTTATCAAGTAATTATTAATGGTAACTTTTACCCATTAATAATAAAAGCCTATCTCCCAATTAAAGCCAATGGGCCGAAATCCATGTCCCACATGGGCTTTCGGTTCGGTTTGACCCAGCCCGATAACTCTATGTGTGTGACCTCATAGGACCCGGTTATTATAGCCATGGGCTTAACCCTATTAAGCCCATTGATCGTAGTTGGCTTCTAGCAAAGCACTACGACCCCTAAAATTCCCGGATTGTAAATCTCCATTAATTGTCCTATTCCATATTCGGTAATTGCACATTTGATTAAAGGACACAATTCCTTCACCTCGGCCTCCTTCTCGTCCAAGAAGGTCTTCAGCTTGGTCAAATTTGTAAGCTACGGCGAGGTAGTTCTCTCTTCACTATAAGCTACGACAAGCTCCAACAATGGCAGGAATCACAAACTCCAACGTTTCAACTCCCCGCTCGATCTTCATCTTCAGTTGTCACATTCTCATCCTTGTTGCCAATTTTTCGGACGAGGCGCATAATCTCGGTTCCACGTCGTAGCCGATTACCGAGTAAAAATTGCTGCACACTTCTACTTTTTCTCTAATTCTGCGAATTATAGTCGACGTTGATCTTCTCAATTCCATGCTAACAGACGAAAAATGTCATTTTTCTCAGAATATTGGAAATGAATTTTTTTATGTGTATCCACATTTGCTGAAGTTCGAGTGAATTTTGTTGGCAGAGATAAATGCATCGACGAGCAATCAGTTTTCATACTAATTTATTCGGCCTTCATAATGCCTTTCTCACAAGGATCTGGTTGCAGCTTGAAAACCGATATTGTCAACAGAATCGCAAGTTCACAGATTAAGCCAATCAAAACTTTGCAAGACAAAGAAACGCGAAACAAGAGAACACGAGAGATTTGTTGACGCAGTTCGGGGAAACCCTACTCTGCGGAACCTCAGGAGGGGAGATTTAGCCCAAAGATGCACTAGAGAGATTAGGGTTCTATAGTCGGTTACATGCACAAGAACGATAAAACCAAAAACAGAAACAAAGATCTAAACACAGCACAACAGAGAAGACAAGAGAAGCAGAAGATGAAACAAGAGAGTCTTTGGCTTTCTTTCAAAGCCAAAGGACTACTCCAACACTGGGGAGATCGCCTGAGGAGCCACACGCCACCGAGAGGTCAAATGCGCCACCGGAAACCCTTCTCTTTCTTTCTCTTCTCACTTTCTCTCTGAAATCGCCGCGAATCAGATTCTCAGAAATTGGAACCCTAGAAGCTGGAAAGAGCTGCTTATAAGGCAACGCGTCCAAGTGGGCTTCAGCTGGATTGGGCCTCTTTGGAACAGCTAGTGTTAGAAGCAGATCAGGCCCAACATGAGCTAAGCCATCCAACCGAGCTCATAAAAGGACTCGGGGTTGCTTAACCCGGTTTAGAGCTAGACCAACTCCTATTATTACATAGCATAGTGAACCCGGTTCATTGTTAATGGATTCTACACATTACAAGGCATGATATACCAAAACTATAGAACATACAATTAAACTTGGATAATCTATGACATAACAAATGCCCCCTTAATCCAGAGTTTGGTTGTACTCCCTAAAACCCCCTAAGTGCATCCAGGGATCCTCTCATGTCCGTCATCGGTCGCTGCCCACACCTCAGTGTACATCATAGATGTGGAGTGAATTCCTGCAGAATACAAATTTATTAGTAGACACTATTTTTGTACCAAAATCAGCAGGGTTCACATCACTTAAGATTTTCTTCACACTGATTTCCTGATTCTCAACTTTATCTCTTATAAAGTGGAACCTAACATCAATATGCTTAGTTCTTTTATGATACACAGGATCTTTACACATGTATAGAGCACTCTGGCTATCCATATTGAGCACAGGGAGATATGCCTTACCCTCAATCTCATGTAGGATACCTTTCAACCATATTGCCTCTTTAGAGGCTTCAGTTGCTGCAATATATTCAGCTTCTGTTGAAGATAGAGCAACAATTGATTGCTATTGAGATTTCCAGGAAATGCAATTTCCTGCCCAAGTATAGAAGAAAGTTGTAGTCGACTTCCTGTTGTCCTTATTACTGGCATAGTCAGAGTCAACAAAGCCTTGCAGCTCAGTCCTCAAACTATGCTCAGCATAAGTGAGACCCATATCTTTGGTGCCAACCAAGTATTTCAGCATATACTTCATGGCTTGCCAATGTTTGTCTCCAGGATTTGACATATACCTGCTAAGAACACTAATAGCAAAAGCAAGGTCTGGTCTAGTACACAACATTGCATACATCACTGACCCTACTGCTACATCATAAGGAACATTTTCCATTTTTTGTTTATCAATGTCAGAAACAGGACAATCATGCTTAGAAAGCTCAAGATGCCTCCTTAAGGGGATAGGTGCAGGTCTAGCAGTACTCATAGTAAATCCATCAAGTACTTTTGTCATGTAAGTAGCTTGAGAAAGCTTGATAGTCTTTCTTTTTCTGTCCCTGATTATATTAACACCCAATATTTTCTGAGCAGGACCAAGGTCCTTCATATCAAAGTGTTTTTGCAAGTCATTTTTGACACCAGAAATAACAACCTTAGAACTGCTAATAAGAAGAATATCATCAACATACAACATAACATACAAGGCATTTTTAGTCTTCACATATTTCAAATAAAGACAGGTATCATACTGACTTCTAGCAAAGCTCAAGGACCTCATACAAACATCAAATTTCTTGTTCCATTGTCTAGGGGACTGTTTGAGTCCATAGATAGACCTTTTTAATAAGCATGCATGATCAGGTTTAGTTTTATCAACAAAGCCTTTTGGCTGCCTCATATATATGGTCTCATCTAGGTCTCCATGCAAAAAAGCAGTCTTAACATCCATTTGCTCTAATTCTCAATCATACACAACAGTTATAGCAAGCAAAAGTCTCATTGTTTTGTATTTAACAACTGGGGCAAAGATATCATTGTAATCAATTCCTTCTTTTTGGGTAAATCCCTTAGCCACTAGCCTGGCTTTATACCTAGGAGGTTCAGTATTATCATTGCCATCTTTCAGTTTATAAATCCACTTGCAATCAATGAGCCTAGCTTTAGCAGGTTTAGGAACAAGAGTCCAGGTGTTATTAACATGCATAGATTGTATTTCTTCATGCATTGCTTTCATCCAGTCATTAGCATGGGAACATTTGATAGCTTGGTCATAAGTTTCAGGGGTATAATTCTTCACAACATTAGCAACCAGGAAAGCAAACTCAACATTTTTTTCATAACTCTCAACCATATTAGCATCAAAATGTAATCTTCTGTTAGGAATCCTAACTCTAGGTTCCCTATCTCTTACAAGTTGATAGTCAGTTAAGTCATGCACATCGGGAACATTCAAACCAGAATTATCATGCATAGACACACCAGAAACACTATGATCATTTATTTCAGTTTCAGGATTCAAGTTGTCATTCAGTGCATCAGCAGACTCAACATCTAATTGGTTAGAGTGACTTACTTCCCCACCAAATTGGTGGGTTTGTGGTTCCATTTCTCCAGCATTGCCAGTTGTGTGAGAGTTCATTGAACTTCCTGAAGAGGTGTCCTCAGTCTGTGGGTGGCCAATATCAAACTCTTCATCATTTGCTGCTACCAGGGGGATGTTGTCAAAGAATTGCCCAGTTGGAATACCAACTCTTGGTTCAGATGATAGGGTACCTGTAGACTCAGTAGTAGGCATTAGTTTTGTTTTAAAATGGAATTCATCCTCATTAAATGTGACTGACCTGGAGGTTATGATTTTGTAACCTTTAGACTGAATGAGGAGTAATTTATACCCCTTCACCCCTTCAGGATAGCCTGACATAACACACTTTTGGGCCCTAGGTTGTAGTTTACCCTGTGAAATTTGGGCATAGGCACTACAACCAAATGGCCTTAGGTGTGCTATGCTAGGTTTCTTACCAGTCCACATCTCTTGAGGAGTTTTGAATCCAATAACAGATGAAGGGGATCTATTTATGAGGTAAGCAGTTGTTATAACAACCTCACCCCATAAAGACCCTTTCATCCCTGCACTGATGAGCATACACCTTGTTTTTTCAAGCAAGGTTCTGTTCATCCTCTCAGCAGTACCATTCTGCTGAGGGATGCCAGGCATAGTGAGGTGTCTTTTAATGCCATGACTTTTACAGTACTCATCAAAGATAGCATTGCAGAATTCAAGACCATTGTCAGTTTTATGGCATTTCACTTTATGATCAGATTGACTTTCAACCAAATTTTTTCAGTTCTTGAAGTTCTCAAAAACCTCATCTTTAGTTCTTAACAAGTAGACCCAGACTTTTCTGGAGTAGTGGTCTATTAGAGATAGGAAATATTTCCTACCTCCAATAGTCTCTACTTGAGCTGGGCCCCACAAGTCAGAATGAATATACTCAAGAGGCTTACTAGCAACATAGGTTGACTTAGGAAAGCTATGAGCAGTCTTTTTTTCCAAAAATGCAGGTTTCACAGAATTTCAAGTCATCTAGTTGATTATCAATCATGCCATTTTTATGCAGGTAATGTAACCCTTTATTGCCTATATGACCTAGTCTTGCATGCCAAGTTTTAGTGTGACTTAGGTTATCACTATCATTCCTCACTGTGGAGACATTAAGTTCAGGAGAAGTCTGCACATAATACAATCCTCCTTTCTTAATGCTCCTTATAAGGACTGTTCCATTTCTGATAACATCTCTTATTCCTTGGTGAGTATTGATGTGACAACCTATGTCATCAAACATGGATTCAGAAAGCAGGTTCCTTCTAAGATTAGGAACCCACCTTACATTCTGCAGAATTCTAACATTCCCATCATGCATTTTTAAAGGAACCCTCCCAATACCCTTTATAGCTAATGAAGTGTGATTACCTAACATGACAGTGCCCTCATTCAAAACATGCAAAGAATCAAACAAACCCCTATGAGGGGTAGCATGCATTGTGCAACTAGAATCAAGGATCCATGAAGAGGCATCATCATCATTACAAGCAACCATCAAAAGCTCAGCAGAATATTGAGTACAACATTCACACACATTAGAGAAGCCAGAATTATCTTTAGCTTTATCTTTATTTTTCTCATCTCTAGCCTTTTTATGACAATCTTTAATCCAGTGACCATCCTTATTGCAGTAATGACACTTAGAGTTTTTCTTATCATCATTAGTCTTTTCAGAATTATTCTTCTTGAATTTCTTCTGATATTTCTTTTTATTCTTGCATTTAGTGAACATAACTTCAGCCTTAGTCTCAGTTTTAGGCCCACCTTTAGTCTTAAACACTTTCAAAGACTCATTTTTCTGAATTATAGACTCGATTACTTTAGTCATAGTAAGTTCATCCCTACCATACTGTATAACATCTTTTAGGGTGTCAAACTGAGCAGGCAAAGCATTCAACAGAAGCACAGCTTGATGTTCATCTTTAATGGCATCATCACATCTTTTTAAATCTTGTGTCATTTTCAAGAAGATGTCAAAGTTCTCATGCACAGTTAAACCAACATTCATTTTGAAGGTAAACAGTTTGCAGAGAAGGGTGATACGACTAGGCAAGGAATTAGACTCATAAATCAATTCCAGAGCATCCCACAATTCTTTGGGTTGAGTGTGACTTACAACCTGACGAGCCACGTCGTCAGCAAGATGTATCATGATTTCAGAGTGAGCCAAGTCCTGCATGTCTTTCCTGTCATCGTTTGAGATGCCCAGTGGCCAGTCCTGAGAGACTGCCTTGTAGCACTTTCCCTTGATTAGGAGTGCCTTCATCTTAACCTTCCACATGGCAAAGTCAGAAACCCCATCATAGGGTTTCAACTTGACATTATCTGCCATCTTGTTTGGTACTTGAAATTACAACAGATAAACAAGTTAAAGCAGAAAGTGGACAAGTACAAACAGGACAAGAACAAATTTTAAGAAACTAATCATGTGATCTCTGGAAGCTTGCTCGAAGAGAGATTGAGAAACAAAGTGTTCCAGAGATGCGAGTTTTTGCTCAAGATAAAAATGAGAAACAAGAACTCAGAATCAACCACAAAAGATAAACACAAGAAAATCCCTAAGGGCCAGACCTTGAGCTCGAATGCGAAATTCAAGAAACACAAGTCTGGAAACCCTAATGACAGGAAATCTCAGATCCTAGAGGTTGACCTAAAACGCCATAAAATCAATCAAAGGCGAATCAACATGCAGCGGAAGAAAGTGCATCAAAACAGAGAACCAAGCTCTGATACCACATTGAAAACCGATATCGTCAACAGAATCGCAAGTTCACAGATTAAGCCAATCGAAACTTTACAAGACAAAGAAACGCGAAACAAGAGAACACGAGAGATTTGTTGACGCAGTTTGGGGAAACCCTACTCTGCGGAACCTCAGGAGGGGAGATTCAGCCCAAAGATGCACTAGAGAGATTAGGGTTCTACAGTCGGTTACATGCACAAGAACGGCAAAACCAAAAACAGAAACAAAGATCTAAACACAGCACAACAGAGAAGACAAGAGAAGCAGAAGATGAAACGAGAGAGTCTTTGGCTTTCTTTCAAAGCCAAAGGACTACTCCAACACTGGGGAGATCGCCTGAGGAGCCACGCGCCACCGAGAGGTCAAACGCGCCACCGGAAACCCTTCTCTTTCTTTCTCTTCTCACTTTCTCTCTGAAATCGCCGCGAATCAGATTCTCAGAAATTGGAACCCTAGAAGCTGGAAAGAGCTGCTTATAAGGCAACACGTCCAAGTGGGCTTCAGCTGGATTGGGCCTCTTTGGAACAACTAGTGTTAGATACAGATCAGGCCCAACATGAGCTAAGCCATCCAACCGAGCTCATAAAAGGACTCGGGGTTGCTTAACCCGGTTTAGAGCTAGACCAACTCCTATTATTACATAGCATAGTGAACCCGGTTCATTGTTAATGGATTCTACACATTACAAAGCATGATATACCAAAACTATAGAACATACAATTAAACTTGGATTATCTATGACATAACACAGCTGGATTGGCCACCCATTTTGTGCCTTCTGAGGTAAGTGAGGCTCAAAAGACCATGCAAGTTAGACAATCAGTCTATAACTTGAAGGCTTGAAACTACAAGAATATGAAGAAAGATCTGTTATATGTTGTAGAGATTTGCAGAGCTGGAAGAGCGTTTGATCAAATTGAACAAAGGTGACAATGATGTAGTCAAGTCACTGATCAAAGAGTTCTCATGTGATGCTCAAGTTGATGATGACAGTATCTTGAACAGGTAAGACTTAAGAGCATTTGAAAATTGAATAATGGTAGATATTTTTTGGTCGGATAATGACTGATGATTTACTGCAAAGTGAGAATTTTCATTTCCTGTAAGGTTGTCCATCATTAATGATTGCTTTTCGAGAGATTCTGTGGAGGCCATGATGTTGAAGGGAATGAGCAGGTGTTTATCGAACCCTATTGTCTTACCTTAACAGTTCTGTCATCTGTGTTATCTGTTGAAATTTTAGATCATTTTGCCTTCATAACTCATCTAGAAGTTACATCATGTGCAGGTTGGCTTATTGAAGCTTGAGATCAATAATTTGCTCGAGGAGAAAAGATTAGCTACTGTCAGGAGCAACTAGTAATTATATCTAAGTGTACATTTGATAAGAGTTGCAATTATCTGTAATACAGCAGCTCTGGATTTAGTATTGAATGCATTCTTTCATAAAGAGGAAATGTTGTGTCCTTTCAGTAACTGGACAGATCTTTGACGAAATGTTACTGGGTTGTAGTTCTAACTTTACAAAATTTTCTCAGAGGTGAGGAGCTTGAGACTGCTTTTACGAAGATGGTGAATCAAGATAGTAGGAAGCAGTTGAGTGCAAGGGTACAGTTTGCATCCAACTTAATTCTTTCACTTGCTTACTATGAAAATCTTATGTGCTGTCAGATAAATATATTCATTTAATTTGACTTCCACAGTTGCCACTTCTTGTGAAGATCTCTTCCCCTTTCCTACACTGGGGAAATTCTTGATTTATTAATTGCAGATAAGAGCAACTTGTCGGGTATGAGTGTATGACTGATGTTTTGGTAGTGTAGGATCTGTGCGTTAGAAACAAGGGAACTAAGACACTAAGGTGTTCAGTTCCTATGGGCAGCGGAAAAACAAATAAGCAAGTTATCAAGACAAATTACTTAAGGTGGAAACCTTTGATAACCAACTAGTTATCTAGGATAAAAACCACCCCTCTTGCGAGGATTCAAAAGTCTACTTGTATATTAATCGTGATTACAACTTCCGAACTTTAAGCGTTTCAGTCTAACTCACTTCAGACTAAACCTAGTTCCCTAGCCAATCACAATTCAACACACAATAGACTTACTTCGACTCTTTCGACTCGAACACTTCTTCTTCTTCTTCTTCTTCTTCTTCTTCTTCTTCTTCTTCTTCTTCTTCTTCTTCTTCTTCTTCTTCTTCTTCTTTCTGATGCACTCTAAATCTCGTGGAAATGCATAACCTAAAAGTACCAGCATCATCACGTATTTATACAACTTGTTTGTCAAGGAAAGATCTCGGATGTGATATTCCTTGAACGAACAAATTCCATAAATCAGTGATGAGATATTTTATCTCTTTCCTCAAATAAGATATAAAATATCCTCTCACCCTAATCCTAATTTACATAATCATATAAAGATACTCTATATGTAAACCGGCTAAAGATCTTCAGTTGTTAGCTTCCGGATTTGGTGAGAAAATCTTCTTCAAAGATTCTGTTGCTAGCGCTGGGAATACACAGACGCGGTTCCCATCCAGTTCCCTCGATCTTGATCTTCGCTCACAATGGACTTGTTTCCCTTATCTTTTCAGCTGTGGATAAGACACTAGAGTAGACAATTAAGTTCAAGTGTTTGTCATCGACAAAACAAGAGAAACAGAGGAAGAGAACTTCATGGGAACTGAAGTTCCAAAAGTTCCATTCTAACAATTCCCCCCTTTTTGATGATGACAAACAATTACCAATATTTAAGCATATAACCAATAGGCAACGTAGGAGACAAATTATGGAAGCAAAGATACTGAGGAGATTGCTTCATAGTTCCCCCTTAATTTTTGAACACAATATTTAGTTCCCCCTTAGAAGGACACCAGTCCTATTGGTTCCAAGATTCCAAAGACTATTCCCCCTTTTGACATCATCGAAAAGAGAGATTAGTTTCAAATGGTAACCCAGAGAGAAACAAGTTCAAAGCAAATGGCAAGTCACAACTAAGCAAACAGAGATTCATTAATTATAACAAAATATGAACATACCAACTAGCAAACACACAAAGAGCAAACAAACAAGATTACGAAGAGATGGAAACCAACAAAGCAGGGCAGCTGGTGTGCAGGGGAGTTCCTAGGAAGACTAAGCCAGAAACATCATGGGGAATTCAGGAGGAACTGGGAGGCAACTTGGCAATCAATGCAGTCGCAAGAGAGTTGAAGGCAGCATACAGTTCCTTCACAGTAGCGGTGAGTTCCTTAAGCTCAGTAAAGATGGCAGCAGTGACAATGGAGAGAACGGAGGACTCATGCTCAGATTGTTCAGGAGCAGCACGGGTCCTCTTAGTCTTAACCTCCTTTTCCTCATTAACCCTGAGAAGGTTGATGTAAGCCATATTCATATCGTGCTTATACATCGTCTCAGAGGAGGACTCCGGGTACTCACCAAGAGTTGTCAGCAGGGCTTTGATGATTGCGGGGTAAGGCAGAGAGTGCGAGGGATGAGAGTGGCAAGCTTGCACATGAAGGATAATGATCCAGCAGCTCAGTTCCCTTTTTTTTTTATACAAGGCAACGGATCAGAATCACATCACATTCTCAATGTTCACAATCGGACAGAATTTGCAGGGATTCATCATGATTATCTCTGAACACCGTGAAGGAAGGGGACACAATATCCAAGACGGCAGCGGATAGAGCACACAAGCAGCGACCTTTTCAGTTCCCCCTTAGTTCCTTAGAAGTACCTGGCTAGGGAAGGCTTTGGATGCATATGTGTAGTGGGTATTCAAATCATGAAAAGTACACATCCAAAAGCATATAAATATCAGGAAGGCAATTTTGACGCTAAACTAGTAAGTTCCCAGTTGTGGACTAATCAGAAAAAGGTTCATAGGAAACTACTAGAGAAGCCAGGTTAGGGACAACTTATAATCAATCATCCTTTCGGCTTATAATGTGGGTTCAGAGATCAGATTGATTATATATTGTTGAAAGAAATGCAATCAAGATATTCACACAACGCATGAAGGCGAGAAGAATGTCCAACTAATATCATAACAATAAACACATGAAGGCAGAGATGGACAAGAAAAGCTGTAAACACAGTTCCCAACTAGTTACCAAAGAAAATAATAAGTCACATAACTAGTCAATACCAGGGAAATAGGCAAGGGAACTCAGAACCGCTAAGCTATGGAAATCATTCCAAGAAGGAGTCTAAAGTACTCATATGGTTCTCAATTAAGGGCTTTTGTGAATATATCAGCAATTTGTTCCTCAGTACGACAATGTTCCATAATAATGATCCCTTTTTCCACATTATCTCTCAAAAAGTGGTGCCGTATGTCAATATGCTTAGACTTGGAATGAAAGACAGGATTCTTAGATATGCTAATGGCACTAGTATTATCACAAAGAATTTTGAGAGGGCCATAGGATTTACCAAAGTCCGCGAGTTATTGTTTGAGCCAGAGGATTTGAGCACAACAAGCAGCAGCAACAATGTATTCAGACTCAGTGGTGGAGAGAGAGATGGAGGTTTGCTTCTTAGAGCCCCATGAGACCAGGCAGGGGCCAAGGAACTGAGCCATACCAGATGTGCTTTTTCTATTTTGAAGGAAGCCAACATAGTCAGCGTCGGTGTAGGAGATGAGCTCGAAGTCGCAATGTTTGGGGTACCAAAGACAGAGATTGTCAGTTCCCTTCAGATAGCGAAGAATTCTTTTCACAGCAGCCATGTGTTTGGTGCGAGGATCAGCATGAAAGCGAGCACAAAGACACACAGAATACATAATATCTGGCCGACTTGCGGTGAGATAGAGAAGGGAACCTATCATTTGCCGATATAGGGATTGATCAGCCTTGGGGTCAGAATCTTCCAGCGTGAGCTTGGTTGCTGGGGAAATGGGAGTTGCAAAGGGTTTGCAAGTGTCCATCTTGAATTTCCTTAGAAGTTCCTTCACATACTTCTGTTGATGGATCTGAGTTCCCTCCGAGAGCTGATTCACTTGAAGACCTAGGAAGAAGGTCAGTTCCCCAATCATGCTCATCTCGAATTCACTGCTCATTAGGTTCTTGAACTTTTCTACAAGAAAGAGGTTAGTGGATCCAAAAATAATATCATCGACATATACTTGAACAACCAAGATATCATCCTTGACTTCCAGTAGGAACAAAGTTTTATCAATCAAACCTCTTCTGTATCCATTGGATAATAGGAACTGAGCAAGGCGATCATACCATGCTCGCGGAGCCTGCTTTAGCCCATAGAGAGCTTTGTCGAGGAAGTAGACGTAGTCAGGATGGTCTCTATCCTCAAACCCAGGGGGCTGCTTTACATACACTTCCTCTTGAAGAATGTCGTTGAGGAAGGCAGTTTTGACATCCATTTGGAAGAGCTTGAAGCCTTTGTGAGCAGCATAGGCAATCATTAAGCGGATAGCCTCCATCCGAGCAACAGGGGCAAACATCTCATCGTAGTCAATGCCCTCTTGCTGATTATACCCTTGAGCAACAAGACGAGCTTTGTTCCTTGTGACAATACCTGAGTCATCAAGCTTGTTGCGAAAGATCCACTTAGTTCCTATGATAGTCCTGTTGGGAGGACAAGGAACTAAGCGCCAAACTTTGTTCCGATCAAATTGATGAAGTTCCTCTTGCATAGCATTAATCCAGTCTGGGTCGGTGAGAGCTTATTTGTAGTTCTTGGGCTCGACTAGGGAGAGGAAAGCATTGAAAGCACAGAAGTTCTTCAGATATGAACGAGTGGTAGTGGTTGGTTTGTGATAAGGCGTGAAGATGAGGTCCACGGGATGAGAGCCTTTGTACTTGTAGTTGGGAACAGGAATTGAATCATCGGCCGTGGGAGGAAGAGAGCCATCAGTGATCACGACAGGAGGATCACCAGAGTTCTCTTCAGAAATTTCCTATGAGTTCTCGTCAGATTGAGCAGTTGAGTTTCCATCTACAGTACCTTCTGAGTTCCCAGCAGTATCAGAAGCAGGAGTTCCTAAGTCGGGGGAATCCTCACTAGAATGGGAATCAAGATGATGAGACAAAGTAGCTGGAGATGACAACTCAGCAGATTCATGAGCGTCCCCAGCAGATTCACCAGACATATTGAGAGAGAATTCAGGGACCAAGGGACCAACTTCATCAGAATCATCATCGGCGATGTGAGTGCTAGCGGGTACCTGTTTCATGTTAGAAAAAGCAGATTCATTGAAAACCACATGAACACTTTCCTCAATATTTTGTGTACGAAGGTTGTACACTTTGTAAGCCTTGTTGTTGCTGACATAGCCAAGAAATATCCCTTTATCACTTCTGGGATCAAATTTCCCAATAGGATCTTTGCCGTTATTGTGCACAAAGCATATGCACCCGAAGACCCGAAGATGGGAAATGTTGGGAACTCTGCCTTTGAGGAGCTCATATGAAGTTTTCTCAGTCATAGGGCGAAGCATTGCACGATTCAGAATGTAGCAAGCGGTGTTGACAACCTCAGCCCAAAACCGATGAGGAAGACCTGCGGAGAGAAGCATAGTACGAGACATGTCCTCCAAGGTTCTGTTTTTCCGTTCGACAACTCCATTTTACTGAGGAGTGCGAGGAGCAGAGAAATTGTGAGAGATTCCCTTGTCCCTGCAAAAGGTTAGAAACTTGGCATTTTTGAACTCCGTTCCATGATCGGAACGAATGGCACGAATATGGTGGCCAAGGGAGTTCTCAAGAGTAGGAACAACAGCAGAGAATCTATCAAACACTTCATCTTTAGATTTGAGAAATATAGTCCAGGTGAAGCGAGAATAATCATCAACAAGTACAAGAATATACCTATTCCCTCCAAAGCTTTGAGTACGCATGGGGTCACATAAATCCATATGAACCAATTCAAGAGGATGAGAGGAACTGATCACATATTTATATTTGAAAGAGCTTCGTACCTGTTTCCCCCTTACACAGTCTGAGCAAATATTATCTTTGTCAATTTGAACTGATGGAAGTCCTCTCACCAGTTCCTTCTTGTGTAGCTTATGAATAAGCGAAGGGCTAGCATGACCAAGTCTTTGATGCCATATGGATGTTCTATCAGCAATAGTCGACAAGCAAAGATTTTCTTTAGGAATGAAGCTTGTGTCAACGATATAGACATTGTTGTATCGTTTCCCTTTCAGAAGAGTTTTATGAGTCTCAGGATTCAGCACGAAACATTCTTTGGGAGTGAATAGGACATGGTTCTCCCCTTGATCGCATAGCTGAGACACACTCATTAGATCAAAGCCTAAATTATCAACAAGGTGAACATCACTTACCTGAATTTTGTTAGTTAAGTCCACACATCCAACGCCGCAGATGGCTCCTTTCCTTTTGTCACCGAAGGAGATCTTTCCTCCGTTGTATTGCTGAAGTGAGTGCAGTTTCTTCCTGTTTCCAATCATATGACATGAAGCTCCACTGTCTATGTACCATTTTTCTTCTTTGCTCACTTCAGCCTGCAAAATTAAACATCATTTCTTACGAACCCAGGTCGGCTTACCGTTCCTGGGGTTGTTAGGAGGAGAGTTCCTAGGCTGATTAGCATGGTCAGTTCCCTGAGAAGGAGAAGAATAATAATAGGGATCATTTAAGTCAGAAATTTCAGTTCTTTTCCTATTATTTTTCCTCATATAGTTCCTCCTTTTAGAGGCTTTTTCTTCGTCCCTGATCTTCTTGTTGCATTCGTCAATGTTATGACCTTGGTTCCCACAGTACCAGCAAACACGATTGTTGGGAATCTAGAGGTACTTACCCTTTTGACGAAAGGGAACTGAGTTGGATATCTTTCTTTCCTTTAGATCAACCTTCTTCCTGGGAGCATTGCGCCCAATTCCCTTATACATCTCATGTATCTTAAAGTCATTAGGAGCACACGGAAGATTGTCCTTAGAAACATTTTCAAGAACCTTAATTCTTTCTTGCAAGTATTCATTTTTGCAGTTAGAAGTTTGAAGAGCTAAATCAAGTCTTTCATTTCTTGCCTGAATCTCACTAGATACTTTATCTAAGTCACTATGAGCATGACAAGGAGTATCGGAAGAGTCATTAGGAAGATAGCCTAATCCAGCCCTAGGTCTCACAAAAACAGTTTGAGTAACAGTCTTTTCATGAATACAATCAGATAAAGAGTCAAGTTTATTAATAATAGACATCAGCAGATCATTGTCAGGAGAGGAACTTGCAGGGGAACTATCGCCAAGATTCAGTTTATCATGCAAATCACAAGTAGGACAGACATCATGCGAAGTATTGCTAGATTTAGAAGCATCCTCAACTTTCTTACACCAAACAACATTTTCCTCAGTTAAGCAAGAAATTTCTTCTTCATTTTCAGTAATCTTTTCTTGCAAGGAATTGTTTTCATCGCTAAGTTTGATAATCAGTTTAATCAAGTGCTTTTTATCATACTTAGAGAGAGTTTCAGTGAGTTCAACAGAAGATACCTCAGGTTTGGTGGGGTCTGAGTCAGTACTTGAGTCAGCAGTTGCCATGAGACAGAGATCAAGGGAACTGAAGTTGAGTTCCCTTGCAGAGGATGTTTCAGCGATCAGACACTGTCCAGAGGATAAGTCGTCTGGTTCACCTTCAGAAAGTCGTTGGTTTGCATAAAGACATACCAGCATTGCATGTCGTTGGTTTGCATAAAACCAGTAAGTTGTTGAGTCCACCAGTTGATTTGTCCATTCTTAAGAATGTATGGCTTGTTGATGGAGACACCGAGTTCAGGTTCGTTATTGCGAGACATCTTAAAAACCTGCTTAGTAAACACACAATCTAGAGCGCAAGCTCTGATACCAATTGTAGGATCTGTGCGTTAGAAACAAGGGAACTGAGACACTAAGGTGTTCAGTTCCTATGGGCAGCGGAAAAACAAATAAGCAAGTTATCAATACAAATTACTTAAGGTGGAAACCTTTGATAACCAACTAGTTATCTAGGATAAAAACCACCCCTCTTGCGAGGATTCAAAAGTCTACTTGTATATTAATCGTGATTACAACTTCCGAACTTTAAGCGTTTCAGTCTAACTCACTTCAGACTAAACCTAGTTCCCTAGCCAATCACAATTCAACACACAATAGACTTACTTCGACTCTTTCGACTCGAACACTTCTTCTTCTTCTTCTTTTTCTTCTTTCTGATGCACTCTAAATCTCGTGGAAATGCATAACCTAAAAGTACCAGCATCATCACGTATTTATACAACTTGTTTGTCAAGGAAAGATCTCGGATGTGATATTCCTTGAACGAACAAATTCCATAAATCAGTGATGAGATATTTTATCTCTTTCCTCAAATAAGATATAAAATATCCTCACCCTAATCCTAATTTACATAATCATATAAAGATACTCTATATGTAAACCGGCTAAAGATCTTCAGTTGTTAGCTTCCGGATTTGGTGAGAAAATCTTCTTCAAAGATTCTGTTGCTAATGCTGGGAATACACAGACGCGGTTCCCATCCAGTTCCCTCGATCTTGATCTTCGCTCACAATGGACTTGTTTCCCTTATCTTTTCAGCTGTGGATAAGACACTAGAGTAGACAATTAAATTCAAGTGTTTGTCATCGTCAAAACAAGAGAAATAGAGGAAGGGAACTTCATGGGAACTGAAGTTCCAAAAGTTCCATTCCAACAGGTAGGTTGCATTCAACATAGAATAATGAATGGAAGACTGTGGGCGAAGCTATTTTGTGAGATGCTAATTGATAGTTTTATATTAGTGAAATAAAATAAACACCTTTCTAATCATTGTAACTATTTACTAATATTACTGTTTGCCATTTTGTCCCGTGGATGAACACATATAAACGTTGATTATATAATTTGTTTTCAAAACTCAGGTTGAGCAATTAGAGCATGAGGTTGCCGAACTTCAAAAGATCCTTGATAGCAAGAAACAACAAGAAACAAAAATGCTGGAGGTCTGGTTTTTCCACTACGTTTTCATAATATTGTTGTGTTGCTAAAGTTAGGGAACTCCCGTCTCTATGTCCCCGTGCAATGATTTGAACAGCAGTTGAATTCTTGTAGGTTCTCATGCATATAGAGCAAAAACAAAGAGAAAGTGAAGACAGCCCGACTTGCAGCAGAGCACGAAGTAGCCAGTCAGAGATATGCTGCTCATTTACTGCAGGTGCTTTTCACTTGATTTCAACAATTTTTATATTCGATTTCTACAAATCTTACTTATTTAATCTAAATTACAGATTCATGCCTACAATGAGGACATGGTGATTCCAAGTAAACTGGATTCAACCTAAAATGATTTTGTAAAAAATATAATTGGTTATTCATCATCTTTGCCTCTTTCCCAAACTGCTATGTCTTCCCCTGACTGACCCCTTCTGCATTATCTCTTCACTGCTATTTTTCCACGGTATTACACCTTATATTTTTTCTCATTATTCTTTCCAAAGTTAATGAATCTTCCTAATTTCAGGACAATGATTGTAAAGCTTCAATCGTGTATTTTTGTCATATACCTTGTTCTCCAACTAGTAATATCAAATAAACCACAAAGATCTAAGCTGCCCGAACGCCTGACCACTAACTTTGATGTTCGTCTTCCATCTTAGCAATCCTTTTTCTCTTTTTTTTTTTTCCTTCAAAATTTCACACGGTAAAAGGACTTGTGATGAATTCACCAACTGGTTGTGACATGAAGTTCCAGAAACCAACTAGGTCACAGGAATCTTGTATGTTGTACAGCCTATACTTTACTAATTTTTCCAAGATCAAACTGATTTGCATTCTGTTTCTCACCTTTTTATTAGAAATATAACTATCTTGGATATATTTATTACACATGACAAGTATGAAAAGACAATGGCGTCACTGGCTTAGATGGAGAAGAAGGTTGTCATGGCAAAGTCAATGTTGGAGGCTACGTTGCAATATCAATTAGGACAAGCAAAGGCACTATCCTCTTCACGGTACACAACAGTAGTCTAATATTATCATAGATCTTTTCATTCTCTCTCTTCATGTGCCATATGTTATTGACAAAAAGAAGAAGCTAAAGTATGCACCAATTTTCAAGGAGAGATGAAAATGACACAAGAGTCGGGTCTTCTGGCGTCTAAAAGGAATGTCTAGAAAAATGTCTTCATTAAACGACTTTGAAGAATTTCTCTACAACAGTAGTCTAGGTGACACTTCGAACATGTCACCAACTAGCCTCGGTGACGTTTTGAACGCGCCACCGACTAGCCTCGATAACGCTTCGAACGCGCCACCGAACTAGCGTCGGTGACACTTCGACTGCGCCACCGACTAGCCTCGGTTACGCTTCGAACGCGCCACCGACTAGCCTCGGTGACACTTTGAACGCGCCACCGAACTAGACTCGGTGATGCTTGAAATGCGCCACCGACTAGCCTCGGTGACACTTCGAACGCGCCACCGAACTAGCCTTGGTGACGCTTCGAACGCGCCACCGAACTAGCCTAGGTGATGTTTCGAACGGGCCACCGACTAGCCTCGATGACGCTTCGAACGAGCCACTGACTAGCCTCAGTGACGCTTTGAACCCGCCACCAAATAATCTCGGTGACGCTTCGAACGCGCCATCGAACTAGCCTCGATGACACTTCGAACGCGCCACCGAACTAGCATCGGTGACGCTTCGAACGCGCCACTGACTAGCCTCGTTGACGCTTTGAAAGTGTCACTGACTAGTCTTGATGACGCTTTAAAAGTGTAACCACTTACTAGCATCTATGAAAGTGTCACTAATTGCTAACCTTGGTGACACTTTGAAAGCATCACTAATTACTCATCTTGATGATACTTTAAACGTTCACTAACTAGTGGAGATGACACTTCATAAATGCCACCAACTAGTGGTGGCGACATTTCAATGAGAATTGTCATCAAAACGAGATTTGTCGTCAAACGATAATTGTCATCTAGTTGTGATGACAATTTGTGACATTTAACTAGGTGCGATATAGTTTGTATTTGATGACAGTTTGTATTTCGATGACAGTTTGTGTGATGAGTTAGTTGCGTTACAACTTGTATTTGATAATAGTTTGTATTTTGATGACAATGTGTTTTTGATGACAATTTGTGTTTGTGATAACAGTTTGTGTTTTGATGACCGTTTATGTTTTGATGATAATTTGTATTTTGATGATAGTTTATGTTTTAATGATAATTTGTATTTTAATGACAGTAATTGTCATCAAGATGGTGACAATAACTATCATTAAATAATATTTTTTTGGTGGGAAAAAAGTTCGTCGGCAACGTCGGTCAATGGCCGTTGACCGTTAGTCAATGGTTAAATGTATTAGTTTGATTGACTTATGATGATATCATTATTATGTAATGATGACATTATTATGGGTCATGAGTTTAGAATAAGTTTATTGGAGTATTTGTCTAATATCACTAGACTTAAAGGGTTATTTAACCTAAATATCTAAATTTATTTGCCTTTTAGGTGACCATTATTGGTCATCGTCAACTCACAATTCTTATAATAGAAAAATAAGTCAACTCACAATTGCTTAGATTTCGACAGAAGCTCGCTTGTGCTACATTGAGCGTAACTAGTTAAATTGTAATTTGAAAAAAAAAGACTAGTTAAATTATTGTAACGCAAAGACGAAGTTACAGCAGCGATGTTATGGTCAGCATACGGTGAAACTATTAGTAATTTGTTTTTTAAAAAGGAAAAGATAAACTAGAATGTGAAAAGAAATGCTTAATTATCTGGAGTACTAATCAGCAAAAGTAGATGGAGTACGTGAATGTAAAGGAAAGCTAACCCTAACATGTCTTAAGGGGCACGATCTCATGCTGGCGCCACTCCTCTTTATTGGTCAAGCGCGCAAAAGATCAGTCACAATTCTATAGTTAAACAATTTAATTAGGTGCCCGTTCTCGCAATCACATCCATATAAATCCGACTTAAATAAGCTTGTGTGACAAAACTCATGGACTTAACACTAGCTCCAAATATGGGTTCCGAGTCATTAATTCAATCGGGTCGGATCATGTCGAGACAAGCAACGGTGGGGAGCTCATTGGGCATACTATACGGTCGGAGCCCAGAAGGGGTTCCGTTCAAGTGGGAGGAGGAGCCTGGAAAGCCGATAGAGCCACGGCCACGCGAGGCGTTTCCGCCCCTCAGTCCACCACCGGCCTTCATAAGCTTAGGCTTCCCGAAACGGAGCCTCCAAGTCAAAGACGACGTCGTCGTCGAATCAGCAAAGTTGTATCCGAAATGGGTGTGGGGAAAGATGAAGAGAAGGGTGAATAAGGTGATTGTTGAGGTGCTTAAGAGGAGGCGGCTGAGGATTAGTATGTAGGGGTTCAGTCGTTGTTGTAGATAACAACTTTGTAATTCAATGTATAATAAACTTGTCCTGTGTTATGGTGCTGCTCGCTCACTGTGTTCACTCAATTTTGGGGTAGTCTGAAAACTCTTATAACACAATCAATTCAAATCTCCAATTGTGTTAAGTCAAGTTCTTAAAAGAGTGAGTCAAATTTCTACCTTTCTGGGGGATACTATTTATTAGTTACCGTGTGAATTGTAAAGATCAAGGGGGCATGCATTTGGATAAGTGGATGGACGTTGGGCAGGGATTGATGTAGATTAGATAAGGGATATCGTGTAATCGCGTTACAAAGGAGGCTCTAGCAGCTAAAAAAATATTATCTCTTTCAATTTGATAAAAAAAAATAAAAAATTCTTGCGTCCCCTGAGTTTAGGTTATTCCTGTTAGTGTTTCACGATTAAGTTTTTCCAGTTGGTATCCCTAATATTTTGATTTGTTCGCTTTGTAACCAATTTTTTTTATATCTGTATCATTTCGGTTCGAATTTATCAAATTGAAGCTCATCATTAATTTTATTGACCTCAACTTAGTAGGATTCGACTCCTAAAACAATCAAATTCATACTCAAACCATTCCGATTTGAATTCTTAAGGTCGGAAACGAGTTGTTGCTTCGGAATTCAAATCGACATGGTTCGGACATGGATTTTGGTATTTTAAGAGTCAAATCTTACTAATTTGAGGACGAGGAACACAATAGTGTACTTGAATTTAATCAATTTGAGCTAGAATGGTACAAACATGAAAAAATTTGATTACAAAACAAATAAACCCAAACCTTAAGGATACTAATCGGACAAATTTAATTGCGGGAAACCAACATAAATAATCCTATACTCATGACACTAATATGAATTTTTCTAAAAAAAAAGACCGATGGAAAAAAAACATGGCCATTGAAATAAAAAATTATATTAATAGAATACATCTCGAATTCAAGGGTGGGGTGGAGTTAGAATGGTAGATGGGTCGAAAATGACATATACCTCACTTTGGACTTTCATGCTTCTTCCCCCTGCAATTAGCTAGTGGGGACAAATCTTATCTTTCAAGCCACAAAAATTCTCCCCTCCAATTGAAGGATTTCATTCATATTCCTAAGGGTAGAATTCAAACAAGATGCAGCAACAAGAAGTAGTGGTGGTACTACACACTTGTCTTATATCAACCTCTCCTTTCTATCTCTCTATTCCATTAATTACTTAATTTCATGAATTAATCGGTTCGCCCATCGATGCTTTCTTCAATCAGCTACTGAATTGCTCCAAGGAGGAGGAGGAATTCAATCACAATTCGACCTGCCACCACAAAATGATCAGCTTCAGCAAGCATTTGAATCCAGCCAAAACGGTGGCGTTTATGGCCGCTTTGCTGCTTCTCTTCGTTTTGGCCATGTCAAACTCGAATAGCCATGTCAGCGGGGCTGCTCGGGTCGGGTTCGGATACTCCGTGGCGAAGGTGGACTCTTCAGCCAAAACTCTGAACGCGGTTCTAAAGCTCATTCAACCTACTCCCATTTATGGGCCGGATATTCCCACTCTCACCCTCACTGCAACGTACATGCGTGAGCTTAGCTACCTTCAAAGTTGTCCATCATTTATATTAATGATTTTTTTTGTAACTTTAAGCTATTTTTTCTTCTCTTATTTGCACAGAAACCTATCATTTACTAAAAGCTAAAAAAATTGTGAATGTATATAGAAAATTTTAGTTGCACCAAATAAGAAAATCACGTACTAGTCTAACATGTTTATAAAAAAGTATTACCATGTATTACATAAATTCCTTTTTCTAATATTTATTCAAAGTAGTTAAACTTTATACCTAATGAGTTTAATTCCATCTTTCTTAGTTTGTTATTTCCCTATTTTTTCCCATTATTATTTTTTATATGACTCTAATTAACAGAATTCAAAATGGCTGTATATCTCGGCTGCTTGCTATTTTGAAAGAATTTCTTATATAATTTCACGATTTTTGTAGTACGTGTAAAAAATTAACAGTACAACCTAAACATATTTTCCTTAAATAAAAAGAAAAAAAAAATATAATATTTAAGTCTTAATAATTTAGTGTGATAGTGAATAATAAAGATAAATATTTAATTCTATTTTTAAAATCTGGGGACGATAAATAGCAAAACCCTTTTATTTTTATTGATATATATTGATTCAAATCTTTTTTGATTTTGTAGCACAGCTTGGAGAATAATAACCGTTTGAGAATCCGGATAACCGACGCTGACAACCCCCGATGGGAAATCCCGCAAGAAATCCTCCCTCGCCAGGAAATGGTGCCACCACAAATCCCGTCGGACTCGGGCTCCGACCTCGTCTTCAGCCTCCACAACACCACCCCATTCGGCTTCTCCATCACCCGCCGCTCCGACGGCGACGTCCTCTTCGACACCAGGCCCACAACGCGTGACGGTGAGCCTGTTGGGCTGGTGTTCAAGGACCAATACATCCAGCTCTCCTCCTCGCTCCCAAAGGACCGGGCCAACTTGTACGGGCTTGGGGAACACACCAAGCCCACGTTTCGGTTGCAGCATAACCAGACCCTCACCATGTGGGCTGCTGACATAGGCAGCATGAACCTCGACGTGAACCTTTATGGGTCTCACCCGTTCTACCTCGACGTGCGGGCCCCATCCGGGTCGGCCCACGGGGTGCTGCTCCTGAACAGCAATGGGATGGATGTGGAGTACACGGGCGACCGAATCACGTATAAGGTGATTGGTGGGATTGTTGATCTCTATGTGTTTGCGGGTCCCAAGCCCGATGTGGTTGTGCAGCAATATACTCAACTCATTGGGTTTCCTACTCCAATGCCTTATTGGTCCTTGGGTGAGTAAGATCAACTAACTACAGATATATGATCACTCATAGCTAGCTTCTAATTGATTGATTGATTGTTTGTGTAATAGTGAATGTGTTTTGACAGGTTTTCACCAGTGTCGATACGGGTATCCGAACATTAAGGCGGTGGAGGATGTGGTGAAAGGATACGCGGAGGCCGGAATCCCACTAGAGGTGATGTGGACTGACATTGATTACATGGACGGGTTTAAGGATTTCACTGTCGATCCTCTCAACTACCCTCTGCCTGAGATGCAGAGATTTATCACTCAACTTCATAAAAACGGCCAAAAGTATGTCTTGATCGTCGATCCTGGTACGTTAATGGTTGTTTCTATATATCTCGGAATCAACTATGTCAAAAGTAGTGTTTCACTTTGCTTTCGTTTGTGAACGTACTCTGTATATGCAGGGATTAGTATAAACAACACTTATGAGACATTTCAAAGGGGAATGCAAGCTAACATTTTTGTCAAACGACAAGGAGTTCCATACGAGGGTGCTGTGTGGCCCGGGAAAGTCTACTTCCCGGACTTTGTCAATCCAAAAACCACAATTTTCTGGACAGACGAGATTCAGAGGTTCCACAACACCCTCCCTGTGGATGGCCTCTGGATTGACATGAACGAGGCCTCCAACTTCATCACTTCCCCTTCCATTCCCAACTCCACACTCGACAACCCGCCCTACTCAATCAAAACCTCTGGAGACCGGATGCCTATCGACCACAAGACGATCCCCGCAACCGCTCTTCACTTTGGCAATGTGTCTGAGTACAATGTCCATAACCTTTATGGCTACTTGGAGGCCAAGGCCACCAACATAGCCCTCAAGAAGGTCACGAATCGAAGGCCTTTTGTGCTCTCCAGATCAACATTCGTTGGGTCTGGAAGGTACACGGCACATTGGACTGGGGATAATGCGGCCACGTGGGATGATCTATCTTATTCCATCCCTACCATGCTTAGCTTCGGATTGTTTGGGATTCCCATGGTTGGAGCTGACATTTGCGGATTTTCTGATGACACTACTGAAGAGCTCTGCCGTAGGTGGATACAGGTGAGTACGTACGTGGTGTATCACATGTTAATTGTATTATTTTCATGGAGTGATAATTGTTTTGAAATGCAGCTTGGGGCGTTCTATCCCTTCAGCAGAGACCATTCCAGCTTCGGAACCAAGCCTCAAGAACTCTACGTATGGGAATCAGTGGCTGAAAGTGCGAAGAAAGCCCTTGGCCTCAAATACCGGCTACTGCCCTACTACTACACACTGATGCACGAGGCACACACCAAAGGAACCCCCATAGCTCGCCCTCTCTTCTTCTCGTTCCCTCAAGACCCCAACACTTACGACGTCAGCACTCAGTTTCTCATCGGAAGAGGCGTGTTGGTGTCTCCGGCTCTCGAGAAAGGATCAACATCAGTTGATGCCTACTTCCCCAGAGGAAACTGGTTTAATCTCTTCAACTACACCAGCACGGTGAGTGTGCCTTCAACGGGGACCCGTGTGACTTTAGACGCCCCGTCTGATCAGATAAATGTGCATGTTCGACAAGGAAACATCTTGCCCATGCAAGCCCAAGCGATGACCACAAGAGAAGCGAGGAAGACGCCTTTTGAGTTGGTGGTGGCGGTTGGCGACAGCGGGGATAGCACCGGAGCTGTTTTCTTGGACAATGGCGATGATGTCGAGATGGGCGGCGCAATGGGAGGGAATTGGAGCTTTGCTGATTTCCACGCAGGATTAGAGAGTGAAAATACGATCACAATCAAGTCAAATGTTTTGAATGGGAGATTTGCTCTGTCACAAGGATGGGTGATAAACAAGATAACTATTTTGGGTTTGGAGACACTGGTGAAGGGTTACAACGTACGAGGCAGCGAAAGACCGGCCAAAGTCACCACGAATGAGGCCGGAAAGTTTGTAGTCGTGGAGATAACAGATATATTACTACTTATAGGTAAGAGTTTCAAGCTAGATTTGGAACCCAAGACATAATAACTATACGATCGAGAAGCGTACGGATCGTACTTTAATAAAATTGGATCAATATGTAAATCCAAGAAGGCAAACATTATGTTTTGTTGTATTAAATTGAACGAACTCATGATGTGTAGCAAATAAGCACATCAATGTGAATCATGTTCGCATGGAATGGAAAATGTCAATGATTATATATATAATGCAACGGAACAATGGTAAGACATGCGATATGATCATTTTTCATTTTCTATTAAAAATAGCATTGATAGGAGTTCATTCTAAGTACTCGATCTGAATAATGAGATCAAGACAGCTACCAAAGACTTCAATTCTCACATCATTTGTCGTCATCTGTCCTTCTTGGTAACGTTGAAAGAAAAGTTCCATGAACGTACTTCTTCAATATCTTGCATGGACTTTTTTTAAGGCGGCATTGAGTTTGATAAATGAAACATAAAGATAGCAAATGCTTTTGTGATGTTGTATTCACTGAGGAGCATACATATATAGAGATGGGAGCAAACTAAACTGACTAAAGAGAATGTAGTTAAAAGTGCAGAGAAGACAAGTTGAAAGATGCTAAATATATCTAATAAATATGTATTTAATTATCTTATACTCTCCCTCAAGTTGGAGTATGGAGACTGGAGATGCCCAACTTGCAGAGAAGAGAAAGAAATTGTTGCCTACGAGCCTAGGTGAAAATATCAGTTGGTTGATGGGAAGAGCGAACATAAGAAGTGACAATGTAGTCGGACTGAATCTTATTAATCACACACAAAATGACTATCAATATTAATATTTTTGTACGCTCATGAAAAAAGAAGTTTGCAACGATATGAAGAGCATCCTGATTATCACATACCATATGACAGGCATGGAGAACACCCAAATGACTTAAGAAAATATTTAAGCCGCATGAGTTCGCAATAGGTGGTCGCCATGGATCGATACTCAGCCTCAATGATGGTGGCCTTCATGATTTATACCCATTCGTTCCATGAATATTGTTGGGTCATCAAGGATGATGGTGCATGTCCTTCATGATTTGCGTTCATTCGCTCCATGTCATACCAACGTTCATCAAGTTCGTTGATGATGATGACAACCTTCATGGTTTGTGCCCATTTGTCCCATTCCGTCTTTGAAATTTCCAAGGTGGTGGGCCCTTGGGAGAACCATTAACTAAAGAAAAGTTAGTTGGGGCCTTCAACATGATGAAAATAAATGTAGATGAAGTGGATGAAAAAATGAAGAAATAAAAAAGATGTTTAAAATGATGAATTTGAAGAGCTTAACGTGATACCCGAGTGATGAGGCTTTTGGTGTTCTTGAAGTTGTGTTTGAAGAATAAAGATCCTGATATTCTTGAAGTTGATGAGCGCATGAAGAAATCTTTGAAGAAACTATGGAGAAATTGAAGGAAACGTGATAAAATTGAGACTTTGACGAGATGAAGAATCCATGGAGAAATGAAGATTTGAAGTTCAAATCCCCCTTAGATCTTTGAAATCTCCTACAAACACATTACCTACTCCAAAAATTGGAGAAGCAAAAACTCACCTCCAAGGTGTGTTGTCTCAGCCGTTTATAGAGAAGAGGAAGCTCAGCCCACATAGGAAGCAATGATGAGCTAGGGGCGTAGGGGCATGGAACGGTAAGCTCTTCCGAGATTTCCGAGTACTAGGCAATATTCATCCATACCTTGAGATCTTTCCGACTATGTCGTCATGATGTCATTCTCGTATGGACATGACAAGACAATTTATGCCCGTACAGATACGCCATATCCCGAATTTTCCTTGTCCTCTCCCACTTGGTTGTCTTTGACTTGACTTTGACGATTGACATTCTTTGCGGTTCATCGTTGAGGCTTGGTGGTGTGCTCATCTGGTACACCGATGTCTGATCATGATGTTCATGATGTCATTGTGTTCATGCAGTATCATCATGTCATCTATCATTGTATCATCATGTCATCGTGTCATCCTGGTCATTAGTGTATGGATTTCTCTTGTCTTTCCTTATAACAATTGCGATCGTTTGTTGGTGGTCTTGATGGTCGCTTTATAGTTGTTACTTATTAAGAGATGATTGCCTTGCATGGTTTTACACGTGGAATTTTCGGTAATGGCCACGTGTGAGACCTCGATTTTGACTTGGTCAGACATCCCCATTTTTAGGAGAAGTTTTGATGTGTCCCTTGTGAGGATCTCAAGATTCAAGGAAAGTTCGACAACAAAACTCCAAGCCAATTCCTCCTCGGCGCCGGCGGTGGACTCGCTTGACAAGCAAAGTTGGCCGAGCGTTTGGAAGTATTTGAAGGCGATTTTGTGATAGGATAAACTTCTGGGAACCCTTGGATAGACACACCAAAAATAACCAGAAGGTCATAGATTGGATCGAGGATGAACACACCTAAAACCGCTCTACTAAGTTCGGATGAACACACCAAACAAAGACGCAAAACTGAAGGGATCTCAAAGGCTTTTTGTGCTCAAAAGCTCAAGATTTATTCAAGTTTAACGTGAGAAACATTGTAGCTGTAAGCCAGCTTATAAACACAAAAATTACCTAAAAGGAGAAACATAAAGTGGTGCTCTATATGGCCTGGTCAATTCTCAATGCCATTTGCCTTCAATTTTGGAGATAAACGACGACATCCAATGTTCCACATCATCAACAAACTTGGGGGCAAAGGCACGAGTGCTTTGTGAGATAACCTTCTCTCAATGCCATGACACTGCCGGCGTTGGGCTTCCGTTGTCAGCCAATGCCATCTCCGGGCAAACCTTCGAACTTCCCGACACTCCTTGACTCCATTGGCATGTAGGAATGTCATAAGCATGTTGGAGAAGTTTGGCCTCATTTGGACACTCGGGGCCTGGTAAGCGTCGTTGTCCTCCCTTCTTAGCATTGTTCATCGCCGGGGCCATTTCTTGCACGAGTGCCATCACCGAGCCATTTAGCATTTGGCTCGGCACTTCTGGTGCCAAAAGGCTTCTTTGGATGCCCTCTTGAAGATTCCTTGCTTGGGCCCGGGTGATCATGCCTTTGGCCTGGTGGACGTCGGTGTGGCCTTGTTGAAGCCTAGCTAGTGTCCGGGCACCAGCTCTGGTGAGTGGCGCTGTGGGGGCTGGGTATACTTTGTCCGGTTCTCCTTGAGGCATATTGACACTCTCCTCCTGTGCCTCATGTGCCTCGAAGATGGCCTCATTTGCCTCCACATTGCCCAGATCACCCGCTTGCTCTAGCGGTGGTATCGGTGGCGTCGGCGACAAGATCTCAGTGCCGTCTAGGGCCTTGGCTTGGTCTTCCTCCTGGACACTTGGTGTGTGGCTAGCAACATGAGGTGAAGCATTGTGATTCACATCATCCTCCCTCTCTTGAGAAGGATTCGACCTCGAATCTCCTTGCTCATTCTCGTCTTCTTCTTGATCCATTAGGAAAGGCTTCAAATCTGCAACATTGAACACATCATGCACACCATAATCATGAGGTAAATTAATTTGATATGCATTATTGTTGATCCTTTTAACCACTTGGAAAGGTTCGTCGCCTCTTGGCTTGAGCTTAGAGTTCTTAAGCGTAGGAAATCTTTCTTTTCTTAAATGGATCCACACCAAGTCGCTAGGTTCAGAGATGACTTCCTTTCTTCCTTTATTAGCTTGCTTCACATATTGCGCCGTGTGATCCTCAAGCTTCTCCTTGGTGGCCTTATGCAGCTCTTGCATAAATTTGGCATGGTCCTTGCCATCTTCATCTTCCTTGTCCTTAAGCGTGTAAGGAACCATGCCAAGAGGGGTGATTGGATTGCGTCCATACACAAACCTCAAAAGGAGTCTTCTTGGTGGTCGAATGAACTGAGCGGTTGTAGGCAAATTCAATGAAAGTTAAGCCCCTCTTCCCACCTGTGCAAGTTAGTACTCAACAATGCACATATTAAAGTTCCTAAGGTCCTATTGACAACCTCAGTTTGGCCATCGGTTTGTGGATGACTTGAAGTAGAGAAGAGTAGTTTAGTTCCTAGCCTAGAACATAGTGTTTTCTAGAAATAGCTAAGGAGTTTAGCATCTCTATCCGACACTATGGTCCTTGGAACACCATGTAATCTCACCAATTCACAAAAGAACAAGTCAGCCACATGTGATGCATTGTCGGTTTTATTGCATGCTATAAAATGTGCCATTTTTGAAAACCGATCAACCACCACAAAAATTGAATCCCTCCCTCTCTTAGTCCTAGGTAAACCCATAACAAAATCCATAGAAATGTCTTCCCATGGGCCACTAGGAATAGGAAGGGGAGTGTATAGGCCGTGAGGATTTAGCTTAGACTTGGCCCTAGCATATGTGGTACATGAAGCACAAAAATTTTCAACATCCTTAGCCTTCCTTGGCCAACAGAAATGCTCCCTCAATGTGCCTAAGGTCTTATCTACCCCAAAGTGCCCCATTAGTCCGCCCCCATGTGCTTCATGAATGAAAATCCTACGAAGGGAACCACTAGGGACACATAGCCTTTCTCCTCTAAACAAGTATCCATCATGCAAATAGAATATGCCTTGGCTACCCTTTCCCTCACATGATCTAATTGTTTCACAAAAATCAGGGTCATCAAAATACAAAGATTTCATGCAAGCAAATCCTAGAACTCTAGCATCCAAAGAAGTGAGAAGTGTGTACCTCCTTGATAGGACGTCGGCCACTATGTTGTCTTTTCCCTTATTGTGCTTGATCACATAGGGAAAGGCCTCTATAAACTCTACCCACTTGACATGCCTTCTATTGAGCTTGCTTTGGCCCTTAAGATACTTCAATGCTTCATGATCCGAATGGATGACAAACTCATTTGGCATAAGGTAGTGTTGCCATGTCTTGAGCACTCGGACAAGAGCAAACAACTCTTTGTCATAGGTGGGATAGTTGAGCTCGACGCCACTCATTTTCTCACTAAAATAGGCTATTGGGCGGCCTCCTTGCGTCAACATCCCGCCAAGGCCAATTCCCGAGGCATCATAATCTATATCAAAGGTTCTTGTGAAGTTTATAAGTGCAAGCAATGGTGCATGGGTGAGCTTGTGCTTGAGCATTTGAAATGCAGCCTCTTGCGCCTCACTCCAATGGAAAACCATATTTTTCTTGGTGAGCTCGGCCATTGGCGTGGCTATTGTGCTAAAGTCCTTCAAAAACCTCCTATAGAACTCCGCCAAGCCTAAGAAGCTCCTCACTTGTGTCATTGTGGTAGGTGTCGGCCATTCTCTTATGGCTTTCACCTTTTCCTCATCAACCTTCAATCATGTCTTACTCACAACAAAGCCAAGAAAGACAACATGATCCGAGCAAAAGTGGCATTTCTTGAAGTTGGCATATAACTTTTCCTTCCTAAGGACATCTAGTACTTGTTTTATATGATGAGCATGCTCTTGTAAGTTCTTGCTATAAATCAGTATGTCATCAAAATAAACAACTACAAATTTCCCTAAAAATGGCCTAAGCACATGATTCATCAACCTCATAAAAGTGCTAGGAGCATTAGTGAGTCCGAAAGGCATTACTAACCATTCGTACAAGCCATACTTTGTCTTGAAAGCGGTCTTCCACTCATCCCCTTCTTTCATCTGGATTTGGTGGTACCCACTTTTGAGATCTATCTTGGAGAAAATTTGGGAGCCGTGTAACTCATCAAGCATGTCATCCAACCGAGGGATGGGATGTCGGTACTTGATGGTGATGTTGTTGACGGCTCGGCAATCCACGCACATTCTCCAACTTCCATCCCTCTTAGGCACAAGTATGACCGGCACGACATAAGGGCTCAAGCTTTCCCTCACATAGCCCTTGTCAAGTAGCTCATGGACTTGCTTTTGTAGCTCCTTGATTTCCTCTGGATTGGTCCTATAGGCTGCCCTATTTGACAATGTGGCGCCAGCCACAAAGTCAATTTGGTGTTCTATCCCTCGAATGAGTGGCAAGCCATTAGGAATTTCCTCTTGAAAAAGGTCTTCATATTCCTGCAAAAGAGATGCAATAGCCAAAGGTAGATCACTCAATTCTTGTGAAGAAAACAAGTTAGTCATAGGTACAAAAAGAAAATAAACTTTTCTTCCCTGAAGGGCCTTGTCAACTTCCTTAGCCTTGGCCAACAACATGTGATTGCTAGCTCCGGAGTTGGTGCCTATGGTCATCTTCTTGTTGCCTCATTTTCCATGGCTCTTTTGGTTTCTTCTTTGCTCATTGGCCACGTAGTCGGCCATGATCTCATGAGGCGTCATTGGGTGAAGAGTAATCTTATTTCCAGCCATGTGGAAGGAATACTCATTAGTGACCCTTGGTGGATCACCCCTCGATGATATTGCCACGGCCGTCCAAGTAGTAAGTGGCACGCCGTCATGGGCAACACATCACAAAGCACCTCATCCTCGTAAGCTCCAATGGAAAACTGAATTAAAGCTTGAGCTTGTACCTTGAGAGGAGTGGAGGAATTGAGCCAATTGAGCGTGTAGGGTTGATGGTGAGGTGTGGTCTTGAAGTTGAACCTCTTAACCACCTCCTGGTCTATGATGTTGCAGCACGAGCCTCCATCAACAATCACACTACAAACTTTTCCTTGGATGTGACACCTTGTGTGAAAAATTGTTTCACGTTGAGAAGGCATGGGCCGTGCGTCACTAGCCACCAAGGTCCTCTTGACCACAAAGCAATCTCCTATGGGCGCCGTGACATGGACCTCTTCTTCTTCATTTTGAGTGTCGTCCTCCTCTTTTAGGACTTCCTCTTCATCCTCCGACACATAGTCACCATGCTCATTTAAGAGCACTTGCTTCCGTGTAGGGCAGTCCCTAGCATAACGGCCACGTCCCAAGCACTTGTAGCACTTGACATCTCTAGTGCGAGAGTTGTCTTCCTTTTTGGGGCCTTGGCTAGGCGACTGGCCTTCTCTCCTAGGTGGAGCCTTGTCTAGGTCCGGCTTGTTCTCTTGGTGCCTAGGGGCAGTTGGCATGGTGTTGGAGCTTGAGGTGGAGCCCCACGATCGAGAACGTGTGGAACTCTTCCTCCATTGCAAATTTTGATAAACTTGGGTGGCATAGTGGAGCACCTCCTCAATTTGCACATGCTTTCCAAACCTTTGCATCTCCACCACGTGGCCCACGTCAGGATTCAAACCCATGGTGAACTTGGACACTAGATAGCCCTCGGGGAAGTGAACATTGGAGCGAAACACCAAGTGTTTTAACTCCTTCTAAAATTCTTCTGGCGTCCGGTTCTCTTGCTTCACTCTCTCCAATTTGACTTGGATTCGGTATTGGAAGTCTCGAGGCACAAACCAGAATCTCATGGCCTCCTTGAGCTCCTCCCACGTGGTGATGGGTGGGTAGTTGTGGTAGGATCTCTCCTATTTGTCTTCAAGCCACCAAGAGTAGGCAAAGTCGAAAAAGTGGATAGTGGCAATGGTCACCCTTTGCACATCGGTGTAGCCATAGTAGTAAAAAACGGCCTCAGTTTTGGCTTCCCAATCAAGGTAGGCCTCTGGATCTGACGTGCCTGCATAGGGCTGGATGGAGATCTTGATGCCATGATGTGGCTCCCTCTCTTGAGCCTTAGTTCCATCTCCTTGGCAGAAGGCAAAGTGCCTAGGCTCTTGCGCATGTGGCGATCTCTTTTGTCCTCTAGCCCTTTCTGGATGTTCTTGTTGTTCAAGAGGCACTCTCCGTGGATGCAAGAGTGGACCAGTCGGCGGTTGATAAGGCTGCCTCATCATCCTCTCGAGAATAGGGGGATTGGCCGGCACAAATGGCCGTGTTGGGGCTTGGTTGATGGCATCAGGGGAGAAAGGGTTATCCATGTCATCAAGGATGTGGTCGTGGCCCCTAGAAGGCCGCAACAAATTGGTACTTTCCCCGACTTGGTGTGAAGGCCCTTCCTCTCAAAATCTCTCTTGGAACTCTCTTTTCTTTGGTGAGCTTGGCTGGGTTGAGGTGTGATTCCTACGAGGGATGCCTAGCCATTGCTTTAGCTTCTCATCCATTGCTTGTAGGAGATCCAACCGAGTCCTTTCGAATAAGGCTTTGATATCCCTAATCGTAAGAGGCTTGTCTTCACCATCACCGTACATGAGACTCTTTCCTTTGTCTCCCTGTATAGACATAGCAAACACAAGGCAAACAACACACAAATTAGTCTAAAAATGAATTCACAAGGTAGGGATGAGGTACCTCCAAGTGACTTCCTTGTCTTGTCCTTCGCACAACCTTCTTCTTTCTTCAAAGGCTTGCCTCTTAGTGACTTGTTTCCAAGCCGCTTTCAAAACCTCTTAGGCTCACACACACTTGATCTTGGCCCCTCTAGGAAGTCCTACACAAGCGCTTGAAACCACAAGAAGAAAATTGCAAGCTTTATCGAGCACTAGGGTTTGGGCTCATAGTGGTGTTTTTGACAAGATGGTTGCACTTTGTTCAATATCAACTTGTACACGTTATGCAAGTCAAAATATAGATAAGTCACACAAGAAAGCTACTAGGTACTTAACTTCTTACAAACTCTTGTTTTAGACACAAAACAACTCTTCTTCACTTGCTCTCTTTTTTCTTGGTTTGACCAATCTTTCTAAGGCCTTCCCTTTTGTCTTAGGCCGGGTATTTCTGGTTCAAACCTTTTTTTCTAGAGATCTTCTTTTTTTTAAACAAAAACGTGGGAAAGTTTTTCCTTACAATTTTGACAAAATTCTAAATGCAAGAATCACAACAAAACACTTAACAACTTCGTAATCCACTCTTATCTGGGGACTAAACACTTTTCCCGTAACTTATGCTACTTATAATATATATTGTTCACATAAAAATCACAAGCAACAAAAACAAAGTGCAGCCAAACAAGTGTGGCCAAATATGGTAAGTGACAGTTGTAAATATGGGGATTTTAATGCCAAGTTTAATGCATGCAATTCAATGGGATCGATTTGGTTTGATGCTATCAAGTTAATGGGTATTTAAGAGCATACAACGGTCACTTTTCCCTTAGAAGTGGAAGGCAAATCGTGGAGTACTTCAAGCAAGAACAAAGGAACAATCGCAAGTGTGGCTAGAAAGTACTCGAAAAAACTATGGCAAAATTTTCTTGAAATTTCAAGAACAAGTTTTGGATTGAAACTTACCTTGAAAGAGGCTCTGATACCAAATGATGTGTCCTTTGTGAGGATCTCAAGCTTCAAGGAAAGTTCGACACCAAAACTCCAAGCCAATTCCTCCTCGGCGCCGGCAGTGGACTCGCTTGACAAGCAAAGTTGGTCGAGCGTTTGGAAGTATTTGAAGGTGATTTTGTGATGGGATAAACTTCTAGGAACCCTTGGATAGACGCACCAAAAATAACCAGAAGGGTCATAAATTGGATCGAGGATGAACACACCTAAAACCGCTCTACTAAGTTCGGATGAACACACCAAACAAAGACGCAAAACTGAAGGGCTTTCAAAGGCTTTTTGTGCTGAAAAGCTCAAGATTTATTCAAGTTTAACGTGAGAAACATTGTAGCTGCAAGCCATATTATAAACACAAAAATTACCTAAATTGTCTTTGAACACATTTAAGGAAAAACATAAAGTGGTGCTCTAAATGGCCTGGTCAATTCTCAACGCCATTTGCCTTAAATTTTGGAGATAAAGGACAGAATCCAATGTACCACGTCATCACCAAACTTGGGGGCAAAGGCACGAGTGGTTTGTGAGATAGCCTTCTCTCAATGCCATGACACTGCCGGCGTCGGGCTTCCGTTGTCAGCCAATGCCATCTTCGGGCAAACCTTCGAACTCCCCGACACTCCTTGAATCCATTGGCATGTAGGAATATCATAAGAATGTTGGAGAAGTTTGGCCTCATTTGGACACTCGGGGCCTGGTAAGCGTCGTTGTCCTCCCTTCTTGGCATTGTCCGGCGTCGGGGCCATTTCTTGCACGAGTGCCATCACCGATTCACTTAGCATTTGGCTCGGCACTTCTGGTGCCAAAGCTTCTTTGGATGCCCTCTTTAAGACGCCTTACTTGGGCCTGGGTGATCACGCCTTTGGCCTGGTGGATGTCGGCGTGGCCTTGTTGGAGCCTAGCTAGTGCCCGGGCGCCAGATCTGGTGAGTGGCGCTGTGGGGGCTGGGTACACTTTGTATGGTGCTCCTTGAGGCATATTGAAACTCTCCTCCAGTGCCTCATGTGCCTCAAAGCTAGGCTCATTTGCCTCCACATTGCCCAGATCGCTCGCTTAGCGGTGGTATCGCACTACTACAATATTGAGCAAATGAAGCAGTGGTTTGCATCGGATTAGGGTAAGGCAATGGTTGGGGGTAGCGGTTGAACTATTGAAGCGGTGGTTTGTAGCGGATTAGGGTATTGCAGCGGTTGGGTGTAGCGTTTTACTCAAATGCAGCGTCTATTTACTGCGGTTTGTTAATAAAATCTAATGAAGCGGTTTTTTTATACCTAATGCAGCGGTTATGTAAAATAAAAAAATAACTCTATCGTGTGCAACCCTTGTATATGGCGTGCTTCTAATTAATCATCCTCGTGTTATTCTTATTTCTTCCCCGACCAAAAAAAATTAAACCCAGACGGAAACAATACGACGATGGAGTTTCTTTCCCAAAATTAGGTTTTTTCATGCTCTAAATTTCGAAGGAGATTTCAATCGATTAGGGTTTTTGTTTCTCAAATTTGACAAAGGTTACTTGGAATGGATGGTTAGGAGTGCTGTTCGTCTGGTGTTGTTCGTCTCGTCTGGTGTTGTTTGTCTGTTGAAGGAGAATCCCCAATTGCTCAAGTCAAATTGATTCCATAGCTTACAAGGTATTTGTTTCCATCAATTTTGGTTTTGTTGCCTCGTCGTCTTTTGCTATTTGCTTTCTATTTAACTGCTTCATTGCTTTCAACTTCCAGTACCACAAGGGTTGTTGCTGCGTGGGTGATGTTGCTTCACTGCTCCACCTCCAGTATTGTTCGTCTGGTGTTGTTCGTCTGTTGAAGGAGATTCCCCAATTTGGTGCTCAAGTCGAATTGATTCCATATGCTTTTGTTGCCTCGTCTTTTGCTATTTGCTTTCTATTTAACTCCTCCATTGCTTTCAACTTCCAGTACCACAAGGGCTGTTGCTGCGTGGGTGTTGTTGCTTCACTGCTCCACCGCCAGTGCTTGCCAGAGCCACCTTGCACGAGGTCGGTCTTCTCCGTCCTCCAGCGACCACTGGCTCGTGAAATTTACGGTTGGTGCTCTGCTTAGGTACGTGTTAAGTTTAGAGGCTATATCATTGCTTATTATTGTGGTGTTTTCGGTGTCTCGTGAGTCGGGATGAGCGTGAATCGATTTCGAACTGGATGGTGTTCAAAAACAGTGATAAACCCGAGCTATTATTATTGATGAATCCAGGACTGGTTTAGGGATGATAAACAGTGATAAGAGTAATTCTATAATCATGGATACAAGTAACTTAGAATGGTGGAAGTTTCCTCGATGGAGCAAAGAATATGAAAAAGGAGTGGATGAGTATATCGAGAGTGCTTTTGTCACTGAAGGCAAGGGAAATGAAATTCGTTGTCCTTGTAAAGCTTGTCATCTCAGAAATTGGTTATGTCAAAGCACAGTAAGGGATCATATGATTTCTAAAGGCTTAGGGCGACTACCAGATGAACAAATAGAGGCGGTGAATGATGAAAGAGAGGCAATGAATGATGAAAGAGTGGCAGTTGATAATGGAGAGATGAACAACTTTGATGATAGAATTGATGATCTGTTGCATGATACATTGAGAAATGGTCTGAATGAGGATACACAGAATTTTTACAAGTTAGTGAAAGAGGGCCAAGAAGAACTATATCCTGGTTGCAAAGATTTTTCGAGGCTTTCTTTTCTGATTCGACTATTTGTTTATAAGCGGGACCATAAGCTGAGCAATAGTGCATTCACTGATCTGCTGAAACTTCTAAAAGTGATGAAGCCTGATGCTAAGTTACCCAGTTCATTTCATGAGGCAAGTACTGTGTTGAAGGCATTGGGTCTAGACTATATAAAGATTGATGCATGTCCTAATGATTGCATGTTGTACTGGGAGGAAAATGCTGAAGCAACAAGTTGTAATAAGTGTAAGGCTTCCCGTTGGAAATTAGATGAAAAAGATGAGGAAACAGGTAAGGTTCGTCAAATTCCTGCCAAAATTTTGAGATATTTCCCTATCAAAAAGAGGTTGCAAAGGTTATTTATATGTTCGGAAACTGCCCGCTACATGACCTGGCATGCAGATGGACGTCCAAATGATGGGCTTTTAAGGCACCCAGCTGATGGAGAAGATTGGAAAAACTTTGATTCATCGTATCCTTCGTTTGCTGAAGATCCACGCAATGTGAGATTAGGTTTAGCTAGTGATGGATTTAATCCATTTAACACAATGAGTATTGTGTATAGTACCTGGCCAGTTATGCTGAGCAATTACAATTTGCCACCGTGGATGTCTATGAAGGCTGAGTTTTTAATGCTAGCCCTGCTCATTCCAGGACCTTTATCACCAGGAAACAACATTGATGTCTACCTGCAACCCTTAGTGAAGGATCTAAAAGAACTATGGGAGTCTGGCATACAAGCATACGATGCTTCGAGAAGCCAAATTTTTAATATGCGTGCAACTTTGTTTTTTACCATAAGTGATTTCCCTGCTTATGCGATGTTATCAGGATGAAGCACAAAAGGAAAATTGGCATGCCCTTGCTGCCATTACGAAACTCGCTCTAAGTATTTGAAGCACATTAAAAAGATATGCTACATGGATCACCGTAGATTTTTGAGAAAGAATCATCTATATCGGCGTAATAAACGTCATTTCAATGGGAAGACTGAGAGAGGAGAGCACCAGTCCGCTTGTCAGGAACAAAAATATTGGAGTTATTATCTGATTTTATGAATGAGTTTGGAAAGAATAAACCAAAAGAAAAGAAGAAGAAGAAGAAGAAAAAGAGAAACAGTACTATGAAGAAGGGGAAGAAGAACAAGAATAAGAAGGTAGTAGTGGTGGAGGAGGAGGAAGGGGAGGAAGAAGATACAAATGAAATCTTCCCTTGGAAAAAAAATCAATATTTTTTTATTTGCCTTATTGGGTGAGTATTGCTTGTCGTCATTGTCTCGATGTGATGCATATAGAGAAAAACATATGTGATAGTGTGATTGACACATTGTTGAATATTTCTGGAAAAAGTAAAGACCATTTGAAGGCACGAATGGACTTGATAGATATGGATATCATGCATGAGCTTCAACCTAAATTATCTGAAAATGGTGAATGTATTGAAATGGCAAAGTCACGCTTTTGGATGACATCAGAAGAGAAGAGCAGATTTTGTAGTGTCATTAAGAATGCCAAGTTGCCACAAGTTTGTGATTCCAACATTGCACGATGTGTTCAAATGAAGGAGAAGAAGATAATTGGTTATAAGAGCCATGATGCTCACTTCTTCATGCAATGTTTACTTCCAATTGTTGTGAAGACATGTTTGCCTAAGGATGTTGCCGAACCTTTGATGAGGCTGAGTGCATTTTTCAAGGCTATATGCAGTAAAGTTATTGATCTTCAAGATTTGGATTATTTGCATTCTGAGATTTCTGAGGTTTTGTGTCAGTTTGAAATGATATTTCCTCCTGCTTTTTTTGACGTCATGGTTCACTTGTCTATCCACTTAGTTGAAGAAGAGATTAGGCTTGGGGGGCCTGTTTGTGTGAGATGGATGTATCCTATTGAAAGATACCTTGGAAGGTTAAAGTCTTTTGTTCGGAATAAGAGTCGTCCAGAAGGATCAATGGCAGAAGCTTACATAGTAGATGAATGTGTTAATTTCTGCTCTAGATATCTAGATAGTGGACGTCCAATTATACATGAGCATATGGCAACTAATGGCTCTCATTCTGTTTTTCCGAAGATGGGTCAACCTATAAAGGGAAAGGGTAATACAAATAAGAAAGAACAAAAGCGCTGCAAGATTAATATGATCAAGTGGGGTCAAGCACATCACTATGTTTTATTTAATTGCCAAGATGAGGAAGTTGAGAGATACATTAGGTAATGGAACTAATTTATTTCTCAGTTTTAATATATATTCTAAATCTTAGTTGCTGAATTTATTAAGCTTAAAAATCTATTTCTCTATATATAGTGAACATGAGGCACTTGTCAGTAACAAAAAGAAGAGGAAGTGGGATACTGCTTAAAGCCATGGTAATGATTTTCTTGACTGGTTTACAGAGAGAGTTCAACTTGAGCTTGGTCAAGGTCTACATGTTTCCGACTTTATTAAACAATTATCTCATGGTCCTTCTTTCTTTGCCAAAAGATACAGCGGTTATTTTATCAACGACTATAAGTTTCACACTATGAAGCGTGATAGAAATTGTGTGACAGAAAACAGTGGAGTGACTTTAACAACATCAACTTCAAGCTTTGCAAGTACTAAGGATAAGAATCCTGTTATGAGAGATGTCAATTACTATGGATCTATTGAAGAAATTATTGAGATATTCTATGAAGATCACTTTAGTGTCGTCTTATTTGGTTGTGTATGGTTCCAATCCGAGGAGGACGATGGAATTGTTAAAATCAACCATAAAAAGCTGATTTCTAAACATGAACCATATATCTTGGCTTCTCAAGCTAATCAGGTTTTTTATGTTGAAGACCCATTATCACTTGATTGTCAGTATGTTGTTCAAGAACTTCCTAGAGATCATTCTATTGCTAAGGATGAAGGAGCTGATGGATTTGCTGAAACATATTGGAGGGACTCTCAATGTTCTCGAAAGAGGTTTAACAGTGTAGATTGTGATGTGGAGCTTCGTCGTACTAGAGAGGATATAGTTGTAACAATTGTTGACATGTCAGGAAATGTTCTAGATGATTAGCCAACTCTTTTCCATTTACTTATGTTTTAGGCAGATCAATTCCTTACTAATATCAGTGAAATATGTATCTTTACTTTGAGACTGATTTCTTATATTTCTCTTACTTGTTGCATGTTTTAGATGCATATTTGGTTATGATTGAAGCCCTACCTTGTTGTTTTATTACCTAGAATTATGTTACCATGGAATTATTCACATGTAGTAGAAACTCTGCTTTTGAATGGTGTATTGATTGTCATACTTTCTGTTGTCCATAGAGTATAAGACATAAGACTCGATGTTTCGTTACTTGGATTTTCTGTTGTCCATAGAGTATAAGACATAAGGCTTCAATGATTGATTGATAAACTTAAGTGTTATCTTAGAGTAGGTACTGAAGAGTTGAGAAGAGAAAATGAAGAGAACTACAGTTATTCAAGATCTTACTTCTGCTGCTCCCAAACGACAAAAGACGGATACATAAATGTCAACTAAGGTTGTGTAGCCAATATCTCTTTTCTTAAGTTTTCATTTATAAAAGGAAATTCAGAATGCATACTATATCTTCTAACATATTTTAATATGAATTTTTCTTTGTCTTGACAAAATAGATTGGAAAAAACAAGCCATCAGGTCAGAAAGTAAGTCTTTGTGAATATGAAAAAATGAGGATGAAAATACTGGAGTCAAATGCTGAAAAAATGAAGGCAAAATGTTATGGTACCTTAGCAAATAAGTTTTTGCAAGAAAAGTATGACAAAGTTGCGAGAGGTATTGTTGATGAGGTAACAAGAGATGACATGAATTTCCAATATGAGGTATAAGGATCTTATTCACTATGACATTGTTGTTTTAATGATCATTTTAGTTATTTTATGTACTATGCTATTGATGTCTCAATTTTTACAGCCCACAGTCGTCTCAAAGGCTAGCAAAGTGAATGATGTTCAACCAACACCATCACATGAACCTCCTAGAGTATGTACTTAATGTATTTCTTTTCTTGTATATGTTTTGTTTTTCACTCTATTGTATTAATTTTGACAGGTTTCAAATAATATGAATTCTTCAAGTTCTAAGAAGAAAAAGCAACAATTTATCCAAACATTACCCATGGCTGAATTTCTTTCATCAAAATCTCGAGAGAGGCAACCAAAAAATACGAAAAGTCAACAAAATCAACCACCACTCTTGGTCCAAGAAGCAGATTCAGTTATGAGCATTGAACCATCTCAAGTTCAAGTGAAAACTTTGATCCAACCACAAGAAACTCAACAAAAGAAACTGTTTGCTGGTCAACAAGAAAAAAGTCAGCAATATTGTGCTCCAGGATCTATGTCAAGATATCTGAACGTTAGAAAATCCCAAGGCTCAAAAGGACAACAACGCAATGATTTCAATTCTCATGATACAGATGCTAATGCATCTTTGGCTGATGAATATTTGAGACCACGACGACAAACAAATGTAAGTGAGCTCAATGAGATTGACGTTTCAGAAGATGCTACCCAAAACGAGGTTCAAGTAGCAAATGCACCTGAGACTGTCCAAAATGAGTCTAATGAAAACTCAGGTAACTTATATCCATAATTCCCAAGACCATTTATTACTTTACTAGGAAATTTTATAGCCTTCACTCTTATATTTAGTTACCAAAGTGAAGAAGCATCGAGGGAGAACAATTATGGCGCAGATTCATGCACGTACTATGGAAGAACGGCCTCTTGTCTTATTTAATAATCTAAACCAACCAGTGGGGCCTAATAAAGAGATAGTTCGTGATTTTTCTCACCTTCTTGGAACTTTGGCAAAAGATTCAACATTTGCACCTTTAAATTATGTAAGCAGGAAATACATGCCTTTCAAGGATAAAATTTGGGAATATGTCCAGGTAATTTTTGTTTATTCATTATATATGTTCATTCTTTATTTTCATAGATTTAGATTATTGTTCATGCTAATACTTATAAACTATCATGTGTATTTTTTTGTTTAGAAAAAAATCATATTTGAGAAAGATGCAAAGAAGTATGTTCTGCAGAATGTCAATGAAAAATAGAGGTTGCACAAAACAAGAATGAAGGAAAAATACTATAAAGAACGTGAAACCATGGAACAAAGGATGGCCAGGCGGCCTGAGGACATACCAGAAAATGAGTTTAAAGATTTGATGTTATTTTGGGATTCAGAAAAAGCCAAGGTAATTAAGCTTTTTTGGCATATTTTTAAATACCATTTGTACTATTTGTTTTATAATGAGTTGTTTTCTCTCAATGACAACAAAGAGTCACTCTTCTATATGATTGTAAATAGGAAATAAGTAGGAAAAACAAAGAAAACCGCAGAAAGCAATATGACATGCATACTATGGGTCCAAAATCATTTGCCATGTTGCGAGACGAAATGGTAAACTTTCTTTTGGATTCATCGTAATTTTCTGTGAGATAAATACTTATAATTTGGTTTGATATTTTATTTTCTATCTTGTTATAGAAACAAAATGATCCAAACAACAGGATCCATCGCAAGCAGATGTTTTATATAGAATCTAGAAAGCGGAATCATGGGCGCACATACCTTACGACAAATGAGGAAACTTTAGAGAATATTGTGAGCTGAATTATTTTATTCTTTTTATGGTCTCTTAAATAGTAGTTATTAAGATGCTAACTTGTTTTCTGCTGGTTTTGTATTATGTTTATTAGGAGAAAATGAAAGCACTTATAACATGTGAAGATGAGATCAATCAAACTGACCCTTATTATGATATTATCACTAAGAAGGAGCATAGTGGGCGCTTGCGTATGTATGGACTAGGTGTCACAAAGTCAAGTTTGAAGAGCAAGGATCCCAAGACTCCATACAAAATTCCTTCGGTGTTCCTTGATCACATCAAACAACAAATGGAAAAATCAGTAGCTGAACAAATGGAAAAACCAGTAGCTGAACAAGTGGAAAAAGTTGTAGCTGAACAAGTGGAGCAGAAACTCTCTTATATGATATCAAAGATACGAGAAGCAAATCAAGGAAGGGATTTTAATATACCTGACCTGACTACAATCCAAGAAGATGGATCTAGTTCTCATGGTAATTCAATTAGATGAGTTAGATTAATAATTAAAGCGATATGACAATTGGGTACTATTTCTTATCTATTTGTGCTGATTTTTAGGGACCCGGTTGATGAATCTGAGGGGACATGAGCTATGTGAGTTGCTTAGTGGATCATGTAAAAAGTGATGATGTTTCATGAAGGTATGTTTTCAAGAATTAGCTGATGAGTAATATTCTATAGGGATTGAAATTCATGGGTAGTTCAATGTGGTGCTATGCAAACTGGTTTTTGTGTTGTGAATTGCTGGGAGGGTTTGGAAGCATTGTTTGAATGGTTCTTTGCATCTTTCTGGTTTCGCTGTTCTTGTTGTGTCTTTACTTATTCTACTAAGATGTGTAGTGCTTAGTCTTACTCTCTTCTTGACCCTTAACCTTTGCTCTGGGTTAGTGTTTTCTTCTTGCAAGTGACATGTTTGAAATATCAGAAAGCAGGTAACTAATTAAGTACAAAATAAAGGAAGTTTTATGTCAAGCAGAGATTTATTGGACTCTTCTTTTGCCCAAAGTCGAGAACAATTCCAGCAGGGATTTAACGATTCTTGCTTTAGATTTTGGTTTCTTGGGATTAGTTAGTGAATGTGGGTTTTTTTTGCTGTCTTTTTCGGACTTTCTGTTGTCAGTTTTAATAAACCAGAAAAAGGAATTTGCTTAGGAGATATTGATCAGGGAATGAGATATGAGAAGAATGGAAAATCAATAAACAGTTCAAGCATCTTTTATCTATGGTTATATTGTATATATATGACCAAGTATTTTTTTATTGCTGTTTTCTTAGCATAATGTCCATTTGGGGAATTGGTAGTGGTTTAGTGTGGTGAATATATAGTGTTCAATTTGTATGATTAGGTGGATGAGGATATATAGTGTTCAATTTGTAGCTATTATATATGTGCTGATGAGGGTGCATGGCATTTCTGTTTTGAATGAATTGTGGCATGGTTGTGCTGTAGTGAGGGAATTATATAAATAATGGTACTTAATAATATATTGTCTATTTTTGAAATATCTACTCAACAAGTTAGATGATGGTTGAAGTAATTATTTCTTCTTGTTTTTTTGCAGGCATTTAATTTGTTTGCAGAACAAATATAGGTTGGATTAACTAGTCTATTTTTTTGGATAATGAGACTTTGATGTTAGTGCATGATTTTGGTATGTTAAGTACAGCTCTAACTAACACTAAGAATGTTTATGATAAGCACAAGTCAATTATATATGAACTTGGCATTTTGTAAAGTCATAACAATGCAGTTGCATATTTAAATATCAGATTTCTTTTGCAATGAAATTTGAGTTCATTTAATTAATTTATAACTGAAACAACAGTTGAACCATGATATACAACCACTGCTATCTGAATAAAGACCGCATCAATAAAGAAAAAGAACCGCATCATCTGCTTATAACAACCGTTGCAACAAACTTTAAAAGTTTTACACTTCGAACAAAACCGCTGCAATAGGGGTCGACAACCGCTGCTTGAGTTTGGCAAACCGCTGCACTAGGGGTTAATAATCGCTGCTTCTGTTTGGAATACCGCGACAAGAAACCGCTGCAAATTCATAATACCAGCGGTTTTCCAACCTATTGAAGCGGTTGTGAAATCACCGCTATAAACCACTGCATTTGCTTCACATAACCGTTGCTTTATACCTAATACAACGCGACCAGATGAAGCGGTCGAAAACCGCTGCATTATCTCATTTGCAGAGGTTTTATGATTTATTGATGCGGTTTTGGACCGCTGCATTTGGTCTTTATTGTAGTAGTGTCGGTGGCGTCAGCGATAAGATCTCAGCGCCGTCTAGGGCTTAGGCTTGGTCTTCCTCCTGGACACTTGGTGTGTGGCTGGCAACATGAGGTGAAGCATTGTGTATCACATCAAGTTTATTAGGTGGTGGGGATCTCTTTAGGAGAAGCTTTGTTGTTCATCTTGTTTTTCTAGTCCTTCTGGTCGGTGCGAGGCATGTGGTGATATAATTGTCGTCTTCTTCTGGTACTAACATTGAAAAAGTTGTCATTTCTTTGAAGGAGGCATTGATGATATCTAGAGTATTGTGTGATGAACCTTGTTTTCATTGTTGGGTGAATCTTGTCTAATGATCGCAAAGGGAGATCCACTGTTGTCGATGATCTTGATGACACTGACTCCTTCTATGTATGATTAATTGACTTTTTTAGGTTTGTGGTTTTCCATAGATGAAAATCTTCTATAAATGTCCCTCATGACCATCCGTTGTATAAATGAGTTTGCCTCGTAATGACGGTGGTTGAGTGGATGCACGCAAAGGGTGGGTTGATTTCTTCATGTGGCATTGCGAGCCAAAAAGCGATTGTTTGGCATGCATCAAGATGGAGGTGGTTGCGTTCTTCATAACATCAAGTATGTCTTCACCGAGCTATGTGATGGTGATGACAATGTTTTCCATAACCGGGAATGGATCTCACCAAGCGGTATCAAAAGACCCAAGCACATCGTAGATTTCGCTCTACATAGTGATGGTGGCAACATAAGTCTATAGTGGAAAAATAAATCTCAACTGGATGGAAACATGGGCCCCAAGGCATCATGAACCTCGTTGTACATGATAAGGGTGGCAACACAAGCTCCAAGGGTAAGTGGATCTCACTGATCATGATGACGGTGCCAACACAAGCCCCTTGTGGGACAAGTGGATCTAAACCTACGTGATGATGGTGACAACACAAGCCATTTGCGGGACAAGTCGATCACTCTACATGATTACAGTGGCAACACAAGCCCCTTGCGGGACAAGTGGATCTCACCCTACAAGATAATGGTGGAAACACAAGCCCCTAGCAGGACAAGTGGATCTTACCCTACATGATGATGATAGCAATACAAGCCCCTTACGAGACAAGTGGACTTCACCAGTCAACAACACTATCCCCAAGGGCATCGTAGACCTCGCTATACAAGATGACGGTGGCAATACAAGCCCCTTGTGGAACAAGTGGATCTCACCTTACATGATAAAAGTGGCAACACAAGTCTATTGTAGGATAAGTAGATCTCACCCTACATGATGACGGTGGCAATACAAGCCCCTTGCAAGAGAAGTAGATCACACCTACACGATGATGATGACAACATAAGCCCCTTGTAGGACGCACAAATGGTTCTTACCCTACATCATGACAGTGGCAACACAAGCCCATTGTGGGACAAGTGGATCTCACCCTACATAATGACGATGGCAATACATATCCCTTACGAGACAAGTGGATCTCACGATACATGATGATAGTGGCAATACAAGCCCCTTATGGGACAAGTGAATCTTACCCTACATGATGACAGTGGCAACACAAGCCCCTTGAGGGACAAGTGGATGTCACTGTACATGATGACGGTGGCAACACAAGCCACCTGCAAAACAAGTGGATCTCACCCTACATAATGAAGGTGGCAACACAAGTTCCTTGTTAGACAAGTGGATCTCACCCTATATGATGACAATGGCAACACAAGCCCCTTACGGGACAAGTGAATCTCACCCTACATGATGAATGTGGCAACACAAGCCCTTTGCAAAACAAGTGGATCCCATGAGTCGACAACACTAGCTTTAAGGGCATCGTGGACCTTTCTATACAAGATGTCAGTGACAACACAAGCCCCTTATAGGACAAGTGGATCTCACTTTACATGATAACTGTGGCAATACAAGATCATTGCAAGACAATTGGATCTCACCCTACATGATAATGGTGGCAACATAAGCCCCTTGAGAGAGAAATGGATCTCACCCTACATGATGACGATGACAACACCCGCCCCTTGCGGGACAAGTGGATCTCACTATACATGATGACAGTGGTAACACGAGCCCCTTGCGGGACCAGTGGATCTCACCCTACATGATGACGATGGCAACACAAGCCCTTTGCAATACAAGTGGATCTCACCTAGATGATGACGTTAGCAACACAAGCCCCTTGTGGGACAAGTGAATCTCATTCTACATGATAACGGTGGCAACACAAGCCCCTTGTGGGACAAGTTGATCTTCCCCCTATACGATGACGGTGGCAACATAAGGCATTTGCGAGACAAGTGGATATCACCCTACATGATGATGGTGACAATACAAGCCCCTTGCGGTACAAGTAGATCTCACCCTACATGATGACAGTGGCAACACGAGCCCCTTGAGGGACAAGTGGATCTCACCATGCTACATCACGAGCCTTATGGCATCGTGGATCTCGCTAACAAGATGATGGTGGCAACTTAGCCCCAAGGACCGATGGATCTCACCATGCCGAATCACAAGCCTTATAGCATCGTGGATCTCGTTTTAATTATGCTTGAGCATCTATTTTCCCTTTTAAGGTTTAGACAAATAGAGTTGTAGTTCTTTCATTCACTTAAGAGGGAATTTTACATATATTTTCTTGGACAAGTCTTCAAGGGTAATAGTTTTCTGCCTTGCCGAGCTTCATGTTGCTATATATTTGTTTTTTTTTCTAGTGGATGCTTTGTCATCGTCTTTTCTGATTCTCATAGATTCAATGTTGTCCACGATGCTACACCGCGATTCATTCATGTTGTCTTTGCTCCAACTCTTTTGAAGATGGCTCGCCACCATTTTCGATGGTTCATTCTAGCCTTAACGAGGGCCTTGTGGCTTCACCCTTGTCTTCATTGATGCTCCAACGCTCTCCACCATGATCTTTAATGATGAACTTCATCAAAAATTCTTTTCAGGTTGCTCTACCATGGTCTTCAATGATGAACTTCTTCAAAAATACTCATCGGGTTGCTTCACCATGGTCTTCAATGATGAACTTCATCAAAAACACGCTTTGAGTTGCTCTGCCATGGTCGTCAATGATGAACTCCAACAAAACGCTCTTCTAGTTGCTCCACCATGGTCTTCAATGATGAACTCCATCAAAAATGCTCTTCTAGTTGCTCCACCATTGATGCTCCAAATGCTCTTCTAGTTGCTATATAAACTCCCTAATCCCTAACCTAGCTTTAGTGTGTCTCTTGTGTCTTGTGCCTCTTGTTTGCCTCTAGTGCGTCAAGAGAGTGATCTGTAATCTGTTTTCCTCAAGAGCAATAATATATGTCTCTCATTCTGCCCGTGAATGTAGCTAACGCTCTGTTAGTGAACCATGTAAAAATATGTGTTCTTTTTTCTTATTTTTCTGTTATCTTTCTCACATCCGTCACAATAGAATCTTTATGAACTTGAAATTGGGTATGTTTTTATAAGTCGTATTTTTTATGAGATGATTTATCCATTCGCATCAACACCTTCTTCTACGTCAATGACTCCTATGGTGCGTTCCTCAACATCATGCGATGATCCCCATATGTCACCACCATATATTGACGACATGGAGAGCTAACTATCGCCAGCAGAGCCATCTTAATCTCGTGCAGTGACGCTCTCCGACACGGGGATGTCAAAATCAGCTCCTTGCTGCCTCTTACAGATCCGACTACTTCTTATGTCGCTCATCCCCGATAACATACTTATCCCCGACAACCATCGATTCATATCCAGGTTTATATCTTTTGCACTATTCTTGCTCCAAACCCCCACATTACCACTCACTCACCTGCGTCGTTGTCACCCTCCTCGGGTACGATATTTCTGATCCAAGCTTATGTTAATTGTGCTAATTTTTCAGGCTCCTAAACTTCCTTTCTCGTAGAAATTACAGAAGTACATAAACCATTGATTTTTTAGAGACAATTTATCATGCCTCGTGGCGGGCATCCATGTAAAGTGAACTCAATGCCCTTGCTTGTAACCATATTTGGGTGCTTAGTGATCTACCTCCAAGCAAAAGTGCAATTGCTTGTAAATGGATATTTTGCATCAAATATGCTTCTCATGGTTCTATTGAGTGATATAAATCTCGTCTTGTGGTGCTTAGCAATTGACATGTAGAGGGAATCAACTTTAATGAAACCTTCAAGCACACTGCTAAAATGGCATCCATTCGTGTCTTCTTGTCCACGACAACTATTTGCGGTTGGGAACTATACCAAATGGATGTCCATAATGCCTTCCTTCATGGATATTTATATAATGAAGTATATATGAAATCCCCATCGGGCCTTTCAGGGGCTGCTCCAGGCCGAGTCTATCGCCTCCAAAAGTCTTGGAGATGAATTTTCCGTACGCCTCTGCACCAGCGGTGTGACCCGTAGCCCCTACGGCTCGGTCTTTGACCACATTTGATGACCCACCGGTTGAGTCGTCGTCTTCTAGAGCCAGTGGAGCTCTCCACCTCTTTTTGCGCCAGTATCACCACCATCTGAGTTGCTCTCGATAGAAGGAGTGGCACCCATCATCATCACAACCCCCGACTGCTACTGTACAGCCACGACATAACACTAAATCTCGTCAAACATAATTTTTTCTTTGAGACTTTGTTTGTTGTACAGTGCATTCCATAACCCCCCCAATCATGTCCTCACCATCTGCAAAATCACTATCCTCTTGTACAAATTTTCATATCGCTGCCTATGTTTCCTCTAATAAATTTTTGGACTCGTATACTAGGTTTTTGGCAGCCATTACCACCAATCACGAGCCATCCTTGTATTCTGATGTCGCCCATCATGCCCCCTGGAGGGATACCATGCAAAGTGAGATTGACGCTTTAGCCTAGAATAACAAGTGGGTACTATCTACTCTTCCTCCTGGTAAGTATGTTATTAGTCAAAATGGATATTTTGTTTTTAAATATGCCTCTAACGGTGTCATTGAGCGCCACAAAGCTCGTTTTGTTGTTCTTGGAAAAAGACAAATAGAGGGTGTCCACTTCATGGAAACATTTTCACCCATTGCCCAGATGGAATCCGTTCGTGTATTTTTCTGTTTGTGGCTGCCATTCGGGGTTGGGAACTACATCAAATGGATGTCCATAATTCTTTTCTACATGATGACATTGATGAGAAAGTATACATGAAACTTTCACCTGGTCTATCTAGCACGACACTAACCAAGTCTATTGTCTCAAGAAATCTCTATATGGTCTTTGTCAAGCTTCCATAAATTGGTTTGCCAAGCTCATAGCATCACTTCGTGATTTAGGACTCAAGGAAAGATATGTTGATTATTCTTTATTCTCCCTTCATCGTCAACATAATATTTTGCAAGTTCTTATGTATGTTGATGATTTGATCATAGTGGGAGATCACGCTGATGCATTTGCTCGTTTCAAGCAATATTTGAACTCATGCTTTCACATGAAGGACTTGGACACTCTCAAGTACTTCCTTAGTATTGAGATAGCTCGTAGCCCTATCGGATTGTTCCTCTCATAGCGAAAGTACACGCTTGAAAATTCTGGTCGAGTTTGGTCTCCTTGCCGCCAAACAATATGACTTTTCAATTATTCAACAACATCAACTAACCATTGTTGACAACCCCTTATTTGAGTTCCATGATTAGCTGCTTGATATACCTTACAATCACTCGCTCGAAAATCTGCTATGTCGTGCACACTGCACACTCTAGCTCAATTTATGTAGGAACCAAAAGTGGCACATTGGCAAGCCTCCCAACGAGTCCTACACTAACTCAAGGCTCATCTGGACCAAGAGTTAGTTCTATCAGCTACTAGCTCGTTGCAACTGACAGCCTATTGCGACTCAAATTGGGCATCTTGCCTGATCACCCGCCATTCCATTACTAGGTACTTCATCAAGCTTGGTTAATCTCCTATCTCTTGGAAGACCAAGAAACAACGGACAATGTCTCGCTTCTCAACTGAACAAGAGTACATGTATATGGCGTCTACTTGTTGTGAGCTAATTTGGCTCAAAAGCTTCCTTAAGTCCTTCTGGAGTGGTACTAAATACCCTGATGTGACTTTTATGTGCTAGCCAGGTTGCCCTTCACATTGTAGCTAACCCGATCTTCCATGAACAAATTAAGCATATTAAGATTGACTGTCATCTCATACGTGAACATGTGCAGTGTGGAAATGTCGTGACATGTCAAACCAGCACAACTGAGCAACCGACTGGCCTCTTTACCAAGGCACTTGGGCGTCGACAATTCACTCTACTGTTGGGAAAGTTGGGCATTCTTGATCCCCATGCTCCAATTTGAGGGGGAGTATTAAGATAGATTAAGTATATATCTTACACATGTCAGTTATAGTTTGTACATATTTTATTTTCCTTAAATAGATATTTTTTGACACAAGATAATATTATAAAGGCGAAATTGCAGGAAACCACCCGTTAAATGGGGCACTTTACCTATAACCACTCATTATCGACGTAATTATTTTAAACCACCCTTAAAATCAATTATGTTAACAGTCAATCACCCTCGAGCAAGTTCCATCCAATCTTCCGTTAAAAAGTGTGAAATTACCATATTACCCTTGGATTTTGAAATAATTACCTTTTGTTTGCCGACTTAGGATACCGTTTACATGTTTTGGGTGAACCGGTTTAAGGGATTACTTATTTTTATTTCCCAAAAGGCCGAGCTATCTGCAAGAGAGGAAGCGGTTGCTGGTGCAAACGAATGACCTGGAAGAGAGGTAGGAGGCGATCGAGGCAGTCAAGAAGTGAGCCAGCAGATAAACTCCCCCCAAATTCCAACCTATTTAAAACCTTAGCTTTTAATATGGGAAATCACAACTCGAATTCACAACAAAAAAAGTGGTAAATAGATTACAGTACAGTAATTTTAAAATCTAAAAATTCTAATAACACAAATACATTGACGAGAGCTTTACTAATGAAGAACTCCATTAACTATTTTCACTAAATCGGTTTATTAAAATGTGGAAAGTATAAGTCCCCAAAATAAGCATTAAACCTGTAATTTAGAAGAAAAAATCAGGGGTAAATATGTCATTTTATACTTTTTAACGGAAGATTGGACGGAACTTGCTCGGGGGTGGTTGATTGTTAACGGAATTGATTTTAAGGGTGGTTTAAGATAACTACGTCGATAACGGATAGTTGTAAGTAAAGTGCCTCATTTAACAGATGGTTTTTTATTTATTTAATTCACCTATTATAAACTAGTATATAATGTAACTTTAATCAATGAAATGAAGCAAAAATTTTATTCCACACAATCTAACTTTACTCAATTCTACAAAGGGCCGTGAATCCGTGATCGTTTCTTATTTTGGTTAAGGGTGTTGGCTGCCTACTGATATTTTTAGTTTCTTAATTTTATAAAAGAAATGTCGGTTTATGTATGAGACCTGACGTATGATAATTAAAGTTCTTCATTGTGAAAATTTTGATCTACGAGGCAAGTGACTCTTATCTTCAAGTTTAGTTTCCATTTCCATGTCATTTTCTGAAACAATCAGCAATTCAAATATCTATGAAACACTGTAAACAAATGTTCTAAGATATAAAGTGAAAAACAAGTATGGTTAATAGATCGAGGAGGGTTAGGATTAGAAAATATGGAAAAAAACATTTTCAATCGATTTTTTTTCCATTTTTTTTAATTGTTGCAACATCCTATAAAATTATATTTCAACTGCATATATAAACACTAAAAGTACATCTATAAACATATTTGAATGCACTTGTACATGATCAGGATTTAAAAAGTACATTTTTAATATTCTAAAGTGCATGTGTTAATATGTATTTGTGTATGTTTAACATATATATAAAAAGTGTACATTTTAGCTTTTTTAGGAGAAAATCATGCAATCATATATTAACCATTCATCTCCGCTAAAGCGATAAGGCCTTTCGGAAGGCATGAATTAAACACTTGCTCGACACCTGACTCGGGCCAAAGACAAGCAACATAATAAACTACAGTGTTCCTTGTTTTACCAACGTGGACACACGAAGTGGAATTAAAAGACAACATTAAGGTTCTAATTTCATCTAAAAGCAACCTAAATGGGATAAGTTAGGACTGGGATTATGAAACCCTAAGACAATCAAGAGAGAATCTGCATCCGCAATGACATTTGCAACACCCATGGATTTCGTCAAATGAAGTAAAAATAGCACCGCTTAAGCCTCTACTATATCGATAACCCATGAAAGAGGAAGCCAACTAACAATTGTTGCATCAATGAAGCTGTATGAGTCCCGAATGACCGCTCCCAGGTCAACACCATCAACAGCCAAAATAGCAACGTCAGAATTAAACATCCATCTCCGCTAAGTCCAACACCATCTGTTAGTGTATGTTTATTATATTAAAGTGCATATCATAGTATATTTAAGTACATATTTAGTATATTAAAGTGCATGTTTAGTATGTTAAAAATTACATGTATAAGTATATTAAAATGCATGTTTAATATGCTAAAAGAGCACATATAAATATGTTAAAGTGCATAATTAAGATGCTAAAGTGAATTGTAGTAACAATTCAAGGAAAAAAATTGATTTTTTTAAAAAAGTAATTTTTGGAAGAAGAAAAAATATAAAAAATATTTTTTAATAATTATAAAATAAAAGTATTAAAATTTGTTGTACGTACAATTTTATCATTCCATATAATTTAATCATACTTTTTTATTTCTTAAATCTAGTGATCATCATTACTCATCACTATTCATTCTAAACATCTTCCTTGTATGATCTCAACTCCTAATATATAATGTAGCTAATAGTAACGACAAGTTTTAATTTTCATCATATTACACCTAATAATAAGATTTATGTCATGGGGATTGAATTTTACCATAAGAATTGATCTAAACATACGCATGTCTTTGCCTGGTGAAACCTCATTTCAAAACTTCATGGCATAAATTAAGATTCGTTAAAACATTAACAAATCTATTTTATCGACTAGATTAACTTGTACTTGGATCTGATTCAAACTTGACAGAAAGTTTTATAACACAAAATTATCGAATCTGAATATGATTCGAAAATTTATGATCCAAACTCGATCCAATTAAAAAAATGAATGTCAAGTATTAATAAAATATCACTTAAAATATATATAATAAATGAGAATATCTAAATACATGTAATAAGCTCAATTCCCCAAAAATAATCTAATTGTACTTGTATTATTTTTCAAACTTAGTAACATAAAATATAAAATATTAGAATTTTTTATATAATCTACCGTACTAATCTCTAATATATAAATTATTATTATTTCTTAAATAATTTTGTTTTATTATTACTATTTTAATTATTTAATAATATTTTATAACTAGTGAACAAAATTTGGCATTATTAACATGTTGGATCAACTTGGTCCCCCGCTAACTTGTAATGGTCCAACCAATTTAATCACTAATTCGAATTAACCCGATCCTTACTTAATCCGAACTCGAAGATGATCTGACTGACCCGATTAATAGCATGTATTACATTAAGGGTTCGAATATGGTGCGAATGGGTTATAGGGTGAGAATTAAGAATGGACGCGGACCATCCAAAATAAGCAATCCAATGGACATTAAAGAAGAAAGCCCAGCGGCCCAAACACGAAAAAAACCCGCTCACGCGTTGTAGGCGGTTGTCCACGGGTGTTGAACTAAACATTTCAAAACAAAAAAGAAGCAACATAACCATCATTCATCTCTGCAAAAAAAAACAGTTCCGATTTCCAAAGAAGAAAAACGAGAGAGAGAGAGAGAGAGAGAGAGAGAGAGAGAGAGAGAGAGAGAGAGAGAGAGAGAGAAACTGGAAATCTATAAACCCTAGGTTTTATAACAACGAAAATCAAGCACAATCATCTCTAGTCGTTCGAGATCGATTCGCAAATAAGCAGCAATGACGAACTTCAACATCAACACACAAGAAAACCCCGGTAAAAATCTACTTCACTTGCTTGTTCTTGGCGAAATTCCGTTTTATTGTGTTTGATTTTGCAAGTTTTAGTTCGTATATGAAATCAAGGTGAACATTACATGCTTATTGTGTTGGATTTTGCAAGTTTTAGATCGCATATGAAATCAAAGTGAACATTACATGCTTATTGTGATCGATTTTGCAAGTTTTATTTCGTATATGAAATCAAGGTGAACAATATTCTTACGATTTGAGAACATCTAGCAAGAGTATTAGGCAATTATGCATGTATTGTTGTTTCTGGATAAATTTGTGGAAAAAGAGCAGTTGCATTGTTTGCATTAAGTTTATTTTTGAAATAATCTATGTGTGTGCATAAAAACAAAACATGTGCATTTGAACTAAACTGTATGTGCATGGTTCGCAAATACATGTGTGTTCATGTAGATAAGTTGTGTGTGCGTGTTAATTTTACTATGTGTGCATAGAAAAAAATAGTGTGCATACTTTGTAAAATATATGTGCACATACTAGTTTATCTAAACACATTTACAGTGTTATTTGCTTTGTGATAGATAAACGTATATCAAAACATAGAAAAGTAGCAACTGTAAATAAACAGAAAAAACAGCAACAAAACAGTAGCACACTTATAGTAATCTCTTTCAGAGACGCCACAATGACTATTGGGGAACCAATTTTCCGTAGAGGTGGTGTACATAAAAAAACTGAATTATTCTCTTTGTTACACATGTTGATATAACATCTAAAGTAATCGATTTTTATTACTCGGACACAGAGAACATGAGCAAACGCCTTCATGACAAGAATGCAGCTGACAAAAAGACTACAAGTGACAATACAAGAACAAATAAGACTATTCGGGACAAACCAACATCCATCACTCAGGATGAAGACAACATCACAATGACCACTACAAACAAAGGAGTATGTAATTTATTAATCAGTGTATTATATGTGCATGAAATACATAGTAGCTTTTTCTATTAAAAATACTTGTGTGTGCATCTATTTTAATTAAAAATATTTGTGTTGAATGCATGGTTCAATTAGTTTTCAGCATGTAAGTAGTGAATTTCATTTGTATTGATAGATTTCTACTGTATGTTCATGTTTTTATTCTAATATGTGCATGTATATGAAACAGTATGTGTATGTATTTATTCTTATATGTGCATGAATGATTGCAGTGCTCATGGATTTAACATTGTATGTGCATGTATTTATACTTAAATGTGCATGTATGGTCGCCATGTTCATGGATTTAACACTGTATGTGCATGTATTTATACTTAAATGTGCTTGTATGGTCGTCGTGTTCATGGATTTAACACTGTATGTGCATGCATTTATTCTTGTATGTGCATCTATGTTGATAGAAACCATGAGCAAACCACTAAATCATAAGGATGAAGAGGTCAAATAGAAAACTGAAGACAATTCAAAATCTATCACTTAGGTGAAAGACAACACCACAACAAGTCTTACAAACCAAGAATCGGTAAAATACAATAAAACAAATGTATGTTCTTTGATTTAAATCAGTATGAAGATGTAATTTATTGTGCACTATCTCATATGTGCATCAAATGAATACTACCATGTGCTTAAGAAATATTTGTGTGTGCATCTATTTAAAAAATTACATGTGTTATATGCATGGTTCAATTAATGTTTTCAGAATGTGAATAATGATTCCATGTGTCTTCATCAATTTACTAAAATATGTTCATGTATTTATTCTAATATGTTAATTCATATGAACAACTGGAAAAAATAAAAGACGAAAGACAATTGCAAGGAAGAACATACAACCAGGATCAAAGCCTGTTGTTATAAGAGAACCACATAGGATGAGTCTAGATATCAACAAACACAAACAAGAAAAATTGCCAATATGTCAAGGAGAAAGGGGAAGCAACCAATGATTAAGGAAGAGGAGGAACCACTGACCGAGAAAGACGAGGAAGACAAGGAGGACAAGTTGCATGTGGCAAAGATTCTATCTAAGCTTAAAAGGCCAAGGAGCTTACAAATAAAAGAGCCTGAATCAGAATCACAAGCAAACAAGGGAAAAGCATTAGCTATTACAAAGTCTAGGAAAAAAATGAAGGTAGGCATCAGAGAGCTTAAAACAAAGTATGAGATGTTGAAGTCAAGAAGTACACCTAAATTGTTAGTTGAGACAGTTGGAAAGATGAGTGCATTACAAAATCAAGCTCTTTGGGAGATGGGTTTCGAAAGTCTGCTACACTGGAAAGTTGAAGAAATTCATGGTCGTATTAGCTACTGGATTATGAAACAATTTGACTTTGTTTCTTGCACAATAAAGATTGGTGATACTGAAAATGTGATTAGGATAACAACTGGGGATGTTCAAAAATACCTTGGATTACCTCATGGAGGAAAGAAGATTGAGGTTTCAAAGAACCCAACTGATTTTGAGCTGCTAGAAGAGTTTAAGCAACAATTTGAAAAAATACAAGATGAAGAAACTAGTATGCTGAAGCTGAGGAACCTGAGGACAATTAAACCTTCTGATGTGGGCCACAAGTTGCTCAGTTGCCACACTCCAAATGACTGGTTTAAAAGGAAGTTTCTCATACTATTCAACTCACTTGTTTTGGAAAGTCACCAAAATGGGAATATAAATGTGAAAGTGCTTGATATGCTCACATACACTAGGAAAATTACTAAATTTGATTGGTGTGAATATGTTTTGAGAATGTTAGCTGAACAGGCATAGGCTTGGGCTGAGACTGATAATGGTTATTTTAGAGGACCCATTCTATTACCACTAGTATGAAAATTACTAAAATTTTATTTTCAAATTAGTTTATGTGCATGATTCTTATATTGTGTGTTCATGTGTTTATATATGTGCTTCTTTTTAACATTATTTAATACTCTGTGTGCATAACTTTAGGTATGTGCATGCTTCTTATAATGTGTGCTCATGTGTTTACATATATTTGTTCTTCTTTTTTATCATAATTAAATACTATTTGTGCATGAGTTTAAAAAATGTGCATGATTCTTATACAGTGTGTTCATGTGTTTAGATATATATGTGCCTCTATTTATCATTATTTAACACACATCTTCTCCACTCTTCTTAATGTTTACATATGTATGTGCTTCTATTTATGCTTATTTATTCATGTCTTTTTCTTTTGTTTTTCAGATAATATATGTTGACCGCATGACAATCATAAATGAGGAAACACCTAGGGGGTTTCCTATTATTAAAGAATGGAACACACCATTGCTCAGAAAAAGAGAGAAAGATGAAATAAGGATTGGAGGGTTTGGGTTGGGATATCTTCGAAAAAGACCAAAAGTGGAAGATCAACAACCACAGTTTGTTGTTGTTGACCAAGATAAGAACACATCAACTCCAGAGAAGCGTGCAGAACAGACAAGCGTCGACACAAAAGAGGGTTTACAGGTATGTAATAAATTTTACAATTGATATTACATTGATAACATATGTATGGAATAAGAAAATTAATAAAAATAAACAACGTGCACATGCTTTTCTAGTGGAATACATAGAAGAGGATAAGGAACTTGCACAATTCATAAGAAGGTTCCTACTCAGAATAGAGCGAGCTCCAACACAGTTAGCCAACAACAGCTTGTTCAACAAAGTAAATGAAACTATTGAGAAGATGTTGAATCTCAAGGTGAGTTCCCTATTTCAGAAACAGCCACAAATGAGGAGACATTGTCCCAACAATAGTTTTGGGCGCAAGCTGAGAAGTGCCTAGAAGAAATTGAAAAGACAATAAAGGCAAAACCGTATTATGATGGACCATCTTATAATTTGGGTATTCATGGATTGACTCCATATGGGTCAGTAGTAGAACCATTTTCTGGTGTTGTGCAAATAGCAAAGCAGTATCCAAGACAACGTTTGAAAAAGAAGATAGATAAGGTAAGTGAGAAAGTATATTGTGCAATATGTTCTAATTCTTATTTATTATTGATTTGCTCATAAGTTTCATACATTTATCTCAGGGTCCTAGTACTGCAGTTGTTGAGGAAAACATCAAGAATAGACAAGAGGGGGATAAAGATGAGATATATAAAAAATGATGTGTGTACAACTTTTGTGTATGCATCATAAAAACCAATCATGTGCACTTTGAACTATATGTGCATCATTTTAAATATGTTCATTAACATTATTTTGCGTGTGCATACGAAAGTTCATGGGTCTATATCATTTTGAATTATACATTCCATGAAATTATTCATATACACTGAGTGTGCATCTAATTGTACTTGTGTGTGCATGAGATAACGCATGAGTGTGCATGTAATTGTAAATGTGTGTCCATTAGAGAATACCTTATGTGCATGTAAAATTAAATGGGTATGCATGTAAAATCTAAAATAAGTTTGTGTATTCTTACTAGGATAAGGAGGATGAAGTGATAAATATTGTGGAGGATGATGCATCTTTGAAGCATCATGAAACTGCACAAAAAGAAACGGAAGCATTTAAGATTTCAAAAAAATTCCAAATCAAGGTGGTGCAGGATGAGATCAAGGATAAGAGGACAATGAAACCATTTGAATACCACAAGTCACCATACAAGAAGAGAGAGATCGATGTAAATGAGAAACCATCTGCTACAGAGAACAAATTATACAAATGGTTAACTGATGACACATCGCAAGCCAAGTAATTACAAACACATTTGATAATAACATGGAATTACATGCTTTATACATTATGTTTTAATAACATAAAACTATATTGCATGGAATTGGTATTCCAGATGGGGACCATAAATGCAAAAAAGGAAGACTTTATGTCGATGAAGGAAGGGCAATGCTTGGAAAATAACATAATTGACATGTGGGCCAATTTGTTAAATGTGAAGGAACAGTTGAAGAGTGATCCAAAATCTCTAAGATTGTTTATGACAACTGAATCAGTGGTACGTATAACACATACCCTAAAAAAACAATAAAAGTGCTTGTGTTCACTCATTTATTTCTGTGTGTGCATACAGAAGTGCTTGAATGTGCATCAATTTCAATCAGTCAATAATTTATATAAATGAGTGTTCATGTATTTATACTTGTGTGTGCTTTGAATTGATGTAGTTTTTCGCAGGCACCAAAAGAAACACCCCTCAATGAAAGATGTACTTGGTTCAACGAACCAATGGAAGAAGCCTTGAAAAACTTCAAATATAAGAAGCTCAGTGATATTGATATGGTAAGTACAAATATTAACAATCATATTGTTATGTGCATCATTTCTTAACTATATGTGCATGATATTATGATTGTATGTGCATCTATTTTTACATGCATCTGAATAATACCTTTGCTCCGTGTTAAGTAAATTCAGTATCCTATATGTTGATTTGTTAAAGCTTAATTTTTTTTGTACAAATATAGTTTGTGTTTCTGATATACCATTCGTGTCACTACTATGTGATTGCCATAAATGTCAAGAACCCAAGATTTGATATTCTTGACAATTCAGCAGCTGATGTTGGTATAAACGTGAAGTATGGAAACATACCATCTGACTTGGTGAGTTTTAAAATTCAAACTTTTTAGATGTGCTTAACTTTAATTATCGTAAACATTATTTTTGAAACACATTGACCTTTAAATGTTTCTTTATTTTGTTTGTCGAAACAATATTTTTGTGGAGTTTTTACTGAAGCATAATATGCAATTTAAAGCTTCCATCTTCAAGGATGAACAAATTGTGTCAACTGAGAGACTAGAAATGCCATGGAGAGACAATACAAACAAGATCGATTGTGACATTTTTGTAATGAGGCACATGGAGACTTATTTCGGCAATGGATTAACCGACTGGGAATGTCAACTCAGGAAAGAAGATACTAAGCAAATAGTAACCATGAGGTGAAGTATTGTCATTCCATCATTGACAATATGTGGAATGAGGTGAAGAATAAAGTGTTTGGCATGGTTTCAAAGACAATCAAGAAGAAGTAGTTATTGAATTTGAAAAAGTGATCAGTTGGATAATACTTTTGTTGTTAGTGGCTGAACATTTGTTAGTGATCGGCTGGATAGTACTTTTGTTGTTAGTGGATGAATATTTTGTTGTACTTTTATTTTTAGATGATAAACATTTGGACGTGCTTTTCCTAGAACATGTAGTCATATTGTAATACACAAAGACGTGTTCTGGTACTTTAATATGAATGAAATAGTAGTTGAATGTCCACGTATTTGCAGTAATATATGCATAACAAAATACCCAAGTGTGAATGTAAGAGTACATGTGTGTTCTTGAAAAACTACGAGAGAAGGAATATAATAGCAGTTGTGTGTGCATAAGTGTGCAACATAATATACATGAGTGTGCATGTAATTTTATTTGGGTGTGTATGAGATAATAACCTCAGTGTGCATCACAATAGTGCATCTAATCATTTGTTTTGAAATTGTATCAAAGGTCAAGCGTTCAATAATTTGGTTCTGTATGTGCATACATGAATGATTGAATGTGCATCAAAATCAAATATTCAATAATTCATGTTGTGTACGTGCATGTAATTTATTCATATAAGCTGAATGTGCATGTATTTGAAGTTGTGTGTGCATGTGAAACTAATAGAATGTGCTCTCATTTTCACGAGTTTCTAGTTATACATTAACAAACCTAACATTACACTAGAAGATTTATATCATTAACTGAAAATAAAGGTCCAAGATCAAAATATAAAGTATGCATTAAGTATTCGAAAACTATAAAGGAAATACATTCTCTCTTTAGAAATGAAATGAATCAAGCTCCAATTTTCACTTTCTTGCATGTTCTGCAATTGTGCCCGGGCTGGTTACATATTGTGCACAACCTTGTTTCCTTAGATGTATTTTCTATTATTCTCTCTACCAGACCTTTAATACGTGTTCCTCTTGGCCTGCCCTTGTTCTTGGACTGTGGAGGAGGAAAAACATCAATTCTCTCTGGTATAGGCTCAACAAACTTCTCAAATCTACTCTGAGTGCTCTGAGTTGTTGATGAAGAGCCAGACTGCATTGAGCGGATATACAAATCCTTCTGATGTCTTAAGACACCCAGTAAATGATTCATATGATCAGAATTATCCTCAATAAGATTGATACAAGAATGCATCTCCGAGAACTGTTCAGAAACAAGAACCTTCTTTTCATCCAACTCTAAACCTTCCTTAAAGACAGAACCATCTATCTCAAACGTTGGCTTCAATGTTGACTTATTCGTCCACCAAGCTTTAAGAAATTTGCTAGGCAACATATCCATACCAATATTTCTTAAAACTGTAAACATGTGAGAACATGGGATACCAACATTTAAGAACTTGTTGCAAGAGCAAAACAAATCTTCGCTGGATATAAGATGTTGGACAACAAAGATTTTACTACAACACCATATGTTATAATGATGAACGTCCACATCCTTCATAAAATCAACAAGAAGACAGTAAAAAAACATAAGCATATATTTCATCATGCACATCGTAGAAGACGTTAAGAGTATAAACTAACGCACATTGCTTCTCCATCTGTAAAGGTGTCTTCAATGATGGATAACAAGTAGATGAGTTTAGGTCAGGTTTCCGCTGATTATGCCTATGTGAATCAATTGCATTATCAAATTGCAACTTAAACACAACCAACGATGATGTTCTCCTTATGAAGTTAGAGAAGAAAGAGTTTTGACTTTCAGATCTTGAAGTTGTCCTAAGCAAACCGCCCATGCTAACGTCTTGGAAGAACGCATGAATCCAAAAATGACGTAAATCAAACATGGTTTTCAACCAGTTGTTTGACTCAAGATTAAAGTCAGAGATAATAGAAATTCAAGCCTCCTCAAACTCATGTTTCTTCAATTCATTACTCCAAACAATAGCATTAAATCTCTTCCTGAACTCCTCAGTCGCAGATGCATTAAGTTTAACCTTCATAGGCACCTTGAACATAATATATCACATACAGAAACGATGAACAACATTGCCAAAAACTTTTCAACTACAACTTTAATAGTAGGGTCTTGATCAGTTAGCAGCACATATGGCTCATGACCCATTGCTTTCTTAAAGTTTTCAAATAACCAGACATAAGATCCAACATCTTCATTCAACAGTAAACCAAAACCAAATGTAATTGAGCTCTTGTTATTATCAACTCCAATAAAAGGTACAAACAGCATATCATACCTAAAAACATTAAAACAAAAACAATATGAGTAAGGCATATAGATAATGATAAGTGTGCAAAGATGTTAAAAAACATATGTGTATTTATTCAATAATGTGTGTGCATATGTTTGTTTATACATGTGCATGTATAATGACTGGTAAGTTTATGTAAATTACCTATTAGATTTGTATATTGCATCTGGTAAGACAACATCACCAAAAAAGGAAAAAACTCTTGCGACCAATAGGATCACAACAAAATAAACGGCTTAATTGATTAGCTTCATTGACGAAATAATCAAAATAAAATGCCTCACATCTTTCCTTTTTACGGAACAAGCTATTAATTACCATCTGACCATCACAACCAATCATATAAGAGTTCAAATCCCTCTTGAAATTCTTGAAGTCAATAATTGTAGCACCTATATCAGAATAAGATCCAACACAATTCTTGAACAACTTGTATGCCTTACTAGTACTAGTATTCGATTTTAAGCAATTCATAATGAAGTCTTGGTGGTAAGGAGTTAGTTTTCTATTGTTCTTCAGGAAATATTTCTATGAATTATCTACCATAATATGTGTGTGATGCTCCTAAAAAATCTTCACACGATAACCATCGTGTCCTTCACATCGAAAAGCTATTTTAGCAATACACCCACATCTTTTTGAGTTCCTTCTTCGTTTCTGTAAGCTCTCAGAATTGGGAGTTAAAACACGTGCACGTGTATAACTTTGCTTGCTACAAAGCAGATACTTCCAAACAGTAACATTACTGCCATCACAAGACTTTGTATCCGTACCCCGACGTACATCAAATCCACACTCATGTGCATAATTATGGTAAAATTGAACTCCTTCTTCAAGTGTTGAAAATAATTGACCAACAACAGGCTTAATAACATCTTTGCACATAGGAATGTAGTATTCGGAATTCCCAGGGGAAAAGACAACCAACATAGAGCCATCATTATCTGATTTTCCTATAAAAACAAACAAGGCACCCAACATTTACATATAATCTTTTACATTATCCGTATGTGGTTGTTTTTAAAACTATATGTGCTACATTCTAGAACTACATGTGCTGTTATTTAAAACCACATTTGCTTCTACTTCATCTATGCGTAAAAACATAGTTGTATCCCAATCAAATCTTAATGTTTGAACATACACATGCTTCCACATTCAAATCGACGATAAATCGAAGTTATAACCTAAACTACATTAGCTATTGCTTCAGAATTCAGTAAAATCAAACTTAATTGATAAAAACATACAGCAAAAACCAAATTGAAGCATGAATCGATCAATTTGACATAAGAAAAGCTTAAAATTGAATGGAAAACCTAGATCCATGTCAAAAATTGAAACGCAAGACCGTAACCAGACCTGCAATACATAAAACAATCAAAAACATCAGTTTTTTAACACTACATCAAACAACAAGCATGTAAGGCAATGGAGAAGGATAAGATAGAGTGAAGACGAACAATAGAGCTTCGTATGGATTCGATTATGACAATATAAAAGAGAAGAAGAACGAGGAGGATCTGAATCACGAAGGAAAATGGCAACGAAAAGGGAGAAATAGAGGGAAGCTCGTAACTGAAATTTGGAATGACGTGAAAGAGGGGGGGAAATTATGCAACGCGCTGATACACGTGCCCGCTAGCAGCCAAGAGATTTTGTTGATTATGGAAGGTAGATATGCATTCTCAATTCTCACCATAAAACTATTTTCATGTGACACTTACCCTTACATCAATTATATTGTCATCAATATATTCAAATATGGGTGTTTCTCATTAATAATATTGATTGTGACTTGTCTTTGTTCTTACATGAATTTTTTGTCTCTATTTATTCCTTTCTTTCATCATTACATATATAGATATTTATTACCATACCATATCATCATCAAATATGGGCATATCAACGCTTGCTGACTTGTTGTATGATTAGGAATTCAGGATACACAGTAATGGAAAGGCGGTGAGTATGCAGCTGAATCATATACATGGATCGATTTTGAAACTTCCAATGCAAAGGCGGTGGAAGAAACAGAAAACAAAAATGTTTGTCGTCCAAGACAAGAAAATTGGCGGCATTTTAAATTAATGAAGCCGTAATATTAGTTCAACTTGATACGTAGTAGTAATGGAGATAACTAGGAATAGTAACAGACATGGCTATTGAAATAGACACCAGAATTGAGTACAACACCGATGCAAGATTGGAGGAAAGTTTCCTACACCTTTTTACATGTGTTAAAAGATTCCTGCTGTTTACTTTCACTTTACCTAGAACATAACCCATTACCATTAAAATATCAATTAACCCTTTAGCTTCCTGCAAACCTCCCTCTCTTTCCTTTTCCTATATCACTTCTTTTGAAGTATACGTGAGTTACAACTTACGAATATAATTTATTTAGGCTGTTACTATTTAGCGTACCGGGTAAATTGCTTTTTAGCGCACTGAATTGTCCGTTACAGACGAATATGACCCGTCCGTGACGTACTCATCCGTCACGGACGGAGTTATTTTACAAAACTGCGACACAATTTTGGAATCGCCATAACTTTTGATTCTCTAGTCCAAACGCGCTGAAATTTGGAGGAGTTATAGTTGACATCTTGATCTTTAATCTGACATTAGAATCACTAAATTTGGAGTTACGTATAAAAAGTTATACTTCTCCAAAGACGGGACAAAAAATAGAAATCTCTTAAGAGCCAAGGCGAGTACAATAGCATTTAAGTCAGATTATAATAGAATTGCAATCATGGATCACAATAGCATTACAATGTGCAGCATTTAAGTCGGCTTGCGACCTCGTCTCTTTCAGAAGGTCTGAATGCCATCAGTTGAGAAACGAATGGATCATACAGACAAGCAGCAGATGAATCATGTGCATGCTCCCACATGACAAATACTGGAGACAATGGTGACGCCTCTGATAGGGCAATCGACAAAAGAATGGAGAACGTACTCAGTTGCCTAGTTCATTGCATTTTGTTCTCTGCATTCTCTGTTTGTCATGTATGGTTTATGTCCACACGTGACGGATGAAGGTGTTTCATACGTCACGTGTGGATTCCATCCACACGTGATAGATGACAGTATCTCGTCCGTCACGTATGAATTCCATCCATATGTGACGGACAATTTATGCAGAAAATAGATTGCTTGCGTATGATCAAACTTTAAACTCTTTTGTACTAAACTATAGGGTTGAAGGAGCACACTCTAGTTTGAAAGACTTCTTGACTATTTCACATGGTAGTCTAGACACAATATTTGGTCAATATCATTCAAAGATGGGTAACCAAGTAAAGAACATCAAGGGGACCTTCAACGAGAGTGTACAAAACACGATGACTCTTGTGACATGAGCAGATGTTTTCAAGCGGTTGAAGTACAAAGTATCTAAGGTTGCACTTGACTGCTTGACGGAGGATTACAAAAAAGGGGAAAATCCATTTTGTGACAAGATCTGCAGATGCCAGATGAGGGTGAGAGATGGATTATCGTATAAGCTTAAGACGATCTGCATCTGACATGTTGAGAAGGAGAGACATTTCATTTCGGTATGGTACTAATCATTTAATTATTTTATATTAATTATTTGAACCCATGAACTAGGCAACTCAGTACGTTCTCCATTCTTTTGTAGATGGTCCTATCAGAGGCGTCACCATTGCCTCTAATATTTGTCATGTGGGAGCATGCATATGATGCATCTGCTGCTTGTATGTATGATCCATTCGTTTCTTAGCTGATGACATTCAGACCTTCTTGCACAAGAAAGAGACGAGGTCGCAAGCCGGTTTAAATGTTATTGTAATCGCACATTGTAATGCTATTGTGATCCATGATTGCAATGTTATTGTAATCCGACTTAAATGCTATTGTACTCGCATTGGCGCTTAAGAGATCTCTATTTTTTGTCCCGTCTTTGGAAAAATATAACTTTTTCTGAGTAACTCCAAATTGAGTGATTCTAACGTCAGATTAAAGATCAAGATGTCAACTATAACTCCTCCAAATTTCAGCGCGTTTGGACTAGGGAATCAAAAGTTATGGCGATTCCAAAATCCTGTCGCGAATTAAAGATCAACATGTTCGTCCATCACGGATGGACCAGTGCGTTAAATAGAAATTTTACCGATGTGTTAAATAGAAATCGTGTTTATTTATTTATTTGTTTTTTTGGTAGAATTTATTTACACGATTACTTTTCGGCGCAAAGGCAAAATTGTCTTTCAGCGCATAGGCTCCACACGTAACGTGTTGATATGCTCCATACGTTACGTGTGGATATTTTAATATATTAATGCTCTATTAGCGTTGAGGGTATTTTAATATGTTTTGTATGAATCATATTATAATGTTGTAACCAAAAGCCAGATGTAGAGCATATCCACACATTACGTGTGGTTATTTTAATATATTATAATGTTGTAGATGTTGTATCATATTATTGTTTATTTTTAGTATTTATTTGTGTTTCAATGTTGTGTATGAATCATATTATAATGTTTTGTATGAATCATATTATAATGTTGTGTATGATTTGTAAATATGCATTAGGGGAGGGTTACCCCCATTGTGTTGCGCAACTTTTATCTAATATTAATAACAATACAATACAGGAAAGAACCTAGAAGACAAAAACAAATTGTTCATTACGCTGGTTGACTACAACCACATTTAGCACACAATACAGGAAAGAACACAAGTTGTTCATAAACTTAGAAAAAATAAGAGAAAATGTATGACATTGCTTTAGCGTTTGAATTAATTAGGATAGTCTCTGGTAAACGTTCTCTTCATGATATCTCTGCTTTGCTAAATTTGCTTGCTCCCTACAAAGGTTGATAGTACATGAACAACATTATACAAAAGATACGACATTAATCACCTACGATGTATATCATTTAGTAGTTTGAGGTTATACCTATGAATGTTATCAAAATATTTAAGAAGATCTTGATTTTGCTTTACAAGATCTTGATTCTCCTTAACAAGATCTTGTTTTTCCTGCCATTGTTGTCGAATAACCGCGTGTGCCCTGTCCTCGTACATTGGATCAATCCACTCCCTGAAACAACACCCCAGTTCTGGGCATCCCCAATACCTCCTTCCGTAGTTCCACTGCAAATCCCAACTTCAAATTACAATAGCATGATGCGTATGTTGATGGTTTGGGTGAAGATGCCATTATTTGTTGTAGTATTTGGTTTGCTACAAATATCATGAATCCATTAATATAAAAAATTAGGGTTAATAAATTGAAAGAAACTGGAAGAAGAAGCTTACCAAAAAATATATCTTCGAGCGCCGCAACGACTTGTTGTAGTGAACAAATAACCCTAATGCTTCTTATATAGTGAAAAAGCAATGTGTTTGACAACTAATAACCAGCCTAAAAAAAAAGAAATCTGATTGATAGCTAATAACCAACTGTAGTATATAGCTATATACAGCTGTAGTCATGAGCCTTTTATCTTGAACCCTAAACCCTAACCCTAAACCCAAACCCTAACCGTAAACCCTAAACCCTAATCGTAAACCCTAACTGTAAACCCTAACCGTAAACCCTAAATCCTAAACCCTACACTCTTCAACACGTAACGTGTGAACCCATAACCAGTATGTGATTGTTAAGGGCCTTCTGTAAAATGGCACGGTTTAGTACACGGTTTGTCACAAACCGTGCCATTTAGCAGAATCTTATTTCTTAAAGGGAATTATGGTTTTACAGTTTATAATTAGTTCACTACTTGATGAGATGATTCCATGTGTATGCAGACGAACTAGTATTTGTACGAGGGATTAAACAATATTTCCCTCGATGACTGGAGCACCCCACAGAAGACATTTTCTGTTTGGGAAACACCTCATCAACCGCTGCTGGAATGGAACACACCATCCTTATCACTTAGATCGTTTGACTATAGTGTTCCGCCTCCAGAAGCATCTTTATCTCATGCTACCCCACAATTTTGCTTTCCATCCCTACACACACAGCCTCAGTTTAGTGTATCACCAGAAGAGGATGTTTTCGTCTCTGTTGATTATTCAAAGTTCTTCACAACTGATCAAATTTGGGAGTCTAGAGAAGAAGCATTTATGTGGGCGCGGGAGATTGCTATGTGTCACAACTTCTGCATCAAAAAGTGGAGGAATAAACCTTCCACCCCTTTGGCCCTTGGGGGGACTTGGTTACCGTGTGATAGGCATGGACAAAATGTGCCTAAACAAGCTGACCAAGTGAGAGACATCACAAGGTCGAACAAGTATGGGTGTCCCTTCATGTTGAGGCTTAAAGAAGGGCCGAAGGGATTGTGGAAGATCAGTGTACAACATGGAACTCATAATCATGTGATAAATGAGAATTTGTATGATCATGCATTAGCTGGGCGACTAAACGCTGAAGAGAAGAATATTATTAGGGTGATGACAGTCAATCATTGCAAGCCTCAAAAGATTCATACTACAATCAGGTCATCCCAGGAAACTTGACTAAGATGAAGCAAGTGTACAACATCATGCATGAGATACGAAAGAAGGGCATGGAAGGAAGAACAGTTGTGCAACAGTTCTTCTATGAGTGCAATGAGAAAGGATACTTCATGGAGCATAGATTCAATAAGGAGACCAACAAGATAACAGATATCTTCTTCGCAAGCCCGGACCAGTAGTCGCTGCTGAAGGCATTTTCGTATATTGTGTTGCTGGACTCTACATACGCAACTAACTGGTTAGTAAAACAAAAATCTATTATATTCTTCACTTGTTCATGTGATCATTATTAGCATGCCATAACGCACTCATTATGTGTGCAATTATAATTTGCCTTTTCTTGAAATTGTCGGCATCACATCTGTTTGGAAAAACTACAATATTGTCGGGGCGTTTTTGGAGCATGAGGACGAAGAGAGTTACAAGTGGGCCATAGAACAACTTTCAAAAATGTTTGTCAAGGTGCAACGAGCACCCACATGTTTGGTCACTGATCGGGAGAAGGCGTTGATGAACGCCTTAGATAAGCAGTTTCCAAATGCAAAATTCCTTCTATGTAGGCGGCATGTGAGGAAGAATATTGAAGACTTCGGGAAGAAGGACATGGACAAGTTTAGGGGCACAGCGTTTTCCAACAACTGCATGCAACTCTTCAAGGAAACGACCATACAAGGGTATGAAGCAACACTGAAGAAGATTCAGTATGATTGGAGGAAATCTCCAAAATGTCTCCAGTACGTACAAAAAAACTGGCTTGACCCATACAAGGAAAGAATCGTCTCCGTATGGACAGATACAGTGTTCACGCTCGTAACTACCACAACTAACAGGTTTGTGCATTATGTTTCTAAATTTAACTGGTTATTTGAACTTAGACTTTTATAGCAACACACTGATTTCAGATTCTTGATTGTAATACAGGGTTGAAGGAGCCCATTCCAGTCTGAAAAGCTTCTTCACAAGCAATGATGGCAACCTTTGCACTGTATTCGATCAATATCATACACGGTTGCGCACTCATATTGGTGAGATAAGGGGGGCATTGAATGAGAGCATAGGAAAGAGATTTACGCTGCTAACAAACGCACATCTTTTCTGCAAGCTGCACTACAAGGTCTCTGCGATTGCACTAGCTCGGTTGATTGAGGAATACAGGAAAGGCGAAGCTCCATTGTGGAACACTATATGCAGATGCCAGATGAGGGTCAGAGATGGCTTGCCTTGCGTGCATGACATGGCGCGGAATGTGATGAACCAGGAACCAATTGAACCTAGCTCATTGCATCCGTTCTGGAGGCAATTGACCTTGTCAGAAGTGCGGACAGAAGAAGAAGAAGCCAGAGAACGCAAAGTGAATAGGTCGTTGCTTGAATAATTTGCTGCAAGCGTCTTCCCCACATTGCCAGTGCAAGATCAACAAAGAGCTGTCTCAACACTAACAAGTATAGCACATCCAGAGCAGACTACTCTACAAGAGCCAACTAAAGTTAGGCATAAGGGTCGGCCTCAAGGAGCTCTAAACTTTGCCACCAAAAGACAACCGTCATCATGGGAGTACACTGACCAACAGATGGAGGGAACACCTCCGAAAAAGCAAAAAGGAAGACCACCGAAGAAGGCTTCGACTATGCCTTCGGATCACACATCATTGATCAAGAACACCAAGCGATATATTACCCAGTTTCCCAAGTGTATGAGACCACACGTGGGAGGATCGTGGGAAATAGTGGGTGATGGAAACTGTGGGTACAGAGCAATTGCACATGGTTTGGGTTTAGGGCAGGAGCAGTGGGCTTTTGTTCGACGTACCATGATCGCTACGTTGAAACAAGAGTACGAGCTATTCGCGCCAATTTGGATGTCTACGATGACACTTGAGGCAATGGAGGCGAAGCTTGCATGGTTTCCTTCGCCCAACAGGCCTGCCCCATTTGAGACGTGGTTGGACCTCTCGGATATGGGATGTTTGGTGGCAACTGCGTTCAACTGTGTGTTCGTCTCCGTCGGAAAAGGTGTGGGAACGACATACATGCCTATGAGGGCGAAGCCAAACCACACTATTGGCGAGAAGCTGAAGACGATATGCATTTGCCATGTCGAGGAAGAGCAACATTTCATTACGGTACGTTAATACAATCACATCTGTTGAAACTATTTTATGTTAAAACATATGTATGATGCATTGACTTTTATGTAGATGGGCCTTGCCGAAACCACGCCCTTGCCGATTGTTTACGGGCCGTGGGTGAGAAATCATGACCCGTCTGCGGGTGATTACGTAGATCAAATAATCCTTGATCGATTGATGGAGTACCAAGAAGCCGTTGCCCCAAAGAAGACAAGACGAAAGAAGAAAGTTAAAACGGTCGATTCATGTAATGACTGATATGTATGAATTATGATGCAATGAATTTGACGTATCTAATCCAAAGCTCGACCGAGTTGTCGTCTCGAACTCTCCTCGATTTTTCTTAATTTCCACAAGTTTCAATTTTACAGAAGGCACAGAAATAGTTTGTCACAAACAATCATTATTGCCCTAATGCAAAGTTCAATGGTTTGGAAGGAAGGGATACATTTGCTCCAATGATTGCCGTAACGCCTCAGCTACGTCTTCACATTGCTGATCTTCATGTTGGTGATCGCGATATGGATTCAGACGTCCGTAGCAACCATCGATGCACTGCACACAAGATAAGTGGATACGATTAAGAAAATAGTTTGTAGACGAAATTAAACAAGATATAATTATTCAATTTCTTACCTACTGCTGAGCGTGATCACCCTTTGGAGGGATGATGAATGGATGTGTATGCTGGAGGTACCACTGCATGTAATCACCGCTACACTGGTGGGGTTGAACGACTGGAGGGCCCATAGCTTGTAGGCTAATGGAATGTTGATTGCGGGCATCCCATGTAAATTGGGCTCTATCGTATTCCACCGTGTAGCTGCTAATCTCCGTGCCCCTCCATGCCCTAATTGGCACAATCGGCGGTCTTGGACACTGTTGTGCACGCCCAAACTGCCTAGTTGCTCGATCCGGCATATAAGGCTCGGTGACCCACAAACAGGATATGACTCCATGGAATCGCGATGAACCAAACATCCCATCGTTGAAGTCAATCGGGCTGTATGACATCCACTCAACTTAAACATAATTGAATTTTAAACAACTAATCATGCCTATAATTTCATATTTTAACATACTAGATAAGGACCGTATATGCACTTATACTCTCAGCATGCATCCCATCCAGCTCCTCCCTATAATTTCTGGTCCGATTGGGTGGCTGTGACATGTCCCATCGACGGGCGTATGGGATCGATTGTTGGGGGTCCCAGTATACACTTTGTGCAGGTCTAAACATGGGGAAGTATTGATATATCCATGCCTACAAAACAATTATATGTAAGTCAATTGAGTAAATAACAAATATACATCTATAACACAACTACATATGTTTTTATACAAGAAAATTTATACTTGGATCAGAGTGAAACATGTGGACATGACCCGCGCCTCTTTTCTTGTGCACTCGCCCAAGCTGCGGTACACGTGTGCAAGAACACCGGTACCCCAGGCATAGTTCTTGGTTGACGAGGGATCAACCACGAACGGAGTGTAATAAACGGGCAATTTATGCTGAGACTTGTCAGGAAAGAGACAAGACCCCACCAAGTACATCAAGAAACCAGCCGCATGCGTCTCGTCAGTCAAATCCTGGCAATGAGCCTTAAAATCTCTCGCATGCACGGTACCGGAGACGACATCACGACCCTGCAGCTCAAATAACTCTTGCGCCTGCTCCACCAATGCCTTCTTAAAATCATTGAGGCCCAGCTGCTCGTGCCATTTATCTGGGGGACCCATGTCTTGCCCTTGTATGTTCAGCTGGAGGATCATCCACACATCATGGAGAGTTATAGTCATCTCTCCCCATGGCATGTGGAATGAGTTGGTCTCGGGTTGCCAACGCTCGACGAAGGCACCAATCAGCGTCTCATCCACATGCTCGTGCATGATGTCCGGTAGATGACATAGCCCGGACGCAGATGCCATGTTACCCCACTCGGCATTCGGTGTGATACGCCATGAGCGTAATTGCTTGCCTCGCTGCTGGAACCTCAACGGTGGCACCGGATGTATATGAACATATTTAAGCAATTACAACAAATAAAGTTTAAGAATTACAAGAAATACAGTTTCATGCAACTTACAATGCGCTGGTACAGGAGGTACGCAACGTGGTTGACATAACTCTTGAGGAGTTCAGGGCTCTCCGGACCTCCAGGAAGGCTCACGTGCAATTCAGGGTCATATCTCACATTCTTCTTTGATCGGGGCGGTTTTGTCCGAGAAGAAGAGGCTTCCCGAGGCTCCTCGTCCACGTCCGGAGCGTCATCTCTTGGCATCCATGCATTGCTGGCCTGGTCCTAAGTCCCCCATGTACTGGCATGATCCTGCATGTATTAAATAAATCAGAAGTAATTACTGCAAATCCACAAATTCATATTATACTAAATGTACTTATCATAGGCTGATGGTAGGGAGCGTACGGGTTCTCCCAAGGGTTGTGCTGATCCTCAGCCCCTTGATAATAATACGAAGGGCTCTGATGAGGGCTCACATGCGGCGGTAGTATCGGTGGACTAAAAGTCCGCCCATAGTAGTTATTCTGATCTATTGTATCAGAATAACCATGCAGCGGGCTCGTTCGGTAGTCCGGGTACAACTGAGGCTCAGAATCTGCCCTACCGCCAGTTGGAAACGAAGGCACCGCCATTAAGCTATGAGCGGGAATCATGCCCACAACCCCACTACTACTACCGACTCCAGTCTGATAAGCGCCAGTCTCATCATCTCGATAGCATACATTCCTCCGTACCCTTCTCTCCGTCATGTTCACCTCTTCATCAGTCCTTAACGACTGTTCGCGGACAAGGTTGCGGCGGCTCCTGTGTGCGGTTCTTTCACCAGGCTCCATCTGCGGTTATATCCACACATTTTAATCAAAATAATATATTCTGTATTCTGGATAAATACTACGTCGGAGAGTCGCCGGAAAACTGCAAATCCACACGTTACGTGTGAAATAGCTCCACACGTAACGTGTGGGACACATTCACACGTTACGTGTGAATCTGCATATTCCAACTGCCGCCGGCGACCCTCCGGCGACATTCCGTCGTCTTCTCCGACGACATTTCCGAATTCCGGCGATTTTTTTTCCATCAAATAATACCCCAAAATCAACAAAAATCACACTATTTTTACAAATCTACCAATACTATCAATTCCACTTGCATATTTTCACACAAAATTCAACATGAATCCTCAACACCAATTTTTATCATTTCATGCAAAAAATTACTTCAAAATTAAACAAAAAATCAACAACAACCCCAAAAGCTTCTACACAACATAGATCTACCATCCTAAACATCTACACAACATAGATCTACAATATGGATCTACAATCCCTAACCAAACACTTCAAAATTAACAAAAAAAACCAAACAACAATTTCTACTAACTAACCTTTCAAAGATCTTGAACGTAACGTGCGGAGTTCGTTGATTCGTAACGAGAAGATCCACGAGACGCGTTACGCGGGTAGGGAAGAAGGATTTAGGCCGCTGCGAAAGAGTTCGAATGATTTTGGAATGGGAGGAAATCTGGCTTTTAAAACCAGATTCACTCCATACGTTACGTATGGAGTGAACCCACACGTAACGTGTGGAGAAGCTCCACTCGTAACGTATGAGGCTGCTCCACACGTTACGTGTGGGGACGTGTGTGGCTTAAATGGGTCTGCCCCAGCACGTAACGTGGAAAGTTTATTCTCACGTTACGCACGACCCTATGCGCTAAAAGGTAAAAATGCATATACGCCGAATAATAAGGGCGTTTATTTAAGTACAAATGTAATATGGAGTATAAGATTAAGTACACAAAATCCTCAACAAAACCATAACTGTATCGAAGAGAAATCAGACAGGAAACATGTGTATCGACGAGAGATCAGGCAAGGAAAATGCGTATTAGCACATCAAAAATTAAACAAGCAATTTATCAGTTTAGTTTGCCCAAATTTTTCAGCAAATTACAATGTAATATATGAAGATTGCTTCTTCTTTTTTTTTTTTTTCATTTTTTCACATTAATTCAAAATTTGAAAATCCCTAAAACTTTTACCAAAATCAAAATCTAAAATCAAAATCCTGATCGAATTCAAAGATCACAAAACTCAAACCCTTAATTGAAATTGTTAAACAGGAGCAAAATAAAATTTACGGTCTCTTTCCATCTAGTCTAGATCTAAAGCGGGTTGCCTGCTCTTCGTCCACCATCTTCTTCTTCAATTGTTTTTTTCCAACAATGGGAGTCTCGTTTGATGTTTGGGGCTATTTCTCTCCGACCATCCTCCGCCACCTGTAACAAGATCTAATTGGGAATTTTTTCTATATTTTTGAAATTTGAAAATTTGGATTTGGGGGTTCAATGAAGGAGGTTAGCGGCGGGTGTGGTGGCAAGTCGGTGAGGCTGATGTGTGGTGGTCGGCCGGTAAAGGAAGGTGTTGATGCCTGGATTCGTCACGCGAAGATCCGCCTCGAGTCAACACACTCAAGGCCCAGATGTAGGTGAAGGTTTGTTTGTTTCGGGGACGTCCTCAGCAACCTCCTAGTCCCTGGCTTCGCGTAGGGCGGGACCTTCGGCTCCACGATTCATCAACATCTTTCGCACCTCTCCAGATTGCATGTAGTTGCTCCTGAGCTCTAACAACTTCCTCATACGCGAGATTCACCTGAAAACACCCCGGAGATGGCTTTCCCCGGGACGGGCTCTCCGACGCTCAAGTCAGTTTTCTATACGAAGGACATGCATATATATATATATATATATTTGTACACAAAGAGAGAGATAGAGAGAGATTAAGGTTGAATGATTTATTAGCCCGTCGAGTTACCTAGACTGAGTATACTCATTCTTTATTGCATTAGTTGGGCATTGGGCTTTATAGTGACAATTATTCCACCAAAGGCATAGTAACGAACTAGCATATATCTTCTAGCGTTCAAGCGAGACTTCAAGCACGTATAGACGATCTCAGAAGCTATGTAATCATCCCATATATCAAGCAAAGTACTAAGGTCACTAGCATTCTGCGACTCACCTCAGTGCAGCTATAATTCAACGTATAGCCTATCAGGGTGTACCCGAGGTAACATGTTCGCTGCATTCTTGCCAAGCTTCCTCACCTATGGATAATTAATTATGGCTTCGTACTTGCGTAGTCTCATTCTTTCATTCTTAGCTAATTAATTTGTGTTTAGCACTGGTTCAAGACCATTCTCGAGCTTCTAGTTAATTAATTGTCACTCGTTAATGGTTTGACCCACTATTCCCACTCTTATAGCATTAAATTGTGTAAGTTAGATGCAGATAAGAGGCTGAAATGTAGGCCTAGCCAGCATGCATTTGGGCATAAATGATCAAACCTGGGATGTTAACTTCAACCTGGGGAATGGATTGCAGCAGCTATGAAGGAGAACTTCGCGACGGTGTCCCCCTCGTTAGAGACATTCCACGCGTGCGAGGTTGGTTGTCAATTTGCGGATGTACACGGGCATGAGGGGCCTTCACGGAGGTGCCGAGAGGGATGAAGGGTACGAGAGGGGTGACCGGAGGCGGTGACGGATAAGGCCGGAGAGGTGCGGGCTAGGTAGGAGAAGGGCGGGTCCAGGATGAGCTTCACTGACGGCGCACATCAACCGCCAATTATCATCGGAGGACGCGAGATGGCGCAGCTCTTGACGAGATCTCGTCCTCATCCTTTTCCCGGTCACCGCCGTTGGAGCTTCTGAGGGCTTTTCTCCTCTCTTTGTACCAAGTTACGATTCCCTCTTTGCTGAAGTTCTTCTCTCGGAAATTGCCGGCTCCTCCCTGCTCATCGTGGCCTTCTCCTCCTCCATTTTCCGGCTGCCTCTTTCGGAGCTTCAGAGAGCTTCCGAGAACTCCTTCCCAAAAATGGTCAGATCCCATGGTTGCTCTCCAATGGCCGGGGCCGTATTTCCTCCATGGAGTTTTCAGAGATCTCTCTCTCTCTCTCCTCTGTACTCAATTGCTGCCTGCCCAAAAAAGAATCCCCCAATCTAACAAACTTCATGAGGTTTTATAGAGTTTCTCCTCCATTTGCAGGCCGACACGTGCCCCCTTTGTTTAACCGTTTTCTCTCTCTTATGATGGGCTTTTTCTGGTGTTTTCGGCCCATAGTGCATTCTAGAAGTTCGTTGGTTACTCGTTCGCAGCTCACGTGGCTTTTTTTTACAGATGTCCAACTGGGTTCCTTCGCTTGGACCTACTGAGCCCACAGAAGGTGACGGTGGTCGGGGCTCCGGCGGGTAGAGAGAAAGGGATTGTACCTAGTGAAAGAGGTGGATGAGTGACTACTTTGGTGGATTGGCACTAGGCGGCGGTGGAAAAAAGTCCGGCATAAGGGCTGTGGTGGCAAAAAGGTCCAATGGTGGTTCTGCTCAAGTGAGGATTAGGTAGGAAGAAGATGATAATAACAACTGAATAAATTATTTTGTGTCTCTTCAACTTACCAATATTATAATAAAGATTCTTTTTAAGTGACATGTGTCGAACTTTAATAAAAGCGTAGGATTTAAAATCTTACACTTAGTGCATGTGTAGATTTATCTAAGATTGGAAAAGGTAGATGAGGTTGAAAATGACATAAAACCATCCCTTTAATTCTTGAACTTGGCACCATCGATCGATCCATCTTATTCACTGCGTCGCACTCAGTGGGGGACAAAGATGCAGCAGTGTCGACACTGGCTCCTTAAAACACAATCACTCGGCGACAACAACAACGGCCTTGTGAGTTAACTTCCACAACACAATGATGAGCTTCACCAAGCAGTTTGAGTTTGGGGCAGCGAAAACGCTGGCCCTTACGGCGGCTTTTCTGCTTCTCTTCGGTTTCGCCGCGTCAAGGTCAGGTGACGACGCTGCAGGTGTCGGGTTCGGATACTCCGTAGAGAGGGCGAATGTGGACTCTTCGGCTAAGACTCTCAGCGCCGTTCTGAAGCTGGTCAAACCCTCTTCTCTTTACGGCCCAGATATTCCCACTCTCGCCCTCACTGCCACGTACGTACATGATCGATGATCGATCCACATTAATTAATTAATTAATATCATCTCACATCTAATTACAATAATCCAATCTATGTTTCCATATTAATTAATATCATGTTTGTGTTACAGATTGGAGAACGATCACCGGTTAAGAATCCGGATAACCGATGCCCATCATCCCCGATGGGAAATCCCGCAACAAGTGCTCCCTCGCGACTCCTCCAAAGGCAAAAGCAAAAGCAAAGGCGGCAGCCAACAAGCCGATTCTTGGGTACACAATAAGACTGGGAACAGGGGATCCCAAGTGCTGTCAGACTCGAGCTCCGACCTTGTCTTAAGGCTCCACAAAGCCACCCAATTCGGGTTCTCCATCACCCGCCGCTCCACGGGCGAAGCCCTCTTCGACACCAGGCCCGTCGGGCTGGTCTTCAAGGACCAGTACATCCGGCTCTCCTCCTCCCTGCCCAAGGAGCGGGCCAACTTGTACGGGCTCGGCGAGCACTCCAAGCCCACGTTCAAGCTGCAGCCCAACCAGACCCTCACCTTGTGGAATCTGGACTTAGGCAGCTCCAACGCCGACGTGAACCTCTACGGGTCCCACCCCTTCTACCTCGACGTGCGGGCCCCGTCCGGGTCGGCCCACGGGGTGCTGCTCCTGAACAGCAACGGGATGGACGTCGAGTACACGGGCGACCGGATCACGTACAGGGTGATTGGTGGGATTGTTGATCTCTATGTGTTTGCAGGGCCCGGCCCCGATGAGGTTGTGCAACAGTATACTCAGCTCGTTGGGTTGCCTGCTCCAATGCCTTATTGGTCCTTGGGTGAGTAACATCGATCATTCATACCTAGTTTCTAATACAAACTCCACTCCACTCCACTCCACTCCACTCCATTAATTGATTGATTGTTGATTGTGTAATTGTGAAGGCTTTCATCAGTGTCGATGGGGGTATCCGAACATAAAGGCGGTGGAGGATGTGGTGAAAGGATACGCGGAGGCTGGAATCCCTCTAGAGGTGATGTGGACTGACATTGATTACATGGATGGGTTTAAGGATTTCACTTTCGATCCTCTCAACTACCCTCTTCCTGAAATGCAGAGATTTATGTCTCAGCTTCATAAGAATGGCCAAAAATATGTCTTGATCGTCGATCCTGGTACGCTTATTAATATATATGGTCGACTTTCAACCTCGTATAGTTTCTATGACGAGATCAGCTCCATCATTTGAGAAGAATTGGGTGTTCAATTTTTTATGGGTTTCAAAATCAATGCAGGTATTAGCATAAACGACACCTACGGGACGTTTAAAAGGGGAATGCAAGCAGATATCTTTGTGAAACAGCGAGGAGTAGCATACGAGGGCCAAGTGTGGCCCGGGAAAGTCTACTACCCAGACTTCCTGAACCCGAAAACCACAGCCTTTTGGACGGACGAGATTAAGAGATTTTACGAGGCTCTCCCCGTAGACGGCCTCTGGATTGACATGAACGAGGCCTCCAACTTCATCACTTCCCCTCCCATGCCCAACTCCACCCTCGACAACCCGCCCTACACCATCAACAACTCCGGAGACCGGAGCACCATCAACCACAGGACGATCGCTGCAAGCGTTGTTCACTTTGGCAACGTGTCCGAGTACAACGTGCACAACCTCCATGGCTACTTGGAGGCCATGGCTACCAACACCGCCCTCAAGAAGGTGGCCAATAAGAGGCCTTTTGTGCTCTCCAGATCAACCTTTGTGGGCTCCGGAAGGTACACCGCCCATTGGACTGGGGATAACGCCGCCACTTGGAATGATCTTCTCTATTCCATCCCTACAATGCTTAGCTTCGGATTGTTTGGGATTCCTATGGTTGGAGCCGATATATGTGGCTTTAGTTCCAACACTACCGAAGAGCTCTGTCGTAGGTGGATACAGCTTGGGGCGTTCTATCCCTTCAGCAGAGACCATTCCAGCTTCGGAACCAAGCCTCAAGAACTCTACGTATGGGAATCAGTGGCTGAAAGTGCGAAGAAAGCCCTTGGCCTAAAATACCGGCTACTGCCCTACTACTACACACTGATGCACGAGGCACACACCAAAGGAACCCCCATAGCTCGCCCTCTCTTCTTCTCGTTCCCTCAAGACCCCAACACTTACGACGTCAGCACTCAGTTTCTCATCGGAAGAGGCGTGTTGGTGTCTCCGGCTCTCGAGAAAGGATCAACATCAGTTGATGCCTACTTCCCCAGAGGAAACTGGTTTAATCTCTTCAACTACACCAGCACGGTGAGTGTGCCTTCAACGGGGACCCGTGTGACTTTAGACGCCCCGTCTGATCAGATAAATGTGCATGTTCGACAAGGAAACATCTTGCCCATGCAAGCCCAAGCGATGACCACAACAGAGGCGAGGAAGACGCCTTTTGAGTTGGTGGTGGCGGTTGGCGACAGCGGGGATAGCACCGGAGCTGTTTTCTTGGACAATGGCGATGATGTTGAGATGGGCGGCGCAATGGGAGGGAATTGGAGCTTTGCTGATTTCCACGCAGGATTGAATGGAAACACTACAATTACAATCACGTCCGACGTTGTGAATGGGAGGTTTGCATTTTCACAAGGATGGGTTATAAACAAGATAACAATCTTAGGTTTGAAGAAAGGGAGCAGAGTGAAGAACTATACTGTACAAGGCAGCAAAGTGCCAGTGAAAGTCACCACAAATGATGCTGGGAAGTTTACAGTGGTGGATATTACTAGTATAAAGCTGCTTATAGGTAAAAGCTTCCGTTTAGATATGGAATTGAAGAGGTAATAGCTATATGAGAAGCATATTAAATAAAACTGGATCAATATATATATATGCTGATTCAAGCAGGAAATGCTTATGCTTATGCCTTGTTGCACCAATTGAATGAATTCAAGATGCATGAAACGTACCAAAATAAGCAAGAATTCCTTGTATACGATGCTTTTGAACAGTGGTAAGATGTGACATGAATGATCATTATGATTTTCTTCAACACAAAACCAGTAAATTTATGCAAACCCGCCAAAGATAACGGTAATTTCAGGAGTTCTTAGCAAGTAACTTGAACAGAGTGATGGTACCGAATGTGATCAAGACAGCCACAACGCGCTTAAATTCTGACAGCATCCAGCGCCATCTGGCCCTTTTGGCAGTGTTGAAAGAAGAGGTCCATGTACTTGTTCACCTTCTTGTATGATTGGGGACGATCACAGCTGACAAGTTCCTTAAATGGCTCGATTTCTGTTTCGTTTGAGGGGAAGCAAAACATAACCAGAGAAAGCCTCTCCCTTTCAGAATTCGCCACCACCCTGTGCACTGCACTTTTGAATATGCCGTTGCTCATGATCTGCAAACACCAGCAAGAACCAATGACAAATATTAGCCTAATCAGCAAGATGTACATCTGTATTCATGCTTTGCTTTGGATGCAGTCCAAACTATATCCAGCTGACCTAGGATAATCATGCAATTGAGACTAGATTTACAAGCAAGGGAATTGTTGGGGATTTTTACAGTTGGTAGTTGCTACCTCTATCAAATCACCAGCATTGACAAAGATAGCATCACGAATGACAGGAGCTTTGAACCACTGATCATTTTTCAAGACATGAAGGCCATCAACTCGATCATCCTGCAAGAGAAAAGTGATGGTTGATCTATCGGAGTGTGCTTTGGTACCAAGGACGCGTTCAGGGGTCGAGCAATGTGGATAGAAGTTGAATCTGGCGGAAATCAGCACTCCTTGCTCCCCATGCTCGTTCAAGATGCGATCTTCCTCTAAGTTCAGCGCACGCGCCATGGCCTTGAGTATGACATCAGCCATTTCTTTGTGCTTCATGGTATACTCGTGTACGATTTCCCTGCTCAAGTCACCGATGACAATGACTGGATAAAGTACCAAAGCAGTTGATAACTAAGCCAAATGATTGACAATAGTTAGTAACCTCAGATCTAACATCTCAGCAATCAGGAACTGAGAAATCTACCTAAAATTCTCGGGTTTCTCAGGCCAATATTTGAGCTGGCGACGGGCTTCAGGATAAACACTTAAGAAAAGCCTATCATTCCAATCCAAAATTTGATCGTGGTGGATAATAGAGTCGTTGCCATAGCCATCATACCCATCAACTCCTCTGGAGTACTTCTGCTTTTCCTCCAAAGGAAACGCATAAAATTGCCTCATGGCTTGGCGAATCTCGCCTAGAAATGAGCTTGTCAATCCATGATTAACAATCTAACATGATCAAGGACACCGAAATCATGAAACAGTTCATATATACTTTACTACAACCAAGAGAGGCACGAAGTGAAGAGAACAGAACCTGAAAGCAGCCCCATGAGCTGAGAGCAGAATAAAGCTTCCGGAGTTCTTCATCCGCTGCTAAGGATGAATCACGCGACCAGAGGAGAGAGAAGTCTATGATGAGATCTTCCATCCATGGAAGAGGCTCAGTAGGCAGATAATTGGTGTTCTTTTGGATGTACTTCTCTGGAACTTGATTGCTGTTGAGGATGATGGATTGAACTGTGCTGAGTGGTAGCTTCCCTTTGACAGAAGATGCAGATACAGATGCCATGTTTCTAGCTAGTAATATATTGCAAGCATTTGCTAATTATGGCGAGAAGATGAATATCATATTCGTATTCTCTGCATATATATGATACTAGTTCAGTTTTGGATAGGTTTAGAAAGTCAAACTTACTAGTTATGAGCTGTCTTGATTAGCATGGTCAGTGGGAACATATACAGCAAGTATGAATCCAAGACCCAATCTAATCCAAACATTTTGTGCTAAATTGAAACTTGTCAAAACATGATTCTACCAGCCTCAACTGAGAATTTAAGAGTTACAAGAGAGCATTTTTTTACTTGTAATATCATTTTACTCGGACCATAACTAATCCAAATATGAAATTGAAAAACTCAAAATGACCCAAAATTCACAACTTCTGTAAACTCATGCGAACCGTACCTGACTTGGCCTAAGAAAATTTAGGGGCATGAGTTGAAAAATGTTTGAGTCTAGCTGGGTTGAACTGATAATGGATTGATATATCTATCTATCACTTTTCATATCTGTGATAATTATACGACATGAATCTCTAATCAAACAACTTAAAATATAATTAACTTATCATTAATTCTAACAGTGATCAAATAATAGGACATGTATGTAAGAGAAGATGATTTGAACAATGCATTTTAGCACACAATCTGATATTATTTATCCAAAAATAAATCCAACCCAACATAATCTTCCTCAAACATAACTTCAATCAGTCAGCAGATCCTCTAACTATTCTACCAAATAAAAAATTATATGTACTCTCTTCTTCTAGCATCATCATTCTTGGCAGAACTGTAAATCTAGGCTTACAGATACGACACACAGAAAAGGAAAAGGAGAGAGGAGAAGACTATAAATCTGCAATGTAATCAAATTCTTCCTGAAGTTTACATAACTGAGACCAAAACTCAAACAAGCTTTTACTGTAATTTCTTGGCTGTGCATATACTGGAAAACAGCACGTGCAAGCATCCATCTTACTGCCTTCTGAAATACACGGCTGTAAATACAATGCTGCAGTGTATGAATTCTTAACCTGTGGAGGAGTCTGCCTGACATTATGATTCATTTGGTTAAATGTAAAGTAGTTTAAGAAAATACTTGTTAAATATTAATTGAATTTGGTAATGATTCGAATGTTTTCACCTGAAGATACTTATTCATAATATAACGATCCTCCCAATAATGAATCAGACAAAAATGAGCACTGATATTGATGTCTTTTATGGAGTCAACTGAATCAGAGCTCGTCTAAGCAGAAAAGAAACAAAGCGACGGAGCCACCAAACATTGTACATCAAAGAATAAATGAAACCTAGAGCTTTGATTGGTTGTTTTGAATCTATTCTTCCAACCAAGAAGGCAATTCTGATTGCAGGACTACTAATTGGTACAGCTCATAAGCCTCTATCAACACTGAACTTGAAAAGGAGATACGCAAGCATGGCTATCATCTATAGATACCCATGTTAAAATTACAGCAGTAGCCATCTCCAAGAAGTTCCCGGGTGAAAATGGTTCACAACCAGGTTCTTTTATTGTCCCTGCAATAGTAAATCAGCAGCAATAAACAATCACAATCTTCAAAATCAACCCATGTATGAAGCCAACAGGATTCTTCCAACAAGATCTGCTATATTGCCAATGTGTTGCACAGTAAGAGAATTGAAGGTGATCAGTCTTCACCTGCATAGGCTCTGGAATTTCATCAACTTTGTACATGTCGGCTGAGATTTCCGATAACCATAACCCCGGAAAAAGCGTCTGTAAAATCCAATGAATCAACAAAGAGTAATCAAACACACATGCTTCAGGCTAAGAAAAGTAGAGATATGGATACTAACATCCAATTGCTTCTGTACATATTTGGGTCTCTTCTTCGGCTTTCTCGCCGCCCGTCTTCTGATCAGTTCCATGAAATCCTCTTCAATCTCCTGCCTCGAGAGAGATACGGAAAATTTATCCCTCTCTCTCTTCTCTCCACCGCCAATTCCTCCGTCCCAATCGCTTCTTCCCCTCGCCAATTTCACCGGCGGCGGTGAAAGTCTCGGCCTCGCCTCATCTCCACCGCCGTTTGCGATCGGATCATGACACGCCGCCCTCCGCGTCCTCAGATTCCACGGCCGGGGATCTGCCGTAACCGCCGCCGCCGACTGCGGTAGCTGGGGATCGCCTTCGCCGTCCCCTCCTTCGGCCAGAATCGCGTTTTTTATTTTATCAACCTCCGTTTGAAGATCAATCATCAGCTTCTCCCTCATCACCTCGATCTTATCACCCTCTTCGCTTTCCGGCGAGCCGTTGAGAGATCTTCGGTTGCGGTCAGGGTCGGTTGGATCGCGGCGGCTCCTGGAAGGAGGAAAAGACCCGTCGTGCGGGTGGTGGGGACGAGGCCGGCGATGGTAATGAACGTCGCCGTCAATGGCGGCGGATGATTCTCTGCCGGCGGGATTGGCCTTGGAGCAGCGTAGGAGGGGCTGGGCGCCCCAGCTGAGACGCGGCGGGAGGGAGAAGTTGTGGAGGCTTCTGGATTTATCTGGTGGCATCGCTTCCATTACCGGGAGAATCAAATTCCGGCGAATTGAGCACTGACCTCTATTCTTCTTCTTCCTTCACCTCTGCAACTAATAATTGAGCAAATCAAAGACGCAAATTTCGACCGAATTGCAATCTATTTTGCTGCAGAAAGTAAATACAAGATTACATACCGTATCTCTTTTTTTGGGTTAACGGAATTCGAAATTCTTCTCTTTACTCAAATTTTTCCGTTTTTAATTCTCTTTGCCGTTCGATTGTGCTATTTTTTGGAGTGAAATCGCAAGGAGGGTGAAGAAGTTATAAATCAGAAGGGGAGAGAAGCTAACTCCTCCATTTGGCATTTCCCGGGTAGAACGTAATTATAGGTCGAATGTTTAAAATAAAGAAAAGCAATGAAAATAATCTAACCAAATCAGTTGTAAAAATAACTAGTTTAATGCAAAAAGTTATGGAAAAACTATAAAAATAATCTCAACTTTTAGACAAAAAATAATTCTAACTTTCTAAATCAAAAATAATTCAAATTTTCACTTCATGAACGTTGCAAGTGATTTTTTCGATTATGTAAGGTTTTTTTCGATTAAGATTCGGCTAATCTGATAACATGTAAGGTTTTTTTGTAGTTGGACGTTGCAAGTGATTCTCTTTTATACAAAATTTCTTATTAGGTGTAATTTTGTCATTTAATTAGCTGGAATTTAAACTGAAAAAATCATTTATATTATTTTTGGTTCATTGGTTGAAAGTTGTGATTATTTTTTATTGACTTGAAAGTTATGATTATTTTTAGTCTATTAGTGAAAGTTGAAATTATTTTTTATAGTTTTTCCAAAAATTAATAATGTACATTATATTTTAATTAAAATTTGAGTATTAATTTTTTTTTTTTTTAAAAAGGTATATTTTTAGAGATAGTTACAAGCATACAAGTTCTAATAATTGCATTAAAAATGTGTTTGATAAACAATAAATTGGATAAAATGTTGCATTATATATTTGTATGTGAATATACATGATAAAATTTTATACATGGAAATTTTGAATGCAAGTGTTTAAAAATTCAGAATTTACTTCACACTTAGAAAATGTTAAGGTGAAATTCATCCAGTTTTGAGGTTTCATATAAACATGAATTGGTGCTGGACCCATACCATATACAAGTAGTTATAAAAATAAATATAACATTTCATAAAACAACAAAATAATGTCTTAATGTTAAATTTTGCTTGGTCATTCTTAATTGTTAATTTTATCAACAAATAGCAATCTCCAAGCGTAAACTGGTTTTAAAAATGCATCTTTCATAATCCTTAAATGTAAACCATAGTTGGGAATTTGGGATAATACCTTATACTTAAAATATCATTTATGGGTAATTTTGTGCAAAGTAACCTATATTAGATATAGTTTAGGCCCTTGTTTTTATAAAAAAAGTTGAAAGGAACAAAATGACTTTTGAGCAAAATTTATAAATTAAAAGTATAAAACGGCTCTTAGTAGATTGTTACCTAAGCGCAAATTTGAGATAAAACAACATACTACATACTTGGTCAAATCAATGACTTGATGTCTTGAGATTAAACTGCCAAATCTTGATATATACATTTTTTTGGTCAAAATCTTGGTATATACACTTACATCTCACAAACGCAGAGATGGAGAAAGGGGGTGCAAATACTGGGAAGAAGAAATGTAAGACGGGAAAAATCTATGTAAAAATAAGGAACTAATAGAGTACAATTTTGATTGTGTGAGCATATTATATTAAGATGTCATTCCAAATCTACAATCCCGAAATTTGAGAGGAGGATCTTCATTTGAACACAAAGTTGGAGCCAGTTGCATACTATGTAAACATCCCCACTACAAAGTCCAAACATTGCCCATCTGCATTTCAAAACATTCAACACAAAAAATTGCAGGCAAATGAGATGTGTTAAGTGTATTAAAACCATTCAAGCCTAAAAATCAAACAATTAAAATTCTTATATGTCTTTCGGGTTTTATGAAGTATATCTAAATCGTCAATTTTAGATTGAATATGCAACTTGTGATACCATTCAAGCACATAGCTTGTCTTAATTCAACATCTATAACAATTGCTAGATTTCCAACTGTCATGGCTGATTGCAAAGATAAAATATTGATCAGCATTATCCATCCACAATCTATAAAATTGTTCTCTAATATCCAACATCATAACCGTCATATGAAAAAATTGTTGATTCGATAAATCAATTCACATCATATGACAGCCATTTGCAAAACCAGTCAAAGCTCATATGATTAAAATGTAGGTCTACATCATACCTAGTTACCTCAATAGCTAATTAACAAACCAAACACATACTTCTTTTGTTAGAAAACCTAACAGACTGATAATGAAATCTGGTTCAAAAAAATGCAAGAACAAAAAAGGAATTTTGGGAGAAAAATTCCTCTTAACAAGACAAAACCAATCTTCACAAGACAATTCTCAAACAAAAAATCATATTTTTGCACGTGTTAAAAAATCATGTAAGAAGAAGATGCAACAACACAATGAATTATGAAGTATGGGAAAAAGAGAATATAAATAGGGGAAATTGAGCCAGATAAAGCAAGCAAATCACACCATAAGCCAAAGAGGGGAAATAAGTGCCCTGTTGAGGGTGATTTATACCGCACCTCACAATGATTGTCATTCATCAGAAGAGAGATTCTTAGTCTCAGTTGTTTCCAAGTCAACTACTTCAGAATCAAACATACATTTTCAACAAACTTCACATTTTTGTGTGAATACGAAGAATCTCATGTCGTCCAACTTCATCTGGAATACCAAAGGTTCCTCCTACATTAAAGTCAAAATGGTGGAAAACCATTTCTTTAATCGATACAGCTACGCAGATATGCAATGAACTTAGCACAAAGTTTTATTTCATGAAAATGCACCTCACCTGCTTGAAAATCAAGCATAATAACCTAGATAACAAATGTAAATACACACAACAAAACAAACGGAGTACCTCTTCCCATTCTTCATCACAGTCAATATCATAATCCAACTCAGGATCCTTCTTAAATGGACGGCGTGGTCCAATAGCGTGACTGCATCATATTACAGAAAATTAATCAAATATGAGTTTTTAAGATTGCCATCTGCTAAGAAACTTAATGCAATATCATGAATAATAAAGTTGGAACTGTAAAGAGGACAGCTAAAATTCAGGTGTGGAACCAAGATAAATTTAAGGATAGAAAAGAACATGTAGGCCCGAATTATTAGTATATGTCTTTCAGTGTAGAGCAAGTCACTTGATCAACCTCAACTTTGGTATTAATTAATATACATACTACCAGCTTAATCATTTTACCTAGCATCTCAAGCTAAGTATGATAAGGATTACAAAAATCATCTGGAACAACAATTCATTATTAGGCAATTCGACTTACAATTTCATAAGTAAATTTCATGCACTTACTATTCTTTTATGATCTTCCGAAGCAGAATCATATATTGACTTTAAAAGGGCATTAAAAGAGAAAAACAAATATTGTATAACCTACCTTTCCTTAGGCCATACACCATAGAACATATGTAGGTCTGTGACTCTTGTCAAATTGTTGTAGTTGCTTACTTCGGTAACATTTTCTATATACAGAAGTGACATTGGTATTGCATACTCAACACATAAAGCATCACTAACAATAATACAGCAATGAACTCACATCTCAATGTGAGAATAAACAAAAATCATAAGCATGTCCATTCACAACTTACAATCATATAAGCGGTATCAACGGAGGTCATAATAAAGAAGTGTTAAATTAGTCCAACTGTTACTCTATGGTTCAAAGACAATTTATATGTTAGATCCAACGAAGGCATACTTTCTCATATTAAAAATCAGTCAAAATCCACCTAGAAAATAATGTGCACCATACAATTTAACAGTCCTTCCATTCTCCATCGAGAGAATGGAAAGAATGATAGAGATTCATCAAACTATTTTATCAGAGATTCTAATTTTTATCTAGTAAAAATCAGTCAAAACCCAATCAGAGATTCTTATTACTCTTTATCTTGTGATCTTGTCCATGAATGGATTAAGCCAAACTATTTTTCTAACTATAAACAGAATTAAAGTCTTTCCATTCTCCATCGAATCTTGATTTCTAAAAGGCAATGTATGGAGTTAGTATCTCTTGATGACGTGTCTATTAGTTAAAGCAAGTTAGTTACAGGATGTTAGTAGCCAAGTTCTATCTTGCCTGTATAAATATCCTTTCAGTTACGATCGATAGGTTGTAACAGACTACCTTGAATAAACCCTAGCTTTCTCCTTTAATGGATTTTTCTTCTCTATGTGTTCTAAGCTTCCGATCTGTTAACTGCTTGAGATATTTCTCATGGTATCAGAGCGAGGAGCTCTTCTGATCATTTTCTATCCAAAGCCTAGCCTAAACACAACCTAGATTTACCTGTTTTTTTTTTCAGATCGTGATTTGAAGTTTTCAGCCATGGCAAACAACGTCGATTCGCGAAATCAGGGAGGTTACAATGTGATGAAGGATCCGTTAGGATTATCCAGTTCTGATCATCTAGGAGCACAGCTCGTAACTCATGTGTTCAACGGAAGCAATTTCTTAAGCTGGAGAAAATCAGTGAAGATGGCCTTGGGAGCAAAATTCAAGCTCGGATTCATCAATGGGAGCACTGTACAGCCGGATCCAGGATCTGATAATGAAGACACTTGGCAGCGATGCAATTATATGGTACGTTGTTGGCTCTTAAACTCCATGACTGATTCAATTTCTGATGGAATCATGAATGCGACTTCGGCGAAGCAAATGTGGGATGAATTGAACGAGAGATTTGGTCAATCTAATATACCTTTGGTTTATCAATTAAGAAGAGATTTGGTGACGATGAATCAAGGTTCCTTGTCTGTTGTAGAGTATTATGCCAAAATCAAGAAACTGTGGGATGATATTTACAGTTTGGAAGGAATTCCTAGCTGTACTTGTGGACGATGTAATTGTGAGATGAACAAGAAAACGCAAGCACTAGAGGAATCTAGGAAAGTTACACAATTTTTGATGGGGCTAAATGATAGTCTTGAGAATGTGCGTAGCCAGATTCTTTCTACAGATCCTCTGCCTAAGATGAATAAGGCTTTTCAATTGGTTTTACAAGTAGAGAAACAGAAACTTGTGACTAGTGGCATCAACACTGTTCCAGAATCAAATGCTTTTCTTGCTAAATGAGATGCTCGATATTCATCTAATTCAGGAAACAAAGGCAATTCTAGTTCCTTTGGCGATGGAAAAGGTACTTCTAGCACCTATGGTTCTTACCTGGAAAAGAAAGAAGCAGCCAAGAAGGCTAAGATGGAGAGATATTGCAATCAACGGGGCCACACAGTAGATCAGTGCTTCATGATTCATGGTTATCCTGAGTGGTTTCATGAGCTCAAGACCAAGGGATCCAACAGATCAGCTGCTGCAGTTTCTGAATTACAAGACTCTCCATTGACAATTGAAGGCAATGATCAACCAGAAAGTTCCAGCAAAGTGGATTTCGTTTTAGTTAATGTTGTTTGCCAAGAAATGATCAAACTCATGCGAGGCAAAGCACCAATTGAATTTTCAGGTACTGCCTTTGTTCTAAATTCTTTTAGATGTGAATCACATTGTGTATCGTCTTGGATCATAGACACAGGTGCCTCTGATCACATGACATATGATGCATCTTTGCTGAGTTCAAAAAGATATTTAGCAAAACCAGTTTCTATATCTTTGCCTGATGGTTCTGTTAAGGAAGTTACTGAAATTGGGGACATTGTGATGCATTGTGGTATTATTCTGCAAGGTGTATTTCTTGTGCCAGAGTTTCGACAGAATCTGTTATCTGTGGGTAGATTGCTTGATGATTCTCTGTTAACTGTCACTATTGACAAGAACATTTGCTTGTTTCAGGACCTTGAAACTGGAACAGAAAGATTATCTGCGAAAAGAGTTGATGGTGGTTTATACAGGGCACAATTAACACCCTTTCCTGATGGTGTTACTAGTGCTAAACCTATGTTTCCCTCTCTTCATGTTGCAAATAAACTTGATCCTTCGGATCCTACACTAGTCCATGCTAGACTAGGACATATTTCACATTCCAAACTGAGTCATATCTGTCAGTTTTCTACTATGTCTTCTGTCAAGGATTTTTGTGAGGTTTGTGTAATGGCCAAACATCATGCTCAGCCTTTTGTCAGAAGCTCTTCTATTGCTAGTTATGTGTTTGAGCTGGTTCATATGGATCTTTGGGGTCCATATAAGACTCCCGGTGCAAAATATTTTGTTTCCATTCTTGATGATTTCAGTAGAGCTACATGGGTTCATTTGATTCACAGTAAAGATCAGGTTGTCGATGTCATTATTTCCTTTGTGAATTTGGTTGAGACACAATTTGGTGTCAAGGTCAAGACTGTGAGAACTGATAATGGTACTGAATTTGTGCAAAAGAAATGCACTGATCTTTTCAGATTAAAGGGCATCATACATCAGCGATCAGTGGCTTATATTCCTCAGCAAAATGGGTGTATTGAAAGGAAACATCGCCATTTGCTTGAGGTGGCTCGAGCTCTCCGGCTTCATGCTTCTCTACCTATTAGATACTGGGGTGATTGTATTCTTGCCGCGGCTCATTTGATTAATCTATTGCCTTCTGCTATTCTGAACTGGGATACTCCTTACCTTCACCTTTATGGAAGGCTACCTTGTTATGTCCATTTAAAGGTCATTGGTTGTCAAGCTTTTGCTCTTGTGAGAGGTTCATATAAGGATAAGTTTGCATCTAAATCCAGACGATGTATACTCTTGGGATATCATCCGGGTCAAAAAGCCTACAAGCTATTAGACTGGGACACTAAACAAATATTTGTCAGCCATGATGTGCTCTTTCAAGAACACATATTTCCTTTTAAAGGTACATCTCCTTTACCTGTTTCACCTACCCCTACTCTTCCCCTTGTCAATCCAGCACACATACCATTTCCCGACTACATACACCCTTCTCCCTCATCTTCCCATGATTCTTTATCTCCCCAATCTTCTCATTCTCCACATAACTCGTCTCCTGCTAATATATCTACTATTTCTCCTTGTCCACCTTCTCCTCTACCACCTCCACCTATTCGCCAATCTACTAGATTAAAGCAACCTCCTGCTCATTTGCTTGAGTATGATTGTCCCACTTTACACAGTAATTCCTCTTCTCAATCTTCTTCTTTTCTAGCCATTCCATTACATGATCCTACCTTCTATTCTACCAATTATGTTGCCTCTTTGGCTAATGTCTTAGCCATCAAAGAACCTTCTACCTATCACCAAGCTTGCCATGATCCTCTTTGGGTTGATGCTATGAACAAGGAGCTCTCTGCTCTTGAAACTAATCATACATGACAACTTACTGAACTTCCTGCGGGGCACAAAGCTATAGGCTATAAATGGGTTTTTAAAATCAAGTTTAGACCCAATGGTGAGGTTGAACGCTACAAAGCTCGTCTTGTGGCGAAAGGATATAATCAAATCAAAGGAAAAGATTATAAACACACATTTTCACCGGTTGCTAAGTTCACCACAGTCCGCTTGCTTCTTGCTATTGCTACTCTACATGGCTGGCCTCTTCACCAATTAGACATTAATAATGCATTCTTACATGGTTTTATTGATGAAGATGTCTACATGGCTCTTCCTGAAGGATATTCTAAAGGTGCTCCTAATCAGGTGTGTAAGCTGACTCGTTCTCTCTATGGCCTCAAGCAAGCCTCGCGACAATGGAACCTAGAGCTCACCAAGTTCCTTTTGCAACTTGGATTTCATCAGTCCAAGTTTGATCATTCCTTATTTCTCTGGGATTCTCCTAAGGGTCTCATTGTTACAATTGTTTATGTTGATGATCTGCTCATCACTGGGGCCGATGAGTCATTGATCACTCATGTCAAAGCAGAGTTACACAGGGCATTCACCATCAAGGATTTAGGTCTCGTCCGCTATTTTTTGGGTCTTGAAATCTCTCGCACATCCAGGGGTCTTCTTCTCAATCAGCGGAAATATGTATCTGATTTGTTGGTTGATGCTGTGCTTAAGGATTGTAAACCTGCTCCTTTTCCTCTTCCTAAGGGCCTCATCTTTCGATTGATACAGATGATCTTCTTCCTGATGTTGAATCTTATCGTCGGCTTGTTGGTCGCCTTTTATATCTGAATATGTCTCGGTCGGACATCTCTTATGTTGTTCAGCATTTGAGTCATTTATGAGTCAGCCTCGGGTTCCTCATTATCAAGCCGCTCTTCAAGTTTTACAGTATCTTAAAGGAAATCCTGATCTGGGGTTGTTCTTTCCCAGCGCAAATTTTGTGTCCTTGTCTGCTTTCTGCGATGCTGATTGGGGGAATTGTCTCTTCAGTGGTCACTCACTTACTGGGTTTTGTGTCTTCTTCGGTCACTCGCTTGTTTCCTGGAAGACAAAGAAACAGAATACTGTTTCTAAGTCCAGCGCAGAGGCCGAATATCGCAGTCTTTCCAAGACTACTAGTGAGCTCGTTTGGCTTGAGAACTTACTATCTGATTTCCATCTGCGTGTTCCTCTGCCTATTCCTTTACACTGTGATAACAAGGCTGCTTTGCACATCTCCCAAAACCTGGTTTTTCATGAGCGCACGAAACATCTTCGCCTTGATTGTCACTACGTTTGTGACATGTTACAAGAAGGATTTGTTCAACCTCTGCATGTTTGCTCTGCGCTACAACTTGCTGGTATTTTTACCAAGCCCCTTGGTGCTGCTCAACACAATTTCCTTGTGTCCAAGCTGGGTCTTTTGGCCTTGCCTCCTGTCCCACCTTGAGGGGGGGATATGGAGTTAGTATCTCTTGCTGATGTGTCTGTTAGTTAAAGCAAGTTAGTTACAGGATGTTAGTAGCCAAGTTCTATCCTGCCTGTATAAATATCCTTTCAGTTACGATCGATAGGTTGTAACAGACTACCTTGAATAAACCCTAGCTTTCTCCTTTAATGGAGTTTTCTTCTCTATGTGTTCTAAGCTTCCGATCTGTTAACTGCTTGAGATATTTCTCACAATGAGATCAAATTAACCAATAAAAAATCAATAAATAACAGAGTTCGAAGAGGCAAGAATGAAGAGATTCACCACTGTACTCCTATATTCGATTTGTACAATTGAACTCCCAATTTCTATAGATCTACAATATCCAACGACAAAATCACTCAATTTCACTAATAACAAGAAGAGTAAGAAAGGGGTGTGAGATTGTCGTCTGACAATTATGAGAAAATCAAAATTAGCAAACCCTAATTTCTGCAGTTACACTTTAATTTAAGAGGTAGAGAAGATACTTGTGGAAGAAGAAGATGAAGGGAAGTAGAACACACCGCCTATGTCGTCCTCAAGTAAGGCAATCCATTTTCTATCCCAATTTCACTTGCTTCAAGCTTGGAGGAGGGGAAGGAGGTGAGCCATGGTTCGTCTTGGAAAAAGGAAGAGTTTCTCCGACTTCAATTTTTGCTTCTGCTTGGGCTTGGTCATCGAAAACTCAGAAAAAAGCAATTAGCGTCGGCGGCACCGCCTAGGGTTTGGACCCTCTGAATTTCACACAAAATCGCCGACTTAGTCACCTTCTCGTAGATCGCATCCATCGCAATCGGCCAAAAAATATAAATGTATAATGTTGAACAAACCATTTTAATTTCAAAATGAAATCGAGCGAGTTCTCTTCCAAAGTTAGCGAGCGTAATCGATTTTCAAATCTGTGGAACGAACATGAAAGAAAGAGAGAAATAAATCGAAAGGAAGGTTGTTGAATACTACCAGGAAGAAGGTAAGTGAGGTAGGGATATGGGCATCAATGGAACGTGTAAAGATAATGGAAGATGAAAACGGTAAGCAGGTTCCATAAATTGGAACAGTTGTCAATCTCTTAAGAAGCAAATTGGGACAGATGTCACTATTTAAATAAGCCAAGTGGCGCAATATTTTGTGAAGACTTGGTTTCTCCTTTATAATGTATTAGGGTGGATTTGAACTACCGAAACTTTTTTACTCCCTTGGAGTTTTTGAAGTTTCGGGGAAAAAAAATAGGTATGTCAGGATACCATTTCAATTGTCAGTATAAACTATTGAAGTTTCGAACCTTCTTTAGTTTATAGTCTAGAGTCAGTTGTAGTTAAAACTTATAAACTGATCAGTGCTATTTTATAGTGCATATCTAGGGGTTATTATCAGGTTTAAGGCGTCATTTGGTTGAATTTAGAGCACAATTGGAGATTATGGAGTTAGAACGAAAAATTGTGATTTTGATGGTATGAAGGAGTTAATTGGAGACATCCAGAGGAAGAGGAGTTGACCACCTGAGGATATAGCGAATTTTCCGAGAAAAATGACGGAAGGAGCATCTAGCCGCGACCGCGGTTTAATTCGAGAAATAAATTGGGCACTTCGAGAGCAAATCGCGACCGCGGCCCGAAGGCCGCGCCCGCGGCCACATGCGGGAGGCAAAGCAGCGTAATTAAATACAAGCCCGCGTGCTGATTTTGATGATGGGCCAAGTTGGAGGAAGTTCGGCCCAGGGGAGAAAGGCCCAAATTGAGAAAAGGACCCCGCGTCAAATTGAAGCGGAAGATGACGCCGCATGACGTCAGCGAAAGCATGTTTTGCTGGAGAGAGCAGCTGCTTGAATTGCGCCGAGAGCAGCTGCTGGAATTGAGCCGGGCCGAGATGTCACGCCGAGAAGATTGGGCCGAGATGTCACGCCGAGATTAAATTATCCCCTGTTTTGGATTGTTTATTTTGTATTTTTATTTTATTATTGTCATTTAATTATTTTTACCATATATTTAGAACTAGGTTAAAAACACTTTTGAGAGTTAACCAGTTGTAGGATCGTTCGACCTAGTTTATTTTCATCGTTATTTTTTCCTTTTTGCTCAGACAGACAATTGAAGCCTTTAGATTGATTGGATTGTGAGGTTATTCTTTTACTCTTTCTATGATTGTATTAATTTTCTCTCGTGCTTAATCTCATTGATCATATATCGATTCTCCTTGATTTATTGATTAGGAAATCAAATAGATTTTAATAATAGTTTCCTCCAGATTGACAACCTAGAGAAATTAGTATTATGCTATTGGTTCCCCTTTTCCATACAACCTATTGAGATTGTTATTGATCATACTACTGAGGATTGGAGGATACTGGTTGAGAATCTAAATCACTTAGTTTGTGTAGAGAATTAATTACATGCAATTGTATGACTGGTTGCTACACTTGCATATACATATCTATTCCTGAATTCATTGCTGCTGTTAGATTCAATCTAGAAGGTCTTCTAGGTTATTTAATAGTTAGGGTTATCAAGACTGGTTGGACTGGTAACTAATTTAGAACAAGGATTAAGACTTTCATGAGTATTGAGGACTAGGAATAATCAATGATCGATCTATGAATCTGAAGTGTGGATATTTGTTTGGCTGAGTTATTTCCCTAATTTGATTTCAAGTCTTTGTTTTTATTTATTTATTTATTTATTTTATTTTTAAGTTATTTTGTTTAGGTGTTACGACAACGCCTTATCATAAACTATTGCCAATTCATTTATAAATGAAAGTGTTCATCTCGAGCTTTTTATAGAGATTAAAAGTAAAAAGAATCTCAAGTCGAATAATACACCACAAGCATTCCTAATACGCGTCCTTTGAGCTAAACTATCATTTCAATGCATATAAAATGTTTCCATTGCTACTCTTCTAAATAGCTACTCTTGAATGCACATTTGGTTTAAAGTTAAAAGGAACCACAAGAAAGAAATTAAGCAATCTAGCTAATTAAAGTTTAAGATAAAAGAAACAATAGTTTACCTCTCAAGAGTCTACCTAGGTATAGCATTTTCCCATCCTACCTTTTTCATCAGCAAATTTTTGAGCAATCAAATTCCTATGCCAAAAATTTCACCAGTTGTTAAAATTTTGTATCAAACTAAGCATTAACATGAAAAGGCATCGGCTCTGACTCGCATCCAGCAACTAATAAAGGTTGACCCAGAGTTTCTGGCCCCACAACTTTCGACTCTCGATATCAAGTTTTCAGTGCTCACATTGGAGGTTTTCTTGGCTCTAGTCTTGCTTGAATTAGTGTCCATCTGTCCTCTTTGCTTTACTCATTTCAATTAAGCAGATTGTTTTATTTTCAAAATTTTCTTTAGACTTAAAAACGTATGCTCCAATTCACTGACCAAACAGGTGAGTGAATGTATACCAAAATCACATAGTATAAACATATTGATAGAAAAAACATGTAAAAATATTAAGAACTTTCAAAAGATAAAACCACTAGTGTTTTTGTCCTTGAAAACCCATGTATCACATAGTATCCTCATGTTTACCGTCATTGCTTCCCCACCTTCAAATCCCATAAATTTGCTAGTTGATATAAAGCAGAACCATGACACTAAAATATTGTAAAAAATTGTTTTTTAAGACTACATAGTATCAAGAGTGATATTCCAATACCTTATGAAATAGTAAGATAAAAAATTATGTAGTTTGAGGGGAAAGTAATATTCAGAATTTTCTCTAGGTTGTACCATTGCTTGAATTCACCAACTTGACAAAAGCTATTAATATAGAGAAGAAAGGAAAGAGCAAAAAAATATTCAAACCAACGGGCCATCACACACCCTAACAGGACAAAGCAAAACAACAAACTCAATATTCTAATTGAGCAAGCAAACCATAGTCAAAAGCCATAATGAAACCTATAAAAGCAAGGCAAAACAACAAACCCCACCAGTTTTCACTTTCAGTAGAAAAGTCGTCAAACATAGGATTGACTATCAAGCTATCCAACAAGTAAATTGTTGTGTGGATTGAGAGAGAGACAAACAAACAAATAAGAAATAACAAGAACAAACGAACACAGATTTACGTGGTTCATCAAATTGGCTACGTCCACGAACAGAGTGAGATCAGATTGTATTAGGAGGCAGAATTACGGATTTCTGGATTACATTAGGGTTTACAATAAGCGACTATAAATAGTGCTATGGTTCTACCCTGACAGACTTGGGCCCCAAGACATCGGCCCAAGTAACCCATGTCCCACCGCGGGGCGGTGACTCCCAACGCGGGGCGGCGACTTCCACCGCGACCCGGCGGCAACTCTCAGTTGCCCACCGCGGGGCGTCCAGGTCCACCGCGACCCGGCGGCAACTTTCAGTTGGCAATTCAAGCATACTCAACAATCTCCACCTTGACTTGAATTCTCCCAGATGTACCAGATGCATTAGGCAATGTCAGATGTACTATCTCCTCCTATCTCTGATCCAGACTTGCCCCATAGGGCAATCTAACAGCTTCTGACGTTTAGCAAGTCCAAACAGTGCTGGAACTTGCTATGGGAAACCGGCTTGGTGAACATATCAGCAGGATTGTCAGCAGTACTTACTTTCTTCACCTTTATCCTCTTCTCACTTCTCAGGAAATGATACCTCACGTCAATATGCTTAGTCCGTTCGTGATGAACCTGATCCTTGGCTAAGCATATAGCACTCAGACTGTCACAGTAGACAGTTGCCTGATCATGATGTAGACCCAGATCACTAACCAGTCCTTTTAGCCATATTCCCTCTTTAGCAGCTTCTGTCAAAGCCATGTACTCTGCTTCCGTTGTAGACAAAGTCACAGTAGGTAGCAGAGTAGCCTTCCAACTAACAACAGAACCACCAAGAGTGAAAACATAACCAGTCATAGATCCCCTGCTATCAACATCTCCAGCATAATCAGAATCTGAATACCCTGTGACCAAACACTGTGTATCACCTCCATAAATGAGACCAATATCAGATGTTCCCCTCAGATACCTGAATATCCTCTTCACAGCTTGCCAGTGTTCCTTTCCTGGTTGAACCATGAACCGGCTCACAACACTAACAGCATGTGCCAGATCTGGTCTTGTACAGACCATAGCATACATTAAACTCCCTACAGCACTGGCATAAGGGACTCTAGACATATACTCCTTCTCCTCAGTTGATTGAGGTGCATACAGAGTAGTAAGATGGATATTAGCAGCACAAGGTGTATCGATAGGCTTAGCGGATGACATACCAAACCTTGACAACACCTTCTCAATATAACCTTTCTGTGATAAGAAAAGTTTCTTCTGACCTCTATCTCTAAGAATCTCCATTCCTAGAATCTTTCGAGCTGCTCCCAGATCCTTCATCTCAAACTCACCACTTAGGAGATCTTTCAGCTTCTGAACTTCTGCCTTGCTCTTTACAGCTACCAATATGTCATCTACGTACAGAACTAGATAAATGAGAGAGTCATCTTTCAACTTGTTGTAGTACACACAACAATCATATGCACTCCTGTTATAGCCGAGCTCCATCATAAAGTTGTCAAACCTCTTATACCACTGCCTAGGAGACTGCTAAAGTCCATATAAAGACTTCTTCAACTTGCAGACGTACTTTTCCTTTCCTGGAACCTGGAAACCATCTGGCTGAGTCATGTATATCTCCTCTTCTAGCTCTCCATGTAGGAAAGTTGTTTTCACATCAAGCTGTTCGAGCTCCAAATCCTGATGTGTTACTATTGCTAGCAACACCCTGATTGAAGTGTGTCTGACCACAGGTGAGAAAATCTCGTTGTAGTCAACTCCCTCTCTCTGATGGAACCCTCTTGCAACAACTCGAGCCTTAAACTTGACTCCTTCAGCGGCTGATATCCCTTCCTTCTTCTTGAAAACCCATTTGCAAGTAATAACCTTTCTCCCTGAAGGCAGTGAGACTAATTCCCAAGTCTGATTCTTATGAAGTGATTACATCTCATCTCCCATTGCTGCAAACCACTGTGCAGCTTCAGACCCTAATACAACTTCTTTGTAGGTGGATGGTTCAGAAGTATCCACCTCCTCGGCAACCTGTAGTGCATAGCCCACCATATCCTCAAAACCATACCTCTGTGGTGGCCTAACTACAACCCTTCTTGAGCGACCTTCAGCTAAGCTTTGATGAGTAGCTTCTGATGGTTGAGGATCTGATGGTAGAGGTTCTAGCAATTCAGCTTCACTGTGGTGTTCTTCCTCTTCTTCTTGTAGAGGAACTTGTAACTCCACCTGTTTATCAACACTGCTACTTTCTTCTATGGACTTCACAGTAGAGTTAAGCATAGAATTCTCATCAAAGATGACGCTTCTACTCATAATAACCCTTTTTCAGATGGAGACCAGACTCTGTATCCCTTGACACCATCTTCATAGCCAACAAATACTCCCTTCTTTGCTCGTGGCTCTAGTTTACCCTCACTTACATGATAATAAACTGTGCAGCCAAAAACTTTCAGACTCGAGTAATCAGCAGGCTTACCAGACCATACCTCGTAAGGTGTTTTGCAGTTTATGCCAGTGTGAGGTCTGCGGTTTATCAAGTAGCATGCTGTAGTCACTGCTGCTGCCCAAAACCTCCTATCCAGTTTTGCATTTGAGAGCATGCACCTCGCTCTCTCTAGTAGAGTCTGATTCATCCTCTCAGCTACACCATTCTGTTGTGGTGTATGCCTGACTGTATGATGACGAGCAATTCTAGCATCCTTGCAGAACTGATCAAACTCAGACGAACAGAACTCCAGACCATTATCAGTTCGCAGCCTTTTGATCTTCTTCCCTGTTTGATTCTCCACTAATGTTTTCCACTCCTTGAAGTTCTTGAAAGCTTCTCCTTTGTGCTTCATGACAAACAACCAAGTCATTCTTGAGTAATCATCAATGACAGTCAAGAAGTACCTCTGACCTCCTAGAGACTCAACGCTAGCCGGACCCCAACAATCCGAATGGATGTAATCAAGTGTGCCTTTTGTCCTGTGAATACCCTTTGGAAACTTGTTGCGGTGTAGCTTCCCAAGGACACAGTGCTCACAGAAGTCAAGACTCGTGATCTTGTGACCACCAAGAAGATCTTCCTTTGCCAGAATCTACATCCCCCTTTCACCCATATGACCAAGTCTCATATGCCATAACTTAGTCATATCATCCTTGTGAATCTCTGAGGATGCAACAGAAACAGATCCAGAAACAGTAGAACCCTGCAGGAAATATAAAGTGCCCTTCTTGATACCTTTCATGATAACATCAGAACCCTTGCAGACATTCAAAACTCCACCTTCACCCTTGAAACAGAACCCTTTACTGTCCAGCAGACTCAGAGATATCAAATTCTTGGTAATAAGTGGAACATGCCTGACCTCGTTCAATCTACAGAATCTGCCATCATGTGTCCTGATCTTGATCGAGCCAATTCCAACCGCCTTGCAGACAGAACTGTTGGCCATGGAAACACTGCCACCATCTACCTGCTTATAAGTTTCGAACCACTCTCTCTTAGGACATATGTGATAGGAAGCCCCGGAATCGAACCCACACATCAGCTTGATTAGTGTGTCCACCAGCAACCAGAGCTATATCCTCATCAAGTGCAAAATCATCTTCTGCAACAGCTGCAGAACCAGAATCCTGCGATTTATTCTTCTTAGGACATTCGTTCTTCCAATGCCCTTTCTCTTTACAGTAGTTGCAGACATCGTTCGGCTTAGGACCCTTTGAAGAAGACGGCTTCTTTTCCTTCTTCCTCCATTTTCCCTGTCCTTTGCCTCTGCTGGTAAACAGTCCAGAGGCTTGATTATCTGAACTTGTGCTATTCGCCTGATGACGCAGTTCCCTTGAATGAAGGGCAGACCTGATGTCTTCCAGAGTTACTGTATATTTCCCAACTATGAATGACTGAACAAAGTTCTCAAACGAACTTGACAGATATACTAACAGAATCAAGGCAGCATCCTCATCTTTAACCTTAACATCAATATTCCTTAATTCTAACAGAATAGTATTAAGTTGTTCTAAATGCTCCCTGAGTTTCATACCTTCCTGCATACGCAGGCCGAACAGACGTTGCTTCAGAAGTAACTTGTTGGTGAGAGACTTCGTCATATAAAGACTCTCTAACTTCAACCACAACCCAGCGGCAGTCTCTTCGTCTGAGATCTCGGTGATGACATCATCTGCGAGACACAGCATAATCGTTGAGTGTGCCTTCTCCTCCTGAATGGCCATCTCAGCGGTGACGTTATCGCCTGCCTTTACTTTCAGCGGCCCCCATAGACCCTGTTGCTTCAGCAAAGACCGCATCTTGATCTGCCATAGACTGAAACTGTTCCTCCCCGTGAACTTGTCGATCTTGATGTTCAAAGCAGACATCTTTCTCTCCAGAAAACAAACACCGATTAACCAAGCTCTGATACCAGTTTGTTGTGTGGATTGAGAGAGAGACAAACAAACAAACAAGAAAGAACAAGAACAAACGAACACAGATTTACGTGGTTCACCAAATTGGCTACGTCCACGAACAGAGTGAGATCAAATTATATTAGGAGGCAGAATTACAGATTTCCGGATTACATTAGGGTTTACAATAAGCGACTATAAATAGTGCTAAGGTTTTACCCTGACAAACTTGGGCCCCAAGACATCGGCCCAAGTAACCCATGTCCCACCGCGGGGCGGTGACTCCCAACGCGAGGCGGCGACTTCCACCGCGACCCGGCGGCAACTCTCAGTTGTCCACCGCGGGGCGTCCAGGTCCACCGCGACCCGGTGGCAACTTTCAGTTGACAATTCAAGCATACTCAACATAAATTTAATCGAGGCTGTTATAATTCAAGTCAAAAGTGAGTTTGCTCAGAGACATAAATAGGTGGATATATTGAACAAAAAGTTGATAGATTGTATACTCTCAATAACCAAAAATAAGAGAGAATGTGTTGCACATTCTATCCGTATACAAATTTAGATATGGTAGCAAAAGAATGGCCATTAAACAACGGTAACAACAGAGATTGTTATCAAGGATGTAATTTTTTAGTTTGTTGGTGTTTTATAGATTCAATTACTTTTTGGCAATCGATCGTCATAATAGTGATGTCTATATCGTGGCATTATATGACACAAACACAAATGCAAATATGTGGTTGGACGACAGCTTGAATGTAGAAACTTGAGAAAGTTTCAACACTACGAATTCTAACTCTCCACCTTCCTCCCCCCTTGAAACCATTTTTTCTACCTAAAAATTCTAGGAATCAATACATAGAGGATGTTAGAAATGTCGGGAATACATTAAAGATGGAGAAAGTTACAAATTAGAAGAAGAATTCAAAACCTTGATCTTCTGAATCTCTTTCTCCGAATTCGAGAACAAAATCCAGCCCCCTATGCCACTTGGCTGAATTTCTCAAAGCAAAATCTAATTAAGCATATGCTCTTCGATCTTCTCCATAGAGGTTTCTACAACTGGACAAAAATGACATTCTCGAAGCAAATCCAATCAAGGGTACTATATCCCGTAGTTCAGCCATACAATAAGAAGAGGAGCTAAAATTGTGTTTGCAGTACATGTAATATGAACTCACAACCCTTTCAAGGCAGCAGATCCTAGTGTTCAGTAACATGATAACGTCCAGCAATGTTCAAGGCACCTTAAACTTGATGGTACATGACAAAATAAATCGTGAATCAAACTGATTTTAATACACATTCTCCATAGATCAAACTGATTTTAATCCAATACATGTGTCTCCATTCTAAATAGATGAACCTTCAAGAATCATAAAAATATGATTGAAAGACAACTCTTATAAAGTAAAATCAAGAGGTGAAATGCATATGCATCACCCAAGTGCTTAAATTACATTATCAAAAGAAGAAAAACCAACAATGCAGCAAAGAAAAGAGGCAATTGACATACAGTGCTTAGTGTTTGACCACAAAAGAGAACCACTGATTTCTTCAATCTGTTGCCATATCGACACTAGCATTTTAAATATTCTTCTGGATTTATAACTATCATCGAAACCTTAGGTTTAGATTGGATCTAGCAAGTCACGAGAGTAGATGTTAAATCAGTTTAACCTTAGATTCTAAGTGTCCAAAGGGTCTAGATTTTGATTAGCAACTCATGATAGTGGATGTTAATTAAATACATAGAGGTTTACTATCATCCTAAAAGGAATTAGTAATTTCCAAGATAGTTACCTTCAACTAAGTCATATTATGTTCAAGCAATTATCTATTTGAGTCTACTAAAACATCCACTCTAGATCTTGATTAGCAAGTCATGAGAGTGGATGTCAACAATTGCTTGTTCTCTTTCTTCATTTCTTTCATATCAACTTTAATTTGCGAGGATAGTAAAAAGTAAACAAAAAATAAAATTGATCGAAATTGCTATTAGTAAATCACTAGTACATTTTGTTATTTTGATTTGCTATAATCTATTAAAAATTGAATTTAAATTTACTATTAAATATAAACCATAAAAATTGAACAACTAAAATGTGTTTTTATATGTCTCAAAACAATTTAAAACAAAACAAAAATCACTTAATCAATAATATCTAATACATTATATATTTAATTATTTAATAGACAGATTCATGAAATATTACAACAAATAATTTTTCTAAAAGGAGGTGATGTGGTACTATTAATTGAATGACACATATTTTAATTGTTAATAATTGATATAATAGGAACAATGTAGAGGTTTGGTAAATTATCCAAGAAAATAATAAAAAGTTATTAGCTAAAATTTGTGAAATACGTAAGAAGTTGTTCAAATAAATTTCTTGTGCTAATTTTTTATCATAATATTAATAGAGATAAAAGAACTTAGATACTTTGTTTTAAAAGCCAATAATAGAGATTTAAAGAATAATTATCAAAATTAAGGCAAAATTAGTTTAAACCACCCGTTATATACACGATTTTGCAAGAAATCACCCGTTCTACTCGAAATTATTATTAATCACTCATAACTCTCCTTTCGTTAGCGATTAACCACCCAGACCCTTGAGCCGTCAAAAATCTCGATAAAACGCTAAAATGAACATTTTGCCCCTCTAAAATTTCCCAAATAACCGGGTATGTCCTTATTTCATAACCCGGTTTAATTTTGACCCTTCTAGATTCACGAATTACTTTCTCCTTGAAAAAAAAAATAGGGTTAGGCTGGGATTAGGGATTTGGGAATTCTCCACCATATCCGCCAATTTGCTTTCCACTTAGTGTTTGTGAGCGTGATTGTGAGCGATGTAGTGTGAGATTTTGGTGGATTTTAGTCTGCGAAAGGGGAGATTTTGTGATTTCGAAGTCGGTGAAGCATTTCTGGGCGATTTTGGTTTTTTGCAATTGTGAAGCCGGCGAAGGGGAGTTTTCGCGATTGCGAAGCCAATTGTGGACGACAACGACCACAAATCAGCAATTGTGGAGGCTAATTGTTTTTTTGCGAGATAATTGACTGTTTTCTCTTCAGTCCATGAGATTTAGGGTTTTTGAAATTTTGGGTTTTTCGAGATTTTGGGATTTAGAAATATTATATAGCTTTGAAAACATCTAGTATGAGGTAATTTATGTGGTGGTGGTCCCTTGGTTGATATTATATGATTTATTTTGGAATATTCTCTGAAATTTGTCGGTATAATATGTATGTATGCATATTGAATTGCTTTTTGGTCATGGTTCCTTGCTATTGGAATACTTTTGTTTATTTGTTATGCTTATTGTACACTATGGTTTTGGGTGGTGTGTATTGTTTCACTTTCACAGATGCATGTTATTCTTCGATATCTCTATGATGGTACATTTTACAACGGTCTTGCAGACCATGTTTGCTATAGGAAAAATCGTGTGTATTGTAAGACAGTGGACCCTGATCTTCTGTCAAAAATGGAACTACAATGTTTTATAAAAGAGGATCTAGATATGGAAAATATTAAAGAGCTATGGTACACAAAGCCCGGAGTTAGTTTGCATAATGGACTGAAACAAATAGTTGGGGATAATGAAATTAGAGATCTATGTTCTTATGTGGGCAATGACAAAACTCTCCATATATATATGGTCCAAGAAAATGAAGAAAGTCCAAATAGTGTGAGGAAAGCTATAAGTGCTTTAAATGTGAGGGGTCCAACATGTAATTCTGGAGGCCTACAAGTTCAACCCTTCAGCAAGTCCCAACCAACAATACCAACATCAGTAAATGCTAGCCTAAAAAACCCTAAGGCCTCTCTACCTTCATCTTCTCCTAGGTGTCATTCTGCTTCTAAACCATTATCTTCTCCCAGGATAAAGATAATTGCCTCAAAAAAAGCTGGTGAAGAGAATTGTAGGGTAACTAGATTTGGCTCCAAATCACCACTTCCACATATTGTTCCTCCTAGGATCACTAGATCTAGTTCCATATCACCACTTCCACATATTGTTCCTCCTAGGATCACTAGATGTAGTTCCAAATCAACACTTCAAGCTTCTTCTGGTCCTGAAGCTTCCTTTTCTCCCAAAGCATGTGAAGAAGCCATTAATGCTCAACAAATTGATGCTTCTGGATCTTCTGAAGATGAGTCTAAAGATGAAGGTAATGTGTTAGGCTCTAAATCTTCTTCAACTGATGATTCTAATGTTTTGTTTGATGAAAATATGTTTGGTGGAGAAAAACTCACCCTCGACGATCGGTTTGGCCCGTCTTTCACCTTGCTTGGTTTCTAGGCTTCTAAGGGCCTCCCAAGCTTCTCTTGGCCACCGAAAACGACACCAAATGAGCTCCGACGTTCGACTTGAGCTTTCCCGAAGAGCGTTTTTGAGAGTTTGAGATCTTATGAAACTAGCCCTCTCTCTTCCTCCCAAGCCATCCTTATATAGGCAAATCCAAGAGGGAGGAAGGTGATAGGAAGCTTCCTTCTCATCCCTTGGGTAATAACCTTGTACTTTGCCTCTTGGATAAAAACCTTAGGGTAACAAACTTATACTTTAGTGCCCATTGGATGATAACTCTTGGGCAATAATTTTAATCCCGTGTTAAATATATTCATATACGAACGAGTATTAACTCCCAAAATGCGTCGACTGTATGTTATTTCACTGAGAAAAATATCACAGAGGCAGAGAACATTACAGAATGTCTCAAACTATCTGAATTAAATCCGACGTACGAAACGGGTACTCGGGAAAATTCCCAAAATTCCCAAAATAACCTTATAGAAATACGGGGTATCACAAAGGAGAATACCACAGATTCAAAATGCTTGAAACTGAAAATGTCTCATCTTATCACTCTCGTTTTAAAATCCTATGCAATGAACTCACAGCTTGTGGTGTAGAACCTGAAGAGTGGTCCAAATCCATGGTGATTATCAACGGACTCAACTCCAAGTTCGAAATGACACAGAGCATTATGCTACAAACTCCTTCCATCAAAGTTCTCCATGTTCAGGAACTCATTGGTCAACTCCAGCGACAAGAAGACAAGGCTAAGGGAACTGAGCAAGTGAAAACTGATCAGAGCATTGCCCTGATACTGAGCAAAGTTATGGAAAGGCTGAAGACTAATGAAAACTCTGATGAAGAAAATGATGATGAGATCACTGCTCTTCTGACTCTCATTGTAAGGAACTTTCAGAAAGGCAAGTTCCCGAGGAAAGACTTCAAGAGGGAACACAAGGAATTCAGATGCTACCAATGCAACCAGGTTGGGCATCTTGCTAAAAATTGCCCAAACAAGAAGGAGGATGCTGAACCACAACAGAAAAAGGCGTTGGTTGCTACATCCACATGGGGTGACAATGATGAAGAATTTGAAGGGGAACCAGACGACTTATCCGTTGGACAATGTCTGATTGCTGAAACGTCATCTTCAAGGGAACTCGATACTAGTTCCCTTGACGTCTGTCTCATGGCAAATACAGACCCAAGTGTTGACTCAAACCCTACTAAACCTAAGGTATCGTCTGCTGAACTCACTGAAACTCTCTCTAAGTATGATAAAAAGCACTTGATTAAATTGATTATCAAACTTAGCGATGAAAACAACTCTCTGCAAGAAAAGATAACTGAAAATAAAGAAGAAATTTCTTGCTTAACTGATGAGAATGTTGTTTGGTGTAAGAAATTTGAAGATGCTTCTAAGTTTAGTAACACCTCGCATGTCATTTGTCCTACGTGTGATTTGCATGATAAACTGAATCTTGGTAACAGTTCCCTTGCTAGTTCCTCTCCTAACCATGAATTGCTGATGTCTATCATTGATAAACTTGACTCTCTCTCTCTGATTGCATTCATGAAAAGACTGTTACTCAAACTGTTTTTGTGAGACCTAGGGCTGGAATAGGTTATCTTCCAAATGATTCATCTGACCCCCCTTGTCATGCTCATAGTGACCTTGATAAAGTGTCTAGTGATCTTCAGGCTAGAAATGAAAGATTTGATTTAGCTCTTCAAACCTCAAACTGCAAAAATGAATACTTGCAAGAAAGAATCAAGGTCCTTGAAAATGAATCTAATGAAAACCTTCCATGCGCTCCAAATGATTCTAAGATACATGAGATGTATAAGGGAATTGGGCGAAATACTCCCAGGAAAAAGGTTGACCTAAGGGAAAGAAAGAAAGCCAACTCAGTTCCCTTTCGTAAAAAGGGTAAGTACCTCTGGATTCCCAACAATCGGGTTTGCTGGTACTGTGGGAACCAAGGTCACAACATTGACGAATGCAACAAGAAGGAAAATGACGAGTAAAAGGCCTCTATGAAAAGAAACTATATGAGGAAAGATAATAGGAAAAGAACTGAAATTTCTGACTTGAATGATCCCTATTATTATTATTCTCCTTCTCAGGGAATTGATCATGTTAATCCACCTAGGAACTCTCCTCCTAACAAACCCGGGAACGGTCAGCCGACCTGGGTTCGTAAGAAATGATGTTTAATTGTGCAGGCTGAAGTGAGTAAAGAAGAAAAATGGTACATAGACAGTGGAGCTTCATGCCATATGACTGGAAACAGGAAGAAACTGCACTCACTTCAGAAATACAATGGAGGAAATATTTCATTCGCAGACAAGAGAAAACGGAGGAAATATTTCCATCCACTGAGAATCCTCAAGACATCGGAACGCCTGTTCAAGCTCCCAATCCTAGGGAACCCGTCTCCTCCGATGCTCCTGCTTCCAGTTCCCATGCTGAAGGGAACCTTGATGATCATGTCACAGGGAACTCTGATGATCATTCTATAGGGAACCCTGATGTCACACATCCTGTTGTGACCAATGACTCAATTCATGTTCCCAACTACAAGTACAAAGGATCTCATCCCGTGCATCTAATCATAACTCCATATCACAAACCAGGTCCGTCCACTAGATCCTCTCTAAATAACTTTTGTGCTTTCAATGCCTTCTTATCTCTTGTAGAGCCCAAGAACTACAAAGAAGCACTCACTGACCCAGACTGGATTCATGCAATGCAAGAGGAATTACATCAATTTGATCGTAACAAAGTCTGGCGCTTAGTTCCCTGTCCTCCCAACAGAACCATCATAGGAACTAAGTGGATCTTTCGCAACAAGCTTGATGACTCTGGTGTCGTCACAAGGAACAAATCTCGTCTGGTAGCTCAAGGGTACAATCAACAAGAGGGAATTGACTACGATGAGACGTTTGCTCCTGTTGCACGAATGGAGGCCATTCGCCTAATGATTGTCTTTGCTGCCCACAAGGGATTCCAACTCTTCCAAATGGATGTCAAAACTGCCTTCCTAAATGGAATTCTTCAAGAGGAAGTGTATGTCAAGCAGCCCCCTGGATTTGAGGACAGAGAGCATCCTGACTACGTCTACTTCCTAGACAAAGCTCTCTATGGGCTAAAGCAGGCTCCCCGTGCATGGTATGACCGTCTTGCTCAGTTCCTGTTATCCAATGGATACAGAAGATGTTTGATTGATAAAACTCTTTTCTTACTGGAAGTTAAGGATGATATCTTGGTTGTTCAAGTATATGTCGACGACATTATCTTTGGTTCCACTAACCTCTCTCTTGTAGAAAAGTTCAAGAACTTAATGAGCAGTGAATTCGAGATGAGCATGATTGGAGAACTGACCTTCTTCCTAGGTCTTCAAGTGAATCAACTCTCAGAGGGAACTCAGATCCATCAACAAAAGTATGTGAAGGAACTTCTTAGAAAATTTAAGATGGACACTTGCAAACCCTTTGCAACTCCCATTTCCCCAGCAACCAAGCTCAAGCTGGAAGATTCTGATCCCAAGGCTGATCAATCCTTATACAGGAAAATGATAGGTTCCCTTCTCTACCTAACTGCTAGTAGACCAGATATTATGTATTCTGTGTGTCTTTGTGCTCGCTTTCAGGCTGACCCTCGCTCCAAGCACATGGCCGCTGTGAAAAGAATTCTCTGTTATCTGAAGGGAACTGACAATCTCTGTCTTTGGTACCCCAAACATTATGACTTCGAGCTCCTCTCCTACACGGATGCTGATTATGCTGGATTCCTCCAGAACAGAAAAAGCACTTCTGGAATGGCTCAATTCCTTGGCCCCTGCCTGGTCACATGGGGCTCCAAGAAGCAAACCTCCATATCTCTCTCCACCACTGAGTCCGAATACATTGTTGTTGCTGCTTGCTGTGCTCAACTCCTCTGGCTCAAACAACAACTCGCGGACTTTGGTAAATCTTATGGCCCTCTCAAAATTCTTTGTGATAACACTAGTGCCATTAGCATCTCTAAGAATCCTGTATTTCATTCCAAGTCTAAGCATATTGACATAAGGCACCACTTTTTGAGAGATAACGTGGAAAAAGGGATCATTATTATGGAACATTGTCGTACTGAGGAACAAGTTGCTGATATATTCACAAAAGCCCTTAATCGAGAACCTTATGAGTACTTTAGACTCCTTCTTGGAATGATTTCCATAGCTTAGCGTTTCTGAGTTCCCTTGCCTATTCCCCTGCTACTGACTAGTTATGTGACTTATTTATTTCATTGGTAACTCGTTGGGAACTGTGTTTACTGCTTTTCTTGTCCTACTCTGTATTCATATGTTTGTTGTTATGCCGTCAGTTGTGCATTCTTCTCGCCTCCATGCATTAAGTGAACATCTTGCTTGCATTTCTTTTAACAATACATAATCAATCTGATCTCTGAACCCATATCATAAGCCGAAAGAATGATTGATTATAAGTTGTCCCTAGTCTGGCTTCCCTAGTAGTTCCCTATGAACCTTTTCTTGATTAAGTCCACAACTGGGAACTTACTAGTTTAGCGTCAAAATTGCCTTCCTACTATTTATATGCTTTTGGATGTGTACTCTTCATGATTTATATACCCTCTACATATATGCATCCAAAGCCTTCCCTAGCCAGGAACTTCTAAGGAACTAAGGGGGAACTGAAAAGGTAGCTGCATGTGTGCTCTCTCTGCCGTCGCTTCGGATATTGGGCTTGCTCTTCTCCTTTGTGCTCAGAAGTATTTAAGGCAACTCTGCTTTTTCTAGCCGTTTGAAATGATTCTGGATGTGACGTGATCTTTATCTTCTGATATTTGGAGATTTGGAAAGATTTGGGAATTTGATATCTTTGAAATTTGGAAATTCAAAAGATCTGGATATTATTTCCTCCATGTGACCGTTGTTGGGCATGTTTATTTGGAAGCTGGATATTCCTTTTAAAGGGAAGTTCTACACTGTTCAAGATCACCGCTCTTGTTTTCTCTGCTTTTGCTCTCCGTCTTCTCAAGTCTCTCCAAATATCTTCGCTTTCTCTCTCAAATTTTTTCTCATAGCTGAAGAAACTGTCAACATCGCCATCTCCAAGGCCGATCTGGAGTTCCTCGCTGCTCACGGCCGGTCTGCTGCATCACTGGCCTCTAGCGCTCCGATCACAGAGAACCCCACTCCCACAAAAGACCCAGCCGTCCCTACTCCCCCCTCCACCGCCGCTCCTGCATCTTCGGCGATGGAGTTCCCGGAACCTGAGGCCACCCCACAAAAATCAGCCCCCACTAAAATCGCCTCACCTTCCCCACTCAAATTAGACCCCCCACAGACATCGCCTCCACGGAAATTGTACTCTCCCCTTGAGTTTGTGCCTCCCAAAGATCCTCGCAGTGTTGGCGCTGAATTCATGAAGCGACTCCGTGATGACTCAGACGACGGCGAGGCCACCATTGTCAAAGAAACTCGGGCCTCTCATCCCAAGAAAGCCAAGCTTTCCTCTGTTGCCGGCCGCACTCGCTCCGCCAGAACCACTGTTGCTGCTAAATCTTCGGCGAAATCGTCAGATTCTCACAAGAACTCCTTTGCTCAGCGCAACATTCTTGGCCCTCTGTTCATGGGTTCACAGCTCTGGTCATCCACTCTCCAATAAGTCGACTCTTTTCGTGCCGTGCTTTCTATTCAAGGTTGGGACCACCTTTTCTCTGAGGTCACTGGTGTTGATGACGATGTTGTTCGCATCTTCTACTCCTCCATGTCCTTTGTCCAGGTCAAAGACGGTGAGGACCCGGCAGGCATTGTAGTTATTGTTGGAGGCCGTCTACTGCGCATCACCTCCGATATGATTGGCGCGGTTCTTGGTGTCCCCACTGGGGAAGGGTTCTTCCAGATCACCAAGAAGAACTGGCCCACAAAGAAAGAGGAGTATGTCAAGTTCCTTTTTGGCGACAGAAAGCTGAAGGACCTCTACACCAAGTATCTTTCTCTCCCAATGAAGCTGCTTCATTCCTTCCTCATCTACAATGTCATCCCGCGACAATAAAAGCGGAATACCACTCAGATTACGGAGGTTGTGTTCATGGATAAGATGCTATCAGGTGAACGGCTGGACCTCCCCAAGATCATTATGCTGCATATGCAGGCTTGTCATTCTCATCCATCACACTCTCTGCCCTATCCCACCATCATCAAAGCCCTACTGACATCTCTAGATGGGTACCCGACATCCCCCTCTGAGTCTATGTACCAGCACCTCATGGACATGGCATACATCAACAGTCTCAGGGTTGATGAGGAACCGGAAGTTAAGCCAAAGAAAACTCGTGCTGCCACTGCCCCATCTGCGCCTGAGGAGTCTGACCTTCCCACTGTCTTTGCTGAAATCTCTGCCGAGCTAAATGGACTCACCGCGGCTGTGAGGGAACTGTCTTCTGCCTTCACCTCATTTGCGACTGCTTTGACCGCCAGGCTGCCTCCCAGTTCCTCCTGAATTCCCCATGCTTGTCTCTGGGTTAGTTTTCCTAGGATCTCCCCTGCACACTAACTGCTCTGCTTTGTTGGTTACTATCTCTTCGTAGTCTTGTTTGTTGGCTTGTTGTGTGTCTGCTAGTTGTTTTGTTCATCTTTTGGTATAATTAATGAATATCTGTTTGCTTAGCTGTGACTTGCAATTTGCTTTGAACTTGTTCCCCTCTAAGTTATCAATTGAAACTAATATATCTTTTCGATGATGTCAAAAGGGGGAATATACTCTGGAATCTTGGAACCAATAGGTCTGGTGTCTTTCTAAGGGGGAACTAAGTACTGCGTTCAAAAATTAAGGGGGAACTATAAAGCGTTTATCTTAGTATCTTTGTTTCCATAATATGTCACTTATCTTTGCCTATTGGTTATATGCTTAAGATTGGTATTTGTTTGTCATCATCAAAAATGGGGAAATTGTTGGAATGGAACTCTTTGAAACGTCAGTTTCCATGGAGTTCCCTTCCTCTGTTTCTCTTGTTTTGACGATGACAAACACTTGAACTTTACTGGCTATTCTAGTGTTTAATCTACAGCTGAAAAGATAAGGGAACCAAGTCCAAAGTGAGCGAAAATCAAGATCAAGGGAACTGGATGGGAACCGCATCTGTGTAACTACCAACGTTATCTACAGAATCTTTGTGAAGATTTGTTTCCGGATTTAACGCGCCCAGTAGAAGACCTTAGGCGTCAAGATACACATAGATTATCTTTATATGATTGTGTATATTGTAATTCGGTTAAGGAAATATTTCTTATCTTATCTTAGGTAAGAGATGAGATACCGAATCATGGATTTATGGAATATGCTTGTTCAAAGAATATCTCTTCTGAGATCTTTCGTTGACAAACATATTGTATAAATACATGACGCTGTTAGTAGGTTAAAGTTATGCATTTTCACGAGCTTTAGAGTGCATCAGAAAGAAGAAACAGAAAGAAGAAGTGTTCGAGTTGATAGTGTCGAAGTAAGTCTATTGTGTGTTAATCTGTGATTTCTAGGGAACTAGGTTTAGTCTTAGTGAGTTAGACTGAAACGAGATAGTTCGGAAGTTGTAATCGCATATTAATATACAAGTAGACTGTTTGAAATCCTCGAAAGAGGGGTGGTTTTTATCCTAGATAACTAGTTGGTTATTAAAGGTTTTCACCTTAAGTAATTGTTCTTGATAACTTGTTCACTCGTTATTCCGTTATACATAGGAACTGAACACATTTGTGTCTCAGTTTTCTTGAAACTAACGCACAGATCCTACACGTATGATTTTATTAAATAATGCATGTACGTGGTGGACTATGGTAGTCTGTCTCAAAATTTATCTTTGTCAATTGAGTAATATGAATTGATGAAGTTTTACATCTCCCAGGTTTAGTTATCCCCCAGCTAAGAAATACTTGAATTATGTTGACAAGTCAAGAGTTGATCTCGTTGAAGCCTTCAAAGCAAAAGTACGCATATGGAATAAGACCAACTCGTTGAAAATGGAGATGCATCCCATGACGACGAGGTATGTCCTCCATCCCATATTCATGCATAGCTCTAGCCTGAAATGAGTTCACTTTGGATTTAGAAGGCAATTACTATATAGTGTAGAAGAGGAAATATGTTTGTATTGCATGCTCAATCGACAATGCTATAGAGGAAGGACTGGACTAGTGCACAAGAGCAAATCTTCAGCTCATTTGAAAGGTTGACGACCAACAGAAAGAAGCAATTGTAGGAACTTGATAATAGATCAAGTCCAAAACAAATTATTCGGGTACATATAATTTGTAAATTGGGTAAGCAATCTTGCTTAATTATTGTATGCCACTAATCTTTGTTGTGTTATGCACTATGCAGTGTCGTCATTTCTTTACTTCATGTACACATTTTAGTAAACATGCATATAAAAAAATTGATTTTTATACTGATGGGTGGTGATAATGAGTAGATACGAATGCTACTCAATAATCCAAATTTGAATGATTCTTAACTAACCTAAAAATCATAAAGCATAACCTTGAATGTATTGTTTAATTTAATAAATTTAATATATATATATATTAAATATATAGTTTAGTTTATAAAATTGAATAAGTGAATTTTGTGTGAGAAAAATGAAAATTATTAACACATTTAACAATTTAATCTACAATCCATTTTAAAAAATTATACTCATGTCCATTTTGGTCATTTAACAGTCCAAGTTTTCTAACTTCAACTTCATAAGCTTTATTTACCGAACACATCATTTCGTACTTCAACTTCTAACTTCAGCTTTAACTCATACTTTCACTTCAACTCTTACTTTCACTTCAGCTCCTACTTTCACTTCAACTCACTTCAACTTCCTATTTATCGAACAGACCCTTAGTTACCAATAGAACCACCAACTCAACTACAGAACAAGGAATTTAACGTTTTGTTTCTTGTTTTATTTTGTTAATTTTTCCTCTTCAACCGTACACACAATGATGTGCACATATGTATACTATTTCAGTTCCTTTTTATTGTTTTTTTATTACTTCTTCTATTATCTTGTTTAACAGAAGAATTGTATTTATTATAAAGCTCCTTTTTTATGATAAGTAAATTTCTGATATTTAAACGTGAGTTCCCTATGTTGTCAGTTTTTCTAGCTTACTCTTGCCAGTACATGGACATGAGCATGCTGAATTTTTTACATAATTTCTAGCTTACTCTTGCCAGTTTTTCTAGCTTACTCTTGTCAGTATATGCACAGCTTCAAATTAATAACAACAAGGTCTTTAACCTTCAATTACCATAACAGTGATGTCAGTACAATACTGTCAGTAAAAAAACATCATTAATAAAACCAATGTCAGTACAACACTTGCACAGATTCAAATTAATAACAACAACAATGTCAGTACAACACTTGCATAATGACAACAATACGTGCACAATGACAAAACAATCATAACAACAAGGTCTGATGCCTTCAATTACCATAAAACATCCACGAACTTCCCAGAATAACTAATCCTACAATTGTTATCACATTTTGCTTAAACAAATCATTTTCTTTCTCCATCTCAACATATTTAGCCTTCAATGTTTCTTCTAGCTTTGCATTCTTTGTCTCTAAATCTAGCTTTTGATTTACCAACTTCATTATGACATTTGTTGCATTGGTTTCAAAGGGCATATCAATCCACTGAAGAAAACCACAGCCTTTTGGACCATTTGCTGCATACACTAGGCAAGAAAAGAATCTTCTTCCATAATTTGCTGATGTGTGAGCTGTATAAATCATTGCCCTCAAGTTGCAACGACAAATTGCACCATTATTGTTTGATATGTAACTATGAGATGATGTGAATGAAGCCATATTACCACTGCAAACAAATAAGCCAGAAACCAACAAATTAAAAAATTCTCCCCAAAATACATCAAATCACTGCAAACACAAAACATTCAGTACCACTGTCGTATTTTTAGGGCAAAAATTATCTTCACTGCAAACACATACACAGATTCGTTGTAACCCAAACCCGAAAATCAACAATTGTCCCCAAAATTAACAAATCATTAATATTAACATTTGCCCTAATATTACCCCAATATTTACATTTGCCCTAAAATTGCGAAAGAAATTAACAATTAAGATTTGCCCTAAAATTGCGAATTGCCCCCAAATACCTAAACCCGATAATCCTCATACACAATCAATTACAATAGTTAATACAAGGGTACATTACCTTGCAAAATCTCAATTGGCCTTCGTCTCCTACACAAACGATAATGATGACAATAATCGCCACCAAATTGTCTCTGAATCGGCCGGAGAGCTATCGCAACCAACGAAATCAAGAAACCTCCACCAAAATTGCCTCCATCCAGCAAAGTGGATCCTAATTTCATCGATTTCACTTCAAAAGCCCCAAATCGACCCTAAACCCTAAATCCCTTCATGTTCGCTCCATTCCCAGATTTCACCTCAAACGCAAAAAAAGTCGGGTATAAAATCGGGTTATGAAATAAAGTCGGGTATTAAATCGGGTTATGAAAAAAGGGCATACCCGGTTATTTGGCGAATTTTAGAGGGGCAAAATGGTCATTTTAGCTTTTTAACGGGATTTTTGACAGCTCAAGGGTCTGGGTGGTTAATCACTAACGGAATGAGAGTTATGGGTGGTTAAAAATAATTTCGAATAGAACGGGTGGTTTCTTGCAAAATCGTATATATAACGGGTGGTTTAAACCAAATTTGCCTAAAATTAATTTGCTTAATAAATGAGACCAAGAAAATAATTTTAACCTATCATCTTTTTTTTATAAAGGGGTGAGATGGCGTTATTAAATGGACTACGCAATTACTTCTACTTTAATTATTAATACTTGATTATTCACAACTCTTCATATTAGTATTTGCAAAAAAAAAAGTCAAAATTAAAACTCTTACTATTTCTCCATAAAATTACACTTGCTGTGAAAAAAAGTGTTATAAAGGTATCTTTTCTTTGTTAGAATTATAAAGGTATCCTTTTCTTTGGTAGAATTATAAAGGTATCCTAAGGACACTAGTCGTTGATTATTCTGTGCTTAGGATTTTTGATCCCTAAGAGGGGTGAAATAGCAAATTTGGAATCCTGATTAAACAAATTAGCTCATTGACCCTTTAAGTCATTAAACTCTCCTAAATCCTAAACCTTAAACCCTAAAAAAACACTTCCAAAATGCCTTTGGGCCATATGTATAGCAATAGGGGGTCACGCTTGTAATTTAAAAAAAAAATGGGCCTAAACATGCTATTTATGTAAAAAAAGGGCCCTTCGAACCCAATTTTCTCTTGATTATTAGATGATGTCTAAAATAACAAACAGAAGCAACCCAGAATAATTCCGGTGACCTGTCTTCACAAGAACCTAACACAGGTTCCCCTAAAAAAACTCTTCCAGTATATGACCCTTATATAGCCACTGAGTTTTGAAGTTAACAATTCAAAGAGGGCTACAAATGAAGACTAACAACAGAATCTTGAATACAAAAGACCAAATTGGAGATTCATCAAGACCATACAGATCTGATGGATGCAACCCCTAGGCTTTGTCGTCTTCAAAAGCTGGCAAACCCCACTCTTTTGGGTCAAAATCCAGCAGGGAAGTGAGCACTTGGTCTGCAGCACTATGAAATGAGCTATCCAGCCTCGGGTCAGGAACCATAACAACAGACCTGCATTAAAAAATGGTACATCCAACCATCATGATGGAAGTAGTTTTACATAGTGAAATGTTAAGAGGGTGGCTGTTATTATTCTTAAATGCTTGTATATCCTAGTTAAGCTGTGGAATCTGATCCTTCAAGCCAGACCTCACACAGGGATAAGACAGAACTCCAGTAATGAAAATCATATTTTTAATTCACAAACGTGTATTAAGCAGTGTTTGATTCTTAGGGCACATCAGAAGAAGCAAACTCCAGTTTAAATGGTGAGTTGAGTTGGTGGTAAACTATAAAAGCGGAGTTTTCAGTTGGTGAGATACTCACATTCCAGCATTTTTTGCAGCACCCACTCCTGATGGTGCGTCTTCAAAAACAAGGGCTTTTTGTGGATCAATGGGCCCACCCTGTTCAGACATGCAGAATTTGTGAATACAAACTACATTGTTAATTTCCTTCCATCTCAATTAGGGATAGAGAGAGGGAGAGAGACAACATAACAGCCAGAACAAACCTCGAATCTTTTGGCAGCAGCCAAGAATATATCAGGTGATGGCTTCCCTTGCTTGACTTCTGGATCATCTCCACGAACAATATGGTGCATCAAGGAAAACAACTCACGGTGTCTTTGTGTCTTCAACTCAAAATGCCGTGTGTGAGATCTTTTATCACCATAAAATAAGAATTAAAGATTTTTTAAGCACCACAAGATTTCAAATGTATCAAATTAATATAGCTTATAACTAAAGCAGTCAATAACTCCAAGAAAGATATTTCACAATAGCACATTCAATCAAAGAAATGATCATGAAAGATGTTTCCTGAAGGGAAAAGCAATTCTACTTGTATTAACACTAACATTAGTTAAACATAAATCATGCCCTAATATCCTTCCTACGGAAGGTTGAAGGGGTAGTTCTGTAGTTATACAATTATATGCACCCTTAAAGAGGCTGCTTGTGATGGTATACAGAACCAAAAAACAGGAAGTTGGTGTAGGTTTCTATTTTATACTCTAACAATTAGCAAAATCATGAAGGTTACTTCTGCACAAGTCAAGCCTAATTAATGAAACAAGGACAAAATGGAAAAGGAAAAGAAAATAAGAATACCCAGTAGCCACACAGATGGGTATTCCTTTTGCATGCAAATGTCTGATGAGACGGTTGGCTCCTGCAACAAAATAGTAAGACGATGATATTAGCACCATAAAGCTCAATTATATTTTCTTATGCAAGTTACCGTTGACAGATAAATCTAGAAGTTGTCAATTAAGACAGATTACAGAGGTTATAAAGCGGGAAAACATTAATCAGTGATTTCTACTCATTGCTCTCTGTTTCCTACTAATATGAATTTAAGTTATAAACTCAGGTATCAAAAATGGATGACCAGCGGAAGATGTGCCCGACTATACTCTGATTCTCAGCAAGAACATATGCCTCAGGTGGTACAGGACTTAGCTTATAAAACAAGAATAAACAATCAATCAACTAAGTAAGCAATCTAAAAGCACAACTAAATGCAATATAGTGGAATGTTTGAGGCGAAACTTAAATGAGTAGGTTAAGCACCTGGCATCAGCTCACTTGTGGGAAACATGTCTTGGAGCATTGCCTCTCTTTCCACAAGAAAGTCTTCGGCTGACAGAGAATCACTAATTCCGGTCTCTTCTACAAAGAGTCTAGCAGCCTCTATTGCCTTCGTTCCCATCATCTTTGCCTTGAGAGACCAATCAAAAGTTTTATTATATCTAGCCAATATGATTTCTTGGACTTCTGTATAGAACTTTTCAGTATCTGCACAATGGAAGAATAAACGGAAGATTTAGTCCCTAGTCCGTCCACATCACAACATAAAGAAAGAAAGGAACTTAAAAGGTAGCAATGGAAAAGATGAAAATGACAAAACTCAAGCAAACAACTAAACTAGAATGACTTAGTTGTGACTGAGCAGGATGTGTAAGCACAGTTTAAGAAATATAAATATCCTACTTTGCATCAGTAATTTGATCAGATTGACCAGAATACTCAAAAATCAAATGTCATAAGCATGATAACAACAAATATGGCAACATTGGCAGTATCAATTGCAATAAGTTCTTTTCTTGGCATCCATAGCATATTCTAAGCGTTCAGAATATCTACTAGGAGAGCAATGCAGGATCAAATTTCTCTGGCTCTCTAGTCTCTAGATTTTGTTCTTCACCATATTTTATTTGGGATCCACGTGGAAGTTCTATTTCCGGATAGCTTCTTGTATTCTGGTATAAACACTCCAAATGTCCAAAACTACATAATGCTATTAGCTTGCTATTGTATCTAGTTTGCAAGAAATTTATCTGAAATTTAACTGTCAATGTGTCAAAGAAAAGACAACATGAACAACTTCGATATAATTTGTGTATTTTGACACAACTTCCTTGTGAAAAAACTGAAACCTTCATAATTAGTTGTGTATATACTTTAGAAATGGTTCCTCCACATGGAGTGTTTAGCTTATCAATGGACCCTGCCAAGGTATAATCCTGTTCGAATTGCTTAATCGGCTCAACAAGATCGCATTCAATCAAGTAGATCTCATCTTCTCGTACGCTCAAACAGAAATAATCGGGATTCGGAACCCTAAACAAATATCTTGGAAGATGAGGTAGAGAGAAAGAGAGGGTTTAGACGCACCGAGCAATAGACCGTCCATGTCGAAGATGACATGAGTGATGGAGCGTCTAACGGGCTTAGCAGGAGAAGCACCGGCCACAGTCGCCATTGCTGGTGGAAGTTTCAGGGATTTGTCGGTAGCGAGTGAGCAATCGCCGCCGGATAGACTGAAACAGTTCTTTTGTGATCGGACAAGCCTACGCCACCAGACTCTTTCTCGAATCTCAAACCTTGCTTTGTTTCTCAGTTCGCTGTTACAAGATGCTGCACGCGAAACAAAGAAAACGGGAAAGTAGAAAGCTGAAGTCATACGGACGGGTCATACCAAAACATAAATAATGATTCGTAGTGGATCGTTTCATTCGTTTGGCATGTATACCAAATATAAGAGATGTCTGAAATAGGTATTTGTATGAATGTTAGACTATGAGATATTATTCATAATTATATTTGTGTTTGATATATCTGATATCGGTACCAAACTTTTATATATATATATATATATATTTGATGAGAAAGAGAATTCTAAGTACCCGACATAACAACGTCGAGTAGATCGAGAGGTCGATAAATCGGCGTCGGTTAAATCGGACAATAAGAATAATAAATCAAGTATGAAAATTATAATAAAGTAAAAATAGAGCTAAAACGACCAAGAGCGAGTGGTGAGCAACCATGACGTTATCCTCATACAAGAAAGATCTTCATTGAGCCACAGACACGACCACGATCGGACACTCAAACATCACCCTAAATCAGCTCCACAAATACAGCAAAAAATTTAACACCCATACTTGAATCAAACAGAACCGTAATAGAATAAAATTGTTATAGGGGTTATAAATTAATATTTTCTTTTATACAAAAATATTAAGTACTTATTATTCCATTTGTGGGAATCGGGGTAGGGGTAATTTGAAGAGAGTGATATTTTTATTTTATTTTTAATTTACTAATGGGTTTTATGGCTCACTTGAGTAAAATGGACTGGTGATGTAATTAATTGTTTATATTTTCAATTTATCTGCAAATTTAGAATTGGGCTTTTCAGCCCAACAAGCAGAAAAATATAAAATTTAGCATAGGAAGTACACTTCAGTTTTGCATATTTTATTATGGCCCATTAGCAAATATACCAGATTTGCTAAAGCAACTTGTAAAAATCCAAGATTTTCAAAATTATTGCAAAACTATCAGATTTGTTGGATTCTTGCAATTAATAAGGGTTTAATTTATCTTTTCTTTTAAATGTAAATGTTAGATAAAGCATTGAAATTTCTAAAAGTAAAAGGTAAAATAAAATCTTAATCCTATAATCTAACCTAATTAATCCCAAATCTCATAATTTACTAGTCTCCCTCTTCCTCCTCTCCTCTGCTTCCCACTTCCTCCGACATTTGCAAAACCACAGTCTCCCAAACCCTCCCTGGACTCCGGGACAGCCTCCTCCACCGCTCCATCGACGACTACGAGCTCCTCTTCCCCCCCCCCCTCCGGGACCCGGCGTGCACCTCCTTCTCCCACTGCCTCCTCGACGTCGTACGGACGGCTGAAGTTCCTCCTCAGAAGTTATCGACGCTCGTAACGACACCAGTTGTTCAAGGGCCAAATTAGGGCTCGTCGGTGAAGCTCCGACATCGGGGCAAGAGGGCTTTCCAAGGGGACGCAAGGGCACAACTAATGGTGGTGGCAATTGCGGCGGCGAAGCTCGGTGGTGGCCGAAATTGCACAAGGAACAGCCGCGGCGGGATTTCTAGGGTTCATGAGATTGAGAGTGAAATTCGATTTTATTCGCGATATAAACCTTCCGATTCCACAAAGATTCTACGCATCAAGATCATATCTTCAAAGCCCATGGGTTGATTGAACAAAATGCGGCAAAAACGGGACTGAAATCGGCCTATGACAGCCATGGATGGTGCTCGCCGAGAGCTTGGGCTGTTTGGAGGAGGAGGATGAACAGTAAACGGTTCGACCCTAATGCTCTGAAGTTTTATGATATAACAGAGCATTGACCTGACTTCGTATAAATGTGGTCTGACTTCGTACACACGTGGTCTGATAAAGTACATAATGCTCTGAAGTTTTAAAGTACATTGTTCATCGCCTATATACATCACCACCAAGCCTTGTTCGACCCTAAGAAAAACACATCTCGATTCATTAAATTCAAAATCTGACCACGCCATCGTCTTTGTCATGCTCAAGTTACTTAAACCCGACTCTTGAATCATTTAAAATCACCTCCGAACGACATTGAATCACCTCCGTATCGGCCCGCGTTGCGCATAGAAAACCGATAACTATTCCACTTTGAAGATCCTAGACTCCGCGACCTATCTTCGGATAAACCTTGCAGCGTCACAAACCCAACAACACCGCCCTTGCTACATGAGGTGGAATAATACTCTCTTATTTTAGTTGGTTTTTTTCTTCCGTGTTCTGATCGAAGTGATCTATACAGCAAACTTTAAAAATTGCTACTTGTTTTCACATGTTTACTATTTAATATGTGTTCTAATCTCTATAAGAGAACATCATTCTTAACTAGGCAGGTTCTGGTATAAAAGTGGTTCTGCTTAAAGCTACTATAACAGCGTAATGACCAAACTACGTACAAATGTGGCCTGACAAAGTGAATATTGCTCTGAAATTTGAAATCGGCTAACATTTGAAATTTTGTGATATAACAAAGCATTGACCTGACTTTGTATAAATGTGGTCTGACTTCGTACACACGTGGTCTGATAAAGTACTTAATGCTCTGAAGTTTTAAAGTACCTTGTTCATCGCCTATATACATCACCACCAAGCCTTGTTCGACCCTAAGAAAAACACATCTCAATTCATTAAATTCAAAATCTGACCACGCCATCGTCTTTGCCATGCTCAAGCTACTTAAACCCGAATCTTGAATCATTTAAAATCACCTCCGAAGACATCGAATCACCTCCGTATCGGCCCACGTTGCGCATAGAAAACTGGTAACTATTCCACTTTGAAGATCCTAGACTCTGCGACCTATCTTCGGAGAAACCTTGCAGCATCAAAAAACCAACAACATCGCCCTTGATACACGAGGTGGAATAATACTCTCTTATATTATTTGGTTTTTTTCTTCCGTGTTCTGGTCGAAGTGATCTATACAACAAACTTTAAAAATTGCTACTTGTTTTCACATGTTTACTATTTAATATGTGTTCTAATCTCTACACGAGAACATCATTCTTAACTAGGCAGGTTCTGGTATAAAAGTGGTTCTGCTTAAAGCTACTATAACAGCGTAATGACCAGACTACGTACAAATGTGGCCTGACAAAGTGAATATTGCTCTGAAATTCGAAATCGGCTAACATTTGAAATTTTGTGATATAACAAAGCATTGACCTGACTTCGTATAAATGTGGTCTGACTTCGTACACACGTGGTCTGATAAAGTACTTAATGCTCTGAAGTTTTAAAGTACCTTGTTCATCGCCTATATACATCACCACCAAGCCTTGTTCGACCCTAAGAAAAACACATCTCGATTCATTAAATTCAAAATCTGACCACGCCATCATCTTTGTCATGCTCAAGCTACTTAAACCCGAATCTTGAATCATTTAAAATCACCTCCGAACGACATCGAATCACCTCCGTATCGGCCCGCGTTGCGCATAGAAAACTGGTAACTATTCCACTTTGAAGATCCTAGACTCCGCGACCTATCTTCGGAGAAACCTTGCAGCGTCACAAACCCAACAACACCGCCCTTGCTACATGAGGTGGAATAATACTCTCTTATTTTAGTTGGTTTTTTTCTTCCGTGTTCTGATCGAAGTGATCTATACAGCAAACTTTAAAAATTGCTACTTGTTTTCACATGTTTACTATTTAATATGTGTTCTAATCTCTACAAGAGAACATCATTCTTAACAAGGCAGGTTCTGGTATAAAAGTGGTTATGCTTAAGACAAGGAACACAATGTCCCGCCGCTTCTACATCGTTCACTACAAGATTCGAATTTACAGTGTGTTAGCAACTGATTTTGTGTGCTATGTTTCGTCTATTTTCGATGCTTTTCTAAAATATTCGAATTGCTAAATCAACCTTCTTATATATTAGACTTTCTTGTACACTCTTCAGTGCCTCGGTATAAATGTGGTCTGATAAAATGAATATTGCTCTGACATTTAAAACCGACTAACATTTAAAACTTTGTATTCGTAAATGCTCTGTTATATCACAGAATTTCAAATGTTGTAATTTGTCAGGCCACATTTATACGAATTCAGGTCATATTTATACAAAGTCAGGTCAATGCTCTGTTATATCACAGAATTTCAAATGTTACATAACAGAGCATTATGTACTTTGTCAGCCCACATTTATACGAAGTCAGGTCACATGTATATTAAGTCAGGTCAGTGGTCTTTTATTTCATAACAAAGCATTGACCCGACTATGAATAATTGTGGCCTGATAAAGTGAATATTGCTCTGAAATTTGAAATTAGCTAACATTTGAAATTTTGTGATATATGATTTAAGATTTTAGGTTTTCCATGCACAAACTGGGCCGATACGGAGGTGATTCGATGTCGTTCGGAGATGATTTCAAATGATTCAAGAGGCGGGTTTAAGTAACTTGAGCATGACGAAGACGATGGTGTGGTCAGATTTTGAATGTAATGAATCAAAAGGTGTATAATTAAATCACAATTCAAAAGGAATTAGTGCATATTGATAGAACTAAAGTTTGAAGGATATAACAAAGTTTGAAGGATATAACAAACTTCACAAAAGGAATGAGTGCATATTGATAGAACTAAAGTGAATATTGCTATGACATTTAAAATCGGCTAACATTTTAAATTTTGTGATATAACAGAGCATTGACCTGACTTCGTTTAAATGTGGCCTGACTTTGTACACATGCGGTCTGATAAAGTACATAATGTTATGAAGTTTTAAAGTACCTTGTTCATCGTCTATATATATCACCACCAAGCCTTGTTCGACCCCAAGAAAAATACCTCTCGATTCATTAAATTCAAAATCTGACCACACCATCGTCTTCGGCATGCTCAAGTTACTTAAACCCGACTCTTGAATCATTTAAAATCACCTCCGAACAACATCGAATCACTTCCGTATCGGCCCGCATTGTGCATAGAAAACCGGTAACAATGCCACTTTGAAGCTCTTTTTCAACGTCGGTGGAAGATCCTAGACTCTGCGACCTATCTTTGGAGAAACCTTACAGCATCACAAACCCAACAACACCGCCCTTGCTACATGGGGTTGTCGTTCGACTAACCAACGAGCTACTTAAAAGAGCCCATTGTAAATCCCTTTGTATATAGTTTGCTTATCACTGAATCTACTCTTTGTAGAACCGGAAATGAATTTGAGGGGTTCTTTTGACCTTATCGCGGCATTTAGTTGCAAAATTTCCAATTTCATGTGAGGTTCAAGTTTCCAATATATGTTGTACTTGTAATAAAACCAGATTTGTGGTTCTTTAGAGTTGTGAATCCCTTTGTATATAGTTTAGCTATAAACGAAGAACAAATACCGCCTCGTGATTTCAGTTGCCTCCTTTTGCTTGCATGGAGTTTTCTCCAAAATTAATTAGTGCTGTCTAATGTAAATCCTGGAATGCTTCAGCATCCTCCCTGTTTCACACCAATCCTCAAACACAAGTCCTCACTTCGCTCAAATCTCATCTTATTTAAGTGCTTAAGAGCATTGGCGGTAAGTGCAACTACAGGTGCAAGGCTCTCAACTGGTGATGCATATACAAGAATTGAGCCACGAAGTCAAAACCCAAGCTTAATTCTTTCATCATTCTTAATTAAACTTACAAGTTTGCTCTCCTATCTAAATCCATAAATTGAATCCCTAAATTCCTGAATGAAATCCCTAAATCAAATTCCCAAATCCCTAAATTGAAATTGTAAACAAATTTATAGTCCCTAAAATTTGAAATATAGAACGAAGAGGCGTCGGTCGACGTCGTCTGGTTCAGAGGACCACCGGGCTCGAAGGCGGTGGAGGCGAGGTGGCGGATGGGAGCCGAGCAACAAAACTGTGGAGGCAGCGGCGACTCGAGCCGGGTCGAAGGCAGAGGGGAGGCGGGCTCGAAGGTGGGAGGGGAGGCGAGCGACGCAGAACGGTGGAGGCTGGTCGCCGGAGGAGCACGAAGAACACCAGGACGCGAGTCGAGCATGAAGAAGACGCAGAAAAACTGTGGAGGCAGCGGCGACTCGAGACGGATCAAAGGCAGAGGGGAGGCGTGCTCGAAGGCGGGAGGTGTTGAGGATGCTCCGAGAAGCCTCTGCTTTTGATGCCGATGCTGCCACCATTGGAGCTGAGGGGAAGGTGAGGGGTATATGTGGGGGAGAAGACTAAACCCTATTATCAAATGTTAAGAAGTAATTAGTAGTTATTAAAAGTAGAGTTTTTATCAAAAGAAAAGATAAAAGAAAATATGAATTTATTTTTTCCTAAAAATAAAGTTATGCAACTTTATGGCATTTTTGCTATTCTTTTCAAAAGGTGATATTTTTGCAAATGGGCTATTGAAATCTGATACTTTTTGCCATTCGGTCTTTTATTATTATTATAGTTATGCTTTGGCTTGTGGCTTGTGTGACAAGCCAAAACATCATTGACAATCTAAACTAGCTAAGCCAGTAGATTAAACGCACCAGAACACCAGGTGGTGGAGCGTCCGAGTGGGGTCAGGTGGTGGAGGGAGGAGATGAGGGTTATGGTTTGGGATATTAGGTGGTCCTTGCCCAAGCCAGGGTTGCGGCTGAGGATGGACAAAGAGCACTGCAAACAGTGAATCCCGGAGTAAGAGACGAGATGATGGTCGTTTGGTTTTGAGATTATTGGTTTCTTCAGGATTATCAAGGGTCAAGGAAACGAGATAACTCGTTGGTTTAGGTCAATTCGAGATGGAAACACATCAAATATTGTGGGTTTAGAAGAGACCAAGAATCTTCCTCTATAAGAGAAACAATTGGGGATGGGGATTGTTTGAAAAACCCTAAATCCTTTTTTGTTTTGTTTTAACTTATCTCAAGTTCATTCCTTATAGAAAATGGATCTACTACAATAGACATGGAATGGTCTAAATCTATTTTGGGTTGTTGGGTAAGGAGGTGGAGAGCAAATCTGATTTCAAAATCTCTTCTACCTCTTGTGTAGATGTATCAAGTATTCATTTTGTTTTTGCCACACAAAAAGAAGCATCAATTATGTGGTAGAAATTCATTGTTTATGGTTTTGATGAATAATGACGGAGGTTAAAGTTTGATGAAATCATTAAAGTAGTGATTTGTTAGTTCTGGAAGAAAAGTTATGAGCAAATTTCTCCCTCACAAAGTTAACAAGGTAGAGTCCGGCAGGGGGTTAGCCGCGATAGAGTTGGGCGCGCGAGGGTTTGCCCCGATAGGGTTACACCGGGGGATACCCAGTAGAGTTGAACAGGGGAGGTACCCCTTAGTTTGTGTTGGTGTTGGAAGCGATGCAGTTATTGATGTTGGGAATTGTTGGTTTTGGGTTTCTAGAGAGAAGAGAGAGTTTATCTCTCTCTATCCCCATGTTTAGATGTATCAAACTTATATGTAATGTTTGGTGTAGAATTATTTTTACACTTTTGACTATGTAAAAAAGGTAAAAATATAATTTTATCTACCTGCTTTTAAAAGACAACAGTCATTAAAATTACATTTGCAAACCCCCCCTCTCCAACCTCTCATCCTCATCCTCACGCATCTGCAAATTTTTTCCATTCGGTTGTCGACCATATCTTTGATTTCGAGGTTGACGATGTTCTAGCAGAGGAGGGAGGCACCAGAAGGAGACACTAGAGTTGGAATGAAGGCGGCCCACTTCAATTTCGTCGACGGATGACTCACGATCGACACCGAATTCGATCAGAATAGAGCTGTTGCGGCCGACACTTTTGGTTTTTGATACCCCGTTGGTAGGAGTAGAGGAGGACGAATCGCTGATCCACATGGCGACGGGGTCGGTCTCCCCCTTGTCCATCGACGCTGGAGGAGCGATGGCAGAGGGGATACCTTTGTCGCCATAACCGGATCTGAACAGTTAAAGGACGCCAATGTCGATGTGAAAGTAGACGATGGAGATGAGGATGAATTACTCGGTGTTAGTGATGTCATCCTCAACGGCGTTGTGAATATTTCGGTGTTAGAGATGTCCATGGCTTTGGGCTTGACATCATTGAAGGAGAGAGAGTTAATGGGGGTGCTAATTAGTTCATAACTTGCATAGAAGTCAAATACATTTCCTAGTACTAAAAGATGATTAACTTTTATATATACATTAATATTCATAAAAAAACGGAATACCCTAACTTGTGAAGATAAATCAAACCATGTTAATAGCCATTAACCACCCATAAGTAATTCAGAAAGTAATATTAATAATAATATATGAGATTTTATGTCATTTAGTTAATGCATTGAATTTTAAAATTCAACAAATTGAGATTAAATTGTCAAATTTTATATGTTTATTATAGCTAATATAATTAGGGAAAAGATAAGGTGAGGATTGGGGCTTAGGAGAGGAGTGAAGACGATCCAAGACCGTCAGATCAAGAAGAAGAATGCCCAAATCAGCCAAGGAAAAAATTCGGATACAATTCGGCACGGTCGGATATTTCGCGAAAAAACGCGTCCTACGTGCACACGTATTTTAGTCTGTATGCACACATACGTTGTTTTGCATGCACACACACGTTGTTTTCATGTGCACACATAGGTCATTTATGTATGCACACATATGTTATTTTCGTTGGTTTTCATACGTATGCACACATGTTATTTCGTATGCATTTTGAGTCATTTTCGCATGCACACATATGTTATTTTCATGTACACACATGCACACCTACATTGTTTTACATGCACACATAGCACGTAATGCATTTCGTATGAACAAACATGTCATTTTCACATGCACACAGTAGTATAATTCGCATGCAAACAGTAGTATATTTTGCATGCACACAGTCGTGTTTTCATGTGCACACGTTTTGTTTATTCCATATGAACGCACGCATTTTATGCATGCACACAAAAATGAATTTCACGTGCACACCGTAGTGTATTTGGCATGCACACAACAGTGTATTTGACATGCACACAAATTCGCACTTCGCGTGCACGTGAATCCGTCTTTTTCGCGAATAATTCAGTCGTGCCGATTTTTTGAAAAACGATATGGACACTTTGTTTGCTTCTCATCCGACGGCTCTCATACATCATCATTCCTCTCATCCCTTCTCATCCTCACCGAATCTCAACCCATATAATTAATATAATAATATTTTATTTATGCGGATTCTTATAGCAACACTCCATCCACAGTATTCACAAATTTATCAATATATATATGACTATATCTATCATTAACAAATCTGTGTGTTTTTTTTTATATTTGCAACAGTAAAAAAGTTACCTGTAAAATTGGATATTTGAAATCCAAATCATCATCATGTAACGAATTTAATGCTTATGGCTTTATTCAATTGAATATGTATGAAAAAAGTTTAACCAAAACAGTATCTAATATTTGATGATTTTAATTCCTAGATCGGATGATTAAATATAGACTAAAGAATTATAATAATTAAAATAAATATAATATTTTAATAATTGATTTCTACGGAGCTAATATCTTATGATTTAGACCATATTAACAAATTGTTTTAATGATTTTCATGTCCCGATTAATATCTAAGGCCTATATCTATCAATAAAATAGCTTATATCTAATGACTTAGCTGGATTTAATTATTATAATTTTTAAAGGGATGGCCTATATCTACCAATAAAATAACCTATTTTAATGATTAAACTGAATTTATTTATTATAATTTTCTAAGATTAAATGTGGCACATGATGGTTGGATGTTGATTACACGTAAGCGAATGAAACGTGATGCCGACACGTAAAATTTAGACATCTCATTTAATATAAATATAGAATAGAATATAGATAGTTTAGTTCAAGCCTCTAGCATGCAAACAATGATGAAGCTTTTCAAGTCCCCTATCTCTCTATACACATATAACATTATAACCATTAATCTTTCACTTAATGAAGATATCTTTTAATTAAAAAAGATATGCTTAATCTACGTAAATATTTTAACGAACAGTATACTCTTCATTTGAATAGTCCTCGGTTATCTAATGAAGATCTTGGCTATTTGTTAGTGATGGAGAATTATCTTCCTATCTTATATCTATATAAATTCGTATCTTAAATAAAAATTTAATACAAAAATATTTGTTCATGTCTTATGCATCAAATTGTAAGAAAACGTTTGGAGATACATTTTTTTCCCCTAATTTCACGTATATATTTTTTGAGTTACGTAGATAGTTCTTATTAGAAATAATAAAATTTTATAATTTATGTACAATCTAACTAACTATCACCAGCACTAACAAAATAAAAAAATTCAGCAAGTAATAGTATGTAAAATATTCTTAGAAACACTTCAGGTATATAAGTTTTTATATATAATTCGGTAGTATTATTTTCTTATAAAATTATGAGTCCATGGTATTATAAAATACAAACAAAAGACATATGGTTTTTTATTGTTTTAATATGATATTTTTAAATGAAAATTGTATTAAACTTTTATTTCTTTTCATATACTGATCTAATATTCATCTCTACAATTAGATTAGGTAGACATATTTTCATACTTATCAAAACTTTTGATAATAATTTTTTTTACAAAAGAGGTTTAAATTTAAATTATGTAAAACAAAAGATTGCTACAACTATATATAATGAAATGAGTGAATATGATCAAATTTTAATATCAATTAGTTTTGTTGAGGTGAATGGTTGAAATGCGAAGCTCTATCTATCTACAATGAGTGAATATGATATGTTAGTTATGGTTAGAAAAAATGGATATAAAGTAAAAAGATATATTTTGAAATGGGAGTATTTGGATATTTACAAAAACAAATATTTGATTTTATAATAAGTTTTATATATAATTAAATCGAATCCACTGTTATAAGTTTTTTTAACAGGATGGATGATGTGGCGGATTATGGTTGGATGAGAGACGACACGTAGGCAAATTGGATGTGAGGCCGACACGTAGGATTTAGGCATCTCCTTTAGTATATACAAATAAATATAGATTTCTACTGATAACTTCAATGTTTTAATATACAGAGTATTATTTTGTAATATGCTCTAGTGAAACAACCTTTTAGGGTAAAACGGGTGGATAAATTAAAGTCATTAGATAAGGGTGATATCAACGGATTAGATTTATTCAAGAGGGGTGCATAGGTTGTATGTTGGTTTGCACACACCAGATTATTCTTCTCACACACCTTATTAGGGATTCTTTTTACCCACTTTCCAAATTCACACCAGATCTTGAAATCAGATTTACGTACTCCTCCCTCTCTCTTCACCAACGCTTTCTTCAACCGTCATTGAAGCTTCCTTCAAACGCCATTGAAGTCGTGCGTGAAGCTCAACCCCACTGTCTTCGCCGGATTCGATTTCTCTGCACCTTCAACCTACAACTGCCCACATTTACGATTCCATCGTCTTTTCTCAATCCTCTCTTGTGAAGCTATGTTCAACCGCCATTGAAGCGACCTTCAAGATCTGCATCCTCTTCATCTTTCAGTGCTTTTGGCGAGCCGTCGTCGATTCTACACCCTGCGTATATCCTTCTCATGACCACTTTAGACAAATAATGCGAAATTGAAATAATTTTTCTCTCGTATAACTTCTAATTCCACTCTACTTCTACTTCTAACTTCTTTTTATCAATTGTGAACATTCTTTATTGCTGATTTCCTACCAATTGTGCAGATCATCATTGATGTTAGCTCCAAAGATGTACAAGCCCTCGTTTGTAGGGTTTACAGACGTGGATCTCAAGGACAGAAAACTCTCTCTTAGAAGCTTGGTAAATAATCTCAAGGACAGAAAACTCTCTCTTAGAAGCTTGTGTGGATGGGATATGCATTTTCCATACAGTGATATGCATAATATATTTGTATGATATGCAATTTGTAATTATGGATTATGTCCTTGGCCGTGAATATGATATTCATTTGTGTGGATGAGATATGCATTTTTCATACATTGATATGCAGAATATATGCAGTGTATATATTGGTTTCCCCCTATTTCATCATTATCGTCTTCTTAATCGTTACATTCCCCCTATTCTATACATTGTTGTTGGATTTGGAGGTTGCTTTTTAATTTTACTCGTCCTCATATACAATGATTATGACAAATAGTTGTTGAACTGTGTAACGTTGGATATGATGATTCTACATGACAATTATTTTCATCAATTTGAACATCTAGATGAGACATGTAATAGCAACAAGCACTTTGCGTTTGTAGGAAACAATGCTTTAAATTCGTAGGCTCTTTAGGATTGTCACTGTCCTCCATTACCGCATAAAATCTGTTGAGGTGCTTGATCTAACATCAAACACCTCAACATGAGCACGACTAACAAATATTCAGAAATACTTAACGATATTCACGATATTTATTTTGATATGCACAAAGTTTCAAATAGTTTGAATATAAATATTTTAAATTGGAATATCAACTACCACATAGTGCATATCTATTCAGAGTTTATGAATATCAGTATGTATACGCCTGAACATGATAACAAATAACAGATATTCAAAAATACTTGAACGATATTCAAATAATGTGTTTTGATATGCACAATTTTTTTTCAATTATGTGGATGCATTATATACATAGTGAATAAGTACTTACAATAGTTGAATATCATATATAGGATAGTGAATATCGGCATGAATACGATGAAACATGAACAAAATTAACTGATATGCAAAGAATATTTAACAATATTCATAATTTTCGTGTTGATATGCATAATGTTAATTTTCAACTAATTAAATATATTGATATGCATGAACTTCCACTGAATATGCGTATTAACTAAAAACAAGATGATATCCGAAAATCGTAACCAATTGAATATGCGTATTTGCAGTATATTTATCTCTTCAAATCTACATTTAAATTCCTATTTTGGAGGTGATTAATTAATAAAATTCAAAAAAGCTATTCTCTCTCCTAATTTAGATTTTTTTTCCAAACGTTTTTTTAGGTAACTGCATATTGTAGGTCTTGTTTTATAGTGGGTCTTGTTTTATGATGGGCCTTATTTTATGGTAACACACCCACCATAAAATCTCTACAACCTATCCATCCATCCATCTCCTTCCATCCAACGCTCCTCATTTATTCATTCGTTTCACCATAAGAGTCGTTTTACCTGAGCGTCTCTCATATTATTTTTGGGTGTTAGAAAAAATATATAATTACTTTGAAATAATCATAGCTTTTGACCATGGAGATTAAAATTTTATCTCGAGAAGAAACTTTCGTGAAAAGCAATAAAAGAGGAGCATCTTAAAAGGAGGAGCGAAATTTACCGCTTTTAACCATGGTGACTTTTCAACTTTTACTGTAAATGACCAAAAAAACCTTCTAATATAATATAGTTTTTATAAATGAACACATGGGCACTTCTAGGTGTATCAGTGTCCATAAATTTACAGGATTAAGTCATCTCGTGGTCATGCGCGGTTTCCTAAATGCAAATGATCGCGGGTTCGAGACGTACGAGATATGATGGACTTTTTGTCATTTTAAACTTTTTACTATTTTAAATTATTAGTTTTGTGGGGCCTCTCTGTTTTAAAGTTTTCCCCCTTTTTCCATTTTAAAATTACCATGTGGCTGCAGAATCACTTTTCTTTTATTTGTTTCTTTTTTTTTTTATATTATTTTGAATTTGGTATTCTTTTAGTTATCGTTGTTTTGCATGAAATAATATACTATATCTTTATATATATACTAAAGAAGAGGCTTAAATCCTACGTGTCAACATCATGTTCAATTCACCTATATCTTATCACCATCGAACCATTATTTGCCACATCATCAAACTTTTAAAAAAATTATAACATAATAATCTATAATCTTATTATAATTGAGTAGGTCCTACCATGATTATAATTTTAATAATAATTAATTATTTGATTAAAAAATATATTGATTAGAAATAATTAATAAGTTGAAAAATAAACTTATCATATCTATATAATTTAGTTCCTTATGTAAATTAAAAATTAGCTAAGTGATTGTTTAATCAAATTTTTATTTATTAACAAACCTGATGATTTACACACCTCAATATTTAATAAATGTGAAAAGTATCTATTGCATATCTAAACTAATTAACAATTAAATATAAGTTACCTTCAAATCTTTCATCCCGAATTGTTAAATTTAGTTCGGTAAAGTAAAAATTTAGTATTTCTATTATAATTTGTCAAAAAAATCACCCAATCTTGAAAATTATCAAGAATAATATATTTTCATTATCAATGACTAGAATATTAAAATGTTATGTAATCTAAACCACTTGATTATATATATCTAACATCTACATAATTACGTATAGCAAAGAATCCATATTCCTTTACATTATATACTTCATATTCCTTATAATTGATTATAAAACAAGTAAACACATATTCCTTTACATTATATACTTCATATTCCTTATAAATGAATTATAAAGCAAGTAAAGCACGGAAAAATTAAAAGCCTAAGAATTAGAGTACTACATAAATATTGTTGGACTAAATAATATAAGAAGAATGATTCATAAATCAGACTTTATTAATTAATTACCTACTAACTATATACAAATTATATTTGACAAATATTTGACAATTATTACTTTTAATGTAATTTATAGGCAAAATCCTTTATAATTTACTTACTAATTACTAATTTTTGTTTTTTCATATGGTCAATAATTGAGTTAATCTATATCATATATTTTCGATATTTATTTATTTATTTTACAAGTTTAGATTTATATAATATGGTTAAAAGCTAAATCATCATACATATATACATTTTAATTAATTTAACCAAGCTCGTGCATGGCACGAGATCTATGCTAGTATCTACTAAACTAGAACCTAATTACGCCACATAACACTTTCTCATTAAAACCGCCACATGACACCCCCTCATTAAAACCGTCACATGTCATTTTTTGTATTTTCAATTGTTTAATAAAATTAATTATAAATAAAAAATTATTATCCTAAACCTATCACTCATTTTTTCTTATTTTAAATACACATCAAGCATAATGATTACAAGTTAATCACAAAGATTACAAATCCAAAATTTCCTAATTATATACAAATCCAAAATTTTCTAAATATATACAAATTCAAAATTTCCTAATTATATGCATTAATTTTGATATCAATATTATCTTGATCTGTTTTTTAATACATATATTAATTTTAATAATTATTAATATTTTTGATTCAATATATATGACGTAAAAACCCGTGTCTGGCACACGAATTACACTAGTTGGTTATTATTTTGGTAGTTGAACAATAAACGTAAACAAATATTCAAAGTTATTTTTCTGGTGATTCTTTTTATTTTGTTTGGCTCCATTATTTTTTTTCATTTTTTGAATAAAACAATTGTTTTTTAATTAATAAAAATTACAAGCAAAATTTTCATTTATCATTCTACTTTTCTTCCATTATCAATAATTTTCAATTTTCAATTCTAATGATAATAATCGTTTTCTTGTTTTGTTAATATTTTCTAAACAAGTTTAGCACTATATATTTAATTTATCATTCTCCTCTCTTCTTCACGCTCCCAATTTTGCCTGAGAAGCCTGGTTCGATCCGTCTCTGATCGATCTGAGGCCCCACACGATCTACGATTAGCTCGAAACAATTGTTATTTGTTTGCAATCTGATTCTGAATATTTTAATTGATCAGTCACGACGAATGCACAATCTGATGCCTTATAATTGTCACTCAATTTTGGTTTGTCTATGACTGAAGGATTTATCCATGCCTTTCTTTCAAATACAGAAAACTTCTTTTGAATAGTATTTTACCATTTCGCTGCTTGAATCACAACCTATTAGGGATCTGAAATTGTTGGAATCAGTACTTCACTGTTCCCTTTCATGTCAAAGATTATTATTAGTGTGAATTAGTTTTGGCATGCACTGATTGATGCTCTCGAATCCGTTTTATGCGGTGGAGATAATTTATGCCAGTGACTTGTTGTAGTAAGTCTATCAAAATTGTAAATTCTGCTTCTTCTTTTTATCTCACTGGACTTGTTGTCATTGGAGTTGTTTTTTGGCTATGAGGATCTGATCACATGCTTATCATCATTTTTCCACTCTAGTTGATTCAACAGTTAGCTCTTTAGGATCCAAGGGTTTGTTTACCTGCCACTGCTCACAGTCATCGTTACTGTAAGGTATGTCGATATGCTTTCCATCCAAATAGTACACAGATAAGTACTCAGCGGCCTATTTGCGCTTGTTCAAAAAACAGAGAGCTTCTTGCACATGGTAATTGATGGTAGTACATTTCCTTCTTCAGGATGTTCTAAATTACGTTAGAAGAGCTTTTGGTGTTGGTCATATGATCAATCAAACTGATCATGGAAGCATGGGACATCAACCTTCAAATTTATTAGCAAAGTCATCCTCAGCTTCTAGCGATGCATCAAGTGTCGTTGATTAGAATTCGGATGCATCTGGTAATGCTAATGCTTCAGAAAATTCTATGTCAAGAACTGTCTCATGAAACAATGGTGTATGAAACATTATTGTCAAGACTAGACATGAGTGGGAAGAATTTATCAAGGCCATCCAATCTCCCAAGTTCAAATGATCTGGTTAGGACTCGATCTAACCGATTAACCTTCATTGATTTGAAGTTCAAGTTGCCACTATATTAGGTCCATTTTTTGTTACTTACCAGGAGCCTGAAAATGGCAAAACGTGATCTAAATTTGGCAATGAACATTTCACGTGATGGGGATTCTTCTAGAGCTATCCTTCTGAAGTCACAAATCGAACTTGCCCGTGGGAATTTTGTAAAAGTTGAGAAGCTTTTGAAGGCATCTTATAACCAATCAGAAGTTGGAAGCTCTATCATATAGGCAGTAGAAGCTCTCTGTTTGTTGAACAAGCGTAAAAAAGCTGCTGAGACCTTACAGTAAAGATGATTGTGAGCAGTGGCAGGTAAACAAACCCTTGGATCCTGAAGAGGTGTGTTATTGTACTTATATAATGTTTGTGGACATCAATGAATTTATTTGTTGGATGTGCCCTCTGTAAATATGTAATGTGTCATGCTTAATGATGCGTTCCTGCTTGTGAATGCCAGATCGATGATCTTGGTGGGAAGTCGCGCAGGTTGCTTCTGTGGTTGGATGAGTGAAACGCGGTGTTTAGGGCGTCGCGTGAGTGGGAGAACGCGATGTTGATGGTGGCTCGAGAGATGAGCGAAGCCGTAGCGTCCGTAGCGGAGGGGATAGACTCGAAAAGATTGAGTGAGTGGCCGTAGCGTCGACAGCGGAGTTGGATAAACTCGATGGGGATCGAGTGGAGACCGTAGCGTCGGCAGCGGAGGAATGAGGATGCGAAGTAAGAGTTTGAGGTGACGTCGATCTAAGAGATTGGAGGCAAAAGCTCTCGACAAATAGTCTTAGATTAAAATGAAGCATAACCAAGTACAGAAGGTCGAGATGACCTTTTATAGGACATAGCGGGACTCGGATGGGCCGAGTCTCGCCAAATGGGCCAGCCCACGCGACACGCGTGTAACACACACCCCAAAAAGAAATAACTAATTAAACATTAATGTTCTAAAATGACAAAACACTGAAAGATCGCGTTCACTTGATCGTGGAAAGTATCTTGATAGAGAATGCGTTCTCTAGACTTCGTTGGAGGCTTCTGAGGGAGAACGCGGTCTCTTGCGTTCCTTGGCAAGCGACGACGCGGACAACCATTGATTGTGTCGCGTTGGCGATTGTTTTGGCACGCGATCTTGTTATTGGACCTTCTGAGCGAATGCTCATAGCTTCCTCTTCCTCTGTGGCAGTCATGGTGGGTAGGAGCGTATCACTTAACAAGTCTAATTGAATAAATGTTGATGAGTTTATTTGTGGACTTGAGAAGCAATGAGGTCATTTTCGGTTTGGGTCTATAATGTGATTCACACTGTGTAACATTTTCTTATGTTTGTAGCTAGGATTAGTTGTCCTTATATGATATATTCTGTTTTTTATCATATTAATAATTTTTCCCATGGAGCATGCGATATCTGCTGAAGGGCTAAAGAGTACTGATCAACGCTACTTTGTAGGGTTTAACTAGGAGTTGTTATCGGTGTTTTGGGTGCTATTTGGAAACGTTTAGTGCACAATTGTAGAGATTGGAGTTGAAGAGTAGAAGTGTAACACCCCCAAAACTTAACCCTTTTGGAAAGGTATTACCGCCAGTGACCCCAATGTTCCTTACCGAGATCACCCAAGGCTTTACCAAAAATACAATTTATGAAATGCAATTGATACACAAAGATCAAGCATTAAATTCCACAACATAACATTGTTGAGGAAACAAGAGTTACGGGATTACAACCCAATCCCGAATAGGTCAAAACATAGTTTAAACCAAACACAGCGGAAGACTAAGAAAGTAAGTTACAATCGGAGTTATTGTCCAAAGGATCATAACCTGATTAAAGAAATAATTAAAACATTCAAAAACCACCGCCGACTTCATAGTCCTTCTAATCTTCTGAGCTACTTCTTAACTGATGTGCCGAATCAAACGGATGACACCAGCCAACCATGCAAGGGAAAATATTGGTTGGTTAGTCTAAATGAATAGACTAGCAAGGGTACAAAGCAGACTGGTTCGAATCAGTCATATTAGGTTAGACTCATCGCTTCTCGGATAATAACCGATAACGGTAGTCAACCATCATATTTCTACTGGAATAAACAAGAGGTATGCACAAGAGAAGATTCTGGAAGACTGAATCTTCACAGAAATCGACTCGAAAGAAGACTCCAACGGAAGTGAGTCTTTAAGAAAGCAATGACAAATCTGGAAAGTTACAGAATCATTCAACCATGATTTAAAACTGACTAAGATGCTTCGGTTCACGACCAACCTCATCGCCTATAGCGAATCCAGATTGGAAAGAGAACGTACTACATTCAAGTCAAGACGAGTTTTCCTAGCTGCACTGAACTTAGCTGCACTACTCGCCCAAGGTGTATTAATTATGTGCGTCAAGGTAGCACTTATCTGATTTATGTTTCAAAAACACACATCACGTTATAAACTTTTACATGTGTACCCCACCAATGGGACGACACATCTTAGTATACGTTTCGTCGAGAGTGACGTATACCGAAAGGTTTGTGACACCAGCTAAGTGTCCTGTCTCTACACACATGTGTAAGAGACCGATCATGATCATAGAATAGTACCAGATGGGGACGAGCCATCCCGATACCAGATTATAAAGAAATTACTGGACAGAGTCCGAGTAACGTTCCTATCTAACAGTGCTAACTAAACAGTTACAACACCACAACATTTACAGGATAAATCCACATAAAGGCCCGAAAGGCGATCACGGATAATAGCGTTGTTCTAACAGATATACAACCTATTATATGATTTTTAAAACAGTTTATCAAAACCGTTTCCAGACAAACAGAATATTCATTCCAAATTAATTACTCAGATAAACTACTGATAATTAATGTAAATATGGAACGAAAGAGTAAGAGCGAACCGCCACTTGCCTTACTCCGCAGAATAGTCTAAAGACGTCACTGGATTCCGGGCTCGACACGGTATAGCTCTGACAGCACAACGACCTTCGAGTCGACCCATAAAAGGAACCCTAAGTTAGATCCGACATAAACAGTACGAATCTAAACACGGCGAAAGAACATGAAAGGAAAGACGCCACGACGACAACCGACCAAGCCAAAGCCACGAAGGCATTCTGGGCACTGGCGGCGGTCGCCGTTCTTGGCGGCGGTCGCCGTGAAGAACACGGCAGTCGCCGTGAAGAACACGGCGGTCGCCGTGAAGAACACGGCGGTCGCCGTGAAGAACACGGCGGTCGCCGTTAAGAACATGGCCGACTGAAACGAGAGAAAACTCACCCCAAAACACGAGCGGTTTGGCCTCCTTCGACTTGCTTTGGCTTCTAACCTCCAAGGCTAACCAAAAGCTTCACAAAGGCACTCTGGAAACACACCAAGGCAACACCGGCGAGACCTTCGAATTCCGGCGAAAACACAACTCCGGCGAGAGGCGAATTTGGCAGCGATTCGGGGTTGTAGATGACCCAAAACCCATGCCCAAGCTCTGCTATTTATAGGCAAACCCCAAGGAGTGAGCTGCAAACCCTCAGACGCGGCAAACGACGCAACGGCACACCTCGAACGACGCCGGCGACCATCGGGCAAAGCCCACTGGACAATCACGGCGGTCGCCGTATTTTTGCCTACGGCGGGCACGCGGCGGTCGCCGTAAATACGGCGGTCGCCGTCGTTAGGCCTGTCGCGGCCAGCTAGAAGCTGACACGCTGACATCTCGGGCCCAACCACGGCGGTCGCCGTTTCTGAACGGCGGTCGCCATTTCCCCCTTTTCCCGCCCATTCGGCTTTGAACGAGCATGACGATAAACCGGGATAAAAATTATCGTACGTGAACGACAATTTAAAATTCAAGGCACCTTGTCTGTATATTATTTCACTGAGAAAAATATTACAGATATAGAGCATATTACAGAATGTCTCAAGCTACCTGAATTAAATCCGACGTACACAACGGGTACTCGGGAAAATTCCATAATTCCCAAAATAACCTTACAAAAATACGGGGTATCACATCTCCTCTCCCTTACAAGAAGTTTCGACCCCGAAACTTAGGTCGAGAATAACTCGGGAAAACGCCTGAGCATATCTGACTCGGTTTCCCACGTCTCCCAAGTAACTTCTTTGGTCCCTGACTTGGACCACAGCACTCGTACCAACGACATGATCTTGTTGCGCAATTGCTTCTCCCGACGCTCCAAAATGCGCACGGGCAACTCTTCATAAGTACCATTAGCTTGAATCTCGATGTCCTCGTAACTAAGCACATGAGACTCATCTAGCACATACTTTCTGAGTAAAGACACATGGAACACGTTATGCACGGGGTGAGCCGATGGCGACAACGCCAAACGGTACGCTAGAGATCCCACTCTATCCAAAATCTCGAATGGTCCCACGTAGCGAGGGTTAAGCTTCCCACGCTTACCGAATCTGAAAACTCCTTTGGATGGCGATACCTTGACAAAAATCTTGTCACCGACCTCGAACTCGACAGTCCTGCGCTTCCGATCTGCATAGGACTTTTGTTGACTTTGAGCGGTCAACATTCTTTGTCTGATCAAAGCAATGTCTGAAGCCGTCCTTTCGACCAACTCTGGTCCAAGCAGAATTTTGTCGGCAATATCGTCCCAACAAATAAGAGATCTGCATCTGCGACCATACAAAGCTTCAAACGGAGCCATCTTGATTGTAGCATGCCAGCTATTGTTGTATGTGAACTCAATCAGACTCAAGCTGTCCTCCTAGCTAGTCGGACGATCGAGCACACAAGCTCTAAGCATATCCTCCAGAGTCTGGATGGTCCTTTCAGACTGGCCATCTGTCTGAGGATGAAACGTTGTACTGAACCTCAACTCGGTTCCCATAGCCTTATGAAGTTCCTTCCAGAATCTTGACATGAAACGGCCATCTCGGTCCGATACAATGGTCTTAGGAATGCCATGTAAGCGGACAATCTCCTTCTGGTAAACTTCTGCTAGCTTCTGGGTTTTCCATGTGGTCTTGATGGCTATGAAATGAGCACTCTTCGTAAGCCTATCCACAATTACCCAGATAGCATCTCTCTGACTTCGAGTCTTGGGTAGCCCAGTGACGAAGTCCATGGAAATGTCCTCCCATTTCCATTCTGGCACGGGGAGAGGTAGCATCTCACCACCTGGTCTGCGGTGTTAGATCTTGACTTTTTGGCAAGTTAAGCACTTTGCCACAAAGTCTGCCACGTCCCACTTCATGTTTGGCCACCAAAACTTCTTCCTGAGATCCTTGTACATCTTGCTAGAGCCAGGATGCACAGAATAAGCAGATGAATAAGCTTCTCTCATCACCAACTGACGAAGACCTTCTGTGTCAGGCACACAGATCCGATCCTGAAACCAAAGTGATCCATCATCCTGAACCACAAAACTGGGAGCTTTCCCATCCATCACTTCACTGCTTAACTTTACCAAGATGATGTCATCGACTTGCTTTTCTTTGATTTGATCCAGTAGTGTAGCCTGAATCTCCATCATACTCAGGTACCCTCTACGCTGGTCATATAAGACTTCAATGTCGCATGACTCTTGGTTTAGCTTGGTCTAAGCAGTAAGTAGAGCAACCACAGTCTCGTGCGTTGTCTTACGGCTTAGTGCATCAGCTACTACATTAGCCTTGCCCGGATGATACAACAACTCCATGTCGTAGTCCTTGAGCAACTCTAGCCAGCGGCGTTGTCTCATATTTAACTCCTTCTGAGTAAATATATACTTGAGACTTTTGTGGTCAGTGAAGACTTGGCATCTTATACCATAGAGGTAATGCCTCCAAATCTTCAGCGCAAAGACAACCGCTGCTAACTCAAGATCATGGGTCGGATAGTTTTCTTCGTAAGTCTTGAGTTGTCTAGATGCGTAAGCAATGACTCTGCCCCTTTGCATCAAAACACAACCAAGACCACACTTGGAAGCATCACTATAGACCACATAATCGTCATTCCCCTCTGGGAGTGCTAACACGGGTGCCGAGGTCAACCGTCGCTTCAACTCCTGGAAACTGACCTCGCACTTGTCATTTCAGACAAACTTCTTGTGGACCTTGTGGAGTAGATTGGTCATAGGTAGAGCGATATTTGAAAATCCTTCTACAAACCTTCTATAATACCCGGCAAGTCCAAGAAAACTGTGCACCTCTTTTACGCTCTGGGGCTGTGTCCATTTAGCCACCGCTTCAATCTTTTGGGGATCAACCATAACCCCATTTTTATTGATCACGTGGCCTAAGAAAGCCACCTCTTTCATCCAGAATTCACATTTAGACAATTTAGCATAAAGCTGATGTTGTCTAAGGATCGACAAGGAAATCCGTAGATGTTCCTCGTGGACTTCTTCATTCGGAGAATAGATCAAAATGTCATCGATGAAGACCACCACGAACTTATCCAAGTACTGGTGAAAACATCAGTTCATCAAATCCATAAAGACAGCTGGAGCATTTGTAACCCCAAAAGGCATCACTACGAACTCGTAATGACCATATCTGGTCCTAAACGCAGTTCTAGGAATGTCCTGCTCCCGAATCCTGAGTTGATGATATCCAGATCTTAAGTCGATCTTGGAGAAAACCTTTGCTCCCTGCAACTGGTCCAACAAGTCATCAATCCTAGGCAAAGGATACTTGTTCTTGATCGTCACCTTATTCAACTCTCGGTAGTCGATACAAAGTCGGAACGATCCGTCCTTCTTTTTGACGAATAATACCGGAGCACCCCATGGCGATGCACTCGGCCTGACATAACCTTTGTCAAGAAGATCTTCAAGTTGATTCTTCAACTCTTGCATCTCAGTTGGAGCCATCCGATATGGGGATTTGGAAATCGGCGCCGTACCAGGCTCGAGATCAATAGAAAACTCTACGTCACGATTTGGGGGTAATCCTGGAATTTCTTCCGGAAAGACATCCGAAAATTCCCTAACTACAGGAATATCAAGAACCTCAGGTCCATCCTTCTCAGGCGAATCCAAGTAGCAAAGGTACCCGACACATCCTTGTCGTAGTAGCTTAAACGCAGCCATCGCATTGATCAGCTTGCCGTTATCAGCATCATTTCGACCTTTGAACTTGCACACGAATTGGCCCCCGGATGACACCGTCACCGTTCTTGAACTGAAGTCGATCACCGCCTTGTGACGCGTCAGCCAATCCATACCGAGAATAATGTCGTATGGAGCCATGGCTATGCAGATTAAATCTGCCTCGAATTCCTTACCCTGAATGGTAATCGGAAAGTCAGACAAATGCTTGGTTCCCACCAAACGTTCTCCATTAGGAAGATTAACGACGAAAGGGTCGCACGAATCATTGCACACTAAGTCTAACTTGCTAACACAGCTATCCAAAATAAAGGAATGCGTAGCACCAGAATCAAACAGAATGCACACTGAAGTAGAGTGAAGGTATAGAGTACCTTGAGCAATCGGAGCATTGGGTCCATCTGCCTCACGCATCTCGTACAAGCGTTGGCCCTGACTTCCAGAAACAGCTGGGGCCTTTCCCCTGTTCTGAGCAGTCGTCTGCACTGAAGGGCTAGGAGTCTCGGCATGCTTAAACCTAGGTCGGTTGCTCTGATGAACTGACCCTTGCTGCGACTCTACTCCCTTCTGCTTCCCCTGCTTGCAGAACTTTTGCAGATGACCATCACGTCCACACCCAAAGCATGGCCTCCTCTCCTTCCGACACTCAGTGCTCTTGTGCCCAGCAGTACCGCAGTTATAACACTGAACTGTACTCCTGGTCTGCCCTGACTGCTGAGTCGATCCTCCTTGCGTCATCTCCGTCTTAGCTCTGCCGGATTTGGCGAAGTTAGACGGTGGCACAGGGCGCTTAAAACCACCTCCCTGGTTCTGATTCTGCATCGACTTCTGTCGGTTGCGCCTCTTGGTCGACTCCTTGAGAGTTACCTCCAGCTTATAGGCACAATCCACATACTGCTCCAAGGTAGAGCATGTGTGGTGCACCATTAATGGCTTGATATCCGGGTTCATCCACTCGTGGAAGTACCAGATCTTTTGAGCCTCGCTGGTGATCTCGGCAGTGGCGTACTGTAGAAGATGGTTGAACTTAGATGCCAACTCTGTCACTCTCAGACCATCAGTCTGAGGGTACAAGAACTCTTTATGCTTTTCCTCTCTCATAGCACGAGAGAAAAAGTGATCAACCATCTTGGTCTTGAACATCGACCAAGTCAACACTGGGCTCTCAGCCAAACCAGTGCTCTCCCACCACTCGCTAGCCTCCTCCTTCAGCTGAAGAGAAGCGATATGGACCTTCTCGGCCTCCGTACACTCCACGTTCCTGAACAGCCTCTCCATATGGGAGAACCAATGAGTCACTGCCACTGGCTCCCCTTTCCCGTTATAGCAGTCGGGTCTCATGGAAGTAATGGTCTTAAGAGCGCGACCATAGCTGTCCCTCGCCCTAACGGCAGTCTCCTGAATCACAGGGTTTCTGGGTTCCACAACATCAGGAACCGCTGCATGAATAGGCACTTCTTGTGCTTGAGGCGCACTTGGTCTCAAGACATCTGTAATAGCCTGCATCACGATCCCACTGATCGCCTCAACAGCTGCAGCGTCAAACAGCGTTGGCGCCTGGGTCTGATCCTGACCTTCACGCCTCTGCTGGACGCGAGACTCAGACTCGTGTTCATCCTGAACACCTCTTCCTGCTGGTCTGGGGTTTTGGCTAGTCCCAGCACCGGCTCGAGTCGAGTTTCTCGTGCTTCTTGGGTTCACCATCTGTTTACCGATCCAATTCCAAGCATTCAATACATTAATATTATGCAACATACTTATGCAATATATCAATGTAAATAAATCACTCAGAATAGATCAACTTGACATTTTATAGATGAACCTTCGAATTCTTACACAAGTTACACATAAGTTTATCATTCGAGCGTTAGGACAACATTGCTCGAAGATATAAGTGTTTCTCAAAGTACTTGCCGCAATACTGAAATATTACACAAAGTACAACTTGGAAAACTAAGAAACGAACTACTACGATAGGCAACGCCACTCCTCCTCAAGGCGTTCCAAAACGTCTCCCATACGACTGGCTACTCGTGCATGGTCTCTTCGGGCTAGGCTCACCATCGAGCTCTGGCGATGGGTTTCGCACCCTGCTTGACCCTGAAGCACATAGTCCTAGCTCAGTCATGGAAAAGTATGGGTCATCCATGACTGGTCCTCCTATTCCAGCCCTCCTCTGAGTACTGGCGATCAGCTCATCCCTTTGACGCTGCTGTTCTGCGGAGATTACCTCGCTCTGGCGGAGAATCTCCTGCAGCTCGGATTCCGACCTCCATCTCCTTGGAGTAGGGATAGGCTGAGATTCCCTGTCACTTCTCCCAATACCGTACTCGGTATACAGTGCCTCCCAATCGGCTTCTGACATGGGTGCGTACTCTGGCACTGGTGACAATCCTGTACCGGGCTCCTGATTCTGCCCTCCAAGTCCAACTCTGGATCCTCTTCTGGATCATCCTCTATGGGATCCTCATCCTCGGGATCATCCTCGATGGGATCCTCTTCCTCGGGATCATCCTCGATGGGATCCTCTTCCTCGGGATCATCCTCGATCATCTCCTCGTCCTCGACAGGATCTTGCTCAAGCATCTCCTCTTTCTCCTCCTCGTACTCGATCTCCTCGGGAATTGGTCCCAGCAGAAAGTCGTCTTGGTAAACCCCTTGTTCATACCTTGACAACTCGTCTTCCTGCTCCCATTCCTGTACTTCCTCCACCCTTAGTGGCGGCACAGGTGCAGGTCTAGGGACCATAGCATTCCTGGCTACAAGGACAACCGACTCGGGGAGAACGTGCTTGACGTCTTCGGGTGGGCTACTCGGGCCTCCAACCTCGAAACATCGCTGAGGTAACGGGAAATCTAGCCTCGGCTGATCCAACTTGGCGTCTTCCGACCCCCTACCAATAGAAAAGCAGACACCCATCCTATCGAACAATAAGGAAGGAATTAGTCTTTCTAGACATAGAAGCAAGCTTACTATATCAGACTATAAAGAAGACATGACTATGAATGGTGTTTTTAAATTCTTTTCAGAATTAAAATTCAGAGCCCTCTTAAAGCATTTTGAAAATGAATAAATGGTTTATAAAAATTTCAAACCCGTTTTAAAAACTTTGGCTCTGATACCACAACTGTAACACCCCCAAAACTTAACCCTTTTGGAAAGGTATTACCGCCAGTGACCCCACTGTTCCTTACCGAGATCACCCAAGGCTTTACCAAAAATACAATTTATGAAATGCAATTGATACACAAAGATCAAGCATTAAATTCCACAACATAACATTGTTGAGGAAACAAGAGTTACGGGATTACAACCCTATCCCGAATAGGTCAAAACATAGTTTAAACCAAACACAGCGGAAGACTAAGAAAGTAAGTTACAATCGGAGTTATTGTCCAAAGGATCATAACCTGATTAAAGAAATAATTAAAACATTCAAAAACCACCGCCGACTTCATAGTCCTTCTAATCTTCTGAGCTACTTCTTAACTGATGTGTCGAATCAAACGGATGACACCAGCCAACCATGCAAGGGAAAATATTGGTTGGTTAGTCTAAATGAATAGACTAGCAAGGGTACAAAGCAGACTGGTTCGAAGCAGTCATATTAGGTTAGACTCATCGCTTCTCGGATAATAACCGATAACGGTAGTCAACCATCATATTCCTACTGGAATAAACAAGAGGTATGCACAAGAGAAGTTCTGGAAGACTGAATCTTCACAGAAATCGACTCGAAAGAAGACTCCAACGGAAGTGAGTCTTTAAGAAAGCAATGACAAATCTGGAAAGTTACAGAATCATTCAACCATGATTTAAAACTGACTGAGATGCTTCGGTTCACGACCAACCTCATCGCCTACAGCGAATCCAGATTGGAAAGAGAACGTACTACATTCAAGTCAAGACGAGTTTTCCTAGCTGCACTGAACTTAGCTGCACTACTCGCCCAAGGTGTATTAATTATGTGCGTCAAGGTAGCACTTATCTGATTTATGTTTCAAAAACACACATCACGTTATAGACTTTTACATGTGTACCCCACCAATGGGACGACACATCTTAGTATACGTTTCGTCGAGAGTGACGTATACCGAAAGGTTTGTGACACCAGCTAAGTGTCATGTCTCTACACACATGTGTAAGAGACCGATCATGATCATAGAATAGTACCAGATGGGGACGAGCCATCCCGATACCAGATTATAAAGAAACGACTGGACAGAGTTCGAGTAACGTTCCTATCTAACAGTGCTAACTAAACAGTTACAACACCACAACATTTACAAGATAAATCCACATAAAGGCCCGAAAGGCGATCACAGATAATAGCGTTGTTCTAACAGATATACAACCTATTATATGATTTTCAAAATAGTTTATCAAAACCGTTTCCAGACAAACAGAATATTCATTCCAAATTAATTACTCAGATAAACTACTGATAATTAATGTAAATATGGAACGAAAGAGCAAGAGCGAACCGCCACTTGCCTTACTCCGCAAAATAGTCTAAAGACGTCACTGGATTCCGGGTTCGACACGGTATAGCTCTGACAGCACAACGACCTTCGAGTCGACCCATAAAAGGAACCCTAAGTTAGATCCGACATAACAGTACGAATCTAAACACGGCGAAAGAACACGAAAGGAAAGACGCCACGACGACAACCGACCAAGCCAAAGCCACGAAGGCATTCTGGGCACTGGCGGCGGTCGCCGTTCTTGGCGGCGGTCGCCGTGAAGAACACGGCCGACTGAAACGAGAGAAAACTCACCCCAAAACACGAGCGGTTTGGCCTCCTTCGACTTGCTTTGGCTTCTAACCTCCAAGGCTAACCAAAAGCTTCACAAAGGCACTCTGGAAACACACCAAGGCAACACCGGCGAGACCTTCGAATTCCGGCGAAAACACAACTCCGGCGAGAGGCGAATTTGGCAGCGATTCGGGGTTGTAGATGACCCAAAACCCATGCCCAAGCTCTGCTATTTATAGGCAAACCCCAAGGAGTGAGCTGCAAACCCTCAGACGCGGCAAACGACGCAACGGCGCGCCTCGAACGACGCCGGCGACCATCGGGCAAAGCCCACTGGACAATCACGGCGGTCGCCGTATTTTTGCCTGCGGCGGGCACGCGGCGGTCGCCGTCGTTAGGCCGTCGCGGCCAGCTAGAAGCTGACACGCTGACATCTCGGGCCCAACCACGGCGGTCGCCGTTTCTGAACGGCGGTCGCCGTTTCCCCCTTTTCCCGCCCATTCGGCTTTGAACGAGCATGACGATAAACCGGGATAAAAATTATCGTACACGAACGACAATTTAAAATTCAAGGCACCTTGTCTGTATATTATTTCACTGAGAAAAATATTACAGATATAGAGCACATTACAGAATGTCTCAAGCTACCTGAATTAAATCCGACGTACACAACGGGTACTCGGGAAAATTCCATAATTCCCAAAATAACCTTACAAAAATACGGGGTATCACAAGAAGTGTGGATTTGGTGGTTTGGAGAAGCTTAAACGAAGACTTATTGAAGATGGAGAGGAGACCACTTGAGCAGACCGAGGAAGAGTCGAAGAAAGAAGCCACACGAAGCAGCAGTGGAGAATCCGCGACCGCGGGCGAGCAATGGAGTTGATCGCGGATAAATCGAGAGCAAAGAGTCAGAGTTGGAATTTTCCGCGACCGTGGAAATTCATCCGCGATCGCGGAAACGGGCATCAGCGAGCCGCGCGGGATTTCTCCGAAGTTACTTTATTTTACTTTTCCGATTTTCTTTTAATTTCTTTATTTCGTTTATTTAGTTTATTTTCTTTTTAGATTATGTTTGTGATCTTTGGTTTTAGGTTTAGATTATTTAAACATTGTTCCATAGCCTCCAAGGAGCTATCATCGATTATTCAGTTTTTTCATTCTACGTTCAATTTTCCTTTAGAGTTTGTGGCTTCGAAGACGATGAGGAGCTAAGCACCCTCTACTTAGTCCGACAATTGAAGCCTTGGTTTGAATTTGATTGTGAGATTATTCCTTTACTCTATCCTTGAATGTTATTGATTCTCTTATGCTTCATCCCATTGAGTTATATTGATTTCTCTAGATTGGCCACCTAGTTTTATTAATATTATTCATATTGTAGGGTTAGAGTTTTGAACTCTATTGGTTGATCTAGTTCATCAATTATTGTGATTAGTATTATTAATATTAGTTTCCCTAGCTTGACAAACTAGTTGAGATTGGTATTATCTATACTGCTGGTTCTCCTAATCTGGTCAACTTGTTGAGATTAATATTGTTCATCCCTAATTCAGAGTAGCAAACACGATTTACTGGAACGAGTTGTGAATGTTTATTGTGAAGAGAATTGATTGCATGTCGAGTACTGACGAGTTGTTAAGTATTGCATGAGCCTATCTATTCTTGAGTTTACTGCTGCTGTTAAATTTATCTTGATAATTTCTTGATTGTTTAATAGTTAGGGTTATCAGAACTGGTATGACTGGTAACTATTTCAGAACAGGGATTAGGACATTCATGAGGATTGAAGACTAGCTAGGAATAATCAATGATCAATCAACCAAACTAAATGTGGATATTTGTTTGGCTAAGTGTTTTTCCTAATTGATTACAAACCTTTGTTTTTGTTTCCTTTGTTTACTTGTTTATCAACAATCATCCCAAACCCCCATTTGTTACTATTGCATGCAAATTGACATAAAGAAAGACAACTTCTCCCTGTGGGATTCGACCCTTGCTTGCCTATTCTACTAGTTTAGATTATTAAGGATTTTACTTTGATTGGGTACACCACTTTAGCCTCGATCAAGTACACTACAAACATATTATATTTTTAAGGTATTGATACTCTCTTAATACAACTGTCATTCAGTCTAATGTTCATCATGCCGGTATCCGCAAATTCTTGGTCTTGATGTGTATGCTGACACCATTGTTGGCGACGCTATGAGAAGAGGTATATCCGGTGGTCAGAAGAAGAGATTGACATCAGGTTAGTATGCTAAATTCTCGTGAATATCATTTTATGTCAGCTATACTAAAAATTGAGTTCTACATTTAATTGACACAAGTTGAGTTATGCAGGGGAGATGATTGTTGGTCCAAATAACTTACTATGTCATTGGATATAATCCTGAAGTTGGCAGGTTTGCTTTATTTATCTTTTCTCTTTGAACTGCATAAATATCATGATCCACAATTTGCAAGATTCATTGTTTCCCATCAGGATTTTCTTTTTGTTCAATTAGGTGAGTACTTTGGCTGGTTGTTGAATGGAAAATCACTAATCTTTTGATCATTTTTAAGTAATCATAAGCTTAGGGATTAATTTATTTTTGAAGGAACATAACCAGAGCAGGTTATTACATTTGGCTATGCAATTTTTTCATTGATTTTTTTATACTTTGGCACCATATTTTTAACTTGATGAGAGGTTTTCTGCTTCATAGGTTGACTGGATTGTCTAGAAGAATCAAATTGATGATGGTGAGTTGTATTCATCTATTCATGTATATTGCAACTAAATCTAATTGATTATGGTGAGTTTATTCATCTTTTAGGTAAGAAGTCGCTTAGCTTTATTATTTTCTTCTTTAGTTTCCTTTTCATCTTGTTAAGTAATTTGCATTTCATTAAGCTTGTTAACTAGTTTTATACAATGTTTAATATATGCAATTTGCAACACTTACATGGTAATGGCTGACGGAGATTCTGAATGAAAGATGACATGTGCAAAACAAGGAGTATTATCTAGTGACGTAGCTATATTTTGGTTATTTATAGTTGTGACATTGTGTTGGCAATGACATATATTGTTTTAGTTATTTGTAGTACGTTGTGACATTGAGTTAGCAATGACGTATATTGTCTTAGTTATTTGTAATTGTGACATTGATTTGGTCAGTGACGTAGTTGGATAATGCAAAAAACGTATGCTATTTTGACGTTGAATTTGATAATGGTGTTAATTAATACGTAGAACCAGGATAGGTGCGTAAAATGTCATTATTTATGGATATTGTATAGATACTAATATACAACCCGTACATTAGAAAAATACCGAGACCAATTAACCCGGACATAAAATGCCCGGTGTATTATTTGGTTTTTCAAATAACCCGGATTTGATTTTCGTGTTAATCGGTGTATTTGTTTATGCAAATAACCCGGACTTGTATTAACCGGTGTATTCATATCTCAAATAACCTGGATGTGCTTTTCATATAACTGATGTATTTGTAGAAAAGGCCTACAAAGTGTTCTCCAGAAAAGGCCTACAAATTTTGTATCGCGATCACTCACGACAGACCTAGGTATCCCATGTAAACGGACCACGTTGTCAAAGAACAACGCGGCGATTTCACTAGCAGTGTGTGTGGTCTTACACGCGATGAAATGGGCCATTTTTGAAAACCTGTCCACAACTACAATGATTGAATCTTTACCCTTACGAGAGAGAGGCAAACCTGTGATGAAGTCCATAGACAAATCTTCCCAAGGGCCTAATGGGATGGACAATGGCGTGTAGAGACCATAGGGATGGGAAGTAGACTTTGCGCGTTGACACATGACACAACTTGTGCAATATCGCGTCACCTGACTGGTCATGCGCGGCCAAAAGAAATGATCACGAAGAGCAGCTAGAGTCTTGGTAACCCCAAAATGACCACGTCCTTCATGGGCTTCTTGGATGAGGAGTGTCCTAATGGGTGAGCTAGGAATGCACATGCGCCCGGCTTTGTAAAGATACCCCTCATGAAAGAAATACTTCTCAAACTCACGGTCCCTAAGGCAGTGTTCTACAATTGGCTTGAAGATGAGTAAGGAGAACATACCTGCAAGAAAGGGCATCGGCGACCACATTCTCCTTACCTTTTTTATGCACAACGAAGTAGGGAAACGTCTCCATGAATTCTACCCAACGAGCATGGCGGCGGCTTAGGTGGGCTTGACTCTTCAGATAGCTGATGGCCGCGTGGTCTGAGTGGATCACAAACTCGCGTTGCCAGAGATAGTCTTGCCATGTCTTGAGTACGCGGCCAAGAGCATAGAGCTCCTTGTCTTAGGTAGGGTAATTCAAAGTGGCCCCTGTGAGCTTCTCGCTGAAGAACCGATGGGCCTCTTCTCTTGGTGGAGGACTCCATCAATCCCCACATTTGACGCGTCACATTCCACTTCAAAGTGCTTAGTGAAGTCTGGTAGTTGAAGCAGTGGCACGTTGCACAAGGCCTCTTTCAACGCGTTGAACGCGTGTTTGTGGGTCTCCTTCCAATTCACCGCGGTGCCTTTCTTTGTGAGCTCATGGAGTGGCGCGGCGATGGAGCTGAAGTCGCGAACAAATCTCCTGTAGAAGCCTGCCAAGCCAAGGAAGCTTCTAACCATTGTTGGTGTTGTGGGTGTTGGCCAATCTCGGATGGCCTTCACTTTGTCTTCATCTACGCGGAGTCCATCTTTGGAGACCACGTAGCCCAGAAAGTTCGTAGTGTCGAATGCAAAACGACACTTGCCAAGGTTGGCATACAATTGTTCGCGTTTCAAGCACTCTACACAAGCCTAAGGTGCTTTACATGATTGTCTAAACTACGCGAGTACACCAGAATATCATCAAAGTACACGACAACAAATTTCCCCAGAAATTCCCTCAACACATGGTTCATGAGCCTTATGAATGTGCTTGGCGCGTTGGTGAGACCAAATGGCATGACGAGCCATTCATAAAGCCCATATTTGGTCTTGAACGCGGTCTTCCATTCATCACCCTCTTTCATGCGAATCTGGTGATATCCGCTCTTCAAGTCAATCTTGGTGAAGTGGGTCGTGCCATGCAGCTCATCGAGCATGTCATCGAGGCACGGTATGGGGTGCTTGTACTTCACTGTGATCTTATTGATGGCGCGGCAGTCGACACACATGCGCCATGAGCCATCTTTTTTTGGCACTAGGATCACGAGGACCGCGGAAGGGCTTAGAGATTCCCTTATGTAGCCGCGATCCAGAAGTTCTTGCACTTGGCGTTGTAGCTCCTTGGTTTCATCTGGGCCAGCGCGATAGGCAGCGCGATTTGGCAGAGAGGCACCAGACACCAAATCAATTTGGTGCTCAATGCCTCGTAATGGTGGAAGGCCTTGTGGAAGCTCCTCTGGGAATAAGTCCTTAAACTCATCGAGCAGCTTAGAGATCGCGCTCGGCAAAGCTTCCGTGATGGGGCTCTCTGGGTTGCAACGCATGGGCACTAAAAGGAAACAGGGTGCCTTGCCGCTTAAGGTAGCAGTGAGGTCGCTTGGGCGGGAAAGAAGCAATATGTGCTCACATTTTCCTTGTAACGCATCTAGGGCACCATCCTGTCTATGCGTTCTCTCATTTTGCTCTTTGTTATTGCAAACTCCTTCGTGCCCTTTGGGAGAACGCGTTCCTCTACTACTTGGGTCTTGGGTGCTGGTAGGAGTCCCTTGGTCTGGTTTGGAACGCGTCTGATTTGATGCGGTCTTGGCTCCTTCCAAAGCCTTCTGTCGATCACGCTCAACCTGGTCCTGTAAAATCTCATGAGGAGACATAGGTAAGAGCGTGACGCATTTCCCGTGGTAAGTAAACACATAAGTGTTTAAATAGCCATCGTGAAGAACATGCCTGTCGAATTGCCATGGGCTCCCTAACAAAAGATGTGTGGCGTCCATTGCAATGACATCACAAAGGACTGAATCTGTGTATTGACCAATGGAGAAAGAAATAAGACATTGACAAGCTACAGTGTTACCAGAACTCGATGAAATCCATTGTAGCCCATATTGTTGTGGGTGAGGAGTGGTTGGCAGGTTGAAATGGTTGACCACCTTTTCATTGATGATATTGCAACAGCTGCCTCCATCAATGATGACACTCAAGGACGCGGTCTTGACCAAGCAACGCGTGTGGAATAGATTCTCGCATTGGTCAATAAGGGTTGCTTCCTTGACAGTGAGAAGACGTCGCATGACAAGGCTCAGTGGTGTGCCTTCATGTAGCGCGGTGGCCTCACAGGTGTAAGCCTCCTCGTCATCTTCGAATCCTTCCTCGATGGTCTCAAGGGGTGTGTCTTCCTCATAAGACTCATATCCAGCAGCGATGCTTGAGAAGAAGACTTTCTTGTTGTTTGGACAATCTCTCTTGTAGTGCCCTCTTCCCCCACACTTGAAACACTCCAAGTCACGCGCGCGCTCTGGAGTTGGTGATGTGCCCTTTGTTGGCGTCGCACGAGGAGCATTGGTGGGTGTTGTGGCGATCTTCCCCTGTCGGCTTTGATTTGTCGCGGTGGTTCCTGTGGGTGTACCGCGCACATTAGTAGAAGGGGATTGACCAGAGTTAGAATCATACCTTATTTGACCCGGAGTTTGCCAAGAGGATTGACGGCGACGCGATTGCTGGTTGTAGATTTGCATCGCGGTGTGCGTCAAAGTGTCCAGATCCTTGATGGGCAATATCTCGAGTTGGTCATGGATGGACACATTCAAGCCACTCAGGAATTTCGTTCGCAGTGTGGATGGGGCGACACTGATGCTGGCTTTGTAGTACATATCCTCCAACTGAGAGAAGAACTCCAGAGGTGTTTTGGAGCCTTGACGCGCCATTGCGATCTCCATTCGCATTTGATTTCTGTAGTCCGTTGGCACGTACTTCTGTGTCATGACATACACGAGCTGGTGCCACTCCGTGATGGGAGCAAGGTGTCGACGAACGCGATCGTCCACGAACCTATGGTACCAAACGCGTGCAGCACCTCTGAAATGGAGCGTTGCCGCGTCAACATGCTCCTCTGTGGGGACGCGACAATATCGCAACGTATATTCTGTAGCCTGCACCCACTCAAGAAACACAGAGGGATCATATTCTCCAAAGAAATGCTTAATTTTAACTTTTACCTCATGACGGCTAAGCCTTGGTTTGTGTTGAGCAGGGTGTGGCGCATAAGCGCGTTGTGCAACTTCCTCAGCGCGATGATGAGGACGGCGAACTTGACGCGCCAGGACATCTTCAGTGATGAAGCCCCTAGGAGGCGCGTTGTACTCAGCGCGTCATTGCCTTCGTCTTTGAACAGGTGCATTGTTTTGGCGACGAAAGTCACGCGCCATGTCCTCGTGGTGTTGGCCACGAGAGTCACGTGTGTTGTCGACCATAACGCGATGTTGTTGTCTGACTGGTTGGAGTGGAGGTGGGATCCAGTCTGCTGGCCTATCTTGGAGTTCAATGGGATCACCAAGGGGAGGGTGGAAGGAGCCTGAATTGATGAGCCCTGCGTCCTCCATCTCCTCATCATCAAACTCATGGAAGTCATCATGGACAGTCGGCGTCGTCGATCCATAGCCATTAGAGCCATAACGCGGAGTGCGCGCGCTTTGATGGCCAAGGTGGTCGTTGACGTCGAAAGGAACTGGAGTGGGATCATGGCGATGATGACGCGGCTCAGCGTCTGGGGCGCGATAGGATCGACGCGGCAGACCTGAGTCGCGTTCTTCTCGTCTGGCTCGGCCGGCAAGCGGTGTTGAGGCAATCTCGCTGCGGCGTCTTGTCCCTCTGGCTTCATGCTTGTCATGAAAGTCAAAGGGTTCAGAGTACTCACCATGGGAATCCTCGTCGCGGTCGGATTCGCTGTCGTAGCCAGCTGGTGTTGCCCGCGGTGCATATCGTTCGCGATGCGACACATAGCCTTGACGGCTTTCTATCATTGTTTGGATCCTTTGAAGTCGCGGTTGCAAGTTTAAAGTGGAGGGCATCACTCCTTTGCCCGTGTCCACGCGTTGTTGACTTGGCCCGACTTCAGTGTGACGCGGCGCGCCTAGGGTGTCCATAGGGACCATTAAAGTTGGTGTGGGTTATGCCGGCGCAGTGCGTTGCATGGCTTGAAATTGGGCAACTTGGCGCCTAAGTTCTTGGATCTCGCATTGTTCCTCCGAGAGCTCCAGAATGGGGTCTTGTTGTGGTGGATTGGCGAGTGGGACCACTTCATGTTGCGCGATGTTTTGCTGTGGTGGGTGGTTGTTGCTATCTCCTTGGACATTCCCACTGGTGGGTGCCGTGAGGCTACCTATCACAATATGACCAGACATCGCGAGTAAAAACGAACAAAAGACAATACAAAACCAAAGAACAAGTAAGCACTCAACAAGTAACAAGTGTTCACGTAGGAGGACGCGTTCTTTTGGCCGCGAGGGCGGCTAAAGGCAAGCAAAGCAAGTGTGATATGCAAGCACAAAAGCAAACGAAACCAAAAGAAAGAAGTCCTAACTTCTTGCGTAAACAACGCGTACACACAAGACACACCTTCAAGTGACACTGGATATAATCCTGAAGTAATCCTGAAGTTGGGTTATGCATGGGAGATGATTGTTGGTCCAAATAACTTACTATGTCATTGGATATAATCCTGAAGTTGGCATGTTTGCTTTATTTATCTTTACTCTTTGAACTGCATAAATATCATGATCCACAATTTGCAAGATTCATTGTTTCCCATCAGGATTTTCTTTTTGTTCAATTAGGTGAGTACTTTGGCTGGTTGTTGAATGGAAAATCACTAATCTTTTGATCATTTTTAAGTAATCATAAGCTTAGGGATTAATTTATTTTTGAAGGAGCATAACCAGAGCAGGTTATTACATTTGGCTATGCAATTTTTTCATTGATTTTTTATACTTTGGCACCATATTTTTAACTTGATGAGAGGTTTTTTGCTTCATAGGTTGACTGGATTGTCTAGAAGAATCAAATTGATGACGGTGAGTTGTATTCATCTATTCATGTGTATTGCAACTAAATCTAATTGATTATGGTGAGTTTATTCATCTTTTAGGTAAGAAGTCGCTTAGCTTTATTATTTTCTTCTTTAGTTTCCTTTTCATCTTGTTAAGTAGTTTGCATTTCATTAAGCTTGTTAACTAGTTTTATACAATGTTTACTATATGCAATTTGCAACACTTACAGGGTAATGGCTGACGGAGATTCTGAATGAAAGATGACATGTGCAAAACAAGGAGTATTAGCTAGTGACGTAGCTATATTTTGGTTATTTATAGTTGTGACATTGTGTTGGCAATGGCATATATTATTTTAGTTATTTGTAGTACGTTGTGACATTGAGTTGGCAATGACGTGTGACATTGATTTGGTCAGTGACGTAGTTGGATAATGCAAAAAATGTATGCTGTTTTGACGTTGAATTTGATAATGGTGTTAATTAATACGTAGAACCAGGATAGGTGTGTAAAATGTCATTATTTATGGATATTGTATAGATATTAATATACAACCCGTACATTAGAAAAATACCGAGACCAATTAACCCGGACATAAAATGCCCGGTGTATTATTTGGTTTTTCAAATAACCCGGATTTGATTTTTGTGTTAATCGGTGTATTTGTTTACGCAAATAACCCGGACCTGTAATAACCGGTGTATTCATATCTCAAATAACCTGGATGCGCTTTTCATATAACTGATGTATTTGTAGAGGGAAATAACTCGGACGTGTTAAATCCGACGTATTTGCGCCACAAATAACCCGAATATGGTTTCGGGTTAACCGGTGTATTTGCTTAGGTAAATAACCCGGATCTACAAAAACCGTTGTATTTTCATATCAAATAACCTGGATTTACATTGGATTTATATAACCCGAATGTACATATATCCGGGTTATATAGTGTCCAAATAACCCGTATATCAACATTAGGTGGAAGAATTGTGGGGGGCAAATAACCCGGATTTAGGTTCGGGTTATTTGGTCCAGGGCAAATATCGCGTTGACCTGTAACCCGGACTAGGTCCGGGTTATTTTCCCTTAAACGCCCGGGTTATTTGGGCATTTTTGTAGTAGTACTTGATATCAATCATACACATATCTTGATATCCATACCAATACTGATACTCGATATCTCATACATTTGGTATCGATACTAAATGAGCCTAATTATGTGGCAATTATAAGTGATATCAAGCTAAGTATCAGGTATGTGTAGGAATGATATTTTTGATATACACCAATTATGTGGCACACTTTGATATCAAATGATATCGATATCCAATATACTAAACAACAGATATAAGTTTGATATCACTATTAGAATACTTTAAACACATATATGGGTGTGGATTTATGCTCTGGTGAGACCATGGTTTAGGGTAAAACGAGTGGACGAATTAAATCCATTAGATGAGGGAAATATCGATGGACTAGAATTATCCATGGGGGTGCAAATTTTGTATGCTGGTTTGCTCACACCAGATTTAATTATCTCCTAAGCGGATTATTAGGGATGCATTTTACCCACTTCCCAAATTCACAATCAGATGACTGAAACTACCCCATTTACCGCTTCTATAGTCTTCTCTTAATCCTCTCTTGCGAAGCTCCGTTCAACCATCATTGAAGCGACCTTCAAGATCTACATCATTTTCATCTCTCAGTCCTACTCGCGAGCCATCGTCGATTCTACACCAGTGTTTCCAACTGGAATTCCGCAAGAAAACAGGTAAGCTTAGACCTATCAAACGGGTCATATTCGGGTTTAAGCATATCGGGTCGGGTTCGGGTCAGGTCGATTGCGGGTCAGAATTTACGGGCCGATTGTGGGTCGGGTCGTTGCGGGTCAGGTACGGGTTCGGGTTGACCTAGCGGGTCGAGATTGCCATGTCAAAATTTTATAAACTAATTATTAAAATAATATTTTAATATTAACAAAAAATAATAAATCGAAAAAATATTATTATATAATATATTAATAACAAAATATATTATAATGTTTAATATATAAAATATAAACACATTTATAATGATCCAACGGGTCGACCAACCCAGAAATTTTCGGGTCGAACGGGTCTGGTCACTTTTGACCCAATACTTTTTGGGTCGGGTCTCAACCCAAAAAACACGGGTCGGGTCAAATTTTGATAGCTCTAAGTAAACTCATTCCGATTTGATTTTATCTTTTCAATATGTTGATTCACTTAAGATTTTTTGGTGTTTTTTATTTCATGGTGTTGAAATTTATGGGTTTTTGATTTCGTGGTGTTCAGATCTGTTGAAATCCTCCATTAAAATCGATCTTATACCTAAAAATCCGTTTGATGCTAGATTTAGGGTTTCTTGAGTTCTTTGATTTAAGGGATTTGGGTTGTCTAAATTCCGAGACTATACCCCATCATTGTACGTTGTTGTATTATTCATGAATGTATTAACTGATATTCACGTGTAGGTATTGAATGTTTAGGATGTAGGTTTCAAGTTTTTCGTAATTGATATATTCAAATTTGTTTATCTCATGTTCATGATAATGCTATTTATATTCATATTGGAGTAGTCTTGTTGTTTGCTGGTGTTGTTTGAGCTTTTGGTAATTGATATTCAAATTTTATTGTGTGATATTCATGTTAATCGTATTGATATTCATGTTGGAGCAAATTGATGGTTTAATGGTGTTGTTTGAGCTTTTTGCAATTGATATTCAAATTGTTTGATGTGATATTCATACAAATGCTTTTGATTCTAATGTTGGATGTACATTTCATGCTCTGAGTAGTTGATATTCAAATTTTATAATGTGATATTCACTATGATGTTGATATTCATGTTGGATCAGTTTTGGTGTTTTGTTGGTGTTGTTTGTACTGGTTGTAATTGATATTCAAATTGTTTGATGTGATATTCATACAAATGCTTTTGATGTTCATGTTCGATCAGTTTTAGAGTTTATGTTATGGGTTTAGTGTGCATGGATTTAAGTTTTATAGTGTAGAGGTTTAAGGTTTAGGATTTAAGGTTTATTGATTTAAGGTTTAGGGTTTACTGATTTAGGGTTTATTGGTTTAGGGTTTATTATTTTAGTGTTTAGGGGTTTATTGATTTAGGGTTTAACAATTTAGGGTTTAGGTTTAAGGTTTAGGATTTAGGGTTTAGTGTTTATGGTTTAGGTATATGGTTTATTGGTTTAGGGTTTACAGTTTATTGGCATAGTGTTTAGGGTTTATTGGTTTTGGGTTTAAGATTTATTGGTTTAGGGTTTATTTGTTTAGGGTTTAGGATATAGGATTTATTGGTTAGTGTTTAGGGTTTATTGGCTTAGGGTTTATCGAACATGAAAATCAAAAGCATTTGTATACAAATGCTTTTGATTTTCATGTTGGATGTACGTTTCATGCTCTGAGTAGTTGATATTCAAATTTTATGATGTGATATTCACTATGATGATGTTGATATTTATGTTGGATCAATTTTGGTGTTTTATTGGTGTTTTTTGTATTGTTTGCAATTGAAATTCAAATTGTTTGATGTGATATTCATACAAATGCTTTTGATATTCACATTGGATGTAAGTTTCATGCTTTGAGTAGTTGATATTCAAGTTTTAGAGTTTAAGGGTTTAAGATTTAGGGTTTATGATTTAGGGTTTAAGGTTTATAGGTTCAGAGTATATGGTTTAGGGTTTATAGTTTAGGTGTTTAGTGTTTATGGATTTAGGGTTTATGGTATGGGTTTAGGATTTGGGGTTTATGGTTTAGAGTTTAGGGTTTATGATTTAGGATTTAGTGTGTATGGGCTTTTTGATATTCATGTGTTATTTTACTGATATTTATACAAGTATATAGTGATGTTCAAACATACACTAGACATGTAGAGTTTTTTTTCTGTGTCATATCCTTATATAACAATATTCATATTTTTGTTCTTGATATTCATGTACACTTTGATTATATTCAGGAATCTATGCACAAGGTTCAACGGAATTGCCAACAAGAAGCCTGGAATTCTAAACATGAATAACATGAAGATAAAAACAAGATTGATTGTGGAGTATACGCATATGTCAAATGGAGGCATACCTAGATCAATGTGTAACTTATTGTGAAACTGGATTTAAGCATCACTCCTCAAAGTACATGAATATTCTTTCATGTTTTATCAATATTTTCATATAATCTTACTCGTATATGACACAACAATCACAACTATGTGAACAAAGTATGCATTAATATCAAATCTAACTCAATAAATATCGTTTAGAAATTATGGATACTTATTCAATTCATATAAATATCAATTTATGTGTATGTATGTATTTAAGCATTTATTAGGAAATTGTTGTTGTTATATATTTAAGCATTTATTCAAAGCGTAGAGATTATAATTAGAGATACTATACAAAAGATTATACTATATACAAGCGAAATCTATTTCATCCGCTTTTTGTATATGTATATATATATTGATAATTAATTGAGTGTATTGGATGATTGACCATAAATCAACTGATATTGCTTTTTTCTGAATTATGGAAAGATTATAAATATTACTACGAACTTAGGCCTCGTTTGGTACGATTCCAGTAGAACGAGGAATCAGAATGAGGAATGAGGAATGAATGATTCTGAAATCATGTTTGGTTAGGTGAAAAATCAAAATATCTTTCATACTTTAGAATGGGTCATTTCAAGCTCAAGGAACAATTTTATTCCATTTTAAAACTCAAGGTTTCATCCATTCCAGCAAAATTATGGATATTTTTTTTCGTAACTACTCCTCTTAATCGAGCATTGTTTTCTTGAATTGGCCTTGAGCCACGCGCCAGAGCCACCGCGACCCGACGGTGGGTCTCAGAGAAGGTTGCTGGCCACGCCAAAAGAAGCAAGAGGCGGTGGAAATCACCGCCCCGCGGTGGGCGCGTAACGCCCCGCGGCCATCACGTGAGGCGAAGCAATTAATTAAACGAGCCACGCGTGCTGATTGCTGATGATGGGCCGAGTTGAAGAAGAAAGGCCCAGCTGAGGAAAGGCCCAGAGAATGCCGCGCGCGTGAGCTGAAATGGATTGATGCGGAGGATGACATCAGCACGACGTCAGCGTTCTGATGTTGTTGAAGTGGGCCGCGTGAACTGATGCAATTGAAGATGGGCCGATCAGGTGCAATTGAAGTTGGACCGAGAAGGAAGCAAGCAGCTGCTTGCACGAGATTGAGCCGAGCACAAGCGGGACTAATTCCCCCGTTCGATTTGCCTAACTTTATTATTATTTTATTATTGTTATTTTATTATTTTATATACACTTTTAGAATTAGGTTAAAAAAATAACTTTTTGTTAACTAGTTGCCACCATCTAGAGACTCGTTTTTCATTCTACCTCTAGGGTTTTAATCCATGGAGAACTAAACACGTTTGTTTCGCTAGAAGATTGAAGCATTGCAATGAATTGGTTGTGAGATTTCTATTCCTTGTTCTATATCTTATTAAGTTGGTTTAATTCTCTTGAGCATATTGTCTATTGGTTTGTGTTGATTTATCTAGAGTAGCTAACTAGGTTTATCGATATTTATCATAGTGCTAGGATTTTCATATAGCGGAATGCGAGTGCATATCTAGTAGCAACCACAATTGTTACATATAGTGGAATACGAGTGTGCAATTGTGAGAGAGAGTTATTTGCATGTTAAGTAGTAAGGTTTTCTTCTATTTGCATGTATCCTATATCCTTGTTTGAATGCTATTGCTTTATTGATAGTAAGGTTTTCTTCTATTTATATTGTGGTAAGTACTATCAACAACTGTCTGAATTGGTAGTTAATTACGATCAGGATGGGAACGACTATAAGATTGTGAAAAGAACTTGGAACAATAGTTATCAGTGATCAATCAGTTTTATCTGCAGTGTGGATATTTGTCTAGTGGAATACTTCCACACATCATACTTATTCTTTCTCTAAAGCTTGCATCCTTGTTACTCTGCGATCATACTAAAAACCCCTCTGTTACTTGTCGGTTACACGTCTTTTGCATGCTAATCAACACTCAGAAAGATCACTTCCTCCCTGTGGGATTCGACCCTTGCTTGTCTCTACTACTTGTTTAGGTTTGTTAGGTTTTATTTTGACCGAGTTTAGGACGACTAAAAACCCGTCCGTCAAATTGGCGCCGTTGCCGGGGAGACAAAGTTTTGATCTTTCTTTGTGTTTCTTTGTGTGCATGTTACTTTGGTGTGGACCTATCTTACGGTCCACATCAGTGCTACTGATTTCCATGTGTTTTTCTGTTTGCTTTTGATACAGAGATGGATTTCTGGGGAGAACCGCGCAATGACCCATACCCCTACTCACTTTCGCCAGAGAGGGGATACTACCCAACTTCCAGTACAGCAAGGCCAATTAGAGCCTGCAGACTCTGTCATGATCTGCGGCATTCCACTGACGATTGCCCAAGACTTCCTGAATATGCAACTGTAGTAAACGCTGCAAGAGGTTTTGATCCGCAGAGGCCGAGATGTGTCCCATACTCCTACACATACAACTCCGGGTGGAGGAATCACCCCAATTCGAGTTATGGGGGCCAATAATACCCTCCATATGGCCTTGACTGCCAGGAGTTCTACCCAGAGCCACAGTCATTCTATCAGCAGGGTACTCCGCACCAGTACTATCCAGCGTACGAGCATAGCCCACCAGTGTCCAATCCAAGTTCCTCCACGTCAACTGAAGAGATGCTCAGGACCTTGACTCAGCACTTCACCACTGGTGCTCAAACTAGGGAGTCAAGCATCAAGAATATAGAAAGGCAGGTGGACCAGATGGTGGAGGCAATTACACGGATCGATGCAAGGATTGCGGGGAATCTACCATCTCAAACGGTAGTGAACCCGAGGGAAAACGTTGGTGCCGTAATCCTCCGGAGTGGAAAGCAACTGGTCGTTCCTCCTAGTGCTGAAAATGAGAACGAATTTGAGATGGCGATGAGCTCCGACCGCCCCGCGTCACCTCTCACCGCGACCCGGCGGTATGTTGAAACTGAAGCTCGTGAAGGAGAACGCAGACCACCGCCCCGCGGCGACACTAATCGCGACCCGGCGGCAAGACCCAGTTCCCCCTCCTCACAGCCGCCGCCCCGCGGTGATGACCGCCGCGGTGGACGGAGTGCCTCCCCGCGGCGATGACCACCGCCCCGCGGTGAGCCCACAGCGACCCGGCATCCAAAATCCCAGCTCCGCCAAAGAGGTTTGGGTTGATACTTATGTTCAGATGCTTTTGGAAGAGGAGTACTTTCTAAGCCTGGAGGATTTCAGCGACGATGAGGAGGAGTGCCGCGATCGCGGATATACTCCAGAGACAACCGTTTCTCTTGAAAATGCATCGACAGTCCCCGACCCTCTGGAAGCTGCCTATGATGAGTTTGTGCGTCTCAACTCCTTCCCGCTCGTCGCGCTGCACCCCGTTACACCCCTCCCAGAGGCTCCGAAGGACATCAGAATGGTCAAGAACGACAAAGATTTACTGGAAGCCTTCAGTGACTGCATGAAAACCGTTCCCTTGGTCACAGTGGCAGACAACACCCCTCGCTGCAAGGAAATGTTAAAGGTGTTGGCATGATCAAGAAGAAACCGAAGGGGAAGCACAAGAAGGAGAACTTGATACAGGTGGCAAATTTCTACATACTGGATACGGGGCAAGATAAGCATGCAGGCCCTGGGATGTTGGGTAGGCCATTTCTGAAGATGGCAAGTGCGTTCATGGGTATGCACAACGGTCCACCCACAAAGAAGTGCAGGAGATTAGGGGTCATGCTCAACATATAGCATACAAAGAGGCACCCCCCAGATCCAGATCCCAGGTGTTCAGTTGCTATGAGCAACCCAAGTTGAGAGGATGAGTAGGATGTCGAGCCAACGACGTTAACTAAGGCGCTATCCGGGAGGCAACCCGAGGTATGTTTTTCTTTCTTTGTTTTTGCATTTTCTTTAGTGTGTTTTTGCTTTGTTTTTGTTCTTGTTTGTTGTTTCCGACTAACATGCAGGGAGGAGACCCATGCTTATTGAAGAAAGTGTTTCCCACACCAATGTAAGTCTTTTCCTTCCCTGCACTAAGTCACTCCCCGAAAAAACCTTAAACGGGGAGCAAAAAAAAAAAAAAACATTTTGAAAAATTTTGAAAAAAAAAAAAGAGTGGTACCGAAGGCCAGCTGTCCAGAGTTCCCATGGAGAAGGTGCGCATCATGTTGTCAAGGAGGATACATTGCCCTACACATTATTTGGCAACGATGATGGCCCTACAATTGACAGCTGAGGAGGAGAAACACTAGAGCCCCCACCACGATTACATCTGGGCTCCACCATGTGTTCCTAGAAGGCCGTGCAACCCTACTATCATTGTTTTACCACTACTTACCAAAGTGGTTCCCTTTTGATTGCACGGTAGGAGAAGATTATAGAGTTGATAAAGACACCCGCCCAACACTAGAGACCTGGGCATTTATTGAGAAGACCGTCAGCGACACCTACAGTGTCCAAGCAGCTTGGCGACGTTTGTGAGTTATTTTTTGCTTTTCCCAGTGCTTTATTCTTTTGTCTTTCATTACATTGAGGACAATGCAATGTTTAAGCATGGGGGAGAGTTCTATACTTGCTACGTTGTTGAGGAGAAAAATTAAAAAATGAAAAAAGCCAAAAATTAAAAAAAAAAGGCATACATGAAATCCTGGGATAGGTCGAAAACCCGAAAGGACGGCCTAGGTAATAAGCAGGTGGCTTGGACCAGCATTAGGCTGGGGTAATATGTGGTCAAGAGTGACATGAGCTTATGTGAGTACATCTATTGGAAAATGAAATGAGTGGCTTGGTGAAAACCCGAAAGGGCGCCTTGGCAAAATGAGCGAAAAAGAAGAAGAGTGATTTTAGGATTTCTCATTATTCTTGGCGAGGCGTCATAAGAAGAGGAGATATAAGGAGTATTCGGGTAGGTCACTCTAGAGAGATAAGAAGATAGAAGGGAGGCTAGGATTAGTATTGTCACTCTATGGTGTTGTGTTGTATTGTGTTGTTGTGCTGTGCGTATTGTTTTGGTTGTCTGGAGCTGATTGTAGAGATGTTGTAATTGATGGTGTCATATTTTCTTGTACTTCCTGAGACCTTGGTGTTTGATTGAGAGAGTAGGTTTATCATTAGCTTACTCGGGACGAGTAAAGGTCTAAGCATGGGGGAATTTGATAGGTGTCATTTCATGCACCTTTACTAGCAATTAATAGCATTATTTAGAGGAGTTTATGACTAGATTTGAGGTTAAGTCTGTAATCCAGAAAATGTGGAGAGAATTGAAGATATCAAGGAATTTACAGCTTATTTGAAGAAGATGAAGATGGATGAGGATCTGCTGGAGATTAATTGGAGAAGACTACCAACACTTGGCATTAACGAAGAGAAGAAGAGAAGAAGAAGAGCTGAAGAAGGAGTGGGCGAACTGCTACCGCCCCGCGCCAGAGCCATCGCGACCCGGCGGTGGGTCTCAGAGAAGGTTGCTGGCTGCGACAAAAGAAGCACCGCCTCGCGGTGGAAGCTGACGCCTCACGGTGGAAATCACCGCCCCGCGGTGGGCACGTAACGCCCCGCGGCCATCACGTGAGGCGAAGCAATTAATTAAACGAGCCACGCGTATTGATTGTTGATGATGGGCCGAGTTGAAGAAGAAAGGCCCAGCTGAGGAAAGGCCCAGAGAATGCCGCGCGCGTGAGCTGAAATGGATTGATGTGGAGGATGACATCAGCACGATGTCAGCGTTCTGATGTTGTTGAAGTGGGCCGCGCGAGCTGATGCAATTGAAGATGGGCCGATCAGGTGCAATTGAAGTTGGACCGAGAAGGAAGCAAGCAGCTGCTTGCACGAGATTGAGCCGAGCACAAGCGGGATTAATTCCCCCGTTCGATTTTCTTAACTTTATTATTATTTTATTATTGTTATTTTATTATTTTATATACACTTTTAGAATTAGGTTAAAAAAACAACTTTTTGTTAACTAGTTGCCACCATCTAGAGACTCGTTTTTCATTCTACCTCTAGGGTTTTAACCCATGGAGAAATAAACACGTTTGTTTCGCTAGACGATTGAAGCATTGCAATGGATTGGTTGTGAGATTTCTATTCCTTGTTCTATATCTTATTAAGTTGGTTTAATTCTCTTGAGCATATTGTCTATTGGTTTGTGTTGATTTATCTAGAGTAGCTAACTAGGTTTATCGATATTTATCGTTGTGCTAGGATTTGCATATAGCGGAATGCGAGTGCATATCTAGTAGCAAACACAATTGTTACATATAGTGGAATACGAGTGTGTAATTGTGAGAGAGAGTTATTTGCATGTTAAGTAGTAAGGTTTTCTTCTATTTGCATGTATCCTATATCATTGTTTGAATGCTATTGCTTTATTGATAGTAAGGTTTTCTTCTATTGATATTGTGGTAAGTACTATCAACAACTGTCTGAATTGGTAGTTAATTACGATCAGGATGAGAACGACTATAAGATTGTGAAAAGAACTTAGAACAATAGTTATTAGTGATCAATCAGTTTTATCTGCAGTGTGGATATTTGTCTAGTGGAATACTTCCACACATCATACTTATTCTTTCTCTAAAGCTTGCATCCTTGTTACTCTGCGATCATACTAAAAACCCCTCTGTTACTTGTCAGTTACACGTCTTTTGCATGCTAATCAACACTCAGAAAGATCACTTCCTGCCTGTGGAATTCGACCCTTGCTTGCCTCTACTACTTGTTTAGGTTTATTAGGTTTTATTTTGACCGGATTTAGGACGACTAAAAACCCGTCCGTCATGCATACTTGTTTCTTTTTCATAATTTGGTGCCAATCGAACACTGCATACCATTTTCATCATTTGAATTTCATGATGCTTACTATGCCAAATTAAACACTTGTTGGTTTCTTCTTTTATATATATATATATATAATATTTCTAAATTGGTTTTTGAATTTTTTATTTTAATGATTTTAGGTTAAATTTTTGCAATTGCTTATGTTGGAATATTTTGTGTGGATGTTTAGTGTGCAAATTGATTTATGGATGTTTATAGTATTTTATTATAAATTTTCTAGTACTTAATCTTGTATTTATAGATTGAAAAATTCATCTACTTATATATAACTATCCAATTTATAATATAAAACAAGATTTAACATGTGAAGTTAACATGTAGTTACAAGGTACCTACAAGACACTTAAGAATTGAATCATATTTTTGCTTAAGTTGGTTATCTTTATTTTTTTATAATTATTTTTCAATACATATATATAGGCATGAAAAGCATGAAACTCCAATTTATAATATAAAACATGATTTAATTTCTCATTCCTGATTTTATATACAATCAAACAATATTTTTCAAGAATGGTTAATTCCAACAACATACCAAACACCCAATTATAGAAATGGTTCATTCCGATAGCATACCAAACAACAAACTACAATAATGATTTATTTTGATTCCTGATTCCATTCTGATTCTGGATTCCAGTCCGATTCCAGACGACATACCAAACGAGACCTTAGAGATTTGAACATTTATAGATGAAACGGTTAATTGATGACATAAATAATAAATCTCACCAAAACAAATAATCACCAATACTAAATTCCTAAAATACCCTTAATATTATCAACGGAGGAGAGACAAGTACAGCACTCTCCCGATCGATCCACCTCAATGAAGTCCATCTTCACCCGCACCCTTTCCGAACCATCCCCGCCATTGTTCCTCTGCCGCCACTGTTACACATCTTTTTCCGGTTTTCATGTGAATCTCTCACCCAATAAAACTTTGAAAGCTAAGCTAAAAAAAATTAAAACTTTGAAAGCAAAAAGAGGGAAAAAATAACAATTTGTCAGCTTGTCTAGCATTTATTACTCCTCAAGTTTGATTATTGATGAGTTAAGAACGATTTAAAATCCGTGTTGTTAGTCTACTCTGATTCAAATTTATTTATCCAACTAACTAAAAATCGAAGCCCGTGCGAAGTTTTTTGTGTATATGTAATGCACGGTTTAAATGTGAGTTTGTAATATGTGGATTATTGTTGCATGTTTTATCTTAGACGATATATTGTTTGATATGTATTTAAATGTAATATCTAAGTATTTTAGATATAAAATGTTATGATTGTACGAAATACAATTTTATTTATTTATTTTTGTCAAAAGTTCAATTTAAATTTTGAATGAAGGTGGTAGTTGTTTTTTATAGAGATGCGTTTTATTTCTTTGAAAATATTTGGGGAATATTTTAGAAATGCCTATCTAACTTGCTACAACAACTCTCATTTCTTACATGCTCTACTACCCTCCACATTTCTAATTTTTTGCCTTTATCTTACAAACTTATTGCCTTTTAATAATGTTTTTTTTAATGCTTTAGTTATTAATATTCATTAATATATCTTTTTTTTTTCTGGAATATATATCGTTTTATTAGTCACATTGACTTTACATATTCATAGACATTAATATCATTTTAATTAAAATATATTAGTCATTATTTCTTATTCTTATTAAATACAAAGTAATAGAAGTAATTGGTGACTCTGCATATTCTTAAACCTTGTTATATTTTATATAAAAGTACATTAGTTATTTTATCGGTACATGCTTACTCTTCTTAGCGAAATTATAATTCATAACTTCTTCCTTGTACATTTCATTTGTGAGAGTGGGTACATGTCTATTATTTTGTCTTTCATTCTTGATTAATTCCTCTAAACCAAGACAAATGAGGCCAAATTTAGTATATATACATGATGAGTGTAAAATGAATATGTATAAAATAGAACAATAAAAATCATCCTTAACTAAAATAACAACACACCTACCTAATTAGATTTAGTACAAAAAAGAAACTAAAAATACAAACCTAATTGAATTTATGCTACCAATAGTTGAAGGGTTTACATCGTTCATAAAATAGTTTGCTTTATTCGTTACTAACAATCAGTCGTCCTAAATTGATTGTCTTTGTCCTTCTTCTAGTGAAAGCTACCCGTGCATGATGTAAACAATCGATGCCTCAATAGTGCTATTAGATTATCCAATTCTCTGACATCTTCACATAAAATTAACCTATCTCAATCAAAAGACAATTATATTAATAAATTTAAATCGATATATGTAAGTATTTAATGTAGGTGTAGACTACAAAAGAGATCTAAATACATATAATCAAGGATAGTTTACCGTGCGGTGGATATATACTTGCATCCTCGATAATCGGTAATCCTCATTCACATCTTTAACTTAATAATTATGCTTACTTCAGCGACCATGACTTTTTAAGGTGTTGCCCACTATCTCCCAAGCTTCACTATATGGCTTTCTAAAGCTAATTTCCATGTAGAAAAATGAGATGATGGATGCCCAGAGCAAATGAACGGAATACCACTGTTTTCGCCCTTTTATACATGAAAATGTTACTTGGAAAGTGAAGCCATTTTGACATATAACCATTTAAACATCTTGACTATAATTTGTTTCCAACCATTCACTGTGTACTAAATACGGGAGTTACATGTAGTAATTGGATAATATTAAAATAGGAGTAAATGATAGCAAAATATAACGTATACACTATGTAGTAATTATCACTAATTGAGATTTAGGTTAAAAAATGAGTTATCCTAAAGAGTAGTCTATACGCAGAGGCAAGATTTAACTGAAAAAAGTGTATGTGGAGAGGGAATAATTACTTAAAATAGTGCTCATTTTTATATATACACATAATTATGCTATGGTATATTAAAATAAACAAAGAAAAATTAATTACTTAAATTATAAAGTAGCCTATAATTATACTTGTGTATTTTATATTGTTTTATAAACCGTATGGTAAAAATCGATCGGATAAGCTAATATATTATATACATATTATATACTAAGGGTAATAAACCAAAACTACATACAAACTATACCTTTGGGTTCATTTAAGCCTTTGATTTTGTCTTTAAAAGTTAGCATTCAATGACCTAGAATGCTAACTTTTAAATATATATAGATTCTTCCGATATCTTTTGTGTGTGGTTGTTTATAGTCAATCTTCAAGGTTGTACTCAACTTGACGAGTCCTAGAAAGACTTTGAGTATTTGATGATTTATGCGGTGTCTTCTGTCTCTGAGTTAAATTGATTTTGCTCAATCAATTAATTGGATGTACGGTCTGTTTTGGGGCAAAAAGATCAAATCGATATAAATCGCCTAAGAGAGGGTAACTAGACAATGATCAAACCAAAATAGTCTGAATGATCCGAATCGTCTGAATGTTTTAGTGGTCGATCGTTTCAAGGATAAAAACAGAGACTAGAACTAGAGAGATTTTAATGGAATCGAGAGTAAGAGTAAGCGAGAGCTGATTGTATTCAAGAGTAATTGTGTGTTTTACAATGATCGTTCAACATATATTTAAACTAATCTATCTAACTTATCCCCCGAGTTTTGAGAGGACTGTTTGCAAGCGTTGTGGAGCCGAGATATGCGCTAACGTCTACCGAAGCCCAACGTTCACTACGCGTCTGGTTCGACCTTCGTGGGAGAGAATCACTCTTTCCTTTAATTGGGCCGACTGGGTGAAGAGCCAAAATCTGGAGCCCAACAATTGCCCCAAAACATAACTAGGCCGAAAAGATTCCTTCTCTGAGTCTGACGGGACGGTTGTGTTTTAAAACTGCTCATCTTCATACGCAATCTTCCATTGCCGATTTTGTTGCAGAGGATCGTTGATGTGGCGATGATCTATTGGGCCATTTTTTTGACTGATGAGACTTGTGGTTTCCATTCTTAAATACCCGATTAACTCTCCTCTTTTTACCATCATCTTTTTACTGCAAGAGTCACCGTCTTCCTCAGGTAAACTTTTCAAATTTCTTTTTGTTTAGCAATGGTGTCCTCTCGATCAAAAGCGTCCAAGGCGTCGTCTTCGGGCGGTGGTGAGGAGGACAACGGCTTCTCCCCCTCAAGACTCCTTAACCCCGAGGATTCGGTGGCCGAAACCCTAACCCATACGGAGTTGAACACTATCTTGGAGGTTGGGCAATTTCCTTCTGAGACTGTCACTCGTCTCCCTCGTCCTCAAGAACGTGTAGACTGGCGGCGAGATGGGTGGATTTGCTTTTTTGAATATCCTTTCAAGGTTGGGCACTCTTTTCCTTTTTCGAACTTGGTCCAAAACTTCTTATCTATTTTAAACCTTGCCCCAGGCCAAGTCATGCCTCATGCGTGGCGCTTAGGGTAATTGATCTATTGGTTTCCAGTGTCGAAGTCGATTTTGACTTCGACGCGCTTTGGCACACATATTACCTGAGTACCCGTGGATCTTCTCGCTTCCAGCTGCACCTTAGGCATGATAGAATCCCGATTGCCTTGAATCTAAATGTCAATGACCGTGGGTGGAGGTCACGTTTCTTCTTCGTGGAAAGGAAGTCGCTTGAGGGGGGTTTCGACTGTTCCTTCTTGCGAGACGTCTGGAGGACATCGGGTATTGTATATGTCCTTTCGGATTTTCAGTAGATGCCTCTTTAACTTGTGCTCACATGTGTTTCTTTTCAGTGCCAAATCCTGAAGAGAAGGGGAACTCGGATTTTGCCGGAGTAACTGAGGTCTTGCTGTCTTTTTCCAAAGCGGAAAGATCGTTCCGAAACATCAACTTCTTGACAATCGATTCCACTAAAATGGCGACTCCGTCCGCTTTTGTTACCAAAGGCACCTATTCGTTCCGATAGGTATGCATTTGGTTGGATTTAGGAGTTTTTATTTGCTTACTTTGTTGTGCTTTGCTGCCAGCATCTCGAGGTAGGAGGTCCAGCGCTCGTTTGTCGGGAAAGAGCCTCTTGGAGCAAAAGCTATCAGCCGCCAAGGCGTCTTCCTCAAGAGCCCTTACTAAGGCTCATCCGTCTGCTGGAGTGATTGCTTTGGATTCTCCGTCGTCCAAGACATCTATAGCGAAGAGAAAGGCGGTGGTTGCTCTGGATCCTTCGCCAGGGATGTTGAGGGACATGTCGGCAAGCGACTTGCTTCAATTCGTCGACCCGGAGGCCAAGAAGGAGATCGGTGATCTTCATCCTATCGAATGCATGGATGAAGCCACAATCGGCGCTTGGAAAGTAAGTAATGAAGCACCCATATATGTAGATTTTTTTTTGTATTGTCTGGAGATTGATTACATGATGTGTTAAGTGTAGGCTTTCCAGTACTCTATGGTCGCATTTTCTACCATACAAGAGTTGAGTGACAGGGCTGGTAGGCAAGTTGCTCAGATTGAGGGTCAACTGAAGGCTGCCAAGGATCGTGTAAGAGCCGTTGAGAAGGAGTTTTCGTCGACCAAGGAGAAACTTCAATCCCAAATCGAAGAGGCTGGGAGACTTCGCGAGAAGGATGCTCAAACTGCTGGTGACGTGGGGACATACTATTGTCTGAAGTCACGTATTGAGATGATGGAGGAATTCGCCGCCGACACTCATGTGGATTAGAAGATCGAGAGCGAGAGAGCCAACTTAGACCTCCTGTACCCTGATGGCAATCCTGGTGATGAGCTCTTTAAGCTGGTCGGCTTGGGAGAGGGGGAGGACGAGCAAAGAGAGGAGGCTGATCCTGAGGCGACCGAAGAAGTTGTTGAGGACGCGTCAAAGGCCCTCCCTGAAGTGACCAAAGGTAAGGAGACCTATCATGCGGAGGCCAACGAGAAGTCAGGTGAGTCTTAGTGTATGTGATGATAATGTGTGTCGTTTAAAAACATTTTGATTCTTTAGATACTTTTATCGTAGTGTTTTGTGCCCCATCGTGGAGATGGGATGGACAATGTTTTGGCGACCCGTCCTCCATCGCGGGTCGCGTATTTTGTGAAATGTTTTAGTATTTTTGCGTACCTTGTGTTTGTCCGTTTTGCCGGTTGAGTAATTAATCTCGCCTTGGCCGAGACGCGTGGGAGTTGGTCGAAGAGACATGTGATTGTAGGTGTTTAATGTAGCATGCTTTGTATTTCCAAGGAAGAGTAATTGTAATGTCTTAAGAAAAGACGAGTACCTTTGTATAGGACAAGTCATGTTAATGGAATGTCTGTCGTTGTTCCTCTATTCCCTGTGTGCCGATCGATCGTGTATTTTATAAGCGCTATTGTGTATAAAAATGTTTGAGTGTTGTGTCTATCTTTGAGGCCTCTTGTCCCTGTTTGAATTGTTTTTAAAACATGAAAGAAGATGTCTATGAGCGACCGTTGGGGGTGAGCCCAACGGCCCTTCGATGCTTAAGTCAGTAAAGTGATTCAAATAAACGTAATCGAAAAAATGTAATAGGAACGAGAAAGGAAAATGGATTTAGAAATGATACAACTGTGTGTCGCGTTCCAACTTTGGGGAAGTGGTTGTCCATCTTTAGTCTCCAATCAGTATGCTCCTTGTCCGACGATCTCCTTGATGAGGTAAGTTCCTTCCCATTGAGGTGCTAGCTTCCCGTCGGCTGGATCTTTGGTGTTTTGGAAGGTCTTTCTTAGGACCCAATCTCCTAATTTGAATACCTTAACCCGGACGTTCTTGTTGTAGCTCCTAGCGACTTGTTGTTGGTACTGAACCATTCAGGTTCTGGCTTTTTCTCTGATCTCGTTTGCGGTGTCAAGATTGTGAGCTAACTTGACGTCGTTTTGTTCTGGGGTTTATAACCCGTATTTGGCAGTCAAGACGAGTAGTTCAGTGGGGATGACTGCCTCGCTCCCGTAGACTAGTGAGAAGGGATTCGGTCCAATTGCATTCTTCGGTATGGTCCTGTCGGACCACAATATTAAGGGGAGTTCGTCGGCCCACTTGCCTTTTGCCCCTGTGAGGCATTTTTTGAGGTTGTTTATGATGATCTTGTTGTTGGATTCTGCTTGGCCGTTGGATTGTGGATATCTCGGCGTAGACGTGATCAATGTGATATTCTACTGTTTGCAGAAGGATCGCGTCTTGCTACCGATGAATTGGGAGCCATTGTCACATACGATTTCTATAGGGACGCCAAATCTGCATAGAATGTTGCGCTTTATAAATAAAATAAAATGTTTTTCTTTTACCTCTCGATATGCTTCGGCTTCTATCCATTTAGAAAAATAGTCAGTCATAGCAAGGAAGAAGACACGTTGTCCTGACGCTGGTGGTAGTTTCCCGACAATATCCATTCCCCGTCGCATGAAGGGCCAAGGTGCTAGAGTCGGGTGGAGCATCTCTGATGGCTGGTGAGTGATGGGTGCGTGCCGTTGGCAGGCGTCACATTTCTTGATGTAGTCAGTTGCGTCCTTATTCATCGCAGGCCAATAGTAACCCGTCCTGAGGGCTTTGCCGGATAGGCTACGTCCCCCGGTATGGTTTCCACATTCTCTATCGTGTAAGGATTGCATTACGCGTCTTACCTCAGTTGTTTTAAGGCATTATAGGTATAGGCCTATGACAGATCATTTGAATAGAACATTATCTTTTAAATCGAAAGTTACGGCATGTACCTTGAGTCTCTTAGCTTCCCCTTTGTCTGTCAGGAGTACTCCATCTTTAAGTCATTTGATGTAGGGTGTGGTCCAATCATCTTGGTCGCCTACGAGGTCTTCTTTTGTGTTGTCGCCTACTTTCGCTGAAACCACTTCTTCTAAGGGCAGTTCGTCTATTACCTGAGTGTTGTCTTGATCGGTTGTCTTGAGGATCTTGGGAACTGCCAGAGTCGTGATATGTGCTAGTGGGATGCTGCGAAAGTCGTCGGGATGCAGGGCGGAGCCGAGATTTGCTAGAGCGTCGGCTTGTGTATTGAGATCGCGTGGGACTTGTCGGATGGTGAAATTTTGGAATTTGCTTGCCAGTTTTTTAACGACGTCCAGATATGCCATCATCCTGTCATCTTTGGTGGCGTATGAGCCTTGTACTTGGTTGACGATCAGGAGGGAGTCGCATGTCACCTCTATGCTTAGGATTGTGAGATCTTGTGCGAGTGTCAACCCAAATATGGGTTTGAACTCTGCCTCGTTGTTGGTCGCATCCCATTCGCATCTCACAGCTTGGGCTATATAGTCCCCTTGTGGCGATTTCAGTACGACACCTAGACCGACTCCTCTTATGTTCGATTCTCCGTCTGTGTGGAGTTGCCATGTGCCCCGATCTTCTTCAGTTTTCAGTTGTTCGGCTTCCTTCATGGCTTCCTGTTCCAGTGTAGGACTGAAATCAGCCACAAAGTCGGCCAAAGCTTGAGATTTGTTCGCTATTCTTGGCTCGTACTCGATGTCGAATCCACTGAGGTGTATAACCCATTTTTCCATTCTTCCTATAAATTTTGGTTTCCTCATGATGGCCTTCATCAGATGGTTAGTTCGAAGTAAGGTCTCAGTTTGTTCGAGGCCATTACCAGGACTATGACCAATTTTTCAAGCGACGTGTACCTCGTTTCGGCAGAGAGTAGGGAACGGCTTACATAACAGATCGATGATTGCTTGTCGTCCTCTTCCCTTGTTAAGACTGCGCTGACGGCAGATTCTGATATGGCCATGTATAGCGGTAGTGGCTCGTCGTCTTTCGGCTTGGCCAGCAGGAGGGGACTTTTCAGGTATGCTTTTAAGTCCTGGAAGGCCTGCTGGTTTGCTGTTGTCCAGTCGAATGATTTGTTTTTCTTCAGAGCTTTGTAGAAAAGCTTGCACTTGTCCGAGGATTTAGATATGAATCTGTTTAGTGCTGCTATCCGTCCTGTCAGTTTATGGACGTCCTTGACGCATCGGGGGGACCTCAAGTTGACGATGGCTTTGATCTGGTCTGGACTAGCTTCGATCCCCCTTTGTGTCACCATGTACCCTAAGAATTTTTCTGAAGACACTCCGAAAGAGCATTTAGTTGGATTTAATTTCATGTTATACCTTTTCAGTACCTCGAATGCTTCTTTCAGATGTTCGATGTGGTCCTTTGCCGCTTTAGATTTGACGAGCATGTCATCGATGTAGACCTCCATGGTGTCTCCGATCTGATCTTTGAACATCTTGTTCACCAATCTTTGATATGTGACCCCTACGTTTTTTAATCCAAAGGGCATAACTTTGTAACAGTACGTACCTTGACTGGTTATGAAGGCTGTCTTTTTCTTGGTCGTCGGGGTCCATTAGGATCTGGTTGTACCCACTGAACGTGTCCATAAATGTTAGCATTTCATGTCCGGCGGTCACGTCGACCATTGCGTCGATGTCTGGTAATGAGAAGTAGTCTTTTGGATAGGCTTTGTTCAGGTTCGTGAAGTCGATGCAGACTCTCCATTTCCCATTCTTTTTCTGAACCACGACGACATTTGCTATCCAGTCGGGATACTTGACTTCTCTTATTTTACTTGTTTCGAGTAAGTTCTTGACCTCGTCGTCCACGATCTTATTGCGCTCTGGTACGAACTTCCTCCTTTTTTGTTTAACCGGGGGATACGTGGGATCTACATTCAATTTGTGAGTGATAATATCGGGGGGAATCCCCACCATATCTTCATGTGACCAGGCGAAGCGATTAGAATTAGATCGTAAGAAAGCTATTAAATCTGACCTGGTCGAATCGTTTAAATCTGATCCGACCCTTACCGTTTGTGTTGGCTTTGAAGGGTCCAGCATGATCTCATCGAGTTGTTCCATTTCTGGTTCAATGTATCGCATGGTCCCTTCGCCGCACTGTGATTGCTAGGCGGAAGATCGGTCGACTGCCTCTTTCATTGAAGTGACGTAATATTTCTTGGCAACTCGCTGGTCGCCTTTTATTTCCTGTGCACCCCACTTAGTTGGGAACTTTATGGTCTGATGGTAAGTGGAAGGTACAACTTTCATGGCGTGGATCCAAGGCCTGCCAAGGATTGCATTGTATGGGGATGGGCACTCGAGTATTAAGAACTTTACCTGTTGGTTGACTCCACCAGCGTATGTTGTCAACACGATTTCTCCTTGGGTATATTTAACCTCCCCACTGAATCGGACCAGCGGGGTGGAGTTTCGAGTCAGGTCGTCCTCGCTTAAGCCCATACCCTTTAAGGCATCGAGTGTCAATAAGTTGGTGGAGCTACCTGTGTCGATTAAAACACGACGGATGAGACAGTTACCGATGGATAGAGATATTACCAAACCGTCGTGGTGGTCGCCTAACTCTTCGGCTTTTGAGTCGTCGAAGGTGATTGCGGGAACGTCGGTGGCTTGTAATCGTCCCTCCTCTGTCCGGATCGGTCTATCGCCTTTGCTTTCTCGAGCATACCTTTTGGCGGTCGAATATGTGTTTCCACACATGTCCGACCCTCCTGAAATGGTGTTAACGATTTTAGTGTGAATTGGAGAAGATGGTTTATCGGGCGTTACCTGGTCCCTTCGATCGAGGGTTGTTTTTGCTTTGTCGGATATGACGTCGCGTAGTAGCCCCTACGCGAGGAGTCTTGCGACTTCCTTACGAAGGGCTATACATTCATTCGTCGAATGGCCATGGTCTCCATGAAATTCGCACCATCGGTCCATGTCCTTCTTGGCGTCTGGTTTGTCGCTCTTCCGAGGCCATCTTACTTATTTTCCATACCTGTTGAAACTTTTGACAAGTTCCGACACGGAAATGTTGAAGTTGTAAGAGTGGAGTTTCGGAGGGAGAGCGGGATTGCTCTTCCAATCCTGGTTCCTGTCATAAGAATTGTTTACCTGATTGGGGTCGCTTCGCCCCTTAGGATAAGGTTGGTTCCGCCGGTCGTGTCGATGGTCTGAAGGTGTTCTTCGGTCGACCCGATCGGGGCTTTTGTTCGCCTTTGAGGGTTCTTCGTCTTCTTCTAATCTGACTTGAGCCATGGTTTTGGTTTGCACATCCTCGAAGCTCCGGCATGGGTATTTGGTTAGTTTGCGGTAGAGTTCACTACCTCTGATCAAACCCCGGCGGAAGGCCTCGATGGATGTCGGGATGTCGCAATGTGGGATTGCGACCTTCTCTTTGTTGTACCTGTTAAGATAATCCCTTAGAGGTTCGCCATACCTTTGTGCGATCATGTATAGATCGCTTGATTGCTTTTCTAGTCGTCTACTGCTGGCGAACTGGACTTTGAATGAATTGACCAAGTCCGCGAAAGCGATGGAGCCCTGTGGGAAATGCATAAGCCATGTTAGTGCAGGTCCCGCGAGGGTCGTGCCAAAGCTTTTGCACATGACTGTCTCGCGATTTCCTCTTGGGATCGAAATAGTCATTAATTTTTGCTTATAAATCAAAACGTGATCGCCGGGGTAAAAAGAGAGACTAGAACTAGAGAGATTTTAATGGAATCGAGAGTAAGAGTAAGCGAGAGCTGATTGTATTTAAGAGTAATTGTGTGTTTTACAATTATCGTTCAACAAATATTTAAACTAATCTATCTAACTTGTCCCCCGAGTTTTGAGGCGACCGTTTGCAAGCGTTGTGGAGCCGAGATATGCACTAACGTCTACCGAAACCCAACGTTCACTACGCGTCTGGTTCGACCTTCGTGGGAGAGAATCACTCTTTCCTTTAATTGGGCCGAGTGGGTGAAGAGCCAAAATCTAGAGCCCAACACGGTCTTCTCTTCTTAATGATCAAAATTACTATGCTTTATGAAAATTAGGTTCTAAATGAAAGGGTTATGTTATCCTCATGCATTTGCTTGCACTTGCACAAGAACCCAAGCTGAAATTTCTATCTTATCCGATTAAATGGAACACTTTTTTTCAGTGACCCAAATTCAGCCACAGAAAACCCATAAAATTATGAATTGAACCCCAGCTCTCATTGACAAGCAAAACAAGTCGTGGCAGAATTTCCGGAAACTCACCTCGTTGGATCGAGAAGGTGTAGAATCAAATTTGGTGTTTAGATCATTTATGACTTATCGCTGTGATTTTAACCTATATATATTCTATCAGTAGAAGAGAACAAGATTGAAGAAAAGAGATACATGGCAGGAAAATGAAAATTAATAAAAAAAATTAAGGGTATTTTTGAAATTTCAATAATGGTGATTTTTTTTTGTGACATTTAGCATCACTCTTAGTTGATGTTGACTGTAAATTTATGATATAACCGCGATTGTAAAGTTGTGATATGAGATCATCGCAATTTATTGCTGTATTATGTATTAGGAAATAAAGCAAATTATATTATATGAAACAAAAGAAAAATAGGGATGAGAGTTTGGGGATGGGAGTATCCTCCCTATCCCCATTTCCATTTAAAATTGCATTTTTCATTTCGGTCTTCATCCCCATTTCTTGTTTAATTTTTTTCTGTCTCCATCCCGGCCACATCCCTGTCTCCATCGGGGAATCTCATCCCTGTTAATTTTCTCTATTTAAATTCTCCAACAGGGATTTTCATCTCCGTTAATTTTTTCCATGCATAATATAATTCTAATTAGAAAATAGTTCATTCACAAATCACAAAACGTAAGAATAGATAACCAAGATCATGATATAGACCAGTTAACTAATAATATATCCACCAAATACAAGCATAGAAAATATAGTTTAATATCAAGTATCCATTCAGTAAGTAAACAACTTCAAATAATAAATACTCTTAATCATTTAAAAAATCAACAAGTAATACTAGTAGTAAAGTTAAAATTTTAATTTAAATTAAGCAATGATCGATAGTGAATTTATCTCATCCGGTCCATCTCCACCCCTATTTCCGTACAAAATTCTCATTCTCATTCCCATGGCGGGCGGGGAATCTCCCCGCCCCTCTGTCATCCCTACCCATAAGTGCATGTAATAGAGGGGAACTTCTCTCCCACACCCTTCCTCTCCAAGCAATCTGCAATGAAGTGATAAATGCATTAAAATTCCCATGATCACGTATCATATCGATATATTTCTTCAATCTTTGTTTAACTTTTACTCCACAAGAGCCAGGGATTTCATTCTCATGCCTCCAACACTCAAAATCCCACTCCTGAATTGTCCTTTTCTCCAATTTTCCATGCCACATATGCATCCCGACAAATGAAAGCAAATTATTCATTTCCCTTTAATTGCCTTTCCTTTCAAGAAATTCCGTTATAAGACATCAACATTCTCATCTGCCTACCTTCATCAACCCCTCTCTGTTACACGACTCTGTTCTTGATTTCTTGGTACGTAATTAATAAAAAAAAAACAATGGCGGAGGAAGACTGCGATTTTGTTCCGGCATTCCAAGAAGAAGAAGAAAATGAAGCTCCCTCTCTAAGCGACCTCCCGTTGACCGGCGCCGTCGAGGAGCACAGTAACGACCGTCGTAGATCCATGTCTGAACCGGCGGATTTTTTCGAATTCATGATGCCGAATCTCAACTCTTCCTCGTATACATTCTCATGGAACGACCTTATTTGGCCGTCCATTTCTTCCAACGCCGCCGATGAAGAGTTATTCTTCTCCGATCAGCGCCGGCCTCTCACCTCCACTCCTTATCAGCAATCGCCGCTCCCTCGGTCCCCGCCTCGATCGATCTCCCTGCTTCTCTCGCCCTCCTCCGTCGTTTCAGCTCCTCGATGCATCAAAACGCGGCGTTCCGAGTCGTTCAACGAGTCCAAGATCGCGACTCAGTACTCCTCCCTCCTCAAATCCCCCTGCTTCCGCCCCAGCCGATCGCTCGACTACTGCCGCCTCCGGCGAAATCCTTCGTCCACCCGATCGATTCGCAACAACTCCGGCGTCGATTCGTCGGATCGGGCGAACACTAGCGGCGGAGGAGCCAGAGCGCAGGCGAGATCGCCTCCGTGGTACTGGCTGATGTTTGGTCCGTTGAGGTTTCCTCCGGCGGCGGAAATCGAGCTTCGGAGGAACAGAAAGAACCGGCAGACTCGTCCTCCGGCGACATTGTTCCCGGCGGCGGAGAAGGGTTCCGGCGACCGGAGAGGATGGAAGCTGATCAGCGTTCTGAGCTGTAAAAGCCATGCGAGTGTTGCCGTAACGACGCCGTTTCAACCGTACTGCTGAATTTTTTTTTATTTTTTTTTGAGTGGATATAGGTTATAGTCATGATATGATGATGAATTTAGTATTGTGGGGAGCCAAGCGTGAAGAGGGAAAATGAGTAAATGCTTGAATATCAGAATCACGAGAGGCGCGTCTATCTTATAATGACAGTATTCGTTCATTACTGTTTATTACAGTAGTTTTTTGATATTTTTGTGTTGGTCGTATAATAAAAAGTATATTTCACAAAATTAATATATTTCCCTTTCATATAAAGATCGAGTCCAGTGGTATGAAAAAGCTTGCTTGTAACAAAAGATGTCATACAACTCAGTTTGCACAACATGAATGACAGAGTGAGACTGTAATCATAGCAGCAAAAAACCTGAGAAATATGTAGACAAGAGTAACAAATAAGGTGAAGGATAATGATAGTTCTTCATGATCTTATTTTTCAAGAATGAATGAAATGATATATTATGTTATCAACAAATAGTGTCTTTATCTAGTAAAGAAAGACAAAAGAAGGAAGAGATGAGAATATGTTTCTAAATTCGACCCAAAAATAATCTTATATACGTTTTCACTATTATTAGTGTAATACCCGTGTCTTGCACGAGATTTATTTATTTTTTCTTATATTTGTAAAAATAGTATATTTTAATTATCGATAAATCACTGTTTCAATATATATTTGAGTAGTTATTTTAATTAAAAATAACTAATCGACTAAACATATTAAAGATATAAAAAATTACATTATATAAAGAGAGACGGAACTCTCCATAACTTTATTAATAATAACAATTGGCTAAATAGTCTTAGAAACAGGGATAGACACACCGTTTTTCATCAATACTACTAAAACGATCAAACATAATAAAAATATTCATCTAAATCTAATACATGAAAATGACACACTAAACATAAAATATGGCACGATATTCAAAATTGCTACAAATTATCAAAAACTTCCTTGTATACTACATTGGTTATAGTACTGTATCTCTTCTTGTCTTTGTCGCAAATCAATATCTTCAAACCTTTCTTGCTAGTCACCCTTGATGAAGCAACATAAAACTGACCATGACTGAAAACAAGGCGTGAAAGATACAAACCGACATTTGCAAGAGATTGGCCCTGACTCTTGTTTATGGTCAAAGCAAAACAGACACTCAAGGAAAATTGTATTCGTTGAAACTTAAAAGGAAATGAAGTGTCTGACGGTGACATGATCATGCGAGGAATCAAAACCGTATGTCCAATATTGTTGCATGAAATAATTCTCCCTTGTATGACATGACTGCCAAGCTGTATGGTTATCAATCTCGTCCCGTTGCATAAACCTGAAGACTGATCGATATTTCAAAGCAGCATAATAAAGACCCCAACCTTAAGTTTCAGTACATGATTCGGCAGACCAGAACATCTAATAATGTTCAAGTAGTCAGATGTATAAATACTCGCATCACTGTCTTTAACAGAATCTGCTTTGCACAGACTATCCGAACTGAGATAGACCTTTTCATCACCAGGAAACGAAGACAATATATACTCATTAACTTTATCTACCTCTTCGTGTGTTGGATCAAGAATTGCTCGTTCTTCAAAGTATGCCGGAGCCAACTGATCTTCCATAAGAGAGGGATAAACATATTTGACAACTGCTGGAATCGGATCTAACTCATAATCTTTCACCAATAGTTCATCGGGAATTTCTATTTGCGCTTCCACATCATTGTCAACACCTACAGTCCCATCTTCGATGCTTAATACCCATTCAGAAAATTCCTTTGCCTCTTGGATCTCAGAATTAGATGTACCTTGTTGAATCCTCATGTTTCTTGTCAGAGTAAGAACTTTGCAATGATCCCACAAATAAGAGGAATTAATGGTGGCAAAAACAACATCTTGCCTGCTACCTTTTGAGATAACGAGTAGAATATGCCTAAAGTCTCCACCAAATACTACGACTTTCCCTCCAAAAGGCTGTTCTAAACTAAGGGAATTTGTAGCCCGTAAAATATCTCGTAACGTCCTGTCTAATGCTTCAAAACAGAACCTATTCGTCATGACAACTTCATCCCAGATAATAAGTTTGGCGGCACATATCAACTCAGAAAGTTCTGTACCTGAACATATATGACACGTTGAATCCTCATTAACTTGCAAAGGTATTTTAAACCTCGAATGAGCAGTTCTTCCGCCAGGTATTAGGAGAGCCGCATTTCCACTTGAAGCAACAGTAAGGACTATTTCACCTTTTGACCTTATAGCCGACGAAAGTGCCCTCCATATATAAGTTTTGCATGTTCCACCATAACCATATATAAGAAGAAGACACTCCCGTTATTTGATATAACAACATTCATGATCTCATCATAAATCCCTTTCTGTTCCATTGTAAATCTATAAAGTAATTGTGTATGCTCCTCGGCTAGAATTGATGTGTCATATCGAAGTTTATCTTGTATAAGCTTGTTAACACCTTCAGACATGAGACTTAACTCTACAGGAGGCATGGTTTTGTAGTGACTCAAACTACTACCATTCCGTTGTAATAACTTGTCAATTTCGGCAAGAGCATAGTTTTGTAGTTGATCATTTGTTAGATGCAAATTTGCATATATATAACATGCACATGTCACTACAATTAAATGAGTAAAATATATGCATGCAAGAGTAAATCAAATGCAGTTAAGATTATGATCATATAAACATCAATAATGAAATGCATACCCTCAATTCGTAGAATTCTTCTCTGTTTGTTGACAATATCATCTGCTAGAAGCCTCCATGTTCGTTCCCAAACAAACTCTGGCTTTGACATGCTATCAGACAACAAAAGAAATACAAATAGACTCCTAATGTAGTGTGCCGATCCCCAAAAACTTGCTTCAGTTATCCCGTCTATATATTCTCTGTCATCATCTAACAACCCCAATGCATGGCAAGCTTATTTAAATGTAGAATAAACTAAACCCTCAACAGTCCGTAAATCTTCGTAGCATGTTGGTCTTTTAATATGATTCAACATAATTCTAAGATAGTACTTCTCGCCACTACCTAGAGGTACGTGATAAATCCTTCCAACTGAACCACGTTTATCACATTTTTTCCAATATCTAGATGAAGGTACCCAAACAAATTTCTCTGGAAATTCAGAATATGTCAAATCTTTACCTTCTGAAAACTTCTTGTTAGACGTCGTCCATTGTAGAAACATTGATTTTTCACTTTCATGATCATTTAAGACGGCATCAATAGGATCATCATCATCAAATAAAACGCTTTCCTCACCGGGAAGGTGCAAATTCAACTGTTGAACAACAGGAGTCCTGTAATGAATATCAAAGCCGAAAATCCTCCAAGCAACTTCACACGCCGATATATAGCGGCAATTGTAGTAGTTTTTTATTTCGTCCATGCCATCATCACCAAAATTGTTTGCATCAAAGCTTGTTATAGCAACAGTAACGCGATCATGCCCTTTATTTATGTACTTGAACAAATACTTGATAGAGCCCGATCGGTTGCACCATTCAACGTTTATATGTGCATTGTACTTTAGGAGAAGAAATGCATTATAAGGAACCACATACCGATTATCAAGGGGAACTCTACTCTTTTTGATCGTTCTACCATCTTCACGCCTTCTATATACAGGGTATCCATCTTCATCAACAAAAGTATGTTCAACAAATTGTTTTGGAAAGTACTTTATACACTTTCCATCTGCCATACATGGAGAGGATGGATTAGAAGCTCCGCATGGACCATGCATCATGAAATTTCTCACCGCCTTGTATAAATCAGCATCCTCTGTTGGGTGTGGAATTTCAGCCGAGATGACCTTATCAATATATGTAGTGGCTGGCCACTTAGATTCCTTATCCAGAAACAACAAAATATGGGCATGAGGCAAACCACGCTTCTGGAATTCGATTGTGTAAATAACTGCAAAATAGCCAAATGTCCGAATAAATACAAATTATCAAATATATTAAAATAAATAATAAATTGATACATATATAGACTATAAACTTGCGAGGTTTACAAAATATAAGAAATTAAAACAACAACTAAAGTAAGGAAAGTCGAAAGAGACGTACCTGAATTAACCTTGCCAAATATTTTTTTAACTTTGAAATCTTTTATCATGGACTCCAGTTTCATATGGAAGACTCTACATATAATGTATGGACGATCCTCTAGCTGTAGAACCCTTTCTTCGCAAAACTTTACAATTTTAGGCCATTTTGAATTGCATGTGAATGTTATGAATAGATCGGGATAACCATGGTGTTTGCATATTGCCATTGCATCTTGATAGTTCTACTGCATGTATCTCAGACCGCCTGTAAATGAAGATGGCAACACTATTCGCTTTCCAGATGAAGCCGGTGTTGTCTAACCCTTGCTCGTTGCTGTTGAAAGATTATTATATAAATCAGCCCGTATGTTCTTTTGATTAGTTCGATGGTAGTTCAACCTCTATGCTTCAATCATCGTATAAACATCAACCAAGAACTGTTGATACAACTTTGTAGATAACCTTAGAGTCCCGGCTTCTCCTCGATGCTCGTGGATTCTAAACTGACAGAATTCTTTGAGCATCACCCTTGTCCTCTTCCTTGCAGAAGTGTTGCACCTTTCACTTAAACCATTGTCAGGTCTGTAGCCATCCTCACCATAAGGGAATGACAATGGATATTGAAGCGCAAGGGACGAAGGATGCAATTCGTGAATCCGTTGTAACTGACCAGACCTTGTCTGAAGTATAATGTCCATGTGCGAGAGATTTGTACCAATATCACCAAGAATAAGAGCAGCAACCTCAGAGCAGGTTGGGAGATTATATCTCCGACCATCTGTGTTTCGTTTCCTAACCAGGCGTAACTTAAGATCTGCCACACCTTCATCCTTAAATCGATCTCTGGCCATTCTAAATGCCTTTGCATGGGGGTTGTGTTGATCTATCATCTTTCTCAACTCAGTCACAAGAGAATCATCAACTTTTTTTGACTTTAGAGCTGTCATAATTAAACATCACAATAATATCTTAATAATAAAAATAATATTAAATAATCATACGTAGTAACAAAATAAATATACGTAATTGACATACCTAATGGCATTGATTCTATTTGAATCCTCGTTTTGAATATCATATATATAGAGTTGCGAAAACTTTGGTGTTGAGCCGGGTACTGGTAACAAACTCCCTATTCTGTGGAAATTCTGGCCATGCATTCGGTAACAATAAGGTTCACGACCTTTCGTGATGGGTGAGACCTTTCCTCCCAAAGAGGTGAAAGCAATCATCATATTGTAAGCTATAATATTCTCACAAAATTGTTTGCTTTTTGGATCCCTATTTGTCAAAAGATTCTTCAGCAACGGGGGTTCCTCTTGTAGCAATGGCAGCTCAATTTTTCCTTTCATGCAACATAAGGGAGATATATGAGATATATCTTCACTTTAAGGGTCTTGTATATTTAATCTTTCAGCATGCCATAGTAATGCACCACAATGCATACATTCATACACAACTTCACCGTGATCGAGGTATTGCACTACAAAATATAGATGAGCGTTAAACAATATACAAACTAATATTAACAATTCACCAAATAATACAAAGGAAGTACCTGGTTTACCAGTATGATTTTTTGTTGTTCTATTCACTTCTGCGACATGATCTGTAAAGTATAATATTGTAATACCGAAATAAAGGTCAATAAATCAAGTATTAAAAATAATACACACTGCTAAAAGTTGTTTATTTTCAAATACATTCAGGACATTACAACGTGTTAAACAATCTTAATGTAATAAAGAAAAGAATCCTATTATAATACAAATATTGATATTAATTATACCATTACTGATATTTGGTAATGTAGATGAACACCCTCGCAACGCAGATGAAGTCGTAGTACCTGAACATTACATGCAAAGGAAATGATATATTATGAACAACGGCAGAATTTATATCATATATGTATGTATAATGATATATGAGACCGGAAAAGCTTCATAAGGACTTACCATTAACCGTAATAGATAAGGGTGTAGCTTCGGTACGTACATAGTTCTGAATATTTCCACGTACAATTCATGCACAAATGTTGCTAATTGTGGGGTATACATTATTTTGTAATTTTTATTTACTACGACATATTTTTTGCTTACCTGATTCAATTAGTGGTGTTCCATGCCTCTTATGCCTAATCGTATTCATTCTCAACATCCTCTTACGTCGAGCTAATTTGTAAATGGAAAACACTTACTAATATTGTAATGTAATAAATCACTCAATTCATATTTATTGAATACCATCATACCTTGTTCAACATTTGTTACGTCAATTTGATTGGTAAGACTTGCGTTCTGTAACGGAACTGCAAATAAATAGATATATCATACTATACATAGTGAAATACAACGTGTTAAACAATCTTAATGTAATACAAAAAAAGATATTGTTATCAGGACATAATAATACAAAAAATGATATTAATTATACCATTACCGATATCTGGTAATGGAGATGAACACCCTGGCACGGTAGATGAAGACGTAGTACATGGACATTAAATATTTAAATAATCATATATTATGAACAATGTCAGAATTTATACTATATATGTATGTATAACGATATATGTGACGGGAAAAGCTTCAGTAAAGACTTACCATTAACCGTAATAGATAAGGGTGTAGCTTCGGTATGTACAAAGCTGTGATTGGATTAGCGGTGTTCCATACCGCTTATGCCTTATCATATTCATTCTCAACTTCCTCTTTTGTCGAGCTAATTTGTGCATGAAAATAAATTTGTAATAGTATAAATTAATAAATCATTCATTTCATACCGCTTTTAAGAATACCATACCTTATTCGATATTTTGCAGATCAATTTGTTTTGTAAGCATGACATTGTGCAATTGAACTGTAAATAAATAGTTATATCATAATCTACTTATTAATGATAGTAACACAACATAATTTTTTATACTTAATAAAACAGATCGTAAGAAAAAAAAAAATACCATAGTTTTCTTTGTCTGCCATACTAATAGGTAAAAATGAATTATGAATGTTTTGATCACTTCTGGCTAAATGCAAAGCCGACAGTGTAATATTCTGTTTGACTGCATAAATAGACGGATATGTCTTACAAACTTTACGTATAAGCAAAAAAAATATAACAACAATGATATCTTTTGATAGTTATAAACATAGTTAAATTTATTATAAACTTTAATTTTTTTTCTGCATCATCAAATTAAAGATATATTGTTTATCGAACATCAAAAACTTATCGAAGTTTATAGAATAACCATTACTAACCATTTGAAATATCTGACAGGGGGATACGATCAGTAACAGAAGCATTGGGACTAACTCCAAGAATAGATCCTACATAGTTAGTATATATATTACATTTCATATTTCAATTTATTAGAAAAAAATGTCAAAGAATTTAATACAATTTATTAACCTGATTGATTTGAATTTGTTCATTGTCGTTTCTCTCTAATAACAACCAATCTCAACATTCTGCTATGGCGGGTTAATTCGTCCATAATAAAATCACCCTGCAAATCTGAAATATATTCAACGTAAAATAAATAAATCTACAGACTACTATTTTTTTCCTAATATTTATACAAATATATAGACATATGTGCTATTAGACCCGAGTACAAACTTTTTATAATGTATTTCGGGCCCAATATGTATAATAAAATTTAATACAAGTATACAACTGACTAATTTTTTAATATATTCATATTGATAAAGAAAAATGAATTAATTAATACACTATTGGCAGATTAATTGTGTAAAATATTAATGAGCATCGTAATCGTTAATGAGCTTATACAACAAAATTCATTTCGTTAATAACACAATCACTGGAAAATAGGTATACATAATCAGTTGAATACAATCGAAATAATTTTGTTCGTAACGGAATCACTTGAAAATTTTATGTATATATGAAATAAAATAATTAAATGTATATACTAATCATTTTTAAAATATAATAACGTAGTATGTACACACATGTAAATACTTAATATATTTATGCAATAGTAAAAAAATATATGTACATACTAAATATTTATTATAATATTTTATAAATATAATAAATAATTGTAAAAAAAATAATAGAATTATGGGCCAATATTATATTTAAATGGGCCGTAATATTTGGTGCTATTTGAAATGCTTTTAGCCGTATTATAGGCCCATTACATTTTCTGGATCATTCCCTTATAGGCCCAATAAGGAACCTAACCCGCATTAAGTTATTTGGGCTAGTTTTTGTGATGGCTTTATAGGCCCAATCAGAAGCATCAATATCCAGATGCTTCTAATTCGGAAACCCTACTACATTTGTCGTTTCTCAAACAAACTCCTCGCTCTCTTCTCTGTTAAGCTTCGCCGTCTTCACAAATTCCAGATCCATGGCTTCACCTTCTCTTTCCATGTCGATTTCTCTAAAAAAGGCCATCATTCGCCTTCTTTAACCTTCTCTTTTACATCTCGCTCTCCTTCTCTGTCATGCCTAACCCTCGTATGCCGATTTCTCTAAAGAATTTCAGATCCATGACTTCACCTTCTCTGTAAAGTTTGAAGCTTAGAAATTACAGATTCATGGAGAATTCCAGATCCATGGCTTCACCTTCTCTACTGTCGTCAACCTTCTTCGAAATCCATTTTCAACCTTCGCCTGATGCAAAAAATGGCCGATTATCTTTCTCTATCTCAAAATCGCGGCTAACCGGCCATCTCCATACTTGGCCGTTTGTCTTCCTAATTTTTCAGATCCAAAACAAATTAGTTTTCATATCTAAAAGCGAAAATGGATTATCGCCACTGACTTCATTTTTTTGCCGTTCGTCTTGAAGGGTTAAGCCATAGACGATTCCCACCACCGACATAAGATCTCGATTCCACCATGCGTAAGTACCTCTCACTCGATCTGTGTCTATATATATCGTATATTTTTTTTCTTTCTTCATTACTTTCTAAAATATTGACATCAGTTTTTGTATGTGAGGATATGAGGAGATCTTTGACTTTGGAGTGTACTTTGAAGAAGAGGTTCTGGTGATCTTCCTGTCGCCATAGACCATTCCCACCATCGAGAGAAGATATATATTTCATCGTGTAAGTTCCTTCACTCTCTCTGTCTATATATATATCTTTTGTTGATTTTTTTTCCTGCTTCATTACTTTATGAAATAGTAATATAAAATCTTTGGATTATAGGATCTGAGGAGAACTGGACTTTGCCATTGTAATGCTCCTTGAAGAAGGAGGTTCTGGGCTCTCCCTGAAATCATCAAGGTAACAAAAAACATTCAAGTAAGATTTGCTTTTGTTTATTTCTTGCAATTTGTTAGGTTTTTTTTGGTCAAAATGTTTTCGGTTTAAGTGCTTTGTTCTTCCCATTAATTAATTGAAAGGCATACAGATTTAAAATTGGGTTTTTTTATAAACATTTACAACGAACATTTATCTCCCTTCAGCTTAATTGTATATATTTATAGTTAAAAAACCATTTAATACTTATAATTTAAATATATATGAAATTTATCCATTTAGTATATAATATAAATATATCATAATGCGTTTGATATTAAATCATGTACTAATAAAACTGAATCTATTATATGCATATTAAAATAATATATACCACAAAATTCTATATATTTCAAAAAATATATATATTTCCCTCAATGCTGATAGCATATTATGGGCTTGTAGGCCTATTAAACTTGAAGTGAACATATATTGTTTAAATAAGCTTAATAGGCTCATGTACGAAATTAAATTTGAATTCACAAAATCAATCTTATATTGTTATAAAGAATCAACTGGTTTATTTTAAACGTTAGGCCCAAATTCAAAATAAGTATATATGTTCATGAATCTGCTACTATGTAATGGGCTAACTGGCCTAATAGGTATATATATTTATTAATCTGTTACCATGTAAAAAATATTTACATTCCAGTCTACATAAAAGAATGGGCTTTTTGGCCCATAAAATACGTGTATGTTTACGAATCTACTACCATGTAATGTGCTAACTGGCCCAATAGGTATATATTTATAAATCTGCTACCATGTATAAATTTTTTACATTCCAGTGTACTAAATATTAATGGGCTTTTTGGCCCATAAATTACGTATATATATTTATGAATTTGTGACAATATAATGGGATAAGTGGCCCAATAGCTATAAATAACATTTCATAAAACCAAATTGATATATTTACAAACATTAATAAAAAAAATAAGTGTTACGTGCTTAACATTTTTGGATTACAAATTTAACGGGCTTAAAAATTAAACGGGCTGATATCTATTAATTTTTTTGATTGTTAACATTTGTGGATTAAAAATTTAACGGACTTATTGGCCCATTAAGTTAAACGTGTATATATATCAATCAACCTGTTAATGAACCCGATAAAATTATTGGGCTTTTAGGCCCAAATACATAAAAAAAAATTACTAAGGTCGGCCCATTATGTGTTTTAAAATCTGATACAACATTACCACGACTGAAATTTATAAATGCCTAAATGGCCCATTACATATTTAACTATATTAATGAGCCCACTCAATTTTAATCGGATAATAGTAAATAAATACAAAATTACCTAATATATTTAGGCCCACGAATTTGAAATTTTAAGATGTTTCCGAATCTGTCTAGAGTGTTCGCATTGATATTCACAAAATAATAAACTATTCATCTTTCACATTTACCAATGCCCTCTATAACAGTTCTTAGCAGACTTTATCTGTCTATCTGAAACCGTGCAGCTGTAACCCATTCTATTTCTTTCTCTCTCTCTCTCTCTCTCTCTCTCTCTATATATATATATATATATATATATATATATAGAGAGAGAGAGAGAGAGAGAGGAACGCTCTGGTAAAACGAAAGTTATGGTAAAACGGAAGTATTAATCTAGAGCGTTGGATTGATGGTGATGGTTGGATGATGGGGCCTTACAATAGATGTGGTAGGGGTGTAACCACCAAATCTACTCAAATAAGATAATTATTTAATTTTTTAATTGGGATAATTTAATAAATGAGGTTGTTAGATGAGAGAGAAAACACAATATTTTCTCTTTCCTAAAATCGCTAGATTCTGCTGATACATTTTCTTCTTCTTCAACGATTTTTCAGCGTTCATTAATATCGATCACGTCTTTATGAATATCGTTCATGCGTTTATGAATAACGATGGATGTGAATATCTCCACTTAAAACATGAATATCACCACTTGATTTTTTCAGCGTCCTAATGCTTTGCAAATTCGTAGATTTGCAAATTTATTCTTGTTGCTTTTGTCATTGTTTCTTGAATATTGTTCATGTTTGTATGAATATATTTGTTTAATATGTGGATATCACCAATTAAAGACATGAATAACATAACTTAAAATATGAATATCACCACTTAATAATATATGAACAACATAATCAATTACACCATGAATATCATTCTATATTAGTATGAATATCACTATGTTTCACCATGAATATCATAACCCAAACGAAAAATAATTACTTCACACTAACACAGATAGTTATACACGGAAAAATATACATGAACATCAGTATTGATTACATGAATATTAGGAATGATAAACATGAATATCGCTATTACGCAATGACTTGTGCTTTTTTAGACGAGTAGGAAGCTTCAACCGTCTCTTCGTCGGTGCAACAGTTATGCCTGAAAACAACATTGAATATCACATCATAAAATTTGAATAATCATGAAACGTACATACAACATGAATATCAAAAGCATTTGTATGAATATCACATCAAACAATTTGAATATCAATTGCAAATAGTACAAACAACACCATCAACAAGCAATTTGAATACTATAATAGCGATATTTATTCCATATGTGATGATATTCACGTATTTTGTATGCATAGTCATACAAGTAAGTAGTTAATATTCATAAAAACAGTGTCAATATTCAGAGTTTAATTCACACATGATGATTATTCAGAGTTTAGGTGAATATCACATCATAAATATCAAATACTCAACGCATGAAACCTACATCCAATATGAATATCAAAAGCATTTGTATGAATATCACATTAAACAATTTGAATATCAATTACAAACAATACAAACAACACCCCCAAAACACCAAAACTGATCCAACATGAATATCAACAACATTATAGTGAATATCACATCATAAATTAAAAATATCGACTACTTAACGCATGAAACCTACTTCCAACATGAATATCAACAACATTATAGTGAATATCACATCATAAAATTTGAATATTAACTACTCAATGTATTAAACTTAAATCCAACCTAAATATCAAAAGAATGTGTATGAATATTACAACAAACAATTTAAATATCACATCAAACAATTTCATTCGTGTAGATACTTAACCATGGTAATCAAGTTCACCGATCACTAAGAAATTAAATTAAACATCTCATCCTGCCAGTAATTCAATTCATAACACCAAGAATCTCAGTTAAATGTTTTACCAATTTGATTTCATACTCGGCTCCCAAAATTTGGCACAACCAGTTCAATTGAACCCAAATCGATCGATCTATAACCTAATCAAGCATGGAGTGAATTATATATGAATTACCTTAGAAGAGCGGTCAACGAGAAGAGGTCGAGTGGCAAGGCGCCGAAAGAGCTGTTTCTTCTTCTGAAACTCGGCAAATGCGGTCGCGTCGAAAAGTACATGGTCATGGAGTTCGTCCCCGCCGGCGTCGATCCAGCCACCGGCGTCCAATCCAAAGACGCCGTCATCTCCCCGGACCACCAAATCTCTGCCCGGATCTTCCTTTCTCCGACCGCTTCTCCCGATCGGAAGCTCCCTCTCATCGTCCACTACCACGGTGGCGGATCGGTCTTAGACGCCATCATGCTGAACTTCTTCAACCCCCTCGCAGCCACCGGCGGATCGATCCAGCCACCGACTTCCAATCCAAAGACGCCGTCATCTCCCCGGACCACCAAATCTCCGCCCGAATCTTCCTCCCTCTGACAGCTTCTCCCGATCGGAAGCTCCCTCCCATCGTCCACTACCATGGCGGCGGATCGGTCTTAGACGCCATCACACTGAACTTCCTCAACCCCCTCGCAGCCCTAGCAAACGCCGTGATTGTTTCCGTCGATTACAGGTTGGCCCCCGAGCAGAAAGAAGAAAGAAAGAGTCAGGAAACGTGCAAGATCAAACAAAGAAAGAAACGATGGGTACCATGGATATTGTCGGCGACGAAAAACGCTCCCGGAGAAGATGAAGGTTCACGGCGAAGAGATGAGAGAGAGTAACCGGGAGAGGAAGAGTAATCGGGAGAGAGATGGTGAAAGTAAAATAGGAAGTAGAATCAACCGTTTAATTGTGGGTAAAAAAATCCCTAAATTAACTCAAATCATATGTGCTCACTCCCATAATATCACCATATACCCATTTACTTTCAATCACATCCGTTGATTTATTTGTAATTCAATGGCTTTAATTAGTACTACCGTTTTACCCTAAGAAGTTGTTTCACTAGAACCAAATTCTATATATATATATATATATATCTTTCACATTTACAGATCCAAATCCAAAACAAAAACTTCTCTCTCACTTTCTCTATATCTCTCCTTCACATTTACAGATCCAGATCCAAAACAAAAACTTCGACCACCTACATTCTCTTGCAAACTGACCTTGTCTTTGTCTTTATCTTGTTTAACATTCGAACAACAACAATGTTGGTGATGAAGAGATCTATGTCCAAGATGAACAATACAAAGTGCGAACCATGTAGGTCAATGTTCTGTCTATAATAAGTATTTTTTCTATTATTTACATATCTGCTATTAATAATTTTTTCCCTTCTTTAATAACATGCAAAGCCACAACGGGGTTTAAGATCCATGGCGGATGTTATGGCGAGCTCCAAAGCCCATAAATGTAAGAAGTCTCTCTCTCTCTCTCTCTCTCTCTCTCTCTCTCTCTCTCTCTCTCTCTCTCTCTCTCTCTCTCTCTCTCTCTCTCTCTCTCTCTCTCTCTCTCTCTCTCTCTCTCTCTCTCTCTCTCTCTCTCCCTCTCTCTCTCTCTCTCGCTCTATATATATATATATATCTCTATCTCTATCTCTCTTTATCTCTCTGTGTATGAGTTTACAAATCTAATTTTTTTTACTTCTTTGTCTTCGAGGGTTCAACCAAATGCAATTTCCACCACCAAACGGTTTCAGATACAAAAAAGAAGACCTTCAAGGAGAAAGTTATGCAGGTATATCCCTACCGTCATCAACTAAATATATACTCATATAAAATCTTTCTCTCTATGTCTTTTATTTTGCGTATTCTGTTTCATTGATCATACATAGGTTATTTTGAAAAGACACTGCATGTTTGGTGTAAATCTGTTCATTTGTTTGATTCTTTTTTTGGTTTAAGTATGATATCTGTTTTTTGACCAAATGCAAGTTTGATATATAATTTGAAGTGTCTTAAATCAATCTTAGCTCACTTTAATAGCTTGAATAATTATATTTAGGGTTTATGTTTGATATAAATTCGAAATGCTATAATCATATATTATAGAAAATATCTACATTTTTTAAACAAAAATATTCAGAACATTAGTAGATATAAAGGTACCTTTCTTGTAAAGATTAGATCTGTTGGAATACAATTTTTGACACTAAATTTGCAATTGTTTTCCTCTGTCAGATTGCATGTGAGCCCTTCACCAAGACCTGATAAGAACAATGACTACACATGCTTATTAACTGGAATTCAGATACCTAGAATGTAAAGTTCAACTTCACTCATACTGCATGGTAAGTGCTTGTAACATATAAATTTAGCCTATTTTTATGTTTTTACTGGAAGTATGTTTACTGATTTGAAAAAGTTTGCAATTATAGGATTCAAGATAAGAAATCCAAGTTACATCTCTTAGTCTGATTGAACTTCTCTCATATTGAATGGTAAGTGATTGTAACATATAAATTTAGCCTATATTTATGTTGTAACTAGAAGTATATTTACTAATTTTAAAAATTTTGCAATTACAGATTTCCAAATAAGAAATCCAAGTTACATCTCTTAGTCTGATTGAACTTCACTCATACTGCATGGTAAGTGCTTGTAACATATAAATTTAGATATCTTTATGTTTTATCTGGAATTATGTTTACTGATTTGAAAAAGTTTGCAATTACATGTTTCAAGATAAGAAATCCAAGTTATATCTCGTAATCTCATTGAACTTCACTCATACTGAATGGTAAGTGCTTGTAACATATAAATTTAGCGTATCTTTATGTTTTAACTGTAAGTATGTTTACTGATTTCAAAAAGTTTGAAATTACAGGTTTTAATATAAGAAATCCAAGTTACATGTCTTAGTCTGATTGAACTTCACTCATACTACATGGTAAGTGCTTGTAACATATACATTTAGCCTATTTTTATGTTTTAACTGGAATTATGTTTACTGATTTCAAAAAGTTTGAAATTACAAGTTTCAACACTAAACCTCCGACATACATCTCTTACTGTTGAATTCCTTAGGTTTTGATAGTAACAAACATTCAGCTAATCTGGTAACTAAGTGTTTCAGGAACAAGATAGTTGTCACAGGGAACCATGGCAGCGAAGGATTGCAGAGGGAACAAAGCCTTCACCACATGCTTTGTTACCTCTCAAGGAACATCAGAGACGGACAACAATCAAGCTGCGAATGGAAGCAAGATATCCAACGTGAAGATTATGGAGACAATCCTAGAAGATCACGCGGTCAAGGATAGAGATTTCGGCTGGAAGGATCTCGCCGAAGAGAAGATTTGGAGAGAGAATCCGAATGTGTTATCTTAGGAAATCTTTCCTAAGATAATATATTTGGAGAGAGAAGGATTTTATCTTTATCCGATTTTGTTATCTTAGGAAATTCCTTCCTTAGATAATATCGGCTGATAAGATAATATTCTTCAAATCATTTAAATATCTTCTTGTTACCAAGTTTAGAAAATATTTTATCTTGTTACGATTAGGGTTTAGTCGAGTTGTATTTATAGAAGTGTGGATTCATTTCTATGTAAGTATCGACGACGACAAACTGTGAGCATAAGAGAACAGAAAGGAGAGTGAAGTTGTTTGTGAGTCTTTGAGGGTTGAGTTCGGATTCATCGTTGTAGGAGTGATCTTCGAATCTAGCTGGGTAGTCTAGGGTTTGGAGTCCATGCTACAAGTGTAATCGAACAAGAAATCAATAAGACAAGTAGACGCTTTAAAATCCTCTCAAGCGAGAAGCTTGAAGGTAGTGGTTTTTCTTTGATTAGCTAGTTGGCTAATTAGGGTTTCCACTATACATCGTGAGTTCGTTTCTTATCTTTCTTGCTATAATATTCCGATGCACCTTCTGTGGGAACAAAGTCTTTGTTCCCTCAAAGATAACTCTAACGATCCAACAATTGGTATCAGAGCCCGGTGCTCTAGATTGTGTTCGTTACAGACCTTGCAGGAAAGATGTCGTCAAGCAATGCTATTGGAGATTCATTCTGGAAGCCTCCGACTCTGAAGGCCAGAGAATATGACTGGTGGGTGGAACAAATCGAGTCCCATATTTGTTCCCTCGATGGACAGATATGGCGAGTCATTGAAGTTGGCCCTGTAACCATTCCGAATGATAAAGATGCTACGAAGCCAAAGGCGAAAGTAGACTACACTGATGATGACTCGGATCTCAAGAAAATCATGGGCTACAAGACTGCCAATGAGATCTGGGATGCTCTAAAACGCCTTCATTATGGAAATGAAGATGCTAAGAAAAACAGGATTCTTTCCTTGATGAAGGAGTACGATCAGATCTCTCAGAGGAATGATGAGCAAATTCAGGAATTCTACTCCAGATTCCAAGGGATAGTAGGCCAGCTTGAGTTCCTTGATGAAGAAATGCCAGACTGGAAGCTCACTCATCATTTCATGCAAGGCCTCAACTCTCAGTGGGATGCTATTGCCCATGCTCTCTACTCTCAGACGGATGTTAAGCCTCTCACTATGGAAGAGGTTGTTGCAAAGCTTGAAAGCAACGCCTGAAAGCAACGCCTCTGTCTACAATCACAAGATGAACAAGAAAGGAGAGGAGAAGGCTAAAAACATTGCCTTAAAGGTGGAACGTGCCTTTGACTTATCTCAAGTCGAAGATGAAGATGAGGATGGTGATGAAGATGTTGCTCTCATTACTAGAGCCATGAAGAAGAAATGGTCTCGAAACAAGGACACGCTGAGTTCCTCTAAAGGGAACAGAGACATGAAGGATGTTGTTTGTTACCATTGTCAAAACAAGGGACATCTTGCCAGAAACTGCTTTAAGAAAAAGGCAGGTCTTCCTCGGCTCATGAAGGAAAGCAAGCAATGGTCGCAACCTGGGGTGACTCAGACTCAGATGACAAAGAATCGTTACACTCAAGGGATGTCTGCTTAATGGCCGTAGAAGACACCGATGAACCAAAAGGCGGGTTGTACAAGGATGAGGTAACTGAATTTGATCTCATCTCAAGTTTGAAAAGTAAGTCAAAAGAAAGCTTAATTTCCTTCATTAAGAAACTTGTTCATGAGAATAGTCTTTTCAGTGAGCAAATTGAAGAAAAGGATGAATCGATCTCATGTTTGATCGAAGAAAATAAAGGTTGGGCAGAAAAAGTGCTCAAACTTGAGAAAGTCTCATCTTCTTCTCCAAGTCCCTGCATTGAGTGTCCTAAACTCACTGAGAAGATCGTGTCTCTGGAATCCTCTGTCTCCTCACTTGAGTCCAAGTCATTAATGTTAAAACCAGGTAATGCAAAACTGTCTAGTGATTTATCTAAACTCAGTGAGGAACAGAAGGACAAGCCAAAATGTATTATTTTTGTTGCAGCCAAGAATGAAAAGAAAACTGAAAAAGAAGAAAGTACTTCGCTTTGGAATTGGCTATCAACCTAAGCTTCCTGTTGATGGCACCAAGTCCAAAAGCTCTAAAGTCGAAGGAAAACAGCCAGTGCAAGAAAAAGGGGAAAGTTCCTCGAGAGGGAAGAATCGCAAAGACTGTTCAAATTTGACTGATGGGAACAAGGCTTGGTACCATGGACAGAAAGCTCATGCCATTTGGTTGAAGCAATCTCAAAGCGATAAGTCCAATAATATTGATTTTCATTCTAGGATTGCTAACAAAACAATTTGGCATGGACAAAGCAAGTATGTTGATCTAAAATGTCAAAGGGTCTGTTGGTATTGTGGGCACTTTGGTCACTACAAACAAGAGTGTCCCCTGAAGCAACACAATGAGGAACTGGCTTGCACTACTAGGGAAAGAATGAATGTTGAACCTCCAAAAATCAAATACGTTGCTCCCACACTCAAAAAGCCTAAGCTTGTATGGGTTCGCAAGAAGTAACTCTTTCTGTGCAGGCTGAAGTGAGGAAAGTTTCCGGTATTTCGATTGTACGTATTGGCTACCTCACAGGGAACAAAGCAAGTCTCACCTCACTTCTAAAGGCTTCATGGGACTCAAACAACCTGGTGAATCAAGGTATGGGAAAAATTTGTGATTATAAGCACTAATATCTGGTTGTTTCCTGATCAACATTCAGATACCATGCATATCAAGATAAGACATCTTCTCTTACAAAAATGTAAGGAGAAAGGGGTTAGCTTCCACGGATCTATGCGGAACCAAGGCTTAAATCGCTAACTTTCTCACTAAGGCACCAAATGGGGAACCCTGCATCCAGTTTCATACGAAGCCTGGTTTGTTCCCTCTACTAAATGTCTATTTGTTGTGTTTCCTCGATGATTGGCTAAATTACATGGTAAAGTGTGAAAGTTTAATCATCATGTCTTGATCTGCATTCTTTCTCCTGGTTATCAAATAAACAACTGGCTTAGATCTGTGCTTTTGCTTCACTTATGTGTTGAATTTCTTGCATGATCATCTATGCTATCACAATAACACATGAATCAGCTTTCTTTCGGCCCAAAAGAGTCAACTTGATGCATTGTTCCCTCATTATAAGCCCACATGATTGTTGACTCTACAGCTTACCCTAGCCTTCATGCTTGATGCTTCCTATGAGCCCCTCTAATCATCCACATCTGAGAGCCTCTCAGGCATGATTAAAAGTTATCAAAAATGTCATATGTTTTTTCGTGTGCTGTTCTTTGTACCCTCTCTGGTAACTATCCCCAAGCACCACACATTACTACTTTCTTTTGGTTTGGCGGGAAAACGAACTGTCTCTATGGGACTTGCTGTTGTGAGTTGATTGATGTGACATGGAATTATGTTTTGCGCCTGCCGTTGGGAAGTGTTGAGAATTTAGGGTTGATTTGATGGCTGTGAAACTGATTGGGCATTGTGTTAGGGTTCGGTTGAATTTGGACGAGATTCTAAAAGTTTGTTTTGGGAAGTTGAAGATTGTGATGATTATCCTTTGGAAACTGAGAAGATATGAATTTATCTATGGCAACTGAAAAGATCTCGTGGTGAAAATAAATATCGGCTCTCCATGTATTCCCCTCTCACTATTCCCTTCATGCTCTTCGATTGCCTATACACTCTCTTGTCTTCCCAAATCTCTTACCTCTCAAAAATGGCCTCTCACTCCAACCTCCCCACCGCCATCGTCGAGGATCTTCAAATCCTCCTCAACAAACTCTCGGCGATGGGAACTGACCCAGCCCTACTAGCCGCCACCACTCAGTCTCTACCCTCCTCCTCAAACACACCATCATCCCCTCCGGAAGCCACCAAAGTCACTCCTCCACCATCACCAACACCAGACAAACTCATCATGGTCCCTTACACAGCCCCACCTTCTTCAACTCCTGAACCCGCTCCTCAAAATCCTAACCCTAAACCATCCCCAACCGCTCCAACCGCAACCTCCTCAAACGAAAGAGAGGAAGTCCAATCCTCTCCCACCCATCATACCTAGATTGAAGAGGAGAATGAGGAATTTCCTGGAGAAGCCACACCAACAGCAACAGGGGAGCACACTACGCTCAAGCAGAAAATCCAAGGGGTGGTTCGCAGCCTTGCAAGGGAACTGATAGAGGAGGCTGAGGAGGAATTGCCCCCAAAAGTCCCACAGCCCTCCGATAGGGTGAAGATGGGCTGCTTCGCGAAGCGAAAGGCACGCGCTCAGAGACAGGCTGCTAAGGTGATTGCTCTCAGCTCTGATGAGGAGTCATAACCCTTATCTAGGCACCAAGTCAAAAGGGCCAAGGTCTCTGCTGCTCCGGTCCGAAAAAGCAAAAGGCGTTAGACTGCCAAATCACAGGCAAAGGCGGAGTCTGATAAAGTCAAGGACATAAGCCACAAGTCCGTGGTTAAGGAGCTGCTGGTGAATCCTGCGTTCTTTAAGGAAAATGCTCTGGAGAAGGTCTCTGAGGTGTTGGAAGCCCAGAAATGGGGTCATCTGTTCGTGGAGGAAGAGGAGATTGATGAAGCCGTGTTGAGGGAGTTTTATTCTACGTTTGTTATGGAGGTTAGATCACATGCAGTTTTGGGGAGCTACAAGTTGGGGGGAACTGTGCACATGTTCTCTAGCATCGAGTTGGGGGTTGCTCTGGAGGTTCCTCACGAAGGCTATGAGGGGTATCCAAAAGGCCATTGGCCCAAGGACTTCCCCTACTCTGAGGCAGTATGGGCGGTGGCCGGTTTACAGAATCCTCAGGGCTCTGGAGACTTAGACACTTCAGAGATGTCTGTAATCCACAAGGTGCTCTTTCACTACCTCATCTGCAATGTTACCCCAAGGGGACAGAAGCGCAACACGTTGCTTATTCTGGATGTAGTCCTTCTCTCCTTGCTGTTGAAAAAGGAGCCAATCTGTCTCCCACGGATAATGATGCAGCACATGGCGCATGCCAGGAACACTGACCAACACGCTCTTCCATTCCCAAGAGTTATCAAGAAAGTTCTGGAGTACCACAAAGTATACAACTCTTCGGCGGGAGCGTCTTTTCCCATCCCCTGGATATCAACAATCTGCACAAGATGCAGTTCACTCTTCAAGAAGGCCAAGGGTGGGTAAAAGTGGGAAGTGTGCCTGTCATCTCTGAAGTACATGAGGAGTCTGAGGATGTTGGTTCTGAGGGAGAACTGAAGGAAAATTCTATTATGGGGAAGGAACTGAGGAGCCTATGCCGGGCAGTAACCAACTTGGCTGAACAGCAACGACTTCTCACGGCGGACGTGCGCGCTCTGATCTCTCTTCACTCACCGGCTCCATCGGCTGGTCCCAGTGATGCTTAAATCGCTTTCCCGCCTTCCAACCCCTCTTCCGTTCCCTAGCTCATCTATCCCCACTATCTTGAATTTCTTTGTTTCTGACTTGTGTTTGCCCTGAGTGGCATGTTGATCTTGTCTGGATATTTTGCATGTTTTGATGTTTATGATTGCACTTGGTTTAAGTTTGTTTGGTTTTATTTAATGAACAAGGGGTTGTTTTGCTTATCTTGATGTGTTCATTTTTCTCTATCTCTTTACTTATGTTTTTGATGATGTCAAAAAGGGGAAAATGACAGGTAGCTTTAGTTGAGACGGAACTAACATGGTTTCATATGTTGATAGACTGAGGGGGAACTATTATGCCTAAGTGTGGAAAACTTTCTCTTCACAACTGTCTTTATCTCATGTATATGTTTTATTGTCAAGGATGTTTGTCACCATCAAAAAGGGGGAATTTGTTGAATTTCTTAGGTTTTGATAGTAACAAACATTCAGCTAATCTAGTAACTAAGTATTTCAGGAACAAAACAGTTGTCATAGGGAACCATGGCAGCGAAGGATTGCAGAGGGAACAAAGCCTTCACCACATGCTTTGTTACCTCTCAAGGAACATCAGAGACGGACAACAATCAAGTTGCGAATGGAAGCAAGATATCCAACGTGAAGATTATGGAGACAATCCTAGAAGATCACGCAGTCAAGGATAGAGATTTCGGCTGGAAGGATCTCGTCGAAGAGAAGATTTGGAGAGAGAATCCGAATGTGTTATCTTAGGAAATCTTTCCTAAGATAATATATTTGGAGAGAGAAAGATTTTATCTTTATCCGATTTTGTTATCTTAGGAAATTCCTTCCTTAGATAATATCGGCTGATAAGATAATATTCTTCAAATCATTTAAATATCTTCTTGTTACCAAGTTTAGAAAATATTTTATCTTGTTACGATTAGGGTTTAGTCGAGTTGTATTTATAGAAGTGTGGATTCATTTCTATTTAAGTATCGACGACGACGAACTGTGAGCATAAGAGAACAGAAATGAGAGTGAAGTTGTTTGTGAGTTTTTGAGGGTTGAGTTCAGATTCATCGTTGTAGGAGTGATCTTCGAATCTAGCTGGGTAGTCTAGGGTTTGGAGTTCATGCTACAAGTGTAATCGAACAAGAAATCAATAAGACAAGTAGACGCTTCAAAATCCTCTCAAGCGAGAAGCTTGAAGGTAGTGGTTTTTCTTTGATTAGCTAGTTTGCTAATTAAGGTTTGCACTATACATCTTGAGTTCGTTTCTTATCTTTCTTGCTATAATATTTCGCTGCACCTTCTGTGGGAACAAAGTCTTTGTTCCCTCAAAGGTAACTCTAACGATCCAACACTTACCCTGCATTAACTTTTACAGTAAGGTCATGCTCTATCTATTTCCTATAATTAACATGACTATTTTTATTTATTTTATAAATCTGTTCAGTACTAATACAGTCTTGTTTATTCTTGGTATAGGAATCACATATGTGAGCTCGGATTGGACTCATAATAAACTTTGGGGACACTACTTTATATTGTATAAAATGAAAGACATACATGTACGCCCACTATCTTTAGCTTTAGGTATATTCAGAGTTTGTAATGAAGTTTTGCATAGAGTATTTAGTAGTATAGTTGTATGCAAAACATCGAGTAACCCTAAATCATAAAATTGAAGACATCTAGATCTAGTTGTTAATAAATACAATAAAACATTATAAATCAAACAATATTAACAAATACATTATCTGTTACTTTTGATGACTTTAAGCAGCTTTGTCTCAAGCTTTGTCTCACAAGTTAAAACCCTATGTCCTTCACAATAGCCTCCTAGATAACCCTTGACTGTATGTAAATCAACACACAAACTCCTTGTGCAATCTCAACACATAAGATATATATATATATATATATATAGAGCCAGGCTCCGGTGAAACGGATGCTTACGGTGAAACGTGAGGATGAATGATAGCCAACCATTTTGGGACAATGGAAGGCTATGATGGAACATCCATCATAGCAAACATACACCCTCTCACACACAATCACACCCCATGGTCAACATCTGACCATTGACCGGTCAATGGTCAACGGTCAGTTTGACCGGTCAACGGTCAACGTTGACCGGTCAAACTGACTTTTGTCCTTTTTTTTTAACAATTAATTATTTTTTTTTAAATATATTTTTCATTCTTGTTTTTCTACACGTTTTTATCATAAAATTGTCATTAAAAAAGTTGAACAATTCCTTATTAAATTTGAACAATTGTATATCAAAAGTTGAACAAAGTTTTTTGAACAATATATAAAGTTGAACAATTGTACAAACAAAGTTGAACAATTGTATCTTAAAGTTGAACAATTTCATTTTTATGGTTAGACGACTGTTTCACTAAGCAATTTTTATTTTTAATTTTTTTGGGCAAGTTTTTTTCTTCATTTTTTTATTGTTTTTCTACACGTTTTTATCATAAAATTTTAATTAAAAAAGTTGAACAATTCCTTATTAAGTTTGAACAATTGTATGTTAAAAGTTGAACAATATTTTTTGAACAATATATAAAGTTTAACAATTATACCAAAGAAGTTGAACAATTGTATCTTAAAGTTGAACAATTTTATTTTTATGGTTAGACGACTGTTTCAGTAAGCAATTTTTATTTTTATTTTTTTTGGGCAAATTTTTTCTTCCTTTTTTTCCTTGTTTTTCTACACGTTTTTATCATAAAATTATAATTAAAAAAGTTGAACAATTCTTTAATAAATTTGAACAATTGTATGTTAAAAGTTGAACAATGTTTTTTGAACAATATATAAAGTTGAACAATTGTACGAACAAAGTTGAACAATTGTATCTTAAAGTTGAACAATTTCATTTTTATGGTTAGACTATTTCACTAAGCAAATTTTAGTTTTTTTTCTTCCTTTTTTTCTTGTTTTTCTACACGTTTTTATCATAAAATTATATTAAAAAAGTTGAACAATTCCCAATTAAATTTTAACAATTGTACGTTAAAAGTTGAACAATGTTTTCTGAACAATATATAAAGTTTAACAATTATACCAAAAAAGTTGAACAATTGTATCTTAAAGTTGAACAATTTTATTTTTATAATTACACATTTGTTTTGACTAAGCAATGGTTAGTTTTGTTTTTTGTTTTTTTGGCCAATTTGTTTTCAGGATAAAACATTTTTAATTTTTTTTTGTTTCCTTACACGCTTTCCTCATAAAATTGTTTCTAAAAAATTGAAAAATTCTCTATTAAATTTGAACAATTGTACCATACAAGTTGAACAACTTTTTTAACAATATATAAAGTTAAACAACTGAACCAGAAAAGTTGAACAATTTAGATTGCATGAAAATTCAAACTTATAACAAAAGATAAATTGGGCAATACTTCATTAAAATTTTAACAATTGTCAAATAAACTTGAAGTTTTGTTTATAACGTAATATAAACATAATACAACTAAAAAATGTTCAAAACATAAACCCTAAATCCTAAATGTGTAGATAAATAAAAATAGAAAATGGCAAAAACGGCCATGCACAACTAAAAAATTATTTAAAAAATGAAATTGTTCAACATTGAGAGACAATTGTTCAAATTTATATACATAGCGAATACAGTTGTCGAACTATAAAAATGAAATTGTTCAACTTTAAGATACAATAGTTCAACTTTTCATATACAATTGTTCAACTTTAATATTGTTCGAATTTTAATTGTGCAATTTTAAACATACAATTATTCAACTTTAAGAACTAATTGTTCAATTCTTTTCATACAAATTTTATAATGAAAACGTGTATAAAAAAAGTTTAAGAAAAAAATTAAAATTTTTTTAATATAAAAAATAAAAAATAAAAAAATTTGACCGTTGACCGGTCAACACTGACCATTGACCGGGATTGAGTATGGTAGGGTGTATGGTAATATTAAAATGAATGATCTAGAATGCTTCTCACGTTTCACCCTAAGGGTGCTCCTCACATGAAGCTAACTCTCTATATATATATAAACGAATACTTAAATGGTTTTAGAAGATTTCATTATATTCTCATATCTTATAACTTAGGGTTTTAAAAGTTAACATAAACAAACAATAGCAAGTGTCTATAAATGTTTTATTATAGACGGCTGTCAACATTTGAATACCAAAGAAAATTACAAATAAGTATAATCATAGAAGTTTCGAAGTAATAGACACTGTTTTGTGATTACGCAATCAATAATATATTAAAAATGTAAGCACAAATATTATGTTTTCCTTCTAGGTTTATACTTAAATGGAAATATTTATTTCATTATGCACATGAATGAAGCCGAACAAATCAAAGACTTCAAATCATATATAGTTGCTTATGACAATAAAGAAACAAATCATAAACAAATATTAGTTTACTTAAAATGTTTATCAAAATGAGTCTAATCTGAACAATATTAATATCGTCCTAAAACGCCATAACCTACAATATACTATACATTCGAAATGAAAATATTAGTATCCATATTTAATGCATTTCTGTAATCATTTACAAAACAGAACGATTACAAACCTATTCATAATTTAAAATTAACTTCATTATCCAATTTTTTTATGCAAACATATAATTTAAAATAGTTTAAATACAAAATGATTTTAATTTCTTATACACTATTGTCTCTCTTCTCACCTCTTCACTTCTTTTATCTTGCACTTTACACAATTAACAAAGCAAACAATCTTTTTTTTTATGAACAAAGCAAACAAACAGTTTAATGCATTTCTGAAATCATTTACAATTTGAAAAAAGTATAATATGAAATTATTTACCTAAAACATTTATCAGAATAATATAATATGAAAAATATTAATATAGTCCTGTTTTCCATAACCTAAAATATCCTATACATACGAACTGAAAAAATTTATATCCAATTTTAATGCATTTCAGAAATCATTTACAATTTTTAGTAAAGTTGAGATTTTGTATAAACTTTATAATATATTAATATTTTATATTCTTTAACAGTATATGACCATTAAAAATTCAAGGAGAAAACAAAACCATTACAAACCTATACATAATTTAAAATTAACTTCATTGTCCAATTTTTTATATGCAAACATATCATTTAAAATATTTTAAATATAAAACAATTTAAAATTCCTATACATTATTCTCTCTTCTCACATCTTCACTTCTTTTATCTTGCACTTTATAAAATTAACAAAGCAAACGCTCTTTTTTTTTTTACGAACAAAGCAAACAATCATTTTAGTTGTATTTAATCAAACAAAAAATAAAATGAAGAACATATTCAAGCTGTAAACAAAAGTGCAAATTTCAGCAAATAAAAAGTGGAAACAACTAAAAAAAACATACTCATATAATTAATAATCATGTAATACCTAAATAAAACATAACTAAGAGACATGTTTTAAAAAACGACATAATAATATGAAAATTATAAATATCTAAAAACTTTAAAACAAATGAAATTCATACTATCATACTCTTCATTGTCTTCTTCTTCCTAAAGGTTCTTCATCTTCATTGTCTTCTTCTTCAATATCTTCTTCTTCTTCTTCATTGTCTTCTTCTTCTTCATCACTTAAATTAATCACCTCCGGTCTCCCGTTTAATTAGTATTGCCAAGGTAGACGATTATGCTTTGCAAATTCATCCAAAGTACTCCATAGTAAAAGTCCGGACATTTCATTACCCATTTCGTAAATACATGAAAGCTGCCACGCTTCAACATACTTGCTATTAAATTTCAAAATATAATCACTTCCTTCACCGTCAATCCATATGTTTACATCACTGTTGCGCCATGTGATGTAATTGTGTTCATTATTGTACAATGAATCAATACGTATATAGCGATCATGCCCATATGGTAAAAAACATTTGCTCAAGAAGAGTTTCATCCAATTCAGCATGTGTAAGAACAACAATCATAGGATTATAGGATGTAAATGTCGAATGAAATCCTGCGAGTTGAGTTGGACCAAAAAATCCTACCACATTTCTTATTGCAAAATTCATATGAATGTTTGGGAATAGAATAGGATCCCTCTCATAGATGAATGGGGTATATCTCATATTCATTTCACCCAAAGCACTTTTGAACCTGCATATGTGTAAAATAATAATTAATCAACTATAAAAATCATCAACCTAATCAATTTAAGTTCAATTAGATTCTGTATAATTGCATAAAGCTTATTATATAACTAAAAAACTGTATAATATATCCCAATAAAACAGTAAAAAAACAGTTTTTTGAACAACCTTAAATTAATAAAAACGACACATAATATTATTAAAATACAAAAAACAGTATAATATATTCAAAAAACAGTATAATAACCAAAAAAATTAAACATGATATAATAAAAAAAATGATACTAATATGTATGCAAATTAAAATAATTATAAGTCAAATTACATCTACATTATGAGACATAAAATAATACAAAAAGAAAACTATTAAATTAAAAAATACCTTTGTGTTGCATTTGCAAGATCACTCGGCATAGTAACTGAACATTTGATGTAACGTTCATTGTTCGATAAATCAATTGGTAAGGAAAGCCGAATGTAAAAAATGTTTGCGATACTTGGAAACCTAAAAAAATGGCTTTCCGGTACAATATCTGTAAGAAAAAGCACCTCAGTGTCAATTGAGACATCATGCGAAATAGGATGCACCATACTTATTTTTATAAAATGATGTTGCTTAGGAAATTAAGAATGTTGAACGTGATAGATGCGTTACAACATATGGTGTACTTATAGAGTCGTGATTTGTAATTTTTTTGCTATTTTGAGATACTATATAAATAACAATATCATAGTATATCATAGAAAATCACTAAATCACCTTTATGAGCTATATTTACTTAAACAAAAATCTGCATTCATCACGTAAGGAAAATTCTGCTATCATCACATATATGAAAATTATAATGTTTCCATTTAATATAAATACTATATTCTGTAAATATCATATATACATATAGGGAAATTCTGTAATTAATGGATAAGGGTACGTATTATCTCCTTAATATAATATTATTATAGCATAAATTTCGTAATATATATTCGTATAGTTTGAAAATGAAGCAGTCTGGATGAAAATGAAGCAATCCAGATAAATTCGTGTAGTTTGAAAATATTTCATATTATTGATATTTTATATGGTAAATTAAATTTTATGGAAAAAAATAATAGTTAGAAATCAATGCAAATTAAAAATAAAATATTGATTTATGTTAGGTTTAATTACTCGTACAGTTTATTCCATTTCATTAAATTAAATGACCTAATAATAAACCTAGCCCTAAAACCTAACCCTAAATACTAATCGTAAAACCTAAATACACAACATAAACTCAAAACCATAAACCTAACCCTCAACTCTAAACCTAAACATAAATGCATCTTGTGTTTGCAATAATACACAATTTAATTGAACTTTAAAAACCTAAACATACAACATAACTCAAAACACCAAACCTATTCCTAAACTCTAAACCTAATCATAAACTCAACATGTGCATGGAATTATACAGAATTTAATTGAACTTATAAAACTTAAAAATGTACCCTAAACCCCAAACACTAACCTAAACCCTTACCTTAACCTAAACCCTAACCCCTAAACCCTAAACTCAACATGTGTATGCAATTATAAAGAATTTAATTGAACTTGTAAACATTAAAAAACTAACCTTAATCCTTATGTTAACCTAACATTACAATCTAAACCCTAAACCATAAACTCAACATGTATATGCAATGATAAAGAATTAACCTAAATCCTAGACCCTATACCCTAAACATAAACATAAACTCAACATATGTATGCAATATACATAATTTAATCTAATTCTAAACCCTAAACCTAAACTTAAACCCTAAACATAAAATCAACATGTGTATGCACTATTAAATAATTTAATTGAACTTATAATCCCCAAAACTAAACCCTAAACCCTAACCCCTAAACCCTAAACCCTAAACACTAAACCCTACAAAAATCAACATGTGTATGCAGAATATTAAACTAACCCCAAAACTTAAGATGAGAATTTTACCCTAAACATAAAACCCTTTACCCTAAACATAAACCCTAAAACATACAACATAAAATATTAGGAGTATAATTCATTTATAAAACAAATGTATGATATATTACTTTAATTTGGAGTTTTAAATTCAACTAAACTAAACATTTAAATGGTAGAAACATTTAAATGGTAGTTTTAAACACATGTATGGAAACATTTATAAAACACGTGTACATTTTTAAACAAAATAAAATGTACACGTGCACCACCGGTCTCGCCGGAGTTCAACCAGTTTGCCTTCTTCAAAGAGTTAGAAATTGGCTTAGAGCCGGTTTCGCGCTGGAGAGACCGATTAAGCAGTGTGTCTGAGATGGCCGGTCTCGGTGGCTTCTGCGATGCAGAGAATAACGCCCCGGTCTGGGCTCGCTGGTGCGGCGTGGTTCTGGGAGCGAGTGGCTGAGCGGCGGTGGTGTGGCTCGGTGTTAGTGGTCCGATGGAGGTGCTGGCGCTGGATCCGAACGGGGACGCGGTGGGCTGTAGGTCTTTGGGGGCAGGTCGAGCCGGCTGGAGGCTGTGCGAGTGGGGGCGGGTTCAGTAATGGGTTCGGTGCTGGGAGGCGAGATCTGGGCGAGGTTCGGTGGTAGCAGATCTGGGCGCGAGGGTCGTGGTGCGCGGTGGTGCACAAGTTAGGACTATAAACGGTGTCAAACACATGTATGGAAACATTTATAAAACACGTGTACATTTTTAAACAGAATTGAGTTATTGCATATTTGTTTTCGTTTCAGTGACTAGTTTATAATGACAATTAGCAAGGATATAGTATTCGTATCATTAAACAAAATAAATTAATTTTATAGTTTTTGTCAATATACAACAGAATGGATATTTCTATATTTGCCCAAAACATAATTACAAAAAAAACATATCTTTCATTATTATTATGGAAAGATAAGAATAGAGGGAGAAAGATGGGTGATGAATGTTGTTAGGATTGGTATTTCATGGTGAGAACCATTGAAAATTAAAAAATAGTAAAATCTGCAATAGCAATATTCTGAACAAAAATGTCTGAGCACAAAATCTATGATATACCTTAAAAATGCAATAGTCACTGAAACGAAAACAAATATGCAATAACTCAATTCTGAAATAGACTAAGTTTAATGCACTGAAAACAATTACTCATACTTAAGACAATTCAATAACATCAAAACTGAATGAAAAAATTGTTTCAATCATCAAGCTTTTCCTGCTTCACTTTCTTCAATGTAATCCTCTTCCTCGTAGTTGAGTGATCCTCATGATTAATTATAGGATGATCATCAACTTTTATACTCTTCTCTTCATCCGATTTAGTACTCTCCTCCTCTTCATCGATGTTTATATAGCGACGCTTACGGGGACTCGCCATTTCATTTGAAGACACTTTTGACATAACATCGTTGTCTAGGGTGCACGATTTCAGGTTTTCCTATACATTTAAGAAATTGTAAAACTTTATAAGTAATAAAAAATAATAATGTATAAAATTTATAATTTAAAACATCAGCAACAATTAGGTAGCATACCTCAGATTTTGTAGAGGATTGCTCAAATTTTGCGATCAAACTTGAATCGTCAGTCATGTTTGTCACTGTATATGCCGAAGGTGATGGAAGCCGACTAATATTGAATTGTGAAATAAGAACTCGAAACAACATTTTTTTATTCACCAAAACGTTTAAATCATTCGGGATTTTATTGATGTCCTCGTCCTGAAAAATAGAACAACAATAATTAAATTTAAATATATTAATATCATATAAATAAAGTAACTAAAAATGATATTTAGGGAATATAATGATAATAATTTACCTTATTTGTGGATTCAATAATGCTTGTAACTGTTTTCTTTAAAAAAATGAGCAATTTCCCTATCAAATATAGTGAATTAAGAGGTACCTGACCCGTCAATTACACTAACATGAACACTAAATATGCATAAAAAAACATCAATTAATATCTTATCCATAAACATTATACTAAATCAAATATGTTTACAGTACCTTGAGACTGCATAGTTAACCAAGGTTTCACATTTTTTGCACCAAAACTTTTCCTCTTGGGGTTGCACCTTGCTTTTACAATGTTTGTAAGAATTATAGTACCATCCATAAGAATCATCAATATGATCAATAGTCGCAAGAGTAATAGCTTGGAGAACCTAAAACAAATATTATATTATTATAAGTAGATTAATTAAACATAAAAATTATACAAGTTGAACAATTACTTTACACTGAATTGAACACTACTTATTCCCAAAATAAAGCAACTATATTTATAAACTAACCGTTCCACGTTCGTGAAGATGTTCGTAAAGTTCATCTAATGTCTTTCGAGCATCCACATTTAAGAAAACGTCGGCTTGAGAGTACGAAGGCTAACTTGCTAATTGTACATAACTTTGTACACGTTTTGAACCTTCTTTTTGTGAAAAACTACATAAAAAACGATTAGTATAGGTAAATTAAACTAAATATCACAAAATTATTTTAGAATTTGTTTAACTTAATACGAATAGTATTACCTTTTCTTGAATTCAAAAATCTCAGAAACACTATCATCATCAAAATAAATCATTGTGCCATGATAACCATTTGACACATTAAGTGCATTATTCAATTTCCCTAGTTTTCCAAACTGAATTATAACAACAACGAAATTCTGAGGTGAAATGCCAATAAATGGACGACATAATTCAGCATAATCATCCCATAGTGTACAGTTGATGACATTATTCCTGTCAAACGAAATGACAATATAAATCAATATATATTTATACGAAATGACATGAAAAAAGTACTTGGAAGAAAATTGAATATATATAATATATATTACCTATGAAATAATAATATAATGCAGAAATTTAAAATGAAATGACAATATAAAACAATATTTATACTAAATGATATGAAAAAGTACTTGCAAGAAAACTGAATATATAATATATATTACCCATGAAATAATGTAATGCATAAATTTCAATTTTATAAAAAATGTGAAATATATAATACCTCGTATCCATCAACTGTATATTGATTCTTTTACCGTCTTTCCCATTTTGGTTAGTAAAGGTGACAATGTTATCATCAATTCCAACCAATTGACCAATAACATCTACACAATAATAACCATTATGTGTAAAATAGAATAAAAAAATATGACAATAATAGTTTAAAGATATTCATATGAAAAATTAAAACAATTACTAACCATTAACATATCCTTGATCTAGTGACTCATCCAGGATTTTTTCAAATTCAGCAAATTTGAATCCATGAATAGGAACAGAAATTGATGAACATGGCTTGATTGTAGTATTGCGATAAAATATAATCTTGATTAGATAACGTGAAAGGTATATCATAAAGAGCGACTCCAAAGTTTGACATCAAATAAGCACCTTCTTCTTTTATTATTGATAAATTCACCATAAATGCTTCTTTAATGACGACATGTATTTTATCACCCCGAAAAAATAAGAAATATAATACTAATTGATATATATAAATCATATAACAATATTAGGCACACAATATACTTGTAACAAAACTATACCTTTTCATCCATTAATATTAGTTCAGTTGTACTGAATTGCGTACGATCTTCTTTTTTAGGAACTTTAAACAATCGAATTACTCGAACCTTTAACTCATAATTCCCTCGGCTACCTGTAATATCCTGTATTTCTTGTACTTGTTTTGACATAGCTATGAAACAATATAGAAAAAACCATAAAAGTTAAAATAAAGCATACTAATTTTAGTTTCTAAAAATTAAATAAACAGTCATATCTAAGAGAGGGTATTATTAGTTTGTGCAGAATATGCTCGGAGGCATTATTAGTTTCATTGACAAAAGGACTAATCTAATACCCTCTCCGATCATATTCTGCACAAACTTTAAGGTTATCATGCCTCCTCATTAAAGAACGAAAACAGTAATATAAAGGCTAGTTGTGCAGAATATGCTCAGAGAGGCTAGTAGTTTCATCTGGAAAAAAAAAACTAATACCCTCTCTGAGCATATTCTGCACAAACTTGTAATCATGCCTCAATCTAAAACACGGAAAATAGTGCAATCTACATTTCAGTTCTATGAATTATGTAATATCAATACATTTCTATAATATGTTTGAAATTCTGTTTAAATCACTACTGAATTGAAAAAAAATTGTAATAGCAAGAGGGTAGTTGGTTTAAATCACTACTAAATTACTGCAAGAGGGTCTCTTTGAAATTCTGCTAGTTCACTGTCTCGTTTACTGTTCAAGAGAGAGATAGAAATAGTGAATCAAGAGGAAGTTGGTGAAAAAGATTTATATTTAAATAAAAAAAACAGAGTGATTCAAGTTTAGAAATGTACCTAGCTTACTACAAACTTGTTTTGTGAAGAGAATGTCTTTTGGGTCTTTAATTTAGGTTTATATACATTAGCTCTCCTCGTTATGCCCTTTTCAGTCTCTTGTTAAGTTAAGACACTGATTTGCTTCCTGAAACTAAACCTGAAAATGGAATTCTCTACTCTTCTTTCGTTTTTAATCATGATAGACAACAATACCACTTCTGTTATTGCTATATTGATAATATAGGTCCTTTCAATCATAGTATGATGAATATGCATTTGATGATTGAGTCATACCCTACTGACTCAGTGACTCATCTAGTTCAAATGAATATTATTATAATCTATTTTTCTGATGGTTAAATTTTGCCCATTTCGACATTTTGCCCATTCTGTTTAACTCACTGTTCAACTAAAAAAAGAAAAAGAAATTGTTATAGCGAGAGAGTGGTCTGTTTACATCACTACTAAATCACTACTGACCAAACAAAATTGTAAAATCACTACTGAAAAAACGAAATGAGATATATTTTAAATCACAAATGAACAAACTAAATCACTACTGAACAAACGAAATTGTAAATCACTACTGAACAAATGAACTGAGATACAAATTTACGATTCCCTTATGTTTAAATCACTGTTGAACTAAAAACAAACGAAATTGTAAAATCAAGAATAATTATTTATATATTTTATAGTTCAGTTTAATGAATTCATTGTGAATGTACCTGTTAAATGTCGAAAACTGCTTTGCTATTACTCCTGTGCAAGACAAGTTTTTTGTACTGTAATTGTGGGAGCCGCTCTAGTTTTATACCCATGCTGTATGATCATGCTAAATATAAGGCAATTGTAATAATATTGATTTGATTTGATTATGCAGATATTACATTGCCTTAATACTGTAATACCCCTCAATTTCAATAAGGGTATTTGGGTAACTTTCCCAACCCTCGTTCTGTAAGCATGACGCGTTTGGCGTATTCAAAATTTCTGTAACTCTTTGATCTCTGTAATAATCTTTTGAGCGTTATAATATACGTTCGATATATTATCGAGTCTTTGAATATTTTTTATGGATGCGAGTATTCATATTTGGGGTTGAATCTGCGAGTAAAACCGCGACCAGGGGTCTCGAACGCGAACGCGGCATTTCTGCGACCGCGGATGAGCTTCCGCGATCGCGGAAAACTGACTCAGCATCGTCTTCATCTTTCCTTCGCGTTACGCCGATTGGAGCTCCGCCGTTACGCCGGGGGAGGCCGAGCGATTCACCTTCTCGGCGTTGAGCTCCTCCAGGCTCTATAAAAGGAGGTCGGGGGTGGATTGATTCTTCATCCATAGCTCCCACAATCTCTCTCTTTCTCTCATTCGAGCCTCGCCGGAGTTCGTGCGTCGTCGGAGTGTTCGCCGAAGCTTTTGGGTGGTTGCCGTGGTGCCTTGGAGGCTAGGAGTGGTAGCAGCCCGTTCGAAGCCAAGGCATTGTCGTCGTCGTCTTATTCGGTGAGCCTCGATTCGATCTCAGGGTTGCGTCAGGGGATGATCCGCGACCGCGGCTATGAACATCGCGATCGCGGCTCTGCCTAGAAATCCGCGACCGTGGCAGTTCCAAACCGCGATCGTGGCTTGGAAGAGTCCGGTCATGGATTTGACCCTCGTTCCTTTGATCCCTTCGTTCGTATATTTTATCCGTTCATATCAAATTTAACTTAGGGTTCCGTCATCGTTTCGTTTTCGTCTTAGGAATCCATAACCAGATTCCAGTTCCCAGATACCCGGAACCCGACAACTTCGTTCATCTTGATTAAGGCAAGTGGCGGTTCGCTCTTGCTTATCATTCCATGTTTTCGTTAATTATCATTAAACAAGATAAGTGCGATTATGCACATAATTAATATATCCTCAGGCGAGGAGTACAACGTGGAAACCGCCCAGACTTCGATTAGAGTAAGTCCTCCTTCCAAATCTGAATTCACATTGCGCGGTGAGATTGGTCATGGACCCAAATGGTCAAGTCTTTTTAAACGCTTGTGTGAAACTATAATGTTCCCAAACACTTGTCATACTTTCCGATAAGACTCAATCTTTTGGAGTCTTCTCTTCATAAGTTTCCCATAAGACTCGATCTTTTGGAGTCTTCTCTTGTTCATACCTTTTCGTATCTTTCCGTAGAAGTGTTGAGGTTCACTATCGTCATCGGCTTTCATTCGAGAAGCGATGGGTGTAACCTAATACGACTACTTAGAACCTTTTCTATTTTCTCCCTTGCATAGTCTTTCATTAGACTAACCAATCGGTTTATTTCCTTTGCATGGTTGACTGGTGTCATTCGTCTCATACGACACATCAGGTAAACTTCCTTTCCATGAAGGCTAGTATACGATGTTGAAGGCAGATGGAGGTTTAAAAGAGTTTTCCAAGGTTGAAGATCCTAGGCATGAGATCGCACAGATCAAGACCCATTATGATGTTTAGTTATTTAAAAGACTTTCGCTGTATTGAAACAATTCCGTATTTGGTCGTATTTTACATTTACAGATGTAATTCATGACTTTGGTTTAAATAATATATGAGTATTCAATAAAGTTTTGTGTTGTTATATAATTGTTATAAATTGGTTAAAGCCTTGGGTGATCCCAGATGTGTAATCTGAGGTCACCGGCGGTAATACTTTCAAGGAAAATTTTGGGGGTGTTACAGATTTGGTATCAGAGCCAAAGTTTTAAAACGGGTTGGGTTTTCAAAGCGTGTTACCTAAAACAAAATTTTTATAAACCGTTTACCCGTTCGTGTTGTGAAAAGTTGTTGGTTGAATCCAAAAGTTGAAAATTTTGAATAAAATCACGTTTGAATAAAATGTGTTGTTTTCAAATCTTTGCCATTCAAGTCGTGCCTTCTTTCAAGTCTGATATAGTAAGTTCGCTTCTATATTTAGAAAGACTAATTCTTTTCTCGTCGCCTCGTAGGATATGGGCATATTTGTTTCACAACTTAGGGACAAGAAGGAAGCCGAGGTGGTTCCGCCATCTCCAGTCAGGCTTGAGTTCCCGGTTCCCCCTCAGTGCTTTGAGGTTGGGGAGCCAAGTTGTCCACCCGAAGAGGTGAAGACCGTACTTCCAAAGTCGATAGTGCTAGTGTCCGACGGGGCCAGGGTTTCCGAGGTTGAGCCTGAAGCAGACCCGAGGGAGGACATAGAAGAAGAGGAGGAGCCGGCGGAGTACCTTGGAGGGTACTTCGATGACGACTTCGAGGTGGAGGAGGATCCGAAGGAAGATCCCGAGGAGGATCCAGAAGAAGACCCGGAGGAAGAAGAGGATCCGGAGGAGGAGGACCCTGAAGAGGACCTCGAGGTGAACGGCTATGAGTCAGATGGCCTAGAACACTTGCTGGTGGACAATGAGGACCCAAGAATGCAGTTCATTTTCCCGAGTCCAGTGTTGCCGACTGATGAGGAGTATACGCCGTTATCCCCTACCGCTTGGGAGGCACTTGGGATTTCAGGTACCGTCGGGATGAGGATTTGGCCGCTGGATGCACCAGAGGATCCGCAGATTATCCCTACTTCGAGGAGGTCGATGGTCAGCCCTACTTCTCGGCACATGCTTCTTCAGAGTGAGACGGTTTCCTCTGAGGCTCGTCGCCAGGTAGAGGAGATGGTTGAGCGTGCTCGCATGAGGGCAAGGCCTTGGGAGGCGATGGGTACACCTAGGGTAGTCCCGACCCAACAGGCCAGGCCTAGGCCCCGAGTGCTTGTTGAGCGCATGGAGGAATGGACGAATGCCTTGTATGATATGGAGGAGAGGACTTACGAGACTGAACTCGGTCTCTCCCGTATGCTTGAGGACGTCCATGAGCTCCAGGAGTATATCCATCAGGCGAAGTTGCTACTCAACCCTCAGTACGAGGTGAATAGGGTAGACTTTCAGCCAGGGTTTCTTGAGGAGTTTTGCTACCCACCAGGACCAGATGAGGGGCCGAGTGTTCCCGTGTCTAGAGAAGGACCGAGAGTACCGAGACCCAGAGAAGAGCCGTGTGCTCCAGGCCCTAGTAGGCCTTGGAGTCCGACACCAGAACCCGAGAACGGTCCACTTCCGAAGAGAAGATGTCAGAGGTCCACTGGGTATAGGAAACTCTTCATGGCACCATAAAGGAGGCAGTGTCGTGCCTTAGTGATTTTTTTCTAGCTGTTTGTTCGTTTGTTTAGAATTTTAGCCTCCGCAATTTTGTCTTTTCGCTTAGGATGGCTTTCTGTAAAAACTCGTTAAACTCAGTTTTAGTTCACTACATCAATAAAAGTTTATCAGTTGATCTATTCTGAGCCTACTCTTTGCGTTGTGCATTTTAATAATATGATATTAATGTTGTGAGTTACTTGGGAAATTGATCGATAAACAGATGGTGAACACAAGGAACACTATTCGTGTTGGTGATGGGCCGAGCAATGACCCCAGGCTGAATCGGAGGAATGTCGCGAACCAAGGGGATGAGAGCGAGTTGGTCTCTCACAACAACCCTATGGGCAATGGCCAAGTTCCGGCTAATCCTCGTACCACAGGCACAAGGTGTGCCAGTTCCTCAGGTTGTTCCTGGATTCGAGGAACCAGTTGTTCATGTACCTCAGGCAGATGCCGTCAGGAACCGAGGGAACTATGGTCGAGCGTTAAAGGCCATTAGTTCCATGAGGCCTGACAACTATGATGGCAAGGGGAACCAGTCAAAGTGGCATATTGGTTCTCGCACATGGAGAGGTTGTTTATAAACGTCGAGTGCACTGAAGCTGAAAAGGTGCATATTGCTTCCCTTCAACTGAAGGAGGTGGCTAGCGAATGGTGGGAAAGCACCGACCTAGCTGATCATCCTGACTTGAACTGGGGAATGTTTAAGACAAAGATGACCGATCGTTTCTTTTCCTGTGCTATGAGGGAAGAGAAGCATAAGGAGTTTCTCTATCCGAAGACGGATGGATTGAAAGTGACTGAGCTTGCGGCCAAGTTCAATCACCTGTTTCAGTATGCTGGGCCGGAAGTATCCAGTGGGGAGCGGAAGATCTGGCATTTCCACGAGTGGATGAATCCAGACATTAAGCCACTGATGGTGCTCCACGGGTGCTCTACTCTGGAGCAGTATGTGGATGCCGCCTATAAGTTGGAGGTGACTCTAGAGGAGTCGACGAAAAAGCGCAATCGCCAGAGACCGGTGTAGAGCCAGCCTCAGGCAAGTGGGTTCAAACGACCCGCGCCACCGTCAAATTTTGCTAAGTCTGGCCGGGCGAGAACGGAGGCAACTCAGGCAGGTTCTACTCAGCGCTCGGGTAAGGGAAAGAATCTGATCCAGTGTTACAATTGTGGCACGCCGGGACACAAGAGCAATGAGTGTCCGAAGGATAGGAAGACGTGTTTTGCCTGCGGGAAGGAGGGGCACTTGTAGACGTTTTTTTCCGCAAAGGAGGCAGAAGGTAGCTGAGTCACAGCAAGGGTCTGTTAGTCAACACAACCGACCCCGATTCAAACCAGTGGAGGCTCCTAGTCCTTCGACGGAGACAACGGCTCAGAACAGGGGGAAAGCCCCAGCTGCTTCAGGAGGTCAAGGTCAGCGACTCTACGAGATGCGTGAGGCTGACGGACCTAATGCTCTGATTGCTCAAGGTACTCTATACCTTCATTCTACTTCTGTGTGTATATTGTTTGATTCGGGAGCTACACATTCTTTCATTTCAGAGAATTGTGTGAATAAGCTAGGCTTAGTGTGCAATGAGGCTTGCAAGCCTTTTGTAGTGAATCTTCCCAATGGTGAACAGTTGGTAAGAACTAAGCGTTTGTCCGAATTTCCGATTTCTATTCAAGGTAGGAAGTTTGAAGCATATTTGATCTGTATAGCCATGGCTCCATACGACATTATTCTCGGGATGGATTGGCTGACGCGTCATGGGGCGGTGATCGATTTTAGCTCAAGGACTGTGACAGTGTCATATGGGGGCCAGTTTGTATGCAAATTTAAGGGTCGTAATGACGCTAATAACGGAAAGCTCATCAATGCGATGGCTGCGTGTAAGCTACTTCGGCAAGGTTGTGTCGGGTACCTGTGCTATCTGGATAAGCCCAAGAGAGATGAGACTTCAGTTCTTGATATTCCCGTAATTTGCGAGTATCCGGATGTCTTTCCGGAGGAGATTCCCGATTTACCCCCGAATCGTGACGTGGAGTTCACTATTGATCTCGAGCCCGGTACCGCGCCGATTTCCAAGGCACTGTATCGGATGGCTCCACCGGAGATGCAAGAGTTGAAGAAGCAACTTGAGGACCTTCTTGAGAAAGGGTATATAAGGCCGAGTGCATCGCCTTGGGGCGCTCCGGTCTTGTTTGTCAAGAAGAAGGATAGTTCGTTTCGACTTTGTATCGACTATCGAGAGTTGAACAAGGTTACGATCAAGAATAAGTATCCGTTGCCTAGGATTGATAATCTATTGGATCAACTGCAGGAAGCAAAAGTCTTTTCCAAGATCGATCTGAGATCTGGTTACCATCAACTCAGGATTCGTGAGGAAGATATTCCGAGGACTGCTTTTCGGACGAGGTATGGGCACTACGACTTCGTAGTCATGCCATTTGGGCTTACTAATGCTCCGGCAGTTTTCATGGATCTGATGCATAGATGTTTCCACCAGTACCTGGATAAGTTTATGGTGGTATTCATCGACGATATTCTGATATATTCCCCGAGTGAGGAGGCTCACGAGGAACACCTTCGTATCACCTTGTCTGTCCTTAGACAAAATCAGCTTTATGCGAAGTTGTCTAAGTGTGACTTCTAGATCAAGGAAGTGACTTTCTTAGGCCATGTGATCAATGAGGATGGGGTTATGGTCGACCCTCAGAAGATTGAAGCGGTAGCCAACTGGAAGCGGCCTCAAAATGTGAAGGAGGTGCGCAGTTTCTTAGGACTTGCATGTTATTATAGACGGTTCGTGGAGGGATTTTCAAAGATCGCTCTACCAATGACCGGTTTGCTCCGCAAGGTCCATAAGAAGTTCATATGGGGCGACAAGTGCGAGGTGAGCTTTTAGAAGTTGAAAGAATGCCTGACATCCGCACCAGTTTTGGCGCTACCGGAAGGAACCGATGGTTATGTGGTCTATAGTGACGCTTCAAAGCATGGGTTAGGATGTGTACTGATGCAGAAAGGAAAGGTTATTGCATATGCATCTCAGCAGTTAAAAACCTATGAAGCAAACTATCCGACGCATGATCTGGAGTTAGCGGCTGTGGTTTTTGCATTGAAGATTTAGAGGCACTATCTCTATGGTGTTAGGTGCCAAGTCTTTACCGATCATAAGAGTCTCAAGTATGTGTTCACTCAGAAGGAGTTGAATATGAGACAACGTCGCTGGTTAGAGATACTCAAAGACTATGACATCGAATTGATGTATCATCCGGGCAAGGCTAACGTAGTAGCCGATGCATTGAGTCGGAAGACGCCGCACGAGACTGTAGTAGCTCTACTCACTGCTCAAACCAAGCTAAGCCAAGGATTGTGCGAGATTGACGTCTTGTACGATTAGCGTCGAGGATGTCTGAGTATGTTGGAGATCCAGGCTACGCTACTTGATCAGATCAAAGAGAGGCAGGTTGATGATGTGGTCTTGATAAAGTTAAGCAGTGAAGTGATGGACGGGAAAGCTCTCGGATTCGTGGTTCAGGAGGATGGATCACTCTGGTTTCAGGACCGGATTTGCGTGCCTGACGTGGACGGCCTTCGCCAGTTGGTGATGAAGGAGGCCCATGCGTCAGCTTATTCTGTACATCCAGGATCCAGCAAGATGTACAAAGACCTCAGAAAGATATTCTAGTGGCCCAATATGAAGTGGGACGTTGCCGAATTTGTGGCGAAATATTTGACTTATTAGAAGGTCAAGATAGAACACCGTAGACCATGTGGTGAATTGCTACCTCTTCCAGTGTCAGAGTGGAAGTGGGAGGATATTGTCGAAGACTCAGAATCAGAAGGATGCTATATGGGTGATCATTGACAGGCTCACGAAGAGTGCTCATTTCGTGGCTATCAAGTCAACATGGGGAACCCAGAAGCTATCGGAAGTATTCCTACACGAGGTTGTCCATTTTCATGGTACACCAAAGACCATTGTATCGGATCGTGACGACCGATTCATGTCGAGATTCTGGAACGAACTCCACAAGGCCATGGGAACTGAGTTGAGGTTTAGTAATGCGTTTCATCCTCAGACGGATGGACAATCTGAGAGGACCATCCAGATATTGGAAGATATGCTGAGAGCTTGCGTACTAGATTGTCCGACTAGCTGGGAGAACAGCTTAAGTCTGATTGAATTCACGTACAACAATAGATGGCATGCTACCATTAAGATGGCTCCATTCGAGGCATTGTACGGTCGGAAGTGTAGATCTCCAATTTGTTGGGATGAGAATGCCGACAAGGTTCTGCTCGGACCGAAGTTAGTCAAAAGGACTGCCTCGGACATTGCGTTGATCTGACAGAGGATGTTGACAACTCAGAGTCGACAGAAGTCTTACGCAGATCTGAAACGTAGGAATGTCGAGTTTGAGGTTGGCGATAAGGTGTTTGTCAGAGTGTCGCCATCCAAGGGTGTGTTCCAGTTCGGCAAGCGTGGGAAGCTTAACCCTCGCTACGTGGGACCGTTTGAGATCCTTGACAGAGTGGGGACTCTAGCGTATCGATTAGCATTGCCGCCATCGACGCATCCAGTGCATAACGTGTTCCACGTGTCTTTGCTGAGAAAGTACGTGCCAGATGTGTCTCATGTGCGGAGTTATGAAGATATCGAGATTCAGGCAAATGGTACCTACGAAGAGATACCTGTGCGTATTCTTGAACGCCGTGAGAAGCACTTGCGGAACAAGGTGGTACCATTAGTACTAATTCTCTGGTCCAAGTCTGGATCTGAGGAGGTTACTTGGGAAACCTGGGAGACTGAGGCTGATATGCTTAGTCGTTTTCCCAATCTGTTTTCGGCCTAGTTTCGGGGTCGAAACCTTTTTAAGGGGGTGGTGATGTAATACCCCTCTTTCGAGCTGTTTTTCGGCCAAGTTTCGGGGTCGAAACTTTTTTTTAGGGGGAAGTGATGTAATACCCCTCAATTTTAGTAAGGGTATTTGGGTAATTTTCCCAACCCTCGTTCTGTAAGCATGATGCGTTTGGCGTATTCGGAATTTCTATAACTCTTTGATCTCTGTAATAATCTTTTGAGCGTTATAATATACGTTCGATATATTATCGAGTCTTAGAATATTTTTTATGGATGCGAGTATTCATATTTGGGGTTGAATCCGCGAGTAAAACCGCGACCAGGGGTCTCGGACGCGAATGCGGCATTTTCGCGACCGCGGATGAGCTTCCGCGATCGTGGAAAACTGACTCAGCATCGTCTTCAACTTTCCTTCGCGTTACGCCGATTGGAGCTCCGCCGTTACGCCGGGGGAAGCCGAGCGATTCACCTTCTCGGCGTTGAGCTCCTCCAGGCTCTATAAAAGGAGGTCGGGGTGGATTGATTCTTCATCCACATCTCCCACAATCTCTCTCTTTCTCTCATTCCAGCCTCGCCGGAGTTCGTGCGTCGTCGGAGTGTTCGCCAGAGCTTTTGGGTGGTTGCCGTGGTGCCTTGGAGGCTAGGAGTGGTAGCAGCCCGTTCGAAGCCAAGGCATTGTCGTCGTAGTCTTCTTCGGTGAGCCTCGATTCGATCTCAGGGTTGCGTCAAGGGATGATCCGCGACCGCGGCTATGAACACCGCAATCGCGGCTCTGCCTAAAAATCCGCAACCGTAGCAGTTCCAAACCGCGATCGCGGCTTGCTTCGCAAGCCCGATCGTGGCTTGGAAGAGTCCGGTCATGGATTTGACCCTCGTTCCTTTGATCCCTTCGTTCGTATATTTTATCCGTTCGTATCGAATTTAACTTAGGGTTCCGTCATCGTTTCGTTGTCGTCTTAGGAATCCGTAACCAGATTCCAGTTCCCAGATACCCGGGACTCGACAACTTCGTTTGTCTCGATTAAGGCAAGTGGCGGTTCGCTCTTGCTTATCAATCCATGTTTTCGTTAATTATCAATTATTTTAATTGTTAATTAAATTGGGATGAAGTGTTGTTTTCGTTTGGGAACAGATTTTATAAATGTGTGATTTAAAAAGTGATGTTATAATAGGTTGTATATATTGCTAGAAACAACGCTATTATATCTGTTATTACCGTAATGGTATTGGTGTGGATTATTGTGTGGTTTTAACTGTGTAGTTAGAACGAGTATTTGTAGGAGCGCTATGTACCTCGTGAGGTCTAATCGTTTCGTTATAACTGGTATTAGGAGGATTTTGCCCTAGTACTTTCCCTGGTCATGACTGTACCCTTACTCAGGGTAGGTGCACACAGCTGATGCCGACAATCGGAATTTATTCCCCAAGATATCTCTCGTATCGAGATGATATATTATAAAAGCTTTAATGTGAATATACGTTTTGGAATTAAACAAGATAAGTGCGATTATGCACATAATTAATATACCCTCGAGCGAGGAGTAAAAGTGGAAACCGCCCGGACTTCGATTAGAGTAAGTCCTCCTTCCAAATCTGAATTCGCATTGCGCGGTGAGGTTGGTCGTGGACCCAAATGGTCAAGTCTTTTTAAACGCTTGTGTGAAACTATAACGTTCCCAAATACTTGTCATACTTTCCGATAAGACTCAATATTTTGGAGTCTTCTCTTCATAAGTTTCCCATAAGACTCGATCTTTTGGAGTCTTCTCTTGTTCATACCTTTTCGTATCTTTCCGTAGAAGTGTTGAGGTTCACTATCGTCATCGGCTTTCATTCGAGAAGCGATGGGTGTAACCTAATACGACTACTTAGAACCTTTTCTAATTTCTCCCTTGTATAGTCTTTCATTAGACTAACCAACCGGTTTATTTCCTTTGCATGGTTGGCTGGTGTCATGCGTCTCATACGGCACATCAGGTAAACTTCCTTTCCATGAAGGCTAGTATACGATGTTGATGGCAGATGGAGGTTTAAAAGAGTTTTCCAAGGTTGAAGATCATATGCGTGAGATCGCACAGATCAAGACCCATTATGATGTTTAATTGATTAAAAGACTTCCGCTGTATTGAAACAATTCCGTATTTGGTCGTATTTTACATTTATAGATGTAATTCGTGACTTTGGTTTAAATAATATATGAGTATTCAATAAAGTTTTGTGTTGTTATATGATTGTTATAAATTGGTTAAAGCCTTGGGTGATCCCAGATGTGTAATCTGAGGTCACCGGTGGTAATACTTTCAAGGAAAAATTTGGGGGTGTTACAAATACTGCCATATCATGCTGAATATTTGAGTTAATTGTGCATATATTACATTGAATTTATAGTCATATCATACTGAATATTTCATTTCATTCTGCAGATATTACATTGCCTTTATGGATTGTAGATTAGAAAAAACGTGATTGTAGACATTGCAGATGCTGAAAGTGGATAAAATCGTGATTGCAGAATATTTTATTTTATTTGATTCTGCAGGTTTTTTATTGCAGAAAATTTCGCGATTGCATAATATTTCCTTTGATTATGCATATATTACATTGCCTGTTATTTTTATGTATGTTTTATATAATTTCTTTTAGCTTTGAGGCATTTATTTTAATCTATGTGTTGTCAATGCAATATTTTTGTTATTTGTTAGCCAATTTTGCAGCAGCAACTCTTTGTTTTGCATTTTTTCTTAGTTGTCAAAGCAGAGTAGGTTGCGTTTTTTAATTGGTTTTAGAATGTTTGTGTGGTATTTCAACAATTTGTTAATGTTTTTTTTATCGATTTTCCAATCAAATATGCCTATTCAAAACTGCATATTAGGGATAGATACAAATCTGCATCTTTATTTTCTGGCTACCAAAATCTTTTAGCATAGGAAATTCGTACAAATATTCACGTTTAGGGAAACTGCATATGATACTTATTATATTTATGACTAAGGGAATCAATTATTATGCAAATATACTGGCAGATCTTCGAATTAAGGAAAAAAGACATCAAACCGAAAATAACGGATTGAGTGTCACGTGTCCATATTGATAATATAGCGCCACATGGCAAAAAACAATTGGTGCATTTTTGGAGTGCCACGTGACTCAATCGGTATTTGCGTTTAGTAGTTATATAGTAGATTGTTATCACAATAATATTGTATATCTATCATAAATGTAAAGTAATGCTTTTTGATAAGAATTGTTTATATTCAATAGAAAAAAATCTCTTTTCATATAATTAAAAATATTATACTATAGTATCATCTTTATTTTATTTTAATTTTTGTCATAAAATAAACTATGGTCAAATTTATAAATTTTAGTATTTTAATATGATATTATAAAAAATTTAAATTTTTATTGTCTTCTATTGTACAATAAAATAAAACTAATTCTTATTTGAAGTACATACCATAAAAACTTTAGCAAAATCATTATAAACCATCGATGTAAAGATAAATCAAATTTTAATAAACATAATTAAAAACTCAATTCAAAATTAGTTACAACTACATACTATCCAATCATAATTTGTTAAATAGACCCTAAATCTTAGGGGAAACAAACATACAACCTCTTATGAAACAAAAAATCAAATATACACTAATACAAACTTATTATTTATAAATTATAAAAAAACAAAACAATAATATATTCACCCCACCCAGTGCGAACAGGTTCAACCATCTAGTATATTTATAAAAGAAAATTATCACCAGATGCTTAGATTTTATCACAATACAAACCCAAACCGCATTAATGTCTTGCCTTGATTTCCATATGTGAAAGGGGGTGGAATACAATTAAAAATGATTTTTCTAATCTATACGACATAAGTTAAGGATGAGTTCATATTCATACCAGTAACTTTTTTATATTTATAATCTTTATATGCATACACATCGCAAACGTATAAAGATATTTTTAATAAGAAAATTATGTTAAAAATGCCGGATTTGCATGTGTGCTACTACTAATTGCATAGTTGTACGCATACACAATTAGTAGCTAGTAGTATATGTAATAGTATACTACTACGCTATACACAATTAGTATTAGCACACTAGAAAACTAGCATTTTATACTGTTGTATATATTCAACTATCGAATTTTTACACATACGCATAGAATTGGCCAAACGGCCTAAAGCAAGCTCGAATTGACCCGGATCGGCCTAGGTCAAAACTTCTGAAAATCAAAACTAAACTGACCCGGCCCGAAACTAGTGGTTCAAGGAAAAATATGGTCTCGGTTCGCATCCCATCAACCTCTAGTCATGAAATTAATAACCCCGATTCGAACCGCCAATTCATCCACAAAATAAAAAACCTAAACAACCCTAAACCATGCGTTGGAACCCTAACCCCTACCTTGGAAACCCTAATAACTAAAAAAATACCCTATGAGTATACGAGAAAGAAACTCCATAGGGATAGTGAAGTGATAAGGCGATAAAGACTCAACCCGGTGAAGCCCTCGTTTGCCTTGAACGAATCCTTTAAGACTGCCATTAACACCAACAAAAAAAAGGAGAAGTTGCACATGCCTCTATTCATTTGATAAAAGTCGTTGTATTGGAAAGCACGTGAGGTGGAGACCTAAGAGGCGAAATGACCAATCGAAGGAGTCAAATGCCTTATGGAAATCCACCTTAATGGCACATATAGCGAGAGTGGGCTCCCAACCATAGCATTGAGGAGGTCACTAGATAAAGATGTTATGTTGTAGGGAATGACCACGGATGAATGCACCTTGGTTGTAGTCGACAATGGACGGGAGGGTTTTTTTCAAGCCCAAAGGTTAGGATTTTAGATATGGTTTGTAGATGGTGGAACAACATGAAATGGGTTGGAAATCTTTAGCATTGGTGGGGTTAGGCTATTTAGGAACTAAGGGAATGGAAATGTGGATAAGCTCCTTGAGGAGGAGGCCACTAAGAAAGAATTCATCTACAACAAGGGTAACCTCACTACCAATCACAGGCCAAACGCGCTTGAAAAAATGGGCATGGAACCCTTCAAGGCTCGATGACTTGTTCAACCCCATATAGAAGAAAGTAGCGTGGATCTCATCCATAGTAATTGGCTTAATAAGGTTAATTGCATCAGCAAGCCTGATATTCAGGCATCATGAAAAGTGGTGGGTCTATAGTGGGGCATGGGGGAAAGCTTTCACCAAAAGATTGTCATAGAAGGAGAAAAAATTCCCTATAATGTCAACAGGAGTAATGAGCCTCCTCCTGTTCTCAAAGGCCTTAGAACTAGACCTATACAAGTCCGGGCTCGGGCTGGGTTCGGGCCGGGTTTTTGGGACGATTTCAGCCCGGTTGACCGAGCCGGGCTAAGCCCGCCCAGTCCAAATGGGCTGAAATCGTTATCCAAGCCCGTCCGGAAGACCGGACTGGGTAGCCCGGCGGGCCGGCCCAATTTTGTATTATATAATATGTAATTATGTTTTATAGTATATAATTATTTATAATATTATATAGTATATGTAATTATATATATTATATACTATATTAAGGGCCGAAAATTTGAAATATTATATAATAAGGGCTGAAAATTTATTAACTATACATATTTAGAATACTATATATTTATATTTTTAAAATTTTAACCGGGTACCGGGCCGGGCCTCTAGGCCCGTTCGAGCCTAGAGGAGTATCCATGTCCGACCCGTTTATGTATCGGGTCGGGCCCGGCCCGACGGGCCACTATTACTGTCCAAGCCCATTTTTTAAATCGAAGGGACAGTCCGGGCCGGAAGGGCTGGCCCGGACTTGTACAGGTCTACTTAAAACCATCCCATCCTTCCACTACCACTCAGGTGTCATGAGTTGAAACAAACCCACCTTACTTCACCGATGACTTGCTTATCTTTTGTAAGGGGGATCCAGAATCATTAGTGCATGTAAGACAAGTCTTGGAAGAATTTGGGCATTTATCTGGCCTCTACGCAAACCCATCTAAAACAAAAATATTGTTTGGCAGTAATTCTACTCATTTTAAAGGCCCTATTCTTCAAGGCTCTGATTTTGTCGAGGGTTCTCTCCCCATGATGTACCTGGGTGTGTCGATCAGTTCCAAGAAACTCAAATGTGGTGACTTCGCATCTGTGATTGATAAAATGATTGAGGGGGTCAAATCCTTGACGTATAAGCATCTTTCATATGTCGGTCGCCTAGAGCTTATTTGACCAGTCTTGTACGACATCCAAAACTTTTGGTACAAGGTATATATTACTATTTCCCTCCCCTGTTCTCACAAAAGTCTGCTTTATCTTGATATCCTTTCTTTGGTCTGGTGGACTTGACTCTAAACGAAGCATGGTTTCATGGAAAACGACAGTTTGCAAACCAAAAATTGAGAGAGGCTTGGATTTAAGGAGCACTTCTTTTGGAATAGAGCATCTATGTCTAGACAACTGTTTAAACTAGCCACTTTTGTCGAAGACATTTGAACGTCATCAGATTCTACCAATCTTATGCCTAACACTTCCATCTTGAATTGCGAAATGAAGATCACTAACAGTTAGTCCTGGAAAGGGCTTCTTCGAATTTGGGGTGAGATTGTAGCAGTTGTCCTGACACGACCAACCCAATTGTTTCCATGTCCAATGCTTTTGTGAACTGTATCTCTCAAGCCGTCTATGACCTCCTCAAAGAATAGGGTCCTCATGCCAATTAAAACATAATTAAATACATGGAGAAAGCTACACTATCTAAAAGTTCGTTTATTACATGGATGACCCTGCATCAACGTCTTCCTAGCAAGGACCTCATTAGTAGGTGGACCTTATCTCTGTAACCAGGTGTGTGCTTTGTCTTGAGGATGACGAAACCAACAACCAGCTTTGGTCGAGCTGCGCCTTTGTTAAGAACTACCTCAAGAGGGTCCTATGCTGGTTGAACTAGAACACCCGATGTGATAGTGATAGGATCGACGATCTCTTCAGCCTCGGTGCAAGGAAACGCCAAGGAAGTCAACCACCAAGAGGATGCCACGTCCGATGGGAGGAAGAACTTCTTTACGGTGGAATAGAGAATTGATTTCGTGAAGGGAAGTTGGAGTGGATGGGAACTGGGTTTGGCTGGGATAGTGATAGGGATAAGTGATCTTCTTGAGTGGATATGACACACCACTAGGAAGAACAAGGTTGATCGACGCCTAAGGGATGTAACTCAGCCTAAGAAGAAGATCGATAGGTAGTTCGATACAACTCACGAACTAAGGTTGTTGCTGGAATTTTCCATGGGAAAACTGAACTCTTTGAGAGGGTTTTTAATTCAAGTTGAAGATGCTTTTACAAGGGAAAGGCCTCAGCCTTTTATAGGCCTCCAAGGAAGCCCTCGGCCAACCTTTCACATGGCCACAAAATCTTAACTCCTAGACTATCCCCCTCCCCAAGTAAAACCTTTATTATAGTAGTCTTTATCTCTCAAAATTACTAAAATAAACTGAAAATATTAAAGAGACCGGCTGGAATTTATTCTAGAAGGTCTTGTGCAAAATGTCAGCGGTGTAGTTCCTTAGAGGGAACTGTGGGTCACAAGAAATGTCATCGATCCCACAAGGTCTTGGCTCATTGCTCCAAGGTTTAGGAGACCTCTCTTGAGCTTGGCTTGAAGCTCCTTGGCTCGAGCGCGTGTGATTGCCCTTGGTGGTAGCTCAGGATGCGCGGTGATAGGAGGACGGTCAGAGGGAACTGTGGAGACCTTGTTGTGCAGGGAACTGTCTGGGGAACTCGGAGAGTCAGACAAAAGTGTGGAGGCCTTGCTAGGCAGGGAACTGTCTGGGGAACTTGGAGAGTCAGAAAAAAGTATGGAGGCCTTGCTGGGCAGGGAACTGTCTGGGGAACTCGGAGGCCTTGTTGTGCAGGGAACTGTGGAGGCCTTGCTTGTAGGTGGTACTTTGATGGGCATAATCACATCATCCTCCCCTCCTTGGAAAGGATTCGACCTCGAATCCAAGTGCCCTACATGAAAATCATAAAAATGAGGCTCTTGAACTCCACCAAGAAAATTTGAGAATGTAGTCACGAAAATTCCAAGTTCTATATGAAATGCGAAGATGGATGCACAAACTATTCCACTCTTCTTCCTAGTCCTACGTTCAAGTTTAGGAAACAAACTAACAACATAACACGCATGTGTGTACAAAATAATAGCATGAACTAGATGCATCCCACATGACATGTATTGAGCAAGGGAACTTGGGTGCATGCATGAGTACATATTTCTATATTCAAAAACTGATTTAAGCACGTGGAATCCTCTACTCCTTGAAAGACATTCATTATCAAGCAAAGGGAATAATAGAGTAGAAAGCAAGGTAAGGGCATGTGATACTTCCCTAGAATGAGTCCTAGAGTGGACCTCCTTCTTCGCAAGGTCAGAATCAGAATCTTCAGCCAGTTTGACATCTTTTGCATCAACCTCATCTTGTAGAAGAAATGGCAAGCTTGAGGGAACCATGTGTGTCAAGTCGGACCATGGAGTAGCTAATGATGCTAAGGAGCTACGTTTGATTATAGGCCAACACTGGCGTCTTGGAGGAGTTGGAGATGGCTCTAAGATTTCATCCTCTTTTTCCATTGGTTCAAGCTCTTTTACGTTGGCCATAGACGATGGTGATTCAATAGCAAGAGCATCGTCATCTTTAGCCTCTTTTTGAACCACCAAATTGTCTTCCTCGGCATCATGACCCTTAAGCAACTCTTCTTCCCCACAAGCATCAACCAAAGCTTCACTCTCAATGGACCCTTCATCCTTGTAAGTGTAGTATTGATTTGGAAAAATTTCAGCCAAGTGACCTCGTCCATCACACATAACACATACAATGTCGCGTGTTTTAACCCGGGGCGGTAGAGGCACTCTTTCTCTGCCCTTGGACGTGCTAAAAGATGAGTTTGGTGAGTCATAGACTCCCTTAGCCTGCACGGAAGGGTTAGAAGAAGAATGATAATATGGTTCAAAAGAAAGGATGGTTTGATACCTTGTTGGGGTGTGTCATTTTTCTTCCTCTCTATAGCCATAGTCATAGCCATAGTCCCCATAAGGTTTGTTACCTTGGCCACGAAAATCCTTGTAGGTTCTCGTATGAGTGTTGGAATCAAGGTAGATACGTTGTTGAGCCCCCCTATATGAAGCACCATAAGCCCGAAAGCAAAGAAAATCCCTTTGTGACATACGGCCCAAGCTAGACATCTCCATTCACTTTCCTTGCAAAGTTAGTACCCAAGGCAAATACCAAAATACGGGAACTAAAGAGAAAGCAATTCAACAAAGGGAACTGAACCAACAAGTGCCCAAAATTTTGTTGTAGAAGTTGTCAAAAAGTTTAGAAATGCAAGCTCTCAAAACAAGGCTTAATTGGGGACGTTTTGCAAACAAGAAAGCCACAAAAAATTTGATCAAACTTGGTGTTTTATGAGCCAAATCGAACCAAAACAAGTCACCAAAGAAGGTACTAAACAAGGTCCTCAAGTACAACTTGTTCGCTTTTTTCTGGCTTTGCCACTCTTTCTCGAACTTTAGACTCTTACTCGAATTTTTATGGCTATTAGCCTCTCTTTCTCAAGTTTTCCTTGAACTACAATCCTTAAATTACATTTGAGAGAACAAAATTGAGAGCAATGAACTTGACTGAGTTGAGCACGCAACAATTGATGAAGAAATGTTCAAACTAGAGTGTTTTTAGTCGACATGAGTTTTCTCATGTAGTTTCCCATATCTTTAGCTCCATGATTGGTCCATTTGACTCATAATGCACACAAATTTGACCAAATTTTATGCAGCAAAAGAAGAAAGAAAAATTCAGCAAAATCGGGGCATTAATGGTAGGAAATCCCAAGAGATTTTTGGTGGAATTAATGGAAGTGAGTTGGTTTAATGCAAGAATTAACTCAAGGCAGTTTAATATCAACCAAATGTTGTCTTCTTCCTTGCATAAGCCACGATTTATCAAAGAATTTGCAGCAAACACGAACTCAACAATGGCACGAAAATAGGATTGCTTGCAAGACGATCTAAGATCAACTTTAGAACAAGATTTCGAGCGTTACCTTGCGTGGCTCTGATACCACATGATAGGATCGATGATCTCTTTAGCCTCGATGCAAGGAAACGCCAAGGAAGTCAACCACCAAGAGGGTGCCGCGTCCGATGGGAGGAAGAACTTCTTTACGGTGGAATAGGGAATTGATTTCGTGAAGGGAAGTTGGAGTGGATGGGAATTGGGTTTGAATGGGATAGTGATATGGATAAGTGATCTTCTTGAGTGGATATGACGCACCACTAGGAAGAACAAGGTTGATCGATGCCTAAGGGATGTAACTCACCCTAAGAAGAAGATCGATAGGTAGTTCGATACAACTCACGGACTAAGGTTGTTGCTGAAGTTTTCCATGGGAAAACTGAACTCTTTGAGAGGGTTTTAAATTCAAGTTGAAGATGATTTTACAAGGGAAAGGCCTCAGCCTTTTATAGGCCTCCAAGGAAGCCCTCGGCCAACCTTTCACATGGACACAAAATCTTAACTCCTAGACTCTCCCCCTCACCAAGTAAAACCTTTATTATAGTAGTGTTTATCTCTCAAAATTACTAAAATAAACTGAAAATATTAAAGAGGCCGGCTGGAATTTCTTCTAGAAGGTCTTGTGCAAAATGCCGGCGGTGTAGTTATTTAGAGGGAACTGTGGGTCACAAGCAATGTCATCGATCCCACAAGGTCTTGGCTCGTCACTTCAAGGTTTAGGAGACCTCTCTTGAGCTTGGCTCGAAGCTCCTTGTCGCGAGCGCGTGTGGTTGCCCTTGGTGGTAGCTCAGGAGGCGCGTTGATAGGAGGACGGTCAGAGGGAACTGTGGAGACCTTGTTGTACAGAGAACTGTCTGGGAAACTCAGAGAGTCAGACAAAAGTGTGGAGGCCTTGCTGGCCAGGGAACTATCTGGGGAACTTGGAGAGTCAAACAAAAGTGTGGAGGCCTTGCTGGGCAGGGAACTGTCTGGGGAACTCGGAGGCCTTGTTGTGCAGGGAACTGTGGAGGCCTTGCTTGTAGGTGGTACTTTGATGGGCATAATCACATCAGATAGTGTCATGCAATGCCTCAATTCCATCACGTTATCTGATGGATCGAAGAATATTGTTCACCTGACCAGAGCCATGGCTCTCTCTACTTTTGTTTACTCTCCATGGAGCATGCGCAACAAAGTTATCTTCAATGGCGTCCCCCTAATGTGCAGTCTTGTTTTTACAATATTTCTCGGCTGGTCACATTAGGGATTCTCTCCAAATGGAACAAGATCGACTCAACCACTAGAGAAGTTGGCTCCGGTGGTTCATACAAAATGGAAAGACGACGCATACATATTGATAATAAAAAAAATCTTGATTTGTGAAAAGCTATGTACTCAACTACTCATGCATTGTACTGATGATCAATAAACGTCGGTAACCTTGAAAAAAACAAAAATACGATGGAGAGTGTTGGGCCAAGATACTTGAAGCCCGATTTGGTTAGCCAATGATTTCGATAACAAGATCAATAGACTCGGCGAGAACAAAGCGGGACGAAACCAAGGAAGAAAAGACACTGACAAGAATCTCGGAAGACAGTTCGACGGCTCCCGCGAATCCCGGAGGAAAACGGCTAGATTAGTTCACTTCATAAATCATGTATAAATATCAGATTGGTTAGGCTTTCGCGAGACACGATTATTCTCTAATACAAATCAGATTTCTCTAGCTTTCACTCTCGATTCTCTCAGTTCTAACTTTCATTCTTACTCTTGCAACGACCGATGGCTAAATCTTTCCGGCAACTGATTTACTTGATAAGCCTCTCACTGGAGGGAGATAAGCCTATTTCCATATCCATTTAATCTTATCTCATCTAATTACTAGTTGATTTGGATTATCTAGATATTGTAATCTTATTGTTGTCTAGTTGCCCTTCTTAATGCGATTCAAGTCGGTTTGATCTTTTCGCCCCAAAACAATTTGACGCCCACCGTGGGGCATCTAGTCAATTAGCGATCCAATCACCAATTCAGCTTTCATTTCATCATGGACAACGTCAGAGACCCCATGGTCCTCGTCGAAGATCAAGTCCAAGCTAATGCTCAAGTCGCGAATCAGGCTAGAGACGTCAACGATCAACCAGTCGTGGACTCTCAGATCCAAGACCCCGCAAAAACCATGAGCGTCCTCTAGGAGGAACTAGCTCAACAACGTGCCAAGACCGAAACGCTAAGTGTTCAATATAAATCTGAAATTGCTCGACTACCCCGTGAAAGTGAGTTTTTAAGATCACAGGTAAACTCGGCTGTGTCGGCGCCCAGAGGCTCGAGGTGCATGGTCAACACGGAGGGACTTTCAACACGACTCGACCTGGATAGGGCAGCCATGACACCCACGACGGTGACCAACGCTTCCCAACCTACTAGTATGTTTCAGACTCCTCCGGTCACCTTCGTTATGACTAACATACCAAATTCTGTAACCGAGCCCCCCGAAGCTCGAGTGGCCCCTCCATAGGTTGCAGCTTCAGCCGATCTCCAGGCCCTCATACAGCAAGCTATCAACGAGCATATGAAGGCTCTGGACAATCGCATTGCACGGGTCCCATGAGTCCCACAACCAATCGAGAAAGAAGCAATCGACGGATACGAAGACTCGCCTTTAGTTGAGGCGATTGCATGCGTCGAAATCCCTAAAAAATTCCATGTCCCCAACATGCCCAACTACGATGGGACCGGGGACCCCGATGATCACGTTTCAATTTACAAGCAAACATTAATGACCATTTCGATCCCAAGAGGGAACTGCAAGGCGGTCATGTGTAAAAGCTTCGGCACGACCATCGCGGGACCTGCACTAACATGGCTTATGCATTTGCCACAGGGTTCCGTCGCTTCCTTCGCGGACTTGGTCAACTCGTTCAAAGTCCAGTTCGCTAGCAGCCGACGACTAGAGAAGCAATCAAGCGATCTATACAGGATCGTGCAAAGGTATGACGAACCTCTAAGGGACTATCTTAATAGGTACAACAAAGAGAAGGTCACAATCCCACATTGCGACGTTCCGACGTCCATCGAGGCCTTCCGCCAGGGTTTGATCAGGGGTAGTGAACTCTACCGCGAACTGACCAAATACCCATGCTGGAGCTTTGAAGACGTACACGCCAAAACCATGGCTCAAGTCAGATTGGAAGAAGATGAAGAGCCCTCAAAGGCGAACAAAAGCCTCGATTGAGTCGACCGAAAGATATTGTCGGATCATCGACGCGATCGACGACACCAACCTTATCATAAGGGGTGAAGCGACTCCAATCAAGTAAATAATTCTTATGACATGAACCAGGATTGGAAGAACAACCCCGCTCTCCCTCCGAAGCTCCACTCTTACAACTTTAACATTTCTGTGTCGGAACTTGTCAAAAGTTTCGACAGGTATGGAAAAGAAGTAAGGTGGCCTCGAAAGAGTGACAAGCCAGATGCCAAGAAAGACATAAACCGGTGGTGCGAATTTCACGGAGACCATGGCCATTCGACGGATGAGTGTATAGCCCTCGTAAGGAAGTCGCAAGACTCCTCACAAAAGGACTATTACGCGACGTCATATCCGACAAAGAGAAAACAACCCCCGATCGAAGGGACTAGGTAACATCTGATAAGCCATCTTCTCCAGTTCCCACTAAAATCGTTAACACCATTTTAGGAGGGTCGGACGTGTGTGGAAACACATATTCGGCCTCCAAAAGGTATGCTCAAGAAAGCAAAGGTGATAGGCCGATCCGGACAGAGGTTAGACAAACCATCGACGTTCCCGCAATCACCTTCAACGACTCGGAAGCCCAAGAGTTAGGCGACCACCACGACGGTTTGGTAATCTCTCTATCAATTAGTAATTGTCTCATTCGTCGTGTTCTAATCGACACAGGTAGCTCCACCAATTTGTTAACACTCGACGCCTTATAGGGTATGGGTTTAAGCGAGGACGACCTAACCCAAAATTCCACCCCGCTGGTCGGATTCAGCGGGGAGGTTAAATATACCCGAGGAGAAATCATGTTGACAACATATGCAAGTGGAGTCAACCAATAGGTAAAATTCTTAATACTCGACTGCCCGTCCCCATACAATGCGATCCTTGGCAGGCCTTGGATCCATGCCATGAAAGATGTACCTTCCACTTACCACCAGACCATAAAGTTCCCAACTAAGTGGGGGGTACAGGAAATAAAAGGCGACCAACGGGCTGCTAAGGAGTGTTACGTCACTTCAATGAAGGGGGCAGTCGACCGATCCTCCGCATAGCAACCACAGTGCAGTGAAGGAATCACGCGATACATCGAACCAGAAATGGAACAACTCGATGAGATCGCGCTAGATCCTTCAAAGCCAACACAAACGGTAAGGGTCGGGTCGGGTCGGGTTTAAACGATTCGACCAGATTAGACTTAATAGATTTCTTACGATCTAATTCCGATTACTTTGCCTGGTCACATCAAGATATGGTCGGGATCTCCCCCAATATTATTACTCACAAATTGATTGTCGATTCCACATATTCCCGGTTAAACAAAAAAAAAAGTTTGCACTATAGCGCAATAAGACCGTGGACGACAAGGTCAAGAACTTACACGAAGCAGGTAAAATAAGGGAAGTCAAGTACCCCGACTGGCTAGCAAACGTCTTCGTAGTTTAGAAAAAGAATGGGAAATGGAGAGTCTGCATCGACTTCACAGACCTGAACAAAGCCTGTCCAAAAGACTCCTTCCCATTACCGCACATCGACGCAATGGTCGACGCGACCGCCAGACATGAAATGCTAACATTTATGGATGCGTTTAGCGGGTACAACCAGATCCTAATGGACCCCGACGACCAAGAAAAGACATCATTCATAACCAGTCAAGGTACGTAATGTTATAAAGTTATGCCATTTAGATTGAAAAACGCAGGGGCCACATATCAAAGACTGGTGAACAAGATGTTCAAAGATCAAATCGGAGACACCATGGAGGTCTACATCGACGACATGCTCGTCAAATCTAAAGCGGCAAAAGACCACATCGGACATCTGAAAGAAGCATTCGAGGTATTGAAAAGGTACAACATGAAATTAAATCCAACTAAATGCTCTTTCGGAGTGTCTTCAGGAAAATTCTTAGGGTACATGGTGACGCAAAGAGGGATCGAAGCCAGTCCAGACCAGATCAGAGATATCGTCAACTTGAGGTCTCCCCGATGCGTCAAAGACGTTCAAAAACTGACAGGACGGATAACAACACTAAATAGATTCATATCTAAATCCTCGGACAAGTGCAAACTTCTCTACGAAGCTCTGAAGAAAAACAAATCATTCGATTGGACAGTAGCACACGAGCAGGCCTTCCAGGACTTAAAAGCATACCTAGCAAGTCCTCTCCTGCTGGCCAAGCCAAAAGACGACGAGCCGCTACTACTATACCTGGCCGTGTCAGAATCGGCCATCAGCACAGTCTTAACCAAAGAAGAGGACGGCCAACAATCACTAGTCTATTATGTAAGCCATTCCTTACTCCCCGCCGAAACGAGGTACACGTCGCTTGAAAAATTAGTCCTAGACTTGGTAATTGTTGGGCCCAACATGTTCTAATGGAGTCGATGCAAACAAATTGGGCCAACCTCAAGTGAAGGAGTAGGCCAAGAAGACTGAAGAAAGGCGTCAGACGTTCCTCGAACGCGTGAGATCCGACCAACCCCGAGAATTTCGCCCAGAGCATTGACTGCTCAACCCAAAGCAAACGGTAACCCAATCAAGCACAATATTAGGATGCCATTAAGGAAGAATCTCAGAGATCACGTACAGCAGTAAATAGAGAATCTCACAAAAACAGTAACGGTCGAGGAGAAGAATACCATAAATAGACCATGAAAGAACGATCGACGAGACACGCGTTTGAAAAACAACACTCATCGATTCAGCTCTCGAAAAAAGCTTACTAGCTCACCGGTTCTCGCTCAATTCCTTTGGCACATCACCCGACTACAGACGGTTGAACCATCAGAGTAGTCGGTCGGACAATACCTGATCTCTTAATCCTTAAGGATAAGTTGTATTTCGACTCATTCCTGTTATCACTTGATCAATATATCATAATACAATCTTGCTTCTATTCTCAACGTGGTTGATTGCTTATTTGGTTTGGATTTATTCTATATTGTCCGATCGACTCGTTACTCTGTCTAAGGCGATTTACGCTGATTGATTTTTGCCCCAAAACAATTTGGCGCCCACCGTGGGGCAACTTGCCGATCACCATCTCAAAAATCCTCCAACCATGACTGTCAACCCACCTACCGATACCGAGGAACCACGCCTCGAAGACGACTCCCAAACTCAAGGAAACACAACCGGAAACCCTACCCTAAACCAACTCCAAGAACTTGCCCAAAAAATGACTACCCTCCAAGATGACCTCGCCTAGCAACGCCAAAAGACCAAAGCCTTAGCTGCCTTGTCCACCCAATCTGAGGCCGAGATCGCACAACTAACTCGTGAAAATGAGTCTCTTAGATCGCAGGTACAATCCATGGTCTCCGGATCCAGGCAAATGCCAGTCCATAGCAACGCCCAGACGCGTCTTAACATGGATAGCGCCGAGCTGACTCCTCCAAGCGTCCGACGCCACGAATATACCGAGGGTACATCTCGAACTCATTTGGTCAATCCATTTTCGACTAACAATGTTACTTTCTCCACACCGATCGGGCCAGCAGGAATCTGAATCGACGAACCACAGGTTACCAATCCACCCGATATCCTGGCCCTCGTCCAACAGATGCTCAGTCAGTACATGAAGGCACTCGACGATTGCATCGCTAGAATTCCCAGAGTTCCGCAACCGATCGAGAAAGAGGCATCGGACGGATACGAAGAATCCCCGTTCATCGAAGAAATCGCCAGAGTCGAGATCCCTAAGAAGTTCAACCTTCCTAGCATGACGACTTTCGACGGCACCAACGATCCAAACGATCACATCTCTCTCTATAAACAAAAATTAATTACTGCATCTGTTCCAAGGGAGAGTCGCGACGCTGTCATGTGCAAAAGCTTCGGCACGACTCTCGCAGGTCCCGCACTAACCTGGTTTATGCATTTGCCTCAAGGTACAATCACCTCGTTCGCAAACATGGTCAATTCCTTTAAAATCCAATTCGCCAGCAGTCGAAGGCTCAAGAGGCAGTCAAGCGATCTCTATCGAATCACCCCAAGGTATAATGAACCTCTCTGAAGCTATCTTAATAGGTACAACAAGGAGAAGGTCGCGATCCCCCATTGCGATGTCACCACCTCCATCGAAGCCTTCAGACAAGGTTTGATCAACGATAGCAACCTCTACAATGAGATCACAAAGTACATGTGCAGAAGCTTCGAAGACGTCCAAGCCAAGACTATTGCTGAGGTACGTTTAGAAGAGGATTGCGAGTGACGGAAGGCATCCCACAGACCTGATCAATCCGATCGCAAATCTTCTTCCGACAATCGCTGAGACAGACGCCATCATCCGTACCCTCGCGGTCGAAACGAGCAAAGTCAGGTAAACTCCTTCCAAGACAGATCTCAGGACTGGAGAGATGGTCCGACGCTGCCTCCTAGGGTCCAATCTTACAACTTCAGTGTTTCCGTTTTAGAGCTCGTCAAGAGTTTCGACAAATATGGGAAAGAAGTAAGATGGCCTCGAAAGAGCGACCGACCAGACGTCAAGAAGGACATGAGCAGGTGGTGCGAATTCCATGGTGACCACGGTCACTCAACAGAGGAATGCATCGCATTACGCAAAGAGGTCGCCAGGTTACTCGCGCAAGGTCTCTTGCGCGACGTGATCTCAGAACGAGCCAAAGCCACCAAGGAACGACGAGATCAGGTAAAGCAAGATAAACCCCCATCTCCCGTCCATACAAAAATTATCAATACTATTTCATGGGGCTCGGACGTATGTGGGAACATGTACTCCGTAGCCAAAAGACATGCGAGAGAAAGCAAAGGCAATAAACTCGAAGTACCAGAGTTCGGACGAACCAAGGTCTCTAACCTCCCAACGGTCACGTTCGACGAGTCCGACGCTGACGGGTCGGAAAACCACCACGACGGTCTGGTAATCTCTCTGTCTATTGGAAACTGTTTGATACGTAGAGTGCTAATCGATACAGGAAGTTCGACCAATCTCTTGACCTTCGACGCCCTCAAAGGGATGGGTTTGGGTGAAGATGATCTAATCAGGAAATCGACTCCACTAATTGGATTCAGCGACGAAGTCAAACACACTATTGGCGAAATCATTCTTATGACGTACGCCGGAGGGATAAACCAACAGGTAAAATTCTTAGTTTTAGAATGTCCATCTCCCTACAACTGCATCCTTGGCTGGCCCTGGATACACGTGATGAAGGCATTACCCTCTATGTACCATCAGACCATCAAGTTCCAGACCAAATGGGGAGTCCAAGAGATCAAGGGCGATCAGAGGGTGGCCAAGGAATGCTATGTCGCCTCCATGAAGAGCACGGTCGAGCCAAAGATCGCATAGCAATTACGGCTCGACGAAGGATCCAGTCGATACATCAAACCAGAGATGGAAAAGCTCGATGAGATTGCACTAGATACTTCAAAGCCAAACCAAACGGTAAGGGTCGGGTCGGACCTGTACGACTCGACCAGACAACAAATATTGGACTTCCTCCGATCTAATGTTGACTGCTTCGCGTGGTCACATGAAAACATGGTTGGGATATCTCTAAACATTATTACTCATAAATTAAATGTAGATCCATCTCACCCTCCTGTGAAGCAGAAGCGCGGGAAATTCACCCCCGAGCGGAATAAGATCATCGACGACGAAGTCAGGAGCCTGCTAGAAACATGAAAGATAAGAGAAGTCGACTACCCCAATTGGCTAGCCAACGTGGTTGTGGTACAAAAGAAAAATGGCAAGTGGAGAGTCTGCATCGACTTCACTGACCTTAACAAAGCATGTCCCAAGGACTCCTTACCACTCCCCCATATCGACGCCATGGTCGACGCGACAACAGGACACGAAATGCTATCCTTCATGGATGCGTTCAGTGGTTACAATCAGATCCTCATGGAACCAGAAGACCAAGAGAAAACAACGTTCATCACAAGTCAAGGTATTTATTGTTATAAAGTGATGCCCTTCGGACTAAAAAATACAGGGGCTACTTATCAACGACTAGTCAACAAGATGTTCAAAGATCAGATTGGGGACACAATGGAAGTCTACATCGATGACATGCTAGTCAAGTCAAAAAAGAAGAAGGACCACATCAATCATCTCCACGACGGCTTCGAGGTACTGAAAAGATATAATATAAAACTAAATCCTATGAAGTGCTCTTTTGGAGTCTCATCAGGGAAATTTCGGGGGTACATGGTGACACAAAGAGGAATAGCAGCCAGCCCAGAGCAGGTCAAAGCCATCATCAACCTCCGATCCCCTCGATGCGTCAAGGACGTACAGAAGTTGACAGGTCGAATAGTAGCTCTAAACAAGTTCATCTCGAAATCGTCGGACAAGTGAAAACCCTTCCACAACGCTCTGAGAAAGAACAAGTCCTTTCAATCGACGGAAGAACATGAAGTTGCGTTTCAAGATCTGAAGAAGTACCTGACCAGCCCCCTACTGTTGGCAAAACCATAAGACGATGACCCACTGTTACTCTACCTAGCAGTGTCGGAATCCGCTGTAAGCGCAGTGCTGGTAAGAGAAGAAGACGGTAAGCAATCGCCAATCTACTACGTCAGTCGAATGCTACTCCCAGCGGAGACAAGGTATTCGTCATTGGAAAAACTCGTCCTAGCACTGGTAATGGCGTCGAATAAACTCAAACCCTATTTCGAATCTCATACTATAACTGTTCGCACTAACCATCCCATGAGGGCAATCATGAGGAAACCAGAGTTCACATGACGAATGGCCAAATGGTCCATACACCTCAGTGGTTACGAAATCGAATACGAGCCCAGGACAACGATCAAGTCCCAAGCATTGGCTGACTTTGTGGCAGATTTCAGCCCGACCCTAAAACAGAAAGTCGTCAAAGAAGCAACACAATTGCTCGCAGCTGAGGAAACAGGTAAGTGGGAGCTCCACACGGACGGCGCATCGAATTCTAGAGGATCGGGGCTGGGGGTCGTGCTAAAATCGCCACGCTGGGACAAGATAGCCCAAGCCGTAAGATGCGAATGGGACGCAACCAACAACGAAGCTGAATACAAAGCACTCGTATTTGGGCTCATTCTGGCATGTCACCTAGGAGTCCAAGAAATTGAAGTCATCTGCGACTCCCTCTTAGTCGTGAATCAAATACAAGGATCGTACAACGCCAAAGACGACAGAATGATAGCTTATCTGGACGTGGTCAAGAAACTAATCGACCAGTTCCAAAAGTTCGACATCAGACATGTTCCCAGAGATCTCAACGCTCAGGCTGACGCACTAGCCAACCTAGGGTCCGTCTTGGATCCAAAGGAATTCCCAAACATCCCACTGGCACACGTCACAACACCAGCTGTTCCAAAAACACCCAAGGATCTGAGCACACCACTGGAAGAACTTGTCACATTGGAGATAGGTGATCGACCAGAAGAAGACATCGTCAACGGTCATGACGACTGGACGCTACCTTACGTCAAATGGCTAAAAGACGGCATCCTGCCCAACGATAAAGTGGAAGCAAAAGGGCTAAAGGTACGAGCTCTTTCCTTCGACATTATAAGTGATGTCTTGTTCAAAAGATCAGTCACAGGGATACTCCTACGATGCCTCAAGACTTCAGAAGTCAGACGCATCTTACAATCGTTACATGAAGGAGAATGTGGCAACCACACCGGAGGACGAAGCCTCTCGGGGAAAGCCTTGCAAACGAGGTACTACTGGCCCATAATGAATAGAGACGTGATGGAGTACACCAAGAAGTGCGATGCCTGCCAACGACACGAACCCGTTCCACATCAACCCTCGGAATTCCTCCATCCGACTTTAGCACCATGGCCCTTCATGAGATGAGGGATGGATATCGTCAGAAAACTCCCACCTGCGTCGGGCCAATGGGTCTTCTTCCTCGCCATGACAGACTATTTTTCCAAATGGGTCGAAGCTGAAGCCTACCGAGAGGTAAAAGATCAACATGTCATTTTGTTTATAAAATGCAATATCTTGTACAGATTTGGCGTCCCGTCAGAAATCGTATGCGACAATGGCTCCCAATTCATCAGTCATAAGACTCGAGCCTTCTGTGACCAGTGGAACATCAAGCTGGTCACATCCACTCCTCGATACCCACAATCTAACGGACATGCCGAGTCTAGCAACAAAATCATCATCAACAACCTCAAGAAACGCCTTACAAGGGCTAAAGGAAAATGGGCAGACGAACTTCCCCTTATCCTCTAGTCCGATAGGACCACCCCAAAGAACACGACCGAACAATCACCATTCTCACTCGTCTACGGAAGCGAAGCGGTCATCCCCGCTTAACTACTAGTTTCGACAGCCCGTTACGGCCTCCAGACGAATGAGCAAAATGACATCGAGCTAGTGCACAACTTAGACACGGTAGATGAGACTAGGGAAAGAGCCAGAATTAGAATGGTCAGGTTCCAGCAGCAGGTCGCAAGAAGTTACAACAAGAATGTTCGGACCAAGGTCTTCAAAGTTGGCGATTGGGTCCTTAGAAAGACATTCCAGAATACCAAGGATCCGACCGACGAGAAGCTCGCACCGCAGTGGGAAGGTCCCTACCTCATCAAAGAAGTAGTCGGACATGGAGCATATCAACTGGAGGATAAAGACGGACGACCGATCTCAAGAAGCTGGAATGCTACGCATCTAAAGTTGTATCATTTCTAAACCCACATGGTAAGTGTTTTGGGGCAAAAAGATCGGACGACCTAAATCGCCATAGACGGGGTAACTAGTCGATCGGATAATAGAAATCAAACCAAACCAAGTAGACGATCAACCAATAAAGTACGAATACGAAATAGCAAAGTAATTTTATTGATATATTGACGATTGAGTCGGATCAAAGTACAACTTATCCTTGGAGGACAAAAGATCGGATCGGATTCGACCAGTGACCTTGAGGCTCGACCGGTGGAGATTGAGCGAGGTTCCGAGGAGAATAAGATGGAATGGGTGTATCCTTTTGTTCTTCTCAGAGCAAGTCAGCGGATGTGTGTTGTAATCGTGTGTGTCGTTCCTTGTCATCCGTTACTCTTTTCCTACCATATCTCTCATTCAATCTGGGCGAGATTTTTGGGATATGCTCTTGATTACCATCTTTATGTCTGTGTTTAATGTTATGGCTGTTGCCATTGATCGAGCATTTAATGCTTGGGAGAGATCTCCGGAGCTGGTCGGGTGCTACTCGTCTGTAGGGTGTCCGACGCTTCTTTCTGGTTTCCCTTGGGCTCCGATTTTGTTTGGTTCTGGGCCCAGCTCGCTCGTTTGATCCTCTTGGAGAATGATGGGCCCAACAATAGCCCCAAGTTGTTTTGGGCTCAAGGCTACTATAGGGTGGAGTCCAAACAACTTCTCTTTACACGATCTCCACCTTCCAATTTTGGGGCGTCAGACAAGGGCTACGTGGCGGAAATCACGTGGCATGATGGGACATTTCTACAGCCTGCCGTCTCCCTCCATAAATTCGAACCAGCCTTTTGCCGATTTGGCTTCATCTCCTTCCTTCGTTTCTTCATCTGGTAGGTCTTCTCAGGCTTTTCAAAGATTGCTCTTCGATTTCCTCCTCTCTCTGTTTTGGAAATGGTCTCTAGTGAGACTTCTGAGTCGTCTGTGACTCGCTCGAACTCGAGCAAGAATGAGGTCTCCCCATTTTCATTTTGAAGGAGGCAGACGCTCTGACGATCACGTTTTCGTAGGCGGAGTTGGAGCAGATCCTCCAAGTCGGAGGCTTTCCTCCCAAGATGGTCGCGAGGCTGCCGCATCCGGACGAGAGGGCCGACACTCGCTACGAAGGATGGGTTTGCTTCTACGCATACCCGTTTAGGATCGGGCACAAATTTCCTTTCTCTCCTCTTGTCAGGGACTTCTTGGCGACTCTGGCGCTTGCGCCGTGTCAAGTTATGCCACAAGCGTGGCGAATCCTCAGGGTTCTGGACCTGTTGAATGTCCAATCTGGGACTGGCTTTAATTTTGCCTACTTGTGGTACAACTATTCGCTAGGGTCGAAGAGTTCTTCCCGTGTTCAGTTGCATATCCGATCGGGTCGGAAGCCTCTGGTGTTCAATCTAGACGTAAACGACCGTGGATGGGGGTCGAAGTTTTTCTTTGTCGAGCGTTCATCTATGGAGAAGGAGGGTGACTGTTCGTTCCTGTTGTCGGAGTGGCGAGTCGAGAGTATGTGTTCGATCTCGCTTTGCCTGTTTTTTATTTGTCTTAACCCCTTGTTTTAACTTCTCTTTTTTTTAGTTCCTGAGGCGGAAGAGTTGGAAGTCGACGCTTAATCGGAGGGCTTGTCGAAGATCATCCCCAGCATCCCTGCGTCGGAGCGGAAGTTCGCAAATGTCAACTTGTTATCGATCTCCCCTACTACCCAAGACGTCATGTCAACTATCTCGTCGTCTCGTGTCAAGTGTGAGTTTCGATTTCTTGTGTATATGTGTTTTTTATTTCGTCGTCTATTTGTGACTTAATGTATTGTCTATCATGTCAGCGTCTCCGGCCGGTCGGTCGAGTGCTCGTCTGAAAGGAGTGTCCGAGAAGGGCTTGATAGAGCAGAAGAGGGCGGTGGCCAAAGCTTCATCGAGTAAATCGACGCCGGCGGAATCATCGCTCCCGGCCAAGGTCGGCTCGAAAAGAAAGGCGGGCGCCTCTTATGATGACGTGAAGGCGGTGGAGACTTCAAAGAAGAAGGAGACAGCCGCTCAAGGAGTCGAGAAGATCGATGCGGTTGGTCAATCGATTGCCGACCTCTTCCATGCCTAGGACCCGACTTTAAAGTCTGAGGTCGGCGACGTCTCTCCCCTGGACTGCATTGGTGAAGCGGGATGCTCCGTGTGGAGGGTAAGTCGCCTTGTCGTGTCTTTTCTTGTTTCGCAGTCTGGATGAAACTTTGAATGGCTCTGTTTTCTTTTTTAGACTTTTCAGTACCTCTTGGGGGCGTATTCTGGTGTCAAAGTAATGGTCGCTAAGGCTGAGGATAGGGCTGCTAGGTTAGAGTCTGACCTCGCGTCTTTGAAGACCAAGTTGGAGGGGGCTGAGAGTCGTTGCAGGGAGGCTGAGCGCCGCTTTGTCAGGGAGTTGAGGAATGGCCAAGATGACTTGGACGCGTGTCGGAGAGAGCTTAGCGAGAGCCAATCGGGTGTCGAAGAGAATGTGAAGCAGGCTCGGATCGAGGTTGGTCGGATCGCAGGCGACGTAGGCGCTTTTTATGCGCTGAAGTCGCGTGTCGAAATGATGGAGGAGTTCGAAGAAGGCAAGCAGGGGACCAGGGATTTGAAGGCAGAGAAGGAGACCATGGATACCCTGTTTCCGAAGGGAAATCCGGGCTCAGAGCTTTTCCACTTGGCCGGCGTCGGAGAGGACTTTTTGGATGAAAGTGCTGGCGAGGACGAGGCCCACTCTGGTGACACCAAGCCGATCGATCCCCAACCTTCTCTCGACCCAGCCCCTGCTGAAGGTAATGTTGCCGACCCCGATCCTTGATTTGTTTTTCTCGTAGTCTGACTTGTGATCCCACCTGTGTGTGGGTAAGATATTCTCTGTTTTGATGACCCGTCCACCATCGCGGGTCGCAGAATGTATTTTAGTGGATGTTCTGAAGTCCTACACGGGTGTAGGCAAACAATGTATTTTGGCGACCCGTCTACCATCGCGGGTCGCATATTTGTAAAAAATGTTTAGACTTTTATTTGATGCAATCTGTTTTTTACAAAGGGTCGTACATTTGTGTGTTCGTACGTATCGTCAGACTATTCTAGAGAAGTTGGTCAATGACGCCTTTGTTTTGTATGTCGGGTTTGTTCGTGTGCTCCGTCGAGTAGGGCTTGCCGTATGTATGTAAAAAGGAGGCCTGCAAATGTATGTGTTTGTGTTTAGTCATGACTTTGAGCCGAGGAGGAAAAATCAATATTTTTCTATTGCGTAAATGTAATAAGGTGTCCTAACCTTATGTATTATGTAAGGCGGGCGGTGTGCCGACGTGCCTGTTTGTTCATCTCCCCGTGTTCCGATCGATCGTGTAAATGTAGTATAAGCGCTTTTGTTTATGACTGGATCTAGTGTGTATGTCGATGTCGTCCTGTACTTATGTTTTGCAAGGAAAATGTCCTTATTTAGTGTCAAATGATCAATTTCAAGAAACAGAGTTGTGCATGCGACAACAAGTAATGTACGATATGTGGAGAGACGTTAGTGTCTTACCTTATTAGTTCAGAAATTGTATAATTTCAGATGTGTCGCGTTCCAACTTCTTGGGATTGGTCGTCCGTCTCTGTCTTCTAATTGGTATGCTCCTTGTCCGACTACTTCCGTGATTAGGTAGGGTCCTTCCCATTGAGGTGCAAGCTTTCCGTCGGTCGGATTCTTGGTATTCTGGAATGTTTTTCGGAGGACCCAATCTCCAACTTTAAAGACTTTGGCTCGAACGTTCTTGTTGTAGCTTCTTGCGACTTGTTGTTGGATCTTGACCATCCTGATCCTGGCTCTTTCTCTAGTCTCGTCCGCTGTATCCAAGTTGTGTGCTAGTTCGACGTCATTCTGCTCGTTCGTCTGAAGGCTGTAACGAGCAGTTGGAACCAATAACTCGGCGGGGATGACTGCTTCACTTCCGTAGACGAGTGAGAATGGTGATTGTCCGGTCGCGTTCTTTGGAGTGGTCATGTCGGACCAGAGAATGAATGGGAGTTCGTCTGCCCATTTGCCTTTAGCCCCTGTGAGGCGTTTCTTGAGGTTGTTGATGATGATTTTATTGCTGGACTCGGCTTGTCCGTTGGATTGTGGATACCGAGGGGTGGAGGTGACCAACTTGATGTTCCATTGGTCGCAAAAGGCTCGAGTCTTATGACTGATGAACTGGGAGCCATTGTCGCACATGATTTATGATGGGACGCCAAATCTGCACAGGATATTGCGTTTTATAAATGAAATGACATGTTGATCTTTTACCTCTTGGTAGGCTTCGACTTCGATCCATTTAGAAAAGTAGTCTGTCATGGCAAGGAGGAAGACTCGTTGACCCGACGCAGGTGGGAGTTTTCCGACGATGTCCATTCCCCACCTCATGAAGGGCCATGGTGCCAGAGTCGGATGGAGGAGCTCCGAGGGTTGATGAGGAATGGGTGCATGTCATTGACATGCATCGTACTTCTTGGTGTAATCCACTGTGTCTTTGTTCATCGTGGGCCAGTAGTATCCGTTTCGCAAGGCTTTCCCTGAAAGGCTTCGTCCGCCGGTGTGGTTTCCGCATTCTCCTTCATGTAATGATTGTAGAATACGTTCGACTTCTGGAGGCTTGAGGCATCGTAGGAGTATCCCTGTGACAGATCTCTTGTACAAGATGTTATCTATGATATCGAAAGAAAGTGCTTGTACCTTTAGCCTTTTTGACTCTGTTTTATCGTTGGGTAGGATGTCGTCTCTTAGCCATTTGATGTAAGGTAGTGTCCAGTCGTCATGAGTGTTAACGATGTCTTCTTTTGGTCGGTCGCCTATCTTCATCGCGACAAGTTCCTCTAATGGTGTGGTCGACTCGCTGGATGCTTTCGGGATGGCTGGCGTCATGATGTGTGCCAATGAGATGTATGGAAATTCTTTTGGATCTAAGACGTACCGCGAATTGGCTAGTGCGTCAGCTTGAGATTTAAGATCTCTTGGTACCTGTCTGATGTCGAACGTTTGGAATTGGTCAATCAGCTTCTTAGCCACTTCCAGGTAAGCTATCATTCTAACGTCTTTTGCATTGTATGACCCTTGTACTTGGTTTACGACTAGGAGGGAGTCGCAAATGACTTCGATCTCCCAGACTCCTAGGTCGTGTGCCAGGATGAGCCCGAATATTAGTGCTTCGTATTCAGCTTCATTGTTGGTCGCGTCCCATTCGCATCTCACGGCCTAGGCTATCTTGTCTCCTTGTGGCGATTTTAGCACGACCCCTAGCCCCGATCCTTTGGCGTTTGACGCGCCGTCTGTGTGGAGCTCCCATTTACCTGTTTCTTCCGTCGCGAGCAATTGTGCTGCTTCTTTAGCGGCTTCTTGTTCTAGGGTCGGGCTGAAGTCCGCCACAAAGTCAGCCAGGGCTTGCGACTTGATCGTTGTTCTGGGCTTGTACTCGATGTCGTAGCCGCTAAGGTGTATGTCCCATTTGGTCATTCGTCCTGTGAACTCGGGTTTCCTCATGATCGCTCTCATGGGATGATTAGTGCGGACAATTATAGTATGGGATTCGAAATATGGTTTGAGTTTATTCGATGCCATTACCAATGATAGTACAAGTTTTTCGAGCGATGAGTACCTTGTTTCTGCTAGTAGCAGCGTTCGACTGACGTAATATATTGGCGATTGCTTGCCATCCTCTTCTCTTACCAATACCGCGGTCACGGTTGATTCCGACACTGCTAGATATAGCAATAATGGCTCGCCGTCTTTGGGCTTGGTTAGTAACATGGGACTGGCAAGATACTCCTTTAGGTTCTGAAATGAGGCTTCGTGCTCTTCCGTCCATTGAAAGGATTTGTTCTTCTTGAGAGCGTCGTGAAAGGGTTTACACTTGTCGGATGACTTTGAGATGAATCTGTTTAGAGTTGCTATCCGACCTGTCAATTTTTGCACTTCCTTGACGCATCAGGGGGACCGGAGGTTGATGAGGGCCTTGACTTGTTCTGGGCTGGCTTCTATTCCTCTTTGCGTTACCATGTACCCCAAGAATTTTCCTGACGACACTCCGAAAGAGCATTTCATAGGATTCAATTTCATTTTGTACCTTTTTAGTACCTTGAAACTGTCGCGGAGGTGGTCGATATGATCCTCCTTCTTTTTTGATTTGACTAGCATGTCGTCTATGTAGACTTCCATCGTGTCCCCGATCTGGTCTTTGAACATCTTATTGACCAATCGTTGATAAGTAGCCCCTGCATTTTTTAGTCTGAAGGGCATTACTTTGTAGCAATAGATACCTTGGCTTGTGATGAATGTCGTCTTCTCTTGGTCCTCGGGCTCCATGAGGATTTGATTGTAGCCACTAAACGCGTCCATAAAGGTTAACATTTCGTGTCCTGTCGTCGCGTCGACCATGGCGTCGATATGAGGAAGTGGAAATGAATCTTTAGGACAGGCCTTGTTGAGGTCGGTGAAGTCGATGCAGACTCTCCACTTGCCATTCTTCTTTTGGACTACGACTACGTTGGCCAGCCAGTCGGGGTAGTGGACTTTCCTTATTTTTCTTGTTTCTAACAGGCTCTTGACTTCGTCGTCGACTATCTTGTTTCGCTCTGGGGCGAATTTCCTGCGCTTTTGCTTCACAGGGGGATGAGATGGATCTACATTCAACTTATGAGTAATGATGTTTGGAGATATACCGACCATGTCCTCATGTGACCATGCAAAACAGTCAGTATTGGATCTGAGGAAATCAAGAATTTGTTGTCTGGTCGAGTCGTCCAGGTCCGACCCGATCCTTACTGTTTGGTTTGGCTTTGAAGGATCTAAATCCGACCAGTGGAGTCGATTTCTTGATCAGGTCTTCTTCACCCAGACCCATCCCTTTTAGGGCATCGAAGGTCAAGAGATTAGTCGAACTTCCTGTATCATATAGTACTCTACGTATCAAACAGTTTCCAATAGATAAGGAGATTACCAGACCATCATGATGGCTCTCCGATCCGTCGGCATCGGAATCGTCGAAGGTGACCATCGGGAGGCTCTCCGATCCGTCGGCATCGGAATCGTCGAAGGTGACCATCGGGAGATCAAAGACCTTGTTTGGCTGGAACCCCGGTGTTTCGGGTCTACCGCCTTTGCTTTCCTTTGCATGTCGTTTGGCCGCGGAGTATGTGTTTCCACATACGTCTAAACCACCTGAAATAGTGTTGACAATTTTTGTATGGACAGGAGACGGAGGTTTGTCTTGTTTTACCTGGTCTCATCGTTCCATGGTGGCTTTGGCTCGTTCTGAGATTACGTCGCGCAGGAGCCCCTGCGCGAGCAACCTAGCGACCTCTTTTCACAGGGAGATGCACTCATCTGTTGAGTGACCATGGTCACCGTGGAATTCGCACCATCGGCTCATGTCCTTTTTGACGTCCGGTCGGTCGCTCTTTCGGGACCATCTTACCTCTTTTCCATATTTGTCGAAACTCTTAACGAGCTCCGACACGGAAACGTTGAAATTGTAAGATTGAACCCTGGGAGGCAATGTCGGACCGTCTCTCCAGTCTTGAGACCTGTCTTGGAAAGAGTTTACCTGACTTTCCTCATTTCGATTAAGAGGATAGGGATGATGGCGTTTGTCTCGACGGTTGTCGGAGGAGGATTTGCGATCGGATTGGTCAGGTCCATGGGAGGCTTTTCGTGACTCGCGATCTTCTTCCAAACGTACCTCGGCCATGGTTTTGGCCTGGACATCTTCGAAGCTTCTGCACGGGTACTTGGTGATCTCGTTGTAGAGGTTGTTGTCTTTGATCAAACCTTGTTGAAAGGCTTCAATGGAGGTGGTGACGTCGCAATGGGGGATCGCGACTTTTTCCTTATTGTACCTGTTAAGATAGCTTCGGAGAGGTTCGTTATACCTTTGGGTGATTCAATAGAGGTCACTTGATTGTCTTTCGAGCCTCCGACTGCTAGCGAATTGGATTTTGAAGGAATTGACCAAGTCTGCGAACGACGCGATCACTCCCAAAGGCAAACGCATAAACCAAGTTAGTGCGGGACCCGCGAGAGTTGTGCCAAAACTTTTGCACATGACAGCCTCGCGGCTCTCCCTTGGAACGGACGCAGTCATTAATTTTTGTTTATAGAGAGAAATGTGGTCATCTAGGTCGTTGGTGCCGTCGAACGTCGCCATGGTGGGGAGATGGAATTTCTTTGGGATCTCGACCCTAGCGATCTCTTCGATTCGAATCCGCCTGACGCTTCCTTCTCGATCAGTTGTAGGACTCCGGGAATCCTAGCGATACGATCGTTGGGCGTCTTCATGTGTTGATTGAGCGTCTGCTGGACGAGAGTTAGGATGTCGCGAGGATTGGTAACCTGTGGTTCGTCGATTTGGGTCCCTGCCGACCCGATCGGTGTGGAGAAAGTAACATTGTTAGTCGAAAATGGATTTGCCAAAGGATTTTGAGACGTACCCTCGGTGTGTCCAGGTCGTCGTACGCTCGGAGGGGTCGGTTCGACGTCATCCATATCGAGACGCGTCTGGAAGCTGTTGTGGATGGGCATCCGCCTAGATCCAGAAGCCATCGATTGTACCTGTGACTTAAGAGACTCATTTTCACGGGTTAGTTGCGCAATCTCGGCCTCGGATTGGGTGGATAATGCAGCTAAGGCTTTGGTCTTTTGGCGTTGCTGGGCAAGTTCCTCTTGGAGGGCAGTCATTTTTTGGGCAAGCTCTTGGAATTGGGTCGGAGTAGGGTTTTCGGTCGTGTTTCCTAGAGCTTGGGTGTTGTCTTCGAGGCGTGGCTCTTCGATAGCGGTAGGTGGGTTGATAGTCATGGTTGGGAGGTTTCAAGATGGTGATCGGCAAGTTGCCCCATGGTGGGCGCCAAATTGTTTTGGGGCGAAAATATCGGATAACCTAAATCGCCTTAGACGGGGTAACTAGTCGATCGGATAATAGAAATCAAACCAAACCAAGTAGATGATCAACCAATAAAGTACGTGCAGCGAAGGATCGCAGAGGGAACAAAGCTCTGTTCATGTGCTTTGTTACCTCTCAAGGAACAACAGTGACGAACAAGATCAAAGTTGCGAATGGAAGGAAGAAATCCAGTGTGATGATTATGGAAACAAATCACGGAGGCTCACGCGGTCAAGGATAGAAGACTTCGGCTGGAAGGAACTAGCCGATTTGAGAAGATATGGAGAGAGAAGCCCGATTGTGTTATCTTATGAAATCTTTCCTAAGATAAGATAATTGGAGAGAGGGAATTATATCTTATTCGGTTATATTAGTTTAAGGAATCTTTTCCTTAATTAATATAGACGGTTGGGATATTATTCCTTCAACCATATCATATCTTCTTATTACCTTATTTGGAGAAATCTTATCTTGTTACAATTAGGGTTTAACCGAGTTGTATTTAATAGAAGTGTGGATTCATTTCTATGTAACCACGACGACGAAGAACGAAGAACTGAGAGCATTCAGTTAAGAAGAAAAGAAAAGAAAGAGAGTGAAGTGTGTGTGAGTCTTTGAGGGTTGAGTTCGGATTCATCGTTGTAGAAGTGGCTTCAAGTCTAGATGGGTAGTCTAGGGGTTGGAGTCCAGGATACAAGTGTAATCGAACAAGAAATCAATAAGACAAGTACACGCTTCAAAATCCTCTCAAGCGGAAGCTTGAAGGTAGTGGTTTTTCCTTGAGAAGCTAGTTTTGCTAATTAGGGTTTTCATTATACATCGTGAGTTCGTTCGTTATCTTTCTTGCTATATTAAATCCGCTGCAACTTCTGTGGGAACAAAGCTTTTGTTCCCTCAGACGTAACTCTAATGATCCAACAATTGGTATCAGAGCCTGGTGCTCTAGATTGTTCATTTTTAGTTACAGATTTTGCAGGAAAGATGTCGTCAGGAAATGCCTTGGATGGAGACTCTCGAGAAGGTGATGTAGATGTGGTTCTCATCACTCAAGCCATGAAGAAGATATGGTCTCAAAGCAAAGGCATTAAGGGTTCGGTCATGGTTCACAATGACATAAAGGAGGTTGTCTGCTTTCACTGTCATGATAACGGACACTTCGCCAAAAACTGCCTCAACAAAGCGGCAGGTTCTCCTCAGACCCGGAATGAGGAACAAGCAAAGGGTGCGAAGTGGGGTGACTACAACTCAGATGATGAAGCATCTCCTCTCTGAAAGGATATCTGTTTGATGAGCTCAAAAGATCACAACATATCAGAAGATGGTGCTCATAAATTCGAGGAGGAATCAAGGAAAGGCTCTTGGCACCTTGACAGTGCGTGCTCAAGTCACATGACAGGGAACAGTGAGTGGTTCAGCTCTCTTCAGCCAGCCTCAGGGGCATCGATAACTTTTGGAAACAAAAGTAAGGGTGAGGTTTGTGGTATCGGTAAAGTAAGACTCTCTAAACACATCACTGTGAATAACATAAATCTAGTGAATAATCTCAAATTTGACCTATTTAGTGTGGCTCAACTATGCCAAAACAGAAAAAATAGAGTAGTCTTTACCACCGATGATTGCCATGTTGAGTGTCTAAGTACAGGGAAAATCTTACTCAAAGGGATCTGCGACAACAACGTTTACAAGGTCGACCCTGCTTTCATCCCTGACAAGGACCTTTGTCTGTCGTCTATTGCTGGGACAACAGACTTGTGGCACAAACGCTTTGGACATGCTAGCCTTCAACTCATTTCCAAACTTCACAGACAAGAGCTGGTGAACGGTCTTCCTAAGGTTGAAGCTTTGAGAAACGATGTGTGTGATGCATGCATCAAAGGAAAACAAGTCAGATCCTCTTTCAAGTCAAAAAGGGATGTAAGTACTACTCGTCCTCTAGAATTAGTCCACATGGATCTTTGTGGGCCAATGCGCATGAAGAGCCGTGGGGGAAATGCATATGTCTTTGTTATTGTTGATGACTATTCCAGGTACACATGGACTCTATTTATCTCATCAAAGGATGAAGTGTTCGCTGAGTTTGAGTCCTGGCTTAAGGCAGCCGAAAGGAGCACTGGACATTCCTTGGGGTCCATTCGCACTGATCATGGAACAGAATTCGAGAACTCTCAGTTCCTATCCCTCTATAGGAACAGAGGTATTAACCACAACTTCTATGCTCCCAGGACCCCACAGCAAAACGGGGTTGTGGAAAGGAAGAACAGGACTCTGGAAGACATGACGCGTACCCTCCTCATCTCAAGTGGTCTTCCTAGGAGCTTTTGGGCCGAAGCTTTGAACGATGCTTGTTACATTCTGAATAGAGCAGCCATTCATCCTCTCCTGAACAAAACTGCCTATGAGCTTCTTAAGGGAAGGAAACCTAATGTGTCTCATTTGCGCACATTTGGTTGCAAGTGCTTCATCCACAACAATGGGAAAGATTCTTTTGGGAAGTTCGATCCCAGGAGTGATGAAGGAACTTTTGTAGGATACTCTCAGCAAAGCAAGGCTTACAAAGTATTCAACAAGAGAACTAGAAAGGTAGAGGAAAGCATTCATGTAGTGTTTGATGAATCAGTTATGGCTGGTAACAATGTGCAGGAACAATCAGGCAGTATTCCCTCCAATACCGAGCTATCCGAAGATGATTTCCTTCAGCTTGTAGAAAGCAATGTCGGAGATGGGACCTCTCAAGATCAAGAAACTCCGAATGATCCTTCAGCGCCGAGAACTCCCAACTCCGCCAACTCAGATGGAAATGAAGAAAATGCTCACCCACCAGAAACACCTCAGGGGGAACAGAGCCCAAGTCACGGCACATCGGAGCCCTCTGAGGACAGCTTTACTGCTGATAGAACTGGAGATGTCAGTTCTAATACTGATGAAACTGCTGGTGAAAGCTCAAACGCTGGCAACGCTAATTTAGAGGAGTTCGACATCAACAATCTTCAAATTCCAAACTACCAGCAAAAGTGGGCTCATCCAGTCAAACTAATCGTCACAGACTATAGAAAGGGAGCACCTCAAAGCACTCGCTCTTCCCTACATAACTTTTGTGCTTTCAATGCTTTTCTCTCTTTACAAGAACCTAAAACCGTAGGAGAAGCATTGAAGGATCCTGACTGGATAAACACCATGCAAGAAGAACTTCATCAGTTCGAAAGGAACAAGGTTTGGCGGTTAGTTCCTCGTACAAGGAACATAACAATGATAGGAACCAAATGGGTGTTCAGGAACAAGCTGGATGATCAAGGTCAAGTCACAAGGAACAAAGCAAGGCTGGTGGTGAAAGGTTACAACCAGCAGGAAGGCATCGACTATGATGAGACCTTTGCTCCAGTTGCTAGGTTAGAAGCAATAAGACTCCTAATTGCCTATTCCTCTTTCCATGGATTCAAGCTACAACAGATGGATGTCAAGACCGCCTTCTTGAATGGAGTTCTCAAGGAGGAAGTCTATGTGGAGCAAACTCCCGGCTTTGAGGACACCACCCAACCCGACCATGTCTATATTCTAGACAAAGCTTTGTACGGTCTCAAGCAAGCCCTGAGGGCCTGGTATGAAAGGCTCTCACAGTTCCTTCTGACGCACGAATACGTTCGTGGAAAGATCGACAAGACATTGTTCCTTCTGAAGGAAGGGAAGCATATTCTGGTGGTACAAGTCTACGTGGATGATATCATCTTTGGCTCTACAGATGATAAACTGGTTCAGAAATTCTCTAAGTTGATGGCCAGTGAATTCGAGATGAGCATGGTTGGAGAACTCAAGTTCTTCTTAGGTCTTCAAGTCTCTCAGGGGGATGAGGGAACCAAAGTGCATCAACAGAAGTATCTAAGGAAATGTGTCAAAAAGTTTGGAATGTCTGACGCAAAACCCTTCACCACTCCCATCTCTCCAAACAACCCAATGGGAAAAGACGAACATGAACAGGGAATTGATCCATCTCTCTACCGAGGAATCATAGGTTCACTTCTCTATCTCACTGCTAGTAGACCTGATATTATGTACAGTGTATGTCTTTGTGCTCGTTTTCAGGCCGATCCCAAAGAAACACATCTCAAAGCGGTGAAGAGGATTCTGAGATACTTGAAGGGAACAGATGATCTATGTCTATGGTATCCAAGGGGAGGAAGCCTCGATCTAGTCGGATACACAGATGCTGACTTCACAGGGAACAAAGTGGATAGAAAATCAACATTAGGAATGGCTCGGTTCCTTGGGCCGTGTTTAGTTTCCTGGGGGTCAAAGAAGCAGAACTTCGTCGCTCTATCCACTGCAGAAGCTGAATACATAGCCGCCGCTGCTTGTTGCACACAACTCCTATGGCTTAAACAACAACTCAGTGACTACGGTATTCTTCTTAACTCTATTCCCATTCTCTGTGACAATACTAGTGCCATAAATATCTCCAAGAATCCGGTGCAACACTCACGTACCAAGCACATCGAGATAAGACACCACTTCTTACGTGACTATGTGGAGAAAGGGTTGGTGACAATGGACTTCTGTGGAACTAAGGATAAAGTTGCCGACATCTTCACCAAGGCTCTAAACAGGGAACCCTTCGAACAGTTCCGTATGGAACTAGGTATGATCTCTCTAAACTAAATGTCTATTTGTTGTGTTCCCTCGATGATTGGCTAATTTACATGGTAAAGTATGAAAGGTTAATCATCATGTCTTGGTCTGCATTTCTTCTCTTGATCATTATTTGAACGACTTGCTTAGACTCATGCTAATACTTCACTTATGTGCAAAATCTCATGCATGTTTTTCTATGATATATTGTTAATACATGGTTCAGCTTTCTTTTGGCCCAAAAGAGTCAACTTGATGCATTGATCCCTCATTATAATCCCAAATGATTGTTGACTCTGCAGCTTACCTTAGCCATCATGCTTGATGCTTCCTATGAGCCCCTCTAATCATCCATATCTGGGAGCCTCTCATTCATGATTAAACGTTATTAAAAATTCTCGTATATGTTTATGTGTGATGTTCTTTGTACCCTCTCTGGTAACATTACCCCCGCATCACACTCCTCTACTTTTTCGGAAAGTCGAGAATACGAATTGTCGCCTCTGTGGTCTGTGGCTGGGATTTGACAGGTATGATGTGTAATGATGGCTTACAACTGATTGAGAAGTGTTCGTGCATAAAAGTTGATGTGGTGGTTGCGTGATGGTTGTTGCGCTTGAGGTCTTGTGGGCTTTGATGGATTTGGACAGAATTTTTTACAAGATCTATTTTTGGAAGATATCTTATTGGCTGTGATCTTGGAAAAAGAAGGAAAGCGGAGGATTTGGAGTAATACCCTTTGCACTTGAAAAGATATGGAGAATGGTTCTCGTGGTCACTCCCCTCCTACCTATATGGCGACTTCAACAAAGTTACCTTATCGCTCCCTTGTACTGTTCTAAAAAAAAAAAAACTAGAACACTCCAAGGTACACAAAGAGGCGACCAATGGATCCTTCTTCTACTGGTGGCTGGAGGCTTATAACCTACACAAGGAGTAGTTTGTGTTACAAGAAGGTGTTGGTTGGGTCAAGGTTAGACATGAGATGGAAGCTGGTGTGGAGGAAGAAGAGTCTGAAGGTGCAGCCTCTAAGGGGGAACAAAAGGTGGAATCTGATTTGAGGAAGGACCGTGAGAAGTTTGTCTCGCGCAATATATCTGTTGGCAGAACAACAAAGGCGTCTTACGGAGTAAATAAATGCCTAAATTGCTACTCATATTTCAGCTCCCTCTGCAGGCACCAGTGGTGCTTGATTCGTCTTTCTCTGGCTAACCAATCCCTCTTTCGTTCCCAGCACATCTTCCCCTACTACTTTGCTTTTCTTTGCTTCTGTTTCATGTGTTTGCAATGATTGGCATGTTAATCATATGTGTTACATGTGCTCATTTTGTTGTTGTCTTTACATGCAGTCTATGTTTGTGCGTTTCAATCTAATGCAAAAGGGGTTGTCTTGCTTATCCTGCTGTGATCTTTTTCTCTCTATCTCTTTACTCATGTTTTTGATGATGCCGAAAGGGGGAAAATGACAGGTAGCTTTGGTTGAGGGGGAACAGAACATGGTTTCATATGTTGCTGAGTTGAGGGGGAACTATTATCGCTTGTGTGCGGAACTTTTCTCCATACAACTGTCTTTATCTCTTATGTGAATGTTTTATTGTCAAGGATGTTTGTCACCATCAAAAAGGGGAAATTTGTTGAATTCCTTAGGTTTTGATGGTAACAAACATTCAACTAATATGGGTACTAAGTGTTTCAGGAACAAAGACAATTGTTATAGGGAACCATTGCAGCAAAGGATCGCAGAGGGAACAAAGCTCTGTTCATGTGCTTTGTTATCTCTCAAGGAACAACAGTGACGAACAAGATCAAAGCTGCAAATGGAAGGAAGAAATCCAGTGTGACGATTATGGAAACAAATCACGGAGGCTCACGCGGTCAAGGATAGAAGACTTCGGCTGGAAGGAACTAGCCGATTTGAGAAGATATGGAGAGAGAAGCCCGATTGTGTTATCTTAGGAAATCTTTCCTAAGATAAGATAATTGGAGAGAGGGAATTATATCTTATCCGGTTATATTAATTTAAGGAATCTTTTCCTTAATTAATATAGACGGTTGGGATATTATTCCTTCAACCATATCATATCTTCTTATTACCTTATTTGGAGAAATCTCATCTTGTTACAATTAGGGTTTAGCCGAGTTGTATTTAATAGAAGTGTGGATTCATTTCTATGTAACCACGATGACGAAGAACGAAGAACTGAGAGCATTCAGTTAAGAAGAAAAGAAAAGAAAGAGAGTGAAGTGTGTGTGAGTCTTTGAGGGTTGAGTTCGGATTCATCGTTGTAGAAGTGGCTTCAAGTCTAGCTGGGTAGTCTAGGGGTTGGAGTACAGGATAAAAGTGTAATCGAACAAGAAATCAATAAGACAAGTACACGCTTCAAAATCCTCTCAAGCGGAAGCTTGAAGGTAGTGGTTTTTCCTTGAGAAGCTAGTTTTGCTAATCAGGGTTTCCACTATACATCGTGAGTTCGTTCGTTATCTTTCTTGCTATATTAAATCCGCTGTAACTTCTGTGGGAACAAAGCTTTTGTTCCCTCAGACGTAACTCTAACGATCCAACAGTACGAATACGAAATAGCAAAGTAATTTTATTGATATATTGACGATTGAGTCGGATCAAAGTACAACTTATCCTTGAAGGACAAAAGATCGGATCGGATTCGACCGGTGACCCTGAGGCTCGACCGGTGGAGATTGAGCGAGGTTCCGAGGAGAATAAGCTAGAATGGGTGTATCCTTTTGTTCTTCTCAGAGCAAGTCAGCGGATGTGTGTTGTAATCGTGTGTGTCGTTCCTTGCTTCGTTGTGTCCTATATATGGTAATCGTTCCTTGTCGTCCGTTACTTTTTTCCTACCATATCTCTCATTCAATTTGGGCGAGATTTTTGGGATATGCTCTTGATTACCATCTTTATGTCTGTGTTTAATGTTATGGCCGTTGCCATTGATCGAGCATTTTAATGCTTGGGCGAGATCTCCGGAGTTGGTCGGGTGCTACTCGTTTGCAGGGTGTCTGACGCTTCTTTCTGGTTTCCCTTGGGCTCCGATTTTGTTTGGTTCTGGCCCAGCTCGCTCATCTGATCCTCTTGGAGAATGATGGGCCCAACAGTAAGATACTAAAACCCTCTTACTTTTTGTATGTTATTCGTTGTTACAAACTCAATTCTATTTCATAAACCTAATACTTACATCTAGCAAGGATACGTTCTTGTGACCATAAGTACATGACAACATAGACATACAAGTTGGATCCAGTCACACACAAAAGCGCTTACATTACACTTACACGATCGATCGGAACACGAGGAGATGAATACCAGAGGCACGCCGGCACACCGCCTGCCTTATACAATACATAAGGTCAAAACACCTTATTACATCTACACAATAAAGACATATTGCTTTCCTCCTCGGCATAACACTAAGTCATGACTAAACATAAACGTATACATTTGTAGGCCTCCCTTTTCTTACACGACGCAAAAAGCCCTACTCGACGGAGCACATGTGCAAAATCGACACAGATCAAAGGCGTCACGACTATCCTCTCTGCGAGAGTCCAATAAAACACATAGACACAAAACAAGGTCGACCCTCTGTAAAAACAGATTACGTCAATAAAAGAAAGTCTAACTTTTTACATCCATACGACCCGCGATGGCGGACGGGTCGCCAAAACATATTGTCTGCCTACACACATGTAGGATTTCAAACATTCTTAAAAAACATATTCTGCGACCCGCGATGGTAGACGGGTCGCCAAACCAGAAAATATTTTACCCACACGCAGGAGGGACCACAAGTCATTCACGAAAAAATCAAGAGTCGGGGGTCGCAGTGTTACCCTCATTAGGAGTCGGGTCGGAAGAAGGCTGGGGCTCGATCGGTACGGTGTCGCCGGAATGAACCTCGTCTTCACCAGCGCTTTCGTCTGGAGACTCTTCGCCGACGCCGGCCAGTTGGAACAACTCCGAACCAAGATTCCCCTTTGGAAATAGGGTATCCATGGTCTCCTTCTCTACCTTCAGGTCCCAGGCCTCATGTTTGCCCTCCTCAAACTCTTCAATCATTTCGACGCATGACTTCAACGCGTAAAAAGCACCTACGTCGCCTGCGACCTGACCAGCATCGACTTTAGCCTGCTTGACCCTCTCCTCGATGCTAGTCTGACTCTCGCTGAGTTCCCTCCGACAAACCTCCAACTCGTCTTGGCAAGTCTTCAACTCTTTAGCAAAGCGGCGCTCAACGTCCTTTAGACAACTTTCCGCCCCTTCCACCTTGGTCTTCAAGGACGCCAGGTCGGACTCTGACTTAGCAACCTTGTCCTCGGCCTTAGCAACCATCTCCTTAACCCCAAAGTACGCGCCCAAGAGAAATTGAAAAGTCTAGAAAAGACAAGACGAAACAAAAACTCAAAACCGTAGGATTTTCAAAAGGGAAAACATGCATACCTAAGATTCTACAAAACAATTTACCTTCCACGCAGAGCAACCTGCCTTGCCGATGCAATCCAGAGAAGAGACGCTGTCAACTTCAAACTTTAGAGTCGGATCCTGAGCATGGAACAAGTCGGCAATCGACCGTCCGACCAAATCGATCTTCTCAATTCCAGGAGGGACAACCGACCTCTTCTTTAAGGTGTCCGCCACAACCTTTCCGGCGTCAGAAGAAACACCCGCCTTTCTTTTCGAGCCGACTTTGACTGGAAGAGACGACTCGGCCGACGTCGATTTACTCGACGAGGTCCTAGCTGCTGCCAACCTCTGCTCAATCAGACCCTTCCCAGATACTCCCTTCAAGCGAGAGCTTGACCGACCAACAGGAGACGCTGACACACCATACAAGACGTAAGATACAAAATACAAACGCACGACAAAAGATACATGACTCAAACGAAAAACTTACACTTAACCCAAGACGACGGTGGAGTCGACATGACGTCTTGAGTAGAGGGAGCGACGGATAACAAGTTAACGTTCACAAACTTCCGCTCCGATAGGGGAATCCCAAGAATAATGTTGGTCGGGCCTTCCGACTGAGCATCCACTTCCAAGTCTTCAGCTTCAGGGACTACAAAAAAGAAGAGGTAGGCGAGAAGTTAAACACATGACTAGCAAACAGAAGTCAAATACATACTCTCGACCCGCCACTCCGACAGCAAAAACGAACAGTCACCCCCCTTCTCCAGAGACGATCGCTCAACGAAGAAAACTTTGACCCCCATCCGCGGTCGTTTACGTCAAGATTAGCCACCAAAGGCTTCCGACCCGCACGAATGCGCAACTGAACCCGAGAGGAACTTTTCGACCCCAAAGAATAGTTATACCATAGAGCATCAAAATTAAAACCGTCCCCAGACTATGAGTTCAACAGATCCAAAACTATGAGGATCCGCCATGCTTGTGGCATAACCTGAAACGGCGCAAGCGCCAGAGTCGCCAGAAAATCCCTGACAAGAGAAGAAAATGGAAACTTATGACCTATCCGAAATGGATAGGCATAAAAGCAAATCCACCCCTCATAACGAGAGTCGGCCCTCTCGTCCGGATGCGGCAACCTCGCGACCGTCTCAGGAGGAAAGCCTCCGACTTGGAGGATCTGCTCCAGTTCTGCCTCCGTCAGCGTCCCCGTCAGAGCATCAACCTCCTTCAAAAGAAAAGGGGGGGGGGCTCGTTCTTGATCGAGTTCGAGTGAGCAGCAGACGACTCGGAAGAATCACTGGAAGCCATGTCCAAAACAGAAAGAGGGGGAAATCGGAAAGCAATTTTCTGAAAAACTTAGAAAACCTACCAAGGCAAAAAGCAAAGAGAGAAGATGAATTGAAACCGTCAGAACCTGCTTCGGATTTATGGAGGGAATCATCAAGGAGCAGATATGTCCCATCACGCCGCGAGATCGTCGCCATGTCAGCCCTCGCCTGTCGCGCCCGGATCGGATGGTGGAGATCGTGAAGAGTGGAAGTTGTTTGGACTCCCGTTCATGGTTGCCTTAAGCCCAAAACAACGTGGGGCTATTGTTGGGCCTAACATGTTCTAATGGAGCCGATGCAAGCGAATTGGGCCAACCTCAAGTGAAGGAGTAGGCCGAGAAGACTGAAGAAAGGCGTTAGACGTTCCTCAAACGCGTGAGATCCGACCAACCCTGAGAATTTCGCCCAGAGCATTGACTGCTCAACCCAAAGCAAACGGCAACCCAATCAAGCACAAGATTAGGATGCCATTAAGGAAGAATCCCGGAGATCACGTATAGCAGTAAATAGAGAATCTCACAAAAACAGTAACGGTCGAGGATAAGAACACAATAAATAGACCATGAAAGAACGATCGACGAGACACGCGTTTGAAAAACAACACTCATCGATTCAGCTCTAAAAAAAAGCTTACTAGCTCACCGGTTCTCGCTCAATTCCTTTGGCACATCACCCGACTACAGACGGTCGAACCATCATAGTAGTCGGTCAGACAAGACCTGATCTCTTATTCCTTAAGGATAAGTTGTATTTCGACCCATTCCTGTTATCACTTGATCAATATATCATAATACAATCTTGCTTCTATTCTCAACGTGGTTGATTGCTTATTTGGTTTGGATTTATTCTATATTGTCTGATCGACTCGTTACCCCGTCTAAGGCGATTTAGGTTGGTTGATCTTTTCGCCCCAAAACAGTAATGTCCTCGAACAAACTGAGCCCCTACTTCGAATCACATGCTATTATTGTAAGAACTAACCATCCCATGAAGGCCATCATGAGGAAACCAGAATTTACAGGACGAATGACAAAATGGGCTATACACATCAGCGGATTCGACATCGAGTACGAGCCAAGAACAACGATCAAATCCCAAGCTTTGGCCGACTTTGTGGCTGATTTCAGTCCTACACTGGAACAGGAAGCCATGAAGGAAACCAAACAGCTGAAAACTGAAGAAGACTGGGGCATATGACAACTCCATACAGACGGAGCATCAAACGTAAGAGGAGTCGGTCTAGGTGTCGTACTCAAATCTCCACAAGGGGACAACATAGCCCAAGTTGTGAGGTGCGAATGGGACGCGACCAACAACGAGGCAGAGTACGAGGCCCTCATAATTGGGTTGACGCTCGCACAAGATCTCGCAATCCTAAGCATATAAGTAACATGCGACTCCCTCCTGATCGTCAACCAAGTACAAGGCTCATACGCCGCCAAAGATGGCAGGACGATGGCGTATCTAGACGTCGTTAAAAAACTGGCAAGCAAATTCCAGAATTTCACCATTCGACAAGTCCCACACGATCTCAACACACAGGCCGACACTCTAGCAAACCTTGGCTCCGCCTTGCACCCCGATGACTTCCGCTGCATCCCATTAGAACATATCACAACTCCGGCAGTCCCCAAAACTCTCATGACAACTAGTCATGACAATGCTCAGGTAATAGACGAACTGCCCTTAGAAGAAGTCATTTCAACAGAAGTAGGTGACGACATAGAGAAAGACCTCGTAGGTGATCAAGATGACTGGACCACACCCTACATCAAGTGGCTTAAAGATGGAGTGCTCCTAGCAGACAAAGGAGAAGCCAAAAGACTCAAGGTTCGAGCCGTAACCTTTGATTTAAAAGATAACGTTCTATTCAAATGATCTGTCACATGCCTATACCTATGCTGCCTCAAAACAACTGAGGTAAGACGTGTCATGCAATCCTTACACGACGGAGAATGTGGGAACCATACTGGGGGACGCAGCCTGTCCGGCAAAGCCCTCAGGATGGGTTACTATTGGCCTACAATGAACAGGGACACAACCTACTACGTCAGAAAGTGCGACGCCTGCCAACGGCACGCACCCGTCACACACTAGCCATCGGAGATGCTTCACCCGACTCTTGCATCTTGGCCTTTCATCCGGTGGGGAATGGATAATATCGGGAAACTACCACCAACATCGGGACACCGCGTCTTTTTTCTCGCTATGACTGACTATTTTTCTAAATGGATAGAAGTCGAAGCATATCGAGAGGTAAAAGAAAAACACGTCATTTCATTTATAAAACGTAACATTCTATGCAGATTTGGCGTCCCTTTAGAAATCGTATACGACAATGGCTCCCAATTCATCAGTAGCAAGACGCGATCCTTCTGCAAACAATGGAACATCACATTGGTCACGTCTACACCGAGGTATCCACAATCTAACGGCCAAGCAAAATCCAACAACAAGATCATCATAAATAATCTCAAAAAACGCCTCACAGGGGCAAAGGGCAAGTGGGCCGATGAGCTCCCTCTAATATTATGGTCCGACATAACCACGCTGAAGAATGCGACTGGACAAATCCATTTTTTACTAGTCTATGGGAGAGAGGTTGTCATCCCCACCGAACTACTCGTCTCGACTGCCAAATATGGGTTACAAACCCCAGAAGAAAACGACGTCGAGTTGGCTCACAATCTTGACACCGCAGACGAGACTAGAGAAAGAGCCAGAATTCGAATGGTTCAATACCAACAACAAGTCGCTAAGAGCTACAACAATAACGTCTGTGTTAAAGTCTTCAAATTAGGAGATTGGGTCCTAAGAAAGACATTTCAAAACACCAAGGATCCAGCCGACAGGAAGCTAACACCTTAATGGGAAGGACCTTACCTCATCAGGGAAATCGTCGGACATGGAGCATACCGATTGGAGACTAAAGATGGACAACCACTTCCCAGAAGTTGGAACGAGACCCACTTAAAGTTGTATCATTTCTGAATCCTTTTTTCCTTCACGTTTCTATCACGTTTGTTCGATTACGTATATTTGAAATCTCTTTACTGACTTAAGCATTGGAGGGTCGTTGGGCTCACACCCAACGGTCACCCCTTGACCTTTTCTTTCACGTTTTAAGACAATTCACACAGGAACAGAAGCCTCGAAGACAGAAGAAAAGCTTAAGCAAAACAACATTTTATTCCATACAAAAGCGCTTACAAACACACGATCGATCGATACACAAGGAATAGAGGAACAAACACTAAAACATCCTATTTACAAAATCTTGTCCTATCTAAGGTACTCGTCTTTATTCAACATTACAACTGCTCTTCCCTGGAGAAACAAGGCATGCCATATACTAACGCTTACAACTACAAGTCGCCTCGACCAGTTACTGTGCATTACGGCCAAGGCGTGATTGACAAGCCCACCTACAAGAACAAACAAACAAACAAACACAAGGTATGCAAGCATAAAAGCATTCCACAAAACACGCGACCCGCGATGGTGGAAGGGTCGCCAAAACATTATCCATCTCATCTCCACGATGGGGCACAACATGTCACTTAAACTCTTAAAACAGAATGTTCACAAGACTTCACACACACAACTTCATTACACTTGATTAAGATTCACCCGACTTTTCATTGACGTCTGCAGGAACGATTTCCTTACCTGTGGTCACCTCAGGGCCAGCCTTCGATGCATCCTCAAGGACCTCTTTAGTCGCCTCACGGTCGGCCTCCTCCCTTTGATCTTCTTCTCCCAGGCCGACCAACTTGAACAGGTCATCTCCGGGGTTGCCATTGGGGTACAAGAGGTCCATGTCGGCCTTCACATCTTCAATCTTCCGTTCAACGTGGGTGCCAACAGCATACTCCTCCATCATTTCAATACGAGATTTGAGGCAGTAATACGCCCCCATATCACCAGCAGTACGAGCGTCTTATTCACGAAGCTTCTCGGACTCAGCCTTCATTTCAGCCTTCACTTCCTCAAGATGGGCCTTGAATTTCTTCTTAGTCGACTACATCTCACTTTCAAGAGCTTTCACATGGTCCTCAGAAGCCTTCAACTGCTCCTCTGCTCGAGCGATTCATTTAGCTGCTATGTCGCTTAGTTCTTGAATAGTCAAAAGGGCGACCATGGAGTACTGGAAAGCCTACATTTGACGCATCATGTTATTCAGTTTCAAAAGTAAAAAAAAAAAAACTTCTATATCTTCTTGTTCACCTTCCAAGCACCAACTGCAGCCTCATCCATACAATCGCTGGGATGAAGGTCGCTGATTTCGCTCTTGGCTTCCAGGTCCACAAAACGGAGGAAGTCGCTTCCCGACCTCTCCCTTAACCTGCCTGGAGAAGGATTCAAAGCGATTGTTGCCTTCTGTTGAATTCCTTAGGTTTTGATGGTTATAAACACTCAACTAATACGTGCACCAAGTGTTTCAGGGACAAGAAGAGTTTTTCCAGGGAGCGTTGTAGCAGAGGATCTCAGAGGGAACAAAGACTTAGCAAGTGCTTTATTACCTCTCCAGGAACTGAAGTGACAGACCAAGATCGAGGCTGCAAAAGGAAAGAAGGCATTCAGCGTGCAGAATTAAGGAAACAAATCAAGAAGCCATGCGGTAGAGGATGAAGACTTCGGCTCCAAGGATCAAGCCGGATTGCGCGAAGATATGGAGAGAGAAAACCCGATCGTATTGATCCTAGGAATCTTCCCTAAGATAAGGCGATTGGAGAGAGAAGAAAAATATCCAATCGGTTGGATTAATTATGGAACTCCTTCCTTAATTAATATAATCGGTTGTGATATCTTATCTTCCAAACAAAATCATATCTTTGTAATCCAATTCTAGTATTTCCGAATTTGTGTCAATTAGGGTTTCTGCCGAGTTGTATTTAAGTAAAGTGAGGATTCATTTCTTAGGTAGGACTTCACGGCTAAGAACGACTTTGAACGAGAAAAAGAAAAGAAGAGAAAGAGAGTGAGGTGCGTGTGAGTCTTTGAGAGTTGAGTTTGATTCATCGTTGTAGAAGAGGTTTCGAGTCTAGCTGGTTGTTTAGAGGTCGAAGTCCAGGATACAAGTGTAATCAAGCAAGAAACTAATAAGACAAGTACACACTTCAAAATCCTCTCAAGCGGAAGCTTGAAGGTAGTGGTTTTTCCTTGAGAAGCTAGTTTTGCTAATCAGGGTTTTCACTATATATCGTGAGTTCGTTATGTTATCTTTCTTGCTATTTTAATCCGTTGTGCCTTCTGTGGGAACAAAGCTTTTGTTCCCTCAGACGTAACTCTAACGATCCAACAATTGGTATCAGAGCCTGGTGCTCTAGATTGTTTTCGTTACAGAATTTACAGGAAAGATGTCGTCATCAAGCAATGCAATCGGTGATTCATTCTGGAAGTCGTCAATGCTGAAGGCCGGTGAGTATGATTGGTGGGTGGAACAAATCGAGTCCCACATTTGTTCCCTCGACGGATAGATCTGGAGAGTCATAGAAGTCGGTCCTTTGGTTATCAAGAATGATGAAGATGAGACTAAGTCAAAACCAAAGATTGACTAGACCGATGAGGACTGGAAGAAATTGGAGAAAAACAACAGGGCCAAGAAGATACTCCACATGGCTCTTTCTCCCTCAGATCTCAAGAAAATCATGAGCTACAAAACTGCTAAGGAGATCTGGGATGCTTTGAAGCGCCTTTATCAAGGAAATGAAGACACAAAGAAGAACAAGATCATTTCTCTAATCAAGGAGTATGACCAAGTTTCTCAAGGGAAAGATGAACACATTCAAGAGTACTACTCCAGGTTCCATGGGCTAGTTGGTCAGCTTCAGTACCTTGGTGAAACAATGCCAGACTGGAAGTTGACTCATCACTTCATGCAAGGTCTCAACACTCAGTGGGATGCCATTGCTCTTGCCCTCTACTCTCAAATAGACGTCAAGACTCTTACTATGGAAGATGTGGTTGCTAAGCTGGAAAGCAACGCCTCTGTCTATAACCATAAGATAAACAAGAAAGGAGAGGAGAAGGCGAAGAGCATTGCCTTGAAGGTGGAAAGGGCATTTGATATGTCTCAAATGGGCGATGAAGATGAGGATGGCGATGAAGATGTTGCTCTTATCACAAGGGCAATGAGGAAGATATGGTCTCGGAACAAAGACTCGCCCAATTCCTCTTAAGGGAACAGAGACATGAAAGATGTGGTTTGTTACCACTGTCAGAACAAGGGACACATGGCCAGAAACTGCTTCAAAAAGAAGGCAGGAATGCCTCCAGCAAATGAAGGGAAGCAAGCAATGGTTGCCACCTGGGGAGAATCAGACTCAGATGACGAAGATTCGTCACATTCCATGGATGTATGCTTAATGGCCGTTGAAGTTCCAAACGAGACAAAGGAAGAGGTAATCAACGATGAGGTAACTGAATCTGATCTTATATCAAGCTTAAAATGCAAATATAAAGAAAGCTTGATCTCTCTCATTAAGAATCTCGTTCGCGAGAGTAGTCTTTTCAGTGAGCAACTCGGAGAGAAAGATGAATCGATCTCAGGTCTGATCGAAGAAAATCAAGGTTGGGCTGAAAAAGTGCTCAAACTTGAGAAAGGTTCATCTTCCTCTTCAAACACGTGCTCTGAGTGTCCAAAACTCACTGAAAAGATTGAGTCTCTAGAGTCCACTGTCTCCTCACTCGAGGCTGAGTCTTTAATGTTGAAACTAGGAAATGCAAAACTTTCTAGTGATCTAACCAAACTCAGTGAGGAACAGAAGGACAAGCCAAAAGGTATTGTCTTTGTTGCAGCCAAGAATGAAAAGAAGACTGAGTCAAAGGAAGTGCCTCGCTTTGGGATCGGCTATCAACCCAAACTTCCTGTTGATGGTACCAAGAAAAAGGGCTCCAAAGTCGAAGGAAAACAGTCTGAAAAAGAAATGGGGGAATGTTCCTCCGGAGGGAACAAAGACAAAGACTGTTCTAAATCGACTGAGGAAGGCAAGGCTTGGTATCATGGACAGAAGGCTCATGCAATTTGGTTGAAGCAATCCCAAAGCAGTAAGTCCAATAATATTGATTTTCATTCAAGGATTGCTAACAAAACAATTTGGCCAGGACAGAGCAAGTATGTAGATCTGAAGTGTCAAAGGGTCTGTTGGTATTGCGGGCATTCTGGTCATTACAAGCAAGAGTGCCTGCTGAAGCAACATAATGAGGAGATTGCTCGCACTACTAGGGAGCATATAGAAGCTGAACCTCCTAAGACTAGATATGTTGCTCCCAAACCCAGAAAGTATAAGCTTGTCTGGGTTCGCAAGAACTAACTCTTTCTGTGCAGGATAAAGTGAGGAATGTTCCTAGTGTTTCATTCATTCAAGGGTCAGTTACTTGACAGGGAACAAAGCGAGTCTCACCTCACTTCTGCATGGAATACCTGAGACTCAAAGACCTGGTGTCAGAGGTAAAATTGATATGGACAAGGACTTAATGACTAAATTTGTACCTTGTGTGAAAATTCCAGGTACCATGTACATCTAGGAAGGACAACACTGTGTCAAGAAAGATTGGCAAACTAGGGATCAAACGTCAATCGTCTCATTGGAACACCTGTTGGGGAACTCTACATTCAGTTCCATACGAAGTCTGGTTTGTTCCCCTAACTACATGTCTGTGTGTTGTGTTCCTTCGATGATTGGCTAGATTACGTGGTAAACTGTGAAAGTCGAATCTTCATGCCTTATTATGCATTAGCTTCCTTGGGTATTAATTTTCGAAAGGCTTGACTATGTGTTTTTACTTCCTTTATGTACTGAATGTCTTGCATGGTCATCTATGTTATCATATGTCACATGAATCAGCTCTATTTCAGCCCAAAAGAATCAACATGATGTTTTGTTCCCTCATCATAAGCCCAAATGATAGTTGATTCTACAGCTCACCCGTAACCGCCATGCTTGATGTCTCCTATGAGCCCATCTAATCATCCACAACTGGAGACCCCTCAGGCATGAAGTAAAAATCAATCGCAAATATCATATATTTTGGTGTGATGGTCTTTTGTACCCTCTCTGGTAACTAACCCCCAGCATCACACCCTACTACTTTTTGTTTTGGCGGGAAAACGGTTTGGCCTCTGTGGCTTGCAGGTCTGAGATGACGTGTGTATGGCAGAATGTAATAATGGAAACCTTGTGTTGGGACGCGTCGTGCATTAAGGGTTGATTTGATGGAAAGAAGTTAGAAAGAGATCTTTCGACTGGTTCAATTGGATTTGGACGAGATTCTGGCAAGTTTTTGGGAAAGTGGAAGATTGTAATTTTTATTTTTGGAAACTGAAAGGATCAGATTTTATCTTTGGAATTTCTGGAAGATTTTGTGATGGCTATATAATTCGAGTCTCCAGGTAAGTCTCCTCTTCACTATTTCCTTATCTTCCTCAAGTTATCTTCCTCTTCCTCTCTGCCTCTCGTCTTCCCAGCTCTCTCTCTCTCTCACAAAAATGGCCTCAAACACTAACCTTGCCCAAGACCTCCAAAACCTCCTTGCCAAACTGTCCTCCATGGGGACAGACCCCGCTCTCCTCGCCGCCATTACCCAGTCCCTACCTTCCACCTCTACCACTCCGGCGACCACCACCATAACCCCTCCTCCATCATCATCCCAGGACCAACTCGCCATGGTCCCCTACATAGCCCCAATCGCCCCAAACTCAGACCCCGCTCCACAAAACCCTAACCCTAACACCGCTCCTGCCGTCCCCACAGCCATCTCCTCTACTAACTTAAAGGAGGTATATTCCTCTCCTACCCATCTCGATCCCATTGAGGAGGAGACAGAGGAGTTGCCCGGTCAAGGGACCCCGGTCACGGTGGAGGAGCACCTGGCCGTCAAGGAGAAGATTCAGTCAGTGGTGAGAGACCTCTCCAGGGAGCTCGCTGAGGAAGAGGACGTGGAGGAGCCCCCAAAGGCCCCTAAGACGTCCGACAGGGTGAAGACTGCCTACTCCTCCAAGCGGAAGACACGCTCTCAGAGGAAGTCTGAGAAGGCGATAACGGTGAGCTCCGATGAGGAGTCGGTACCCCTCTCAGGGAACAAAGCAAAGAAAGCCAAGGTGTATGCCGCTCCCGTCCGTCAAAGCCAGCGTCGTCTGCCGGCCAAAGCCAAAGGAAAAGTTGTGGCGGTTGATGATGTCAAAGACATGAGCCACAAGTCTGTGGTGAAGGAGCTGCTGCTGGACCCTGAGTTCCTCAAGGAGAACTTTCTGGAAGGGGTGCTTAACGTCTTGGAGGAACAGAAGTGGAGCAGGCTGTTTGTGGAGGAAGTTGAGATGGATGAGGAGTTGCTGAGGGAATTCTATTCCACGTTTTCTATGGAGGTGAGGCCCCATGCTGTTCTGGGGAGCTACAAGTTGAATGGGGAAGTTCATGTTTTCTCAAGCATTGAACTAGGCATGGCTCTGGGAGTTCCTCACGAAGGGTATGGAGAATACCCAAAGGGCAGGTGGCCGAAAGATTTTGCCTACTCAAAGGCTGTGCTGGCTGTAGCTGGGATTGCGGATGCTCCAGGGAGTGCTGATCTTGACATCTCTGAGATGTCGGCCGTCAACAAAGTGCTATACCACTTCCTCATCAGCAACATCACGCCAAGGGGACAGAAGAGGAACCGCCTTCTGATCTTGGACATTGTCCTTCTGTCCCTTTTGTTGAAAAAGGAGCCCGTCTGCCTCCCAATGATCTTGATGCAGCATATGGCCCATGCCCGGAACACCACTCAGCATGCTCTTCCCTTCCCTCGTGTCGTCAAAAAGATTCTGGAGTACCACAAAGTCTACGACGCGTCGGAGGAAGTGAGTGTCTTCTCCCGTCCCTTCAATGCAAGCAATCTGCACAAGATGCAGTTTGCTCTTCTAGAGGGAGAAGGCTGGGTGAAGGTCGAGGGCGCTCCTGCAGCTTCTGTGGTCATAGAGGATGTTGAGGAAATGGAGGGATCTGAAGCTGATAGCTCCGAGGGGGAACATAATGCAAATCCCTCGCTGGGAAAGGATGTGAGGAGTCTGTGCAGAGCAGTGAAGGACTTGGTGGCTCAGCAGACTCTCCCCATGGCAGATGTGCGCGCGCTTATTTCTCACCACGCATCGGCTCAATCGGCTGGTCACAGTGGTGCCTGATCGCTTACCTGCCATCCTATCCCCTTTTGTTCCCTTGCTGTCTACCCCTCCTTGTTCTGTTTTCTTGTTATCTGGTTTATGTGCCTGTTGTGGCAGTTGACAATGTTTGATGTTTTGTCTGTTTTGGTTGTATTTGCATGTTTTCTGTTTTTTTTTAATTAATGACAAGGGGTGCTTTTGTTTATCTGGCATTGATCTTTCATCTCTAACTCTTTACTGTGTTTTTGATGATGCCAAAAGGGGGAAAATGACAGGTAGCATTGTCTGAGGGGGAACAGAACAGGTAAAATGTATTGCTGAACTAAGGGGGAACTAACGGTGTCTTTAGTGAGAAACTTTCTTGTCAGTTTTGTCTTGTTCTAGCTGGTATATGCTTTATTGTTAAGGGTGTTTGTCATCATCAAAAAGGGGGAATTTGTTGAATTCCTTAGGTTTTGATGGTTATAAACACACAACTAATACGTGCACCAAGTGTTTCAGGGACAAGAAAAGTTTTCCCAGGGAGCGTTGCAGCAGAGGATCTCAGAGGGAACAAAGACTTAGCAAGTGCTTTGTTACCTCTCCAGGAACTGAAGTGACAGACCAAGATCGAGGCTGCAAAAGGAAAGAAGTCATTCAGCGTGCAGAATTAAGGAAACAAATCAAGAAGCCACGCGGTAGAGGATGAAGACTTCGGCTCCAAGGATCAAGCCGGATTGCGCAAAGATATGGAGAGAGAAAACCCGATCGTATTGATCCTAGGAATCTTCCCTAAGATAAGGCGATTGGAGAGAGAAGAAAAATATCCAATCGGTTGGATTAATTAGGGAACTCCTTCCTTAATTAATATAATCGGTTGTGATATCTTATCTTCCAAACAAAATCATATCTTTGTAATCCAATTCTAGTATTTCCGAATTTGTGTCAATTAGGGTTTCTGCCGAGTTGTATTTAAGTAAAGTGAGGATTCATTTCTTAGGTAGGACTTCACGGCTAAGAACGACTTTGAACGAGAAAAAGAAAAGAAGAGAAAGAGAGTGAGGTGCGTGTGAGTCTTTGAGAGTTGAGTTTGATTCATCGTTGTAGAAGAGGTTTCGAGTCTAGCTGGTTGTTTAGAGGTCGAAGTCCAGGATACAAGTGTAATCAAGCAAGAAACTAATAAGACAAGTACACACTTCAAAATCCTCTCAAGCGGAAGCTTGAAGGTAGTGGTTTTTCCTTGAGAAACTAGTTTTGCTAATCAGGGTTTTCACTATATATCGTGAGTTCGTTCTGTTATCTTTCTTGCTATTTTAATCCGCTGTGCCTTCTGTGGGAACAAAGCTTTTGTTCCCTCAGACGTAACTCTAACGATCCAACACCTTCCTCTTAGCCCCATATGTTTTCGACGAAGGAGAATCCAAAACAATGACTAGTAGACGGAGGAACTCTAGCGGGGGCCTTCGCCGAATACGACGCCTTAGCAACTGACAACCTTTGTTCCAGAAGACTTTTTCCAGACAAACGCGCGCTAGACCTTCCACCTTTCAACGCTAACAACATGATGCAACAGAATAAGAAAAGAAAGACCCCAAAAACCAAACGCATACCTATAGGAACGAACAAGTGCCTTTGGTCACGGACGCCGAGGGGGTCGACATGTCACCAGGTTCAGGTAGCAGAAAATTGACGTTCCTAAAAGATCTTTTTGCTTCAGGAAAGGCAAGCAAAGTAGCAGTCACGGCTTCGAATCCTTCGGGTTCCCCTGGATTAGGTGCTGCAACAAAATACATGTAAGCAAAGTTTTAGAAATTATCCGACAAGCAGACCAGAAAAGAGAAACACAATACCTGTCTTTCTCCAGTTGGAGAGGAGGAAGGAGCAGCCGATACCCCTCTCAAGGGACCTACGTTCTACAAAGAAAAACCGAGATCTCCATCCACGGTCATTAAAATCTAGATTCAAGGCTATGGGATTTCTACCCCGACGAAGACGCAATTGAAACCTTGAAGAACCACGACTACTCAGGTAGTAAGAATACCATAAAGCATTGAAATCAAATTCCACATTTACATCCGCAGTTAAGAGATCGATTGCCATGAGCAAGCGCCATGTGTGGGGCATGACTTGGCAAGGCACAAGCTTTAACATGGCCAAGAAGTTTCGGACAAGATGAGAAAAAGGAAAAGAATGGCCGATTTTGAAGGGATACTCAAAGAAACATACCCAACCTTCGTTATACCAGTCCGCTCGCTCACAAGGAGAAGGAAGATGCGCTACAATGCCCTTGGGAAACCCTGCGACCTCTAAAATCCTATCAAGTTCAGGCTGGGTTAGGGTTCCATATAAGGAATCTTCTGGGCTTAGGAGTTTCAGAGGCACAAAGGTATCGCCTTCCTCGCTTGAATCGCTCACAATGGCTTTGCCCTTCCTCGATCTAGATAATGCCATGAAAGGAGCAAGAAAAAAAAAATGGTGAAATTTTGAAAAAAGAGAGAAATTACCTTGATAAGACGTGAAGCGTTGCGGTGAAAGGAGAGGTAATTAATGGTAATTTAAAGAAGCAAACCGCCTTACCCATGGTCAAACCGCTGGGCCAATCACGATACGCCACGTCAGTTCAACGACTGCAGAAGAATCGGCAGAGAAAGATTCTGCAGAGGGAAGATCAAACCGCCCCAGAAACCGTTTCTCTTCTGGCCCATTTTGATCTTGGGGCAATTGTTGGGCCAAGATATTTGAATCCTGATTTGGTTAGCCTATGATAACAAGATCAACAGACTCGGCGAGAACAAAGCGGGACGAAACCAAGGAAGAAAAGACGTTGACAAGAATCTCGGAAGACAGTTCGACGGCTCCCGCGAATCCCGGAGGAAAACGGCTAGATTAGTTCACTTCATAAATCATGTATAAATATCAGATTGGTTAGGCTTTCGCGAGACACGATTATTCTCTAATACAAATCAGATTTCTCTAGCTTTCACTCTCGATTCTCCCAGTTCTAACTTTCATTCTTACTCTTGAAACGACCGACGGCTAAATCTTTTCGGCGACTGATTTACTTGATAAGCCTCTCACTGGAGGGAGATAAGCCTATTTCCATATCCATTTAATCTTATCTCGTCTAATTACTAGTTGATTTGGATTATCTAGATACTGTAATCTTATAGTTGTCTAGTTGTCCTTCTTAAGGCGATTCAGGTCGGTTCGATCTTTTCATCCCAAAACAGAGAGAAAGGATCACATGAGAATGATTTCTCGCGTGAGGACACGAGAATGATTCACATACATGTAAAAACTTATGCATGTACATACATGCAAACTTATGCGCGCACATATAGGAAGAAACTCATGCACATACATGCAACAAATTATGTACTTCACAAAGTCACACACATATAGTAAAAAACTTATGCACATACAAACAAAAACTTGTGTAAATTCTAAAATACATAAGTTTTTTCTTGTATGTGCATAAACTTTTGTTTGTATTTCTGTAAAAAAAAAAAGTTATTTTCTAGAAGTGCACAAATTTATTCTAGATGTATATCATTCTCATATTTTCATGGGAAAAATCATTCTCACATTATCATGAGAAAAATCATTCTCACGTGATTCTTTCCCCAGACAGAATACTTAACATTTACAATGCTAATCGCAAAGACAACTCAATTAAGCAATGACACCAATCCTTACAGCAAACATGAAGGCATATATAAGTATATAACAACCTTCAATTGCAAGTGTCCAGGTTGTTCGCTTGAAAGGATCCTTGTTCGGATCTCTTAATGGGTCAATGTTGGGCCATCAGTATTTTTGGCCACTGCCTACTAGTTTTTGGCCCAACTCAAAGCCATGGTCGTATGACTCGTATCCGACTTAAATCGAATAAGGTCGGGTCGGGTGGGTGGCTGGATTTGCTTTGATCATAACGACTTTAGGGAGGTAGGCAGGAGGAGTGTTATGTTATGTGTACAAATGAATTATTATTTTCAGAGGATTAGTTTATGTAAAAGGTAATTTGGATTCCCCTAATTTTGCGTGGTTATGATTGTTTGAATAATTGAATGTGTTTATTCCATGTGTGTTGTGTAGTACTCCGTATATAGTTGATGTATTTTTGTATGATGACCTAACTATTGCATTTGTATTATATATTATGGAAAAGTGTCAGGTGCGAAAGATGATTATAATACAAAATACGAATGTTTTTTTAACCGATCGATTTGCTCCAGTTTTTTGCATTGTTACACGCGTTTTCTAATTCTTTTTTTTCGCTTCAGCTTTTCGCTCCCGCCTTCTTTTTTTCGCTCCAGCTTTTCTAATTCTTTTTTGTTTGTTTGTTTGATGAATTTCACACACTACTTAAATTTCACACTGTAATTTGATTGTTGTTTAATCCCTTGCACTTTTTATTTATTTATTTGCACTTTCTCTTTAACCACTTGCACTTTTGTTTAACAGCTTGCACTTTCGTTCTATTCGCTTGTACTTATTCATTATTCTGATGCACTTTCTGTTCGCTTGCTTGCATTTTAAATATTTTTTAATCTCATATTTGCTTGCACTTTCTGTTCACTTGCTTGCACTTTACTCTGTATTTTCATGCACTTTCTTCCTATTGGCTTGCACTTTTCTGTTGTTTAATCCCTTGTACTTTTTTTATTCATTTGCACTTTCTCTTTAACCACTTGCACTTCTGTTTAACAGCTTGCACTTTCGTTCTATTCACTTGACCTTATTCATTATTCTGATGCACTTTCTGTTCGCTTGCTTGCATTTTAAATATTTTTTAATCTCATATTTCCTTGCACTTTATGTTCACTTGCTTGTACTTTATTCTGTATTTTCATGCACTTTCTTCTTATTGGCTTGTACTTTCTGTTGTTTAATCACTTGAACCTATCATAATGTGCAAGGAAATAAACATAAAGTGCAAGCAAATAAACATAAAATGCATTCGAATATACACAATGTGCAAGAAGAAAAACATTGTTGACAAGCATATAAGAATAAAATGCAAGCAAACAAAATGTGCATGCGAATATACACAATGTGCAACCAGATAAACAAAAGTACAAGCAGGAAAACATAAAGTGCAAGCATATAAGAAAAGTGCAAGCAAAAAAATATAAAGTACAAGCAAATAAACACTAAGTGCAAGCGAACAAAAATAAAGTGCAAGAAAATAAACGTAAAATGCAAGCTTATAAACATAAGGTGCATTTGAAGGCGAGCGAATAACACAGTGAGCGAATAATACGGTCTGATTGCTTTTTTTTTTGAAATTAATAAAGCGCGTGCGAATAAATAAAGCGTATTTTTCCTATTCTCCCCAGCCGTAGATTTGGCCACGGTGGACGGCTGAAAATCTTTCGTATTTTGTATTTTAAGAGTTTTTCGCACCCGAACCGCGTCCATATATTATTATAGTGTTTGCTTTGGGTTTTGGACCTTGGACAAGTTGGTTGGTGCTTGGTGGCTTGGTTCAACCATTTTTCTTGAAACAAACATACACACATAACATAAGCGATTATTATTGAAATAAGTTGGTAAATGAGTTGGGGGTGGGCTCCACTTCCACTGAATCATGGCCTGGGTCATGAATGGAGGCTCCATGCCAGATCATCATTCATCACTCCTATCTCTCGCTCTTCAGCCGAATCAGCGTATGCAATTAGAGACACAGACACCTGTTGTTTTCTTCTTTTTCTTTTCTGGGTTTAGCGATAACCAATAAAATTGAGTCACAAAACACAAAGCGTAGCACTGAGCAACCTTGCACTAAACACCCTCCTTTAAAAAAATGGAAACATGAGCACAAAGAAATCTACAAATAGAATCTCCCTTTACTTTTCCTATTCCTCTTCCGTTTTCCCTCTTCTCTTCCTCTTCCTGCTAACGGAGAAAGGGAAAACACCCCGTATATGCTTCTCTGATCCTGCGCTTGATTATTGTGGAGCCGGAGATAGGGTTTTGAACTTCTAATTGAGGATTCGGAAACGATGTTGGTCGCAAGCAGTTTCGATTTATGGCAGAAAGATGCTTTCTTTTCTGCAGCTGAGGAGGTCCAAGATTCCGCAGACATGTATGTAGAAGAAAAAACAAAATCAATTTCTCCTTTTTTTATTGCAAGTTTTTTGTTGCCAATTTCTCTTGGGTTTATGAGCCCTAACGAGTTTGTGTTATTGTTGACCAGGGTTGTATAATTCAGGTTTTTTAGGTTGAGTTTGCCCCATTGATTTTGCTTTCTACAGTACTTTTTGCTTGTTTCTTTCTCCTGTGTTTTGTATTGTCTTTGCAATGGTGCAGAGTAGCTGCAACAACACAATCCTGTAAAACTATTGCTGAGATATGTGTATGGTGTATTTTGTTAATTTGCCCCTTTTGGCTTTATGCTTCTACAATGATTCCTTGTATTTGGACTGTTCTTTGACTATACCCTATAGGGCTTATGGATTAGAAACCAGGGATTTGAATTCATGCAATGAACATTTTCCAATTTACTTTGTTGTCTTTCTTATACTCATTGGCCACAACAGTTTGGATTCGGCTTATCGCTCCTGGTGGAAAGTGAAAAGGGAAGGAGGGCCAACCAATATTCTAGATGAACTACACAGGGAGTTAAAAACTGCTTTAGGAACTGCAAAATGGCAGGTATCTTGAGCTTCTTTCTTCTTTTGATCTGTTTCTGGTAAAGCTGTTGTCCTTGTCATTAGCACTGTGTCACCATCGTAGCTGTGTCAATGGTTCCTCAATTGTGAGTGAGTTATGATTTAGATTTGTTCATAATTGGTTATAGCTGGAAGAGTTCGATAGGGCTACTCGGTTGAGTCACGGGTCATGTCGCAATGAGGGTAGAGCAACAAGGCACCAACAGTTTGTCGTTTCCATGGAAACCCAGATTTTTCACATTGAAAACGAGCTTAACAAGAGCTTACATGAAGAAGGAAAGCAGCCACTGCGATGGGTGAACTTAGACGAAGAAGAAAAGGACGATCTGGCCATGTTTCTTTCTGGTACTAGAAAGGATGAAAGTGTCAATGCAGTTATGTGCTGTGAGAGGGAGAGCTTTTACAAATTGAAAGAGGATGATTGCAACTTGAATGTTAAATGCGGTGGATTGAACGCGGATCTGCGGTGTCAGTTGAAAGCTTCTTCAAAAGATGAGATTGCTATTGACATGGGCAGTGGTTGTACCAATGAGCCTAGTGTTAGAGAAGTTCCCGGGGCGAGTGATGAACTTCGTTGCTCCATTGACAGAACAGTTGGTACTAGGAGGACCTGCACCGTGCCAAACTATGCCTCACTGCAAATTGTTGTTCCTGATGATCATGAAAGATGGAGGACAATGGCGACATGTATTGAGGCTACTCCTAAAGTGAAAGGCTCCAGAGTATGGAACTCTCTCCCAATCAGAGTCGTCAGTTGGATCAATCAGGTGAGTTAGTGCTATTCTTGTAGATTAGGCATGGGTTTCTTTGCGACTTGAACTGCTGAATCTTGTAGTTGCTTTTCATTTAAAAGACTTGAGGATGCCTGCAACAAAGTTTTCTTAATATGATGACAAGAATAAGTCAAAGATCTTGCAGATACCTCAATACTCTAGCTTCATTGGAAGAAAAGTGCAGAGCCCATGGCCCTTGCATGTCAGTCAGTCTGTCCAGCGTATGATTGCTGTGTTGCTGATTCTTGTTCTGCTTGGTAAGTTCTCTCTCTTGGAGCAGCAGAAATGCACATTACGCAAAAAAAAAAAAAAAAATTGAAAGACGAAAGGAACACATGAAGTTGTGTAATAGCGTTAGTTTGTTCCCTATCTATCCCCATCTATATTGAAACTCCTGTACCTATCTTGTATGTTTGCAGTGTCACTTGCGGTTTATTCAACTTGAGAAGTTATGTTCTCCTGCTTCAAGATGAAACAATGACAGGTAAACCTTCCGACTTCTTTTGGATCTTACTCAACTCAAATATATGGTATGTATGCTATGGAAATTACACAAGTAGAATGTGAAACTCTCCATACTGTTTTCATACATAAGTACAAAGCTCAGCTGCTAAAAGAAAGCTAATTAGTTATCCCGGTAGATACTAAAATACCAATTATGCACAATGTGAAGCTGATACCCACCCTTTTGTGCTTGTACCAGTGCTCATAGTTTGACGCAACTCTCAAAACCGAGGGTTCTGGCTAGGTAAATCTGATCATTGATGCTCGCGGAAGACCAAACTTTGCTCTAAGTTATGTAACATTAGTGCTGGGTATAGATGTCTTTCTAATGTATTTTACTCATGAACAATATGAGAATATGACCATTGGCGTGCATTTCAATTCCTTTATCATCGTTTATATCAAGGAGCCACATCCGCCATAGATGAACTTCAAACTTCTTACCGTAACTATCCATGTAATTACATCTCCCGCAGCAGAGCAACCACGTCCAAAATCCACATCGCCAGTGTTTTTCCTAATGCTCAATTATAACTAAACATACGTACTTCTCTATTTCTTCAGCAATTATCAACAAAGTTGGCAAAGTCTCCAATAATTATTGTTTGCAAGAATAAAACTATATGTTATCCTCTTTAAAATATCCATTTAAGTATAATAAAGGAAAATGTAAAATTTAGTTAAACCAGCGTCTTAGTGCTTGTTTGGTTGAATGTGGGAAGTGTAATTCTTAAAAAGTTACTTCATGTAAAATCAAAACATGTGAATTTAAATTTATGGGAATTGGTAAATTATGTTTGGTTTAAATTTAAATCATGGAAAATTTAGGAAAGAAAATTTTACTCACCCCTTGTTAGGTGATTGCACTTTTTATGTTTTCTAGGAATTGAAAATCTCATGAATTAAATATATGTATTTTTTAAAAACAAAAAATTTAACTAAACATATATATTTGATATCACTTTCTAAGTAATTTAAAATTATGAGAATTTACTTTTCAACCAAACGAGCAGTAGACGTAGCTTGTTAAGCTTAAAACTAAAATTCTGCCGAGTAACCATAAGTTTTTGCAAAATTGGCGAAACATCCACGTATACGGACTATTCTGCGTGGTTTCCTGCGAAATATCCAAACGTGTCTCATCCGTTAAGGAAGCCAAACGTTTCATTTACTATTTTTTGCAATTTTGTTGCAATACCTGGAAATTGGAAAAATGAATTGTTATATCCACCTCAGGGGAGTTTACATTACAACGAGTTAATGGCAAACGTAAAGGGAATTTCCGCTCATAATAAAACAATTGACTTCATAAGAGAGCATACATAAGAAAGAAAATGGGCTTTATGTTCCTGATACTGCTTCACCTTAATTGATATCACAACTCACGGGATCCAATACAGGACAATCAAATGCTAAACCAAAAAAGTGACAATTATCTATGAATTTTCAAACATAGATCCAAGTACAGATGACAGAACAAGCGCAAAGACAACCAGAGCAGAAAACCAGGCCATGGAAACATAAACTAATCCCCAAAATGGGCAGGGGATAAACCTAATACAATACTGAGAAGCTTGAACACGAACAAGGCATGTAACAAAACCACAAGAACAATCTATGATCTATTATATATATATATATATATATAGTCAGGTTTTGATGATGAGACTTACTATAGTAAATAGCAGGGAGTTTTATAAAGCATTGATCTTTTTAATTTTACGAAAAATATAGTAGTGTTCATGTAGGTTTCAATAAGATTTGTTCACACAATAAAACCTGTAACAAAATAATAAAAAATTATTAGGAAAGTAAATAATAGATTTCCTAAAATCTTTCATCTAATTTTCTAGCTAATTTGTTTTACCCAGAAAGTAAATACGCTTCTCCCTCTTATCGTCTTCTCATGCGGTGATTTTGTGGCCATCACTTAGTTGTTCATTCTCTTATGGTAATTGTTCATGTGTAATAACATATTTGTTCACATGAATAACATAGATGAACAATTGTTGACATGAACTAGTGTTCACCTGTACAGCATAGATGGATAACATATCAGAATTAGATGAATAATTGTTCACATGAACAACAAGTTCTTTTTTTTTTAATGAAAGGTAAAAATTAACAACAACAACTTATAACAATGGCACAAGAACACTTCTACATGAACAACCAGACTAATAAAAAAAATACTCTGAATAGAGACTTGTCTGAAAGTTTAGTTGTTTACAAAGTTCATTTAGTTGTTCATTCTCGTAAGATAATTGTTCATACATGTGCAATGGCGTATTTGTTCATTTATATACCAGTATTCGTTCACAAATTAATATGTCATGTAGTGTTTCCAACTACTTAATGTTCATTTTTTATCACACAGTTGTTCTGTTATTAACAAAAATAATTGCTCTATGATACAATTGTTCTTTTATTAACAAAAATAATTACTCATATTTTCTTTATATTCAATGTTGTTGTTTGTAAGAGAGAGAGACCAGGAACCATATGAACCACCAAATATGCTCTCTTATTTTGCTTTTCTCGTGAATATCCTTGGATAACGGTGCAAATGGGAGTGGTCAACTAGATGAAAATATGATTATAAAAAAAATTATATTCATATCCATGAACAAGAACAACTACATTCATTTAATGAACAAATACATTATGTACAATGAACAAGACTTCTTAACTCTAAGCTTAAAGCAATTTGAGTCCATGGACGAAAGCTTTGAGTTCATTGACTTATTTTTCATTTCAGTATCCGACAAAATCAACGACTTCGACACCTCGAAAACGACTGAGTTTGTAGAATCGAAGATAGATATCACTTCTTGTTGTTGTCCTCCATCACCAATCCCTTCTAATACAATCTGAATTACGCATTGAATTACTACAGATCCTAAGATTGTCGTCTTTGACTGCAGATGAGAAGCCAAATAGTGTGTTGTTATCGGAGAGTTTACATTTATATCTTTGTATTAGTTTATAGGCTTACCTCCTTACTTGCAAAAGCGAATAATGGGATTTGTCCACCATCACCACTACCTGCTTCTTGAATGGTGATTTCATCGGACTTCTGTTTTGATCGATGGATTTATCAATTGTTCAACATCTCGATTTATGATGTTCTTCATTGTTGCTTGTGATTTTTTTGGTGCTTGTTTGTTTCTCTGAATTTTTTGGGACAATTATGCTCAATATGATTGAACGACTCGTGTAATCTCATGAAGCTTTATTTTTCTCATTTATCAATTTCGGGAAATAATGCGGGAATCACTCCAAAAAATCATAGATTCTTTGAAATTATATCTTTTTAGAAAAGGAAGTAATATCTTTTTGAAAATTGATCCCTTATGTGCGTGTGTATGCTTGGACCAAATAACAATTTAGGATCGTTAGATTATGTAAGATCAGACGGTTATGAAATCTCCTCACTATTTACCGTAGGTTTAATATACACTTGAACCTACTTATATATATATATATATATATATATATATATATATATATATATAGAGAGAGAGAGAGAGAGAGAGAGAGAGAGAGAGAGAGAGAGAGAGAGAGAGAGAGAGAGAGAGAGAGAGAGAGAGAGAGAGAGAGAGAGAGAGAGAGAGAGAGAGAGAGAGAGAGAGAGAGAGAGAGAGAGAGAGAGTTGAGTTCTGGTAAGGAGACTTCCTATAGTAAATAGTAGGGAGTTATATAGAGCGTTGATGTTTTTGATCCTACGGTTAATATATTAGCGTCCATGGAAATTACTATACAACTTGTTCATAGGAAAACGCTATCACAAAATTAAAAGAAAATCATATTAGGAAATTATCCAAATCCTTTCCTAAAATCTCTCCCCTTAAAAGATTTTGATTGTGTTGGCAGTTTCTAAAAGTAATAAGCCGTTTCCTTTTTAAAAAAATAGCAAACTCTTCGTTCTTTTGACTCTTCGTCTACCCTCGTCCATCTTTCTCCTTCGTCGTGTCCTTGTCACCAGATCCCTCTCAGATTCGCAGACTCGTCTTCAAGCTTGATCGTCTTCTCCCTCTTCAAGGTAAATATCTTCTACTTTGTCTTGCTCCCAATCTTCTTCTACTTTGTCTTGTTATGCCGGAGTTGTTCATAGGTGTAAGGGGCTGATGCAAATCGGTACTTTTAGGGCTCAAATTTTCAGCCTTGAAACTCATTCTTTTTGGTGCATGCAATGTTTCTGGTGCTTAATTTGTTCCACAAAAAAAATTGGTCCGACCTCGATTCTGACATTGAAAGTGAGATGAACTTGTTCAACCTAGAGAAACTTGCGCCTTTATATACTGTATTTGATTCTCTTAGTTGAGAGATTGAGAAAAGAGATGTCATAGGTTTAGATGGAGGTACAAAATTAGTGGCCTGAGGTGAATTGTGTTACCCATGTAACTGTGTGCTTCTTTGTTGTTCGAATGAACAATTGTGCATTGTTGTTCGATTGAACAATTGTGCATTGTAACTTCACGGGTTCGAATGAACTATAAGCTTCTTTGTTGTTCGAATGAACAACAAAGAAGCCCACAGTGACATGGGTTAAAATGTTTCTTTGTTGTTCGAATGAACTATTGTGCATTGTAACTTCTCGAGTTCAAATGAACTGTGTGCTTCTCGAATGAACAACAACGAAGCCCACAGTGACATGGGTTAAAATGTTTCTTTGTTGTTCGAATGAACAATTTGTGCATTGTAACTTTTGTGTTGTTCATATGTGTTATAATCGATTGGGAGTTGCTGTTCTTTGAATAATGTGTGCTTCTTTGTTGTTTGAATGAACACTTGTTCATTGTAACATTTTTGTTGTTCATATGTGTTGTTCATTTATGTTGTTTATTGTTCATATGAACAATTGTTCATATGAAAAATTGTACATATAATGATCGGTTATATGGTGTTCATTCTTAAGTTTAGAAGGTTTTACAGATTTTGGGGAAGCTTAAGAAATGATATTTTGTTCATCTGTATAGTTGTTCATGCAGTTATGATATGTTGTTCATTTGTAATGATATGTTATTCATTTATGTTGTTCACACTGAATTGGTTAAAAAGATTGTTATCTTATTGTTTATTGTCCTTTGCATATGTCAAAGTAGGTGTAAATGCCTTCAAAAAGAAAGAAGACCAATGATATCATGAGTCTGGTGACAAGTTCTATGGCGAATCTCAAACCCACTAGCTTATGCATACTTCGCATAAAAAGATATGCCATCTTGTATTGTATTGAATATCAACCCAACATGTGGTTTGCTCTCTTCAACAACTTGGGGTATCCAAAACTTTATCTTGTTCGGAGCCACAATGAGAGAACAATCATTATCATCAGTACACTCCTCAACATTAATATCGGAAGGGCCTGTATTAAATTTAACTAATGAACAATATGAACAACTACAAAATCCATTATTTTGTAAAAGTTGTGCATCGCATATGAACAATGTTATATAATGAACAACGTCAAAGTTCAAATTCGTCTTAATGAACAAGAAAACCAAAGAAACACTGAAAATATATCGTATGTTTTGTAACCGAATGAAGAACTAAGCCTAATGAACAACTAAGCCTAATAAAATTTGACTTATGAACAACAAAGAAAAAGGTGGTGAACAAGATGAACAATTCGATTGATGAACAACTTTATATAATGAACAACTTTAAATTCGACTTAATGAACAAGAAATAAAGTAAACAGTGATGTCGTCTATGGCAAGATGAATGAACCTCAGTCGTATATATTGTAACCTAATGAACAACTATACAATTCGAGATGAACAAGAAGACTTCAACGTAAAAGAAAAGAAATCTCAGACATCCAAGGAAGAGTGAAAACAGCACAAGCTCTCAAGCCTCGGCAAAGGCGAAAGCTCTTAGGCGGCAACTGCGAATGTTCTCTTGAGAAACAAGCCTTAAAATTCATCATCATAGATCTCAATTTCAATTTCGTTCAGCATAGAAACTACAGTCAATTCAAATTGGAGAAACCTCGATCAGAAAATGTTTTGTTTTTTCGATGCTCTAGAAAAATTCAGCTCGATAAAACCGAAATTCATAAACAGCAGATAGTTTTCAGAAGAACATATTCAAACAACAAAAAGAGTCAAATAGGTCTCAGATATCCAAGGAAGGAATTAAAACAGCACAAGCTCTCAAGCCTTGCGCATGAGAAAGCTCTTAGGCGGCAACTGCGAATGTTTCTTGAGAAACAAGCCTTAATTCTATCATCATCAACCACAAATCTGAACAAATCCAAATCCACTATAGAAAATCAATAGCAAGAGCGGAGACTAGGAGAAGAAGATCAATGACGATAGTCGCACAGAGAGAATGAGAGGCAAGATGAGAGAACGCTGAGTTGAAAAAAGGATAGTGTGAAGATTTATATACACGAATGAAAGATGGGTTATAAATGGAGGATTTTAGGGTTTCAAACGGCGGGATATGTTCACTGGTTTAATTTTTGTCAAAAAACATACGCGTCGCAAGTCGATGGGCCCAGAATATGGGCCGGATAGTGTAGAAGTGAAAACAAACTCGGCGATGCTTTTCGGAATGTTTTGGATGGAGATTTTTTTAAAAACAAAGGTAGACATGGGCCGGTTCCATGAAACCATGGAACTCGAACCGGCCTTGTTTGATTTTTCCGGTTTCGATTCTGGTCCTATTCTGTAAACTTCAATAAAAATTATAAAACAATTCAAAATTTGAAACCGAGGGTTCTTGAAAGGGGGGGACTAAGGAACTGGTCAAGCTCGACTGGTTCCACCCGGTTTTGGTCGGGTCTCGGTTTGAACCGAAAATGTAGTCATCTATAAGGGAAGGATTTGAAGTACAAGACATATCTGATAAATTCGATAGACCGAAAAATTAGGTAGCCAGACAAAATGGCATGAAAGACATAATACAAGAATATTCGATAAAAAAAAAAAAGTATAGACGACCTAGGGATGTGGTGAGTAGAAACTTATATAATGTCGTGTAGCTGAGAAGGAGGTTAGTAGAATGACTCACTCATTGAAAAGTGCATTCGTAATAGTATAATAGCAATTTGTTCCTCTAAAACACCATATTGTAGTCAACTAGTACGAAAGGAGATCACAAAATAACTGTATAAAATTTAACTAATGAACAATATGAACAACTACAAAATCCATTATTTTGTAAAAGTTGTGCATCGCATATGAACAATGTTATATAATGAACAACGTCAAAGTTCAAATTCGTCTTAATGAACAAGAAAACCAAAGAAACACTGAAAATATATCGTATGTTTTGTAACCGAATGAAGAACTAAGCCTAATGAACAACTAAGCCTAATAAAATTTGACTTATGAACAACAAAGAAAAAGGTGGTGAACAAGATGACCAATTCGATTTATGAACAACTTTATATAATGAACAACTTTATATAATGAACAACTTTAAATTCAACTTAATGAACAAGAAATAAAGTAAACAGTGATGTCGTCTAGGGCAAGATGAATGAACCTCAGTCGTATATATTGTAACCTAATGAACAACTATACAATTCGAGATGAACAAGAAGACTTCAACGTAAAAGTAGTGGATTGCAGATTATAGTATATTTTGTGCCCTAATGAACAACAATAACTTTCAAGATGAACAAGAAGAACATTAACATAGAAGTTGCGGTTCCAAGATCTGAACGACGTCATATACTGAATAACTTCAAATTCGACTTAATGAACAAGAAAACAAAGAAAAATCTAATGAAATTGGAAGAAAACATAAACAACGTGAACAAACCTTTATCCTTTGCAATTATAGGCGTTGATACACCCTCATCTTGTTGTTCATGATTATATAATTCATCATTGGTGTCTTCTAAAACTTGAATTTCTGTTTCCATATCAAAATCACCACACAAATCCAAACCATTAAGATTTTGAAAATCACTCATGAAGGTTTGTAAGAGATGGAAGAAAACGATGAAGCAAACAATATTGAAGGAAACGTCTAAATGTAAATCAGCATAACCATAATATCCCAAAAAAAAAGCGATAATTAAGGAAGTTGGGTGTGGTATGAGTTGTGTTTCCCTACTTCACAAAACATGTTAATTTATTTGGTTAAATCTCTACCCTTGGATTAGTTTAATTCAATGGATAATAACACTCTCTACTATTTACCCTATCACCTATATACACTTGAACCTACTTCTATATATATATATTATAGCTCACTCTTTTTTAGCTTTTAGAGTGTTTTTAGACCATATTGTTGAGATTTTTATTATTATTTCATTTTTAGTTTGTTATTATATTACTAATTTAACAAAATATACATCATAATTCTTAACCAATCTCAACATATAGATATTGTGGATTTGAATTTTTATTTCTAATTCAATTTTCAAACTTATGAGGTGTTATTTTGTGGTTAATCCTCTTTTATAAATTTATTTTATTTTTATAATTAATCTGATTTAAAGTCTAAAATTCTATCACATCTTAATTAAATTCTCATCAAATTAACTTTATTCATTTAAGAAAATTAATTAGTTTAACAATACCTTTGAACTAATTCAAACCTCTACTTTATTTATATTAATTTTCACATTCATTTTTCTACCATATAAAATGTTATATAAATATTTTAAACTTGATATAAGAGTTTAGTTTATTATTCATGATCAATAAAAAAAATGAATACAAGAACGATGACACTTAAACCAAATTTAACAATTTGTATTTACTACGTTTTTATCTAAACCATAAGTTATTCATATGATTTCTCTCAATACTCTTAACAAACTTTTACAATTTAACTAAATTTGTCATAAAGCCCATAATTGATACTTTCATTTTTTTAAACAAATCTTACGTACAGTGTTTTGTTGCAACTAACTAAATCCTACATAAAACATTTCCGGTTTGATTTCATTTATTAAGAAAAGTTCATTTCTTAATTACTTAACCTTATCAAATTCTATAAGATCTTCCTAAGAACATCTTATTAATGTTACTTTTATGGAGTCTTTTGCTAACAAATCTATCAAGCTGTTATGATACACAATTAAATTACATATATCTCAGTTAATTGTTAAATTGTTAACTTATATCTCGACCATTTTTTTTGTTAAATTATATATATAAATCTTTTAAATGAATGAGAAAATAAGAGCTAACATAGAAACGAAGTGAAATACTATGCAGAAACATAAAAAATATAATTAAAGTATTTTAAACTAAATGTAATATACGAACAAGTCAAATTTAAACATAGAAAGATAAGGAAGTGAACCAACTCTAAAATCATTTTAAAACTATGTTGAGTTGTTAGAAAATATAAGCAGTTTATTAAGTTGATTTACAACTTTAACGGTAATAATTTTTATTATAACAAAAATATAATTTTTAATCATGAAATAAAAAAAAATTAGTTGGTTATAAAATAAAAAAAGTAAAAAAATTATGCAATATGATCATAACAAATTTATTTTTATTTGGTTACAATGTACTTCAACTATGTCTTTTAAAAACTATTTCAGAAATAAAGTCTATATTCTAATAGATTAGTTTATATATCCTTTAAGATTTTATGATGTTAGCAATCCAAAATCAAAATATTAAACTTTGTATTTTGAAAATCTCCCTTTCAGATTCATCTATATACTTTCAAACCTTTTGATCATAAGAAATTTACAATCGATAATTTCTCTTCTTTTGTATCTATTTTGAACTTTTAAAAAAAATTTATTTTAAAGAATATATATTTCTTTAAATTTTAAGTTAATATTTTATAAAATATATAAATTTATTATCATTCAATATTTATTTTTCGGATGATCATCAATCATATTTATTATTTTTCATACCGTTAATTTTCGAGTAGTTTAGCCTCCTAATATTTTGATTAATCACAAAATTATATATTATATAATTTATCAATTCAACATAATAATTCTAAGTTTTTATGACATTTAACATTGTAGTTTTTTCTTTATACGTTAGTCACTTTTATTATCCAATATTATACAAATAAATTCGAACAAGATTTTAATAGTGTTTGATGTATTATTTTTGTTACAAAGTTCAAACCAAAGTTTTCAAGTTAAGTATTATTTATTTGTTACGAAAGAAATTTTTATTATTTATTGTACAATTGTCATATTCGTGTTCTTAAGGTGCTTACATTATCTTGAACTGTCCTTTAAGCAATGAGTAAATTTGCCAACTTCAGCATTCACATAAATCATTGTTCAACAAAGATAACTCAAAACTTATATAAACATTGGAATTAGTTGATGGGTTTGATAATTTTTTAGATTATTTACATTAATAAAAGTTATTTGACAAACACTTAGTATTTAGAATATTTGACAGTATTATAGTAATATAATACATTTTAAATAATTATACATATGAATGATACTAGAGTTACATCAGAAAACAATCTTAATAAAAATATTCCGTGCATGGCACGGGTTTTGCACTACTATATATTAAGCTCACTTTTTTTAAGCCACGAGAGTGTTTTTAGGACAAAGTTGTTAAGATTTTATTTTCTTTATTTTTTACTTCTATTTATTATTATATTAAATGATTAGTAAAATATAAATTAACAAAAAGACCTTAAAAATGCACCAATAAATACAAATCTTTATAATTGTTATTTCTTTACATGAATACAAAATATTTTTGTCAAAAATATTTTCTGGACATAAAATTGAAAACTCACAAGGTTATCAAACGAACCCATAGCTTTTCACTTAACATATCCAATATTAATTTATGAAAATGAATTTACTTAACTCAAAATTATACTTTAATTTTTTGGGCATCTTGGTTGTCAATTTACTAAAATTTTATTACTTGAATATTTTTATAACAATGTAAATGAGTCACTTTAAGACTACTTTTTAGTAGAATAAAACATGAAATCAATATAGTAAGTACTTTAAACTTGTTATTCAATTAATATACGCGATATGTAACTGTATATATTTTATGGGTTGATTTGTACATATCCATAACACTTTGTTTTTTTTGGGTATTTTGTCACACAATATGTTACAGAATTGCTAACAAGTAATAAGTTATAAGTAATAATTCTTCTTCTCTTTTTTTTGTCAAAAAATTTTTTTGGGTTATTTTAATTTGTTGCATTTTATAATATTCCAAGTAGTACAGTATAGATTTGAAGAAATAATGATTTAGTAACTATTTTAAAGTAAAAATAATAATGATACATATTATATTATTTGTTTTATTTAAATTGTATGTGTTAAGTATATACTTTAGAAAAATCTATCTATTTATATATATTAAACCTACCACTTTCTTACCCATTAGAGCATTTTTAGGCCCATGTTGTTAAAGGTGCTTATTTTTTTTGTTTTTCCACTTTTAATTACTTTTAATTTACTATTAAATTAAATAATTAGCAGAAATTAAATTAACATAGAGATCTTAACAAGATTTGAACCAAAAAATACAAATCTTAACAACTGTAAATTCTTCAGGACATGAATGCAAATTATTATTATTTTTCAGTTTGAGCAAAAGATATAATACGATTTATTTCATTTCTCTTTCATTATTAACTATTTAACGCTTTAATATTTTTAGGCATTAAGTACCATATGTATAAGTAAATTACTTTTTGAATATGAGTTCATAAAATTCATAAAACTTAAAAATAAATAATTCAATAAATTGTAAAAGTGGTTCAATTCGATTAGATTTTTATTATATATGACCATGTATCGACAAATTAATATTAACAACTTTTTCTATTTTACGATTGATTCTTTTTGCATATTCATACTTAATTGTGGTAATTGAAAAGTGATTTGTGTTCCTTTTACACATCAATAGAATAACCTAAGCTAATTTAGACTCAAAAAATATTCTAAAAATAAGATAAATATAATAAAATATAATTTAATTGTAATGTTTTATACGCATGTGACTTTTATTTCTTTTGTATATATATTTAACTCTTTATTTATGTAAATATTTCTAAAACGATTTAGAACATAAGTTAAAAATCTTATTTTTGAAAAAATATTATGTTAGATATTAGATATTATAATATTTTAATCTAAGACATATATTAGATAGACTGTTTTAATATATGAAATATGTATGATACGTATAAAGATGCAATTTCATGTCAAAGATACACTTTTTTAAAAGAAGGATCCAACAAAGATAGAAATTAACACTCTGTTGTATTTAAGTCATATATAGTTGGAAATGCACCATAACCACATATCTTAATATTTTAGAATTTAATTCATATTTGATATTTTACTTTCAATTGAAATTGGTTCGTGAATTTGTTTTGAACTAGATATCATATTATTTGATATATGATTTGTTTTCTTTATGTTTTTAGATTTTTGTTACTGTTGTTTAGAAGCTATAAATCACCATGACTCGTAAATATATGTTTAGTAAATTCTCTCTAATTAAGATCTTAACTTAAATGAATATCAATATGAATACTGATTTTTTTTTTCATTTTCTTATGACATCCTATACATATGTATCTTTTCATTACTATGTTCAACTACACTTAAGAGGGTCGATTTATTCCACCATTGTTCTCGATGCATGTTTCCAGTTTTTTTTTCATGTTATAAATTTTCTTCACCACTTTGTCAATAATTATCTTTCTTGAATCCCAATCAATTTCAATTTCTAAACATTAGTTTATGAAAGTTCATGCAAGTAATATGTGAAAAATCTAGCCATAATGTTATAAATAATCACTCAAATTTTACAATTATTTAGAGGTGATTTTGATTATACATACATAAATATATGAGTTCTAAACAACCGTGCATGGCACGCGTATTACACTAGTATAAGTAATCATGTTAAAATCAGTAAAATGAAAAATGCACGCTTCTGTTGGGCCCAAATCCACTTAGTCCAATTGGGCGAGCTGAGAGGAAAACAAGGTCAAGAGCTGATTGGCCCAACCGATTGCAGTTCAATGGAGCGACGCGTTCTTGACGGAGCGACCGACCGATTTTGACTCGAGTATCACCATGGGTCCCATAAGCATATAAGATCTTATAGAGAGCAAAATCCAAGAGCAACTAATGGCCTTAGATGAAAGGATCACCTGAATCCCTAGTGTCCCTCAACTGATCAAAAGAGAAGATGTCGACATATATGAAGACTCACCTTTCGTAGAGGCGATTTCATGGATTGAAATCCCTACAAAGTTTCACATCCCCAACATGCCAACTACAATGGGACTGAGGACCGTGATGATCATATTTCTACTTATAACCAAAAGCTTATGACCAGTTTGATCCTAAGAGGGAATCGTGAAGCTGTCATGTGCAAAAGTTTTGGCATGATACTCACGGGACCCACACTAATCATGTTTATGCATTTACCGCGGGGCTTAATCGCCTCCTTTGTGGATCTGGTCAAATCCTTCAAAATACAATTCGCTAGCAACATGCAACTCGAGAAGCAATCAAGCGATCTTTATAGAAGGTATGGAGTACCATCGCGATTCCAAATTACGACATCACAACATCGATCAAAGCATTCCGACGAGGACTCCTCCAACAAAGTGAGACCTATAATGAACTCACCAAGTACCCTTGTAGATGCATCGAGGATGTTCAAGCAAAAACGATGGCACGCGTCCGTCTTGAAGAAGAAGAAAATCTAGGTAAGATTGATCAAAGTCCCGATCGAGGTGATTGAAAGTCGGCTTCCGATCATCGTCGGGATCGAACGCACCAGCCATACCAAAAGGGCCGTAGCGACAACCCCCAAAATACACAATTCTAATGACAAAAACAAAGCTGGAATTACAATCCGTCGTTGCCTCCCAAGGTCTATTCTTACAACTTTAACGTATCAGTGTCGGAGCTCGTCAAGAATTTCGACAAATACGGAAAGGAAGTAAGGTGACCCCGAAAGAGCGACAAACCGGATTCCAAAAAGGATATGTCGAAATGGTGTGATTTCCACAGAGATCACATCCACAGAATGGACGAGTACATATCCCTATACAAGGAAGTTGCACAGTTCCTAGCACTAGGACTCATGCGTGACGTGATCTCCGACAAAGCCAAAGCGACGCTCGAACGTTGAGATCATGTAACAAACGGCAAACCCCCGTCTCCTGTGCATTCAAAGATTATTAACACTATTATAGGAGGCTCAAACATATGTGGAAACACATACTTCACAACAAAGCGACACACTAAGGAAAGTAAAGGAGGTCGCCCGTGGCGACAACTAGGCATAAACCCAACACTGGGGACATGCCCACTATCACTTTTGATGATTCAGAAGCCAATGAGCTCGGTCCACATAATTGGTTATATCTCTCTATCGGTAATTGCTTGATCCGTCGAGTATTGATCTACACATGCAGCTCCATAAACTTGTTGAAACTAGATGCCCTATAAAGTATGGGACTAAGCGAGGATAATCTCCTTAAGAAATCAACTCCGCTTCTCATATTAAGTGAAGAAGTCAAACATACTTTGGGCGAAATAGTGTTGACAACGTAAATTGGAGGTGTCAATAAATAGGTAAAGCTCCTTGTACTCAATTGTCCTTCACCGTACAATGTAATCCTCGACAAACCCTCGATCCACGCCATGAAAGTTGTACCCTCAACATACCATCAGTCTATAAATCCTTGACGAAGTGAGGGGGGAGGGTATAGGAAATAAAAGGCGACTAACGATCTGTCGAGGAATGCTACGTCACGTCCATGAAGGCGGTAGTCGGTACAGATCAAGCATAGAAATTACAGAGCGATGGAAGACCAACGCGGTACATCAAGAAAAAAATGGAACAATTCGACGAGATCACGTTAGATCGCTCGACGCCAAAGCAAACAGTGATGATCGAGTCATGTCTAAATGATGAAATTAGACTACGAATGGTCGATTTCCTACGACTCAACGTCGACTGCTTTGCGTGGTCACATGAAGACATGTTAGGAATCAGCCCAGTTGTAATCACTCATAAGTTAAACATTGACCCGACCTACCCACCTGTAACTGGAAAAGCGACAAAAGTTTGTGCCTGAGCGAAACAAAATCGTTGACGACGAAGTGAAAAACCTACTGGAAACATGTAAGATAAAGCAAGTAAAATATTTTGAATGGCTTGCTAATGTTGTCGTAGTACAAGAAAAGAACGAAAAATGGAGAGTCTGCATTGACTCCACATACCTCAACAAGGCATGTCCAAATGACTCCTTCCCCTTGTCGTTTATCGACGCAATGGTCGACGCGATAACAAGACACAAAATGCTTACATTCGAGGACGCCTTTTGCGGCTACAACCAGATCCTCATGGACCCTGACGACCAAGAAAAAATGGCCTTCATCACGAACCAAGGTACATACTATTACAAAGTTATGCTAAAGGCTCGTAAATAGAATGTTCAAAGACCAGGTTGGGGACACGATGAAATTCTACATAGACGACATGCTGGTAAAGTCTAAGGTCGCTCAAGATCACATAAAACACTTGGAAGAAGCTTCACCTTACTTAAGAAACGCAACATGAAACTTAACTCGATGAAATGCTCCTTTGGGGTGTCGCTTGGGGAATTTCTAGGGTACATGGTGACTTAGAGAGGAATTGAAGCAAGCCCATATCAGATTAAAGTGATCATGGACCTAAAATCGCCTCGATGTGTGAAAGACGTACAACATCTAATTGGTCGAATCACTACATTAAACAGGTTCATTTCTAAATATTATGACAAGCGCAAACTCTTTTACAATGTCCTTATAAAAAATAAATTGTTTGAAAGGACCAGAGAACATGAAAAAGCATTTCAAGATTTGAAAATAATAAATTTGGCCAACCTGCTGCTGTTGTCTAAACCAAAAGACGATGAATTGATGCATCTATACCTAGCGGTATCCGAGGCGACTGTGAGTGCAATTTTAAAAGATAAGAAGACGGGAAACAACTACCGGTCTACTACATGAGTAAGTCACTTCTACAAGCAGAAACACGATACTCATCGCTTGAAAATCTGGTATTAGCATTAGTCATGGCAATAAATAAATTACGACATTCTTTTGAATCACATACCATTATTGTGCAAACTAACCATTCCATGAAGACAATCACGAGAAAACCAGAATTTACAGGTCGAGTGAAAAAATGGGCAGTAAATTTGAGTAGATTTGACATCCAGTACGAGCCAAGAACAATTATAAAATCTCAAGCTTTGGCCAACTTCAGTCCGATCCTAGAATAAGAAGCCGCAAAAGAAACGATACAATTATCCAATGTGCAAGATGATGGCACCTGTGAAGTCCACACTGACGGGGCATCGAATGCAATAGGAGTCGGGGTCAGGGTCGTACTAAAATCGTCACAAGGGGACAAGATAGCCCAAGCTGTTCGCTATGAGTGGGAAGTGACCAACAACGAGGCAAAATATGGATCCCTAATCTTTGGGCTAGCGTGATCCCAGGATCTGTCAGCACAAAATATCGATGTGATATGTGATTCACTATTGATCGTCAATCAAATAAAAGGGCTATACGCCACTAAAGATGACAAGATAATAACTTACCTCCAAATTGTAAAGGACTTAGCCGAGAAATTTGAAAAATTTAACATCAAGCAAGTGCCTCGCGATTCTAACGCCCAAGAAGTCACCTTAGCAAAGCTGGGGTCAACTACCAATCCTGACGACTTCTCTATAATCCCGCTTGCTCATATCACACAACCGACAGTCGGCAAGATACACAAGTCGCCCGCTAACCCCGACACAACCCTAAATTCTTACGAACTACCCTTGGAAGAAGTCATGTCGATATAAGTGAGAGAAAATCTAGAAGAAGACATCATACCCCATGAAGACGATTGGACAACACCCTACATTAAGTTGCTCAATGATGCCATCCTACCAAGAGACAATGCATAAGCTAAATGACTTAAGGTACAAGCTGTATACTTTACCTTAATTGATGATGAACTATTCAAAATACCTGTCACAAGTCTCCTTCTGAGGTGCTTGGGAAAAAGCAAAGTCTAATACATCCTACAATCCCTACATGACGGTGAGTGTGGTAACCACACCGAGGGTCAAAGTCTATTTGTCAAAGCACTAAGAACAAGTCACTATTAGCCGACAATGAACCAAGACGCAGTGGAATATGTCAAGAAATGCGGCGTGTGCCAGCGATATGCCCAGTCTCCCGTTAACCGTTGGAATTACTACACCCGGCGCTAGCACCTTGGCCATTCATGAGATAAGGCATGTACATCGTCGACAAGCTGCCACATGTGTCGGGAAAACGAGTCTTTTTCTTGGCTATGACAAATTACTTTTCTAAATGGATTGAAGCTAAAGCATATCATGAGGTAAAAGATAAACACGTTGTTTCATTTATTAAGCGTAACATCTTGTGCATATTCGGCTTTCCATCATAAATCAAATGCGACAATGGCTCCCAATTCATAAGTGATCCTACAAGATCCTTTTGCAAACAATGGAATATCAACTTGGTCACTTTAACTCCTCGCTACCCACAATCCACTGGCCAAACCAAGTCGAGCAACAAAATTATCATCAATAATCTCAAAAAAATTACTCGAAGGCGCCAAAGGAAAACGGGCCTATGAGTTGCCTCTGATACTTTGGTCTGACAGGACCACCCCTAAGACCGCCATAGGACAATCAACTTTTTCCTTAGTATACGGATGTCAAGCTGTCATCCCAACTGAAATCTTGAAACCGACCGCCAGGTATGGCTTTCAAACTGAAGACCAAAATAATGTCGAGTTCTCCACAACCTCGACACAATCAATGAACTCTGAGAAAAGACGGGGATGAGAATGGAAAGATACCAGCAAAAGGTTGTAAGGAGTTACAATAAAAACGTAAGGGCTAAGGTATTCAAGGTAGGCAACTGGGTTCTACGAAAGGTATTTCCTAACACCAAAGATCCCATCGATGGTAAATTGGCCCCATAATGGGAAGCTTATCTAATAAAAGAAATAGTCGGTCAAGGTGCATACCGACTTGAGACTCACGATAACCTACCCATACCAAGAAGTTGGAACGTGACCCACTTAATGTTGTATCATTTCTAAATCCTTTTCATTTTTACATTTCAATTTCTTGCATCGCTTTCTATTTACGATTTCATTCCCATGAACATATATTGACTTAAGCACCAGATGGCCATTGGGAAAGCCGACAACCAACTCCTCACGATTCTTTGCATCCCAATAAAGCAATTTAACAACGACAGAGCTCGAGCCTTCAAGTTTATCACCACGATACACTTAATTTGCAAAACAAAAAAGAGCTTACATTACATTACACGATCTATTGATACAAGGAGAGTCGAGGCACAATGAGTACATGGTTACACGAGTCACCTACATAATGTACAAACTCAATAATCCTACAAACAACTCATCTCCGATACACTATAGGTTGTACAACTGACTTTACCAAAACATTCATAGGTCTACGAGACCGATGCCATGGTCGAAGCGACACGACCGCGATGCTCCTCTTGATTCCTAGAGTCGACTGGGGAAAATTGCAAAACAAAGCAAAGAAAAATACAATGTATATACGCATACACACCTACTAGTATAACGCGACCAACGATGGTGGACGGGTCGGCAAAACAATTATCCCTCCGTTGTCACGACGGGAAAAAAACATAATATCCAACATGTCCTACAAACATGGTACTACCACAAGCTCACAACCGTCACCATGACGGCACACAAAACACTTCAAAAACAAGATATCCCAAACTAAGACTGATCACTTTGACTTCGCTGACTTTTCAGTGACATTGGGAGCGATAGACAACATAGTCGCCTCTAGACTCTCCTCTTCGTTGTCTGTCTTGTCCTTCTCCTCATCGTCATTAACTGAATCCTTCACAAGCCCAGGGAGGCTGAACAACTCTTCCTCAAGGACACTAGTTTCTAGGGGGAACAAGAAAGCCATTTTTTGCTTGTCTTCCTCGACATCCCAGGCCAAATGGTCCCCTCAGAGATACTCCTCAATCGTCTCATCAACTGTCGACAAAGGAGGTTATTGATCGGCAGGCAAGATATTTTTTTTCCAAAAATTACAACGAACTCAAAAAAAAAAATTGAGATTTTTTTATTATATTTATAAGTTTGCCACATCATATATTTTAATCCTAACTCTCAATTGCTACAATCTAGTGACTAAAATTAATCATCAATTTACGTCCTAAATATTATTCTCATATAATCCTCACTCATATTTTTAAGGCGGAATTGCAAAAAATACCAATTTTTGCATAGCTCTTTGTAAAAATACCAACTTTTAAAAAGTATCAAAAAGTATCAAAAAGCTGCAAAACTTTTCAAAACTAAAAAGGTAAAATGAATTATGAATAAAAATTTTTCAAAAAACATAAAGGTGTTTTGGAAAGGTTTAAAGAAGTAGTTAATTTTAAACGGTTGTATCAGTAGCGTAATCAAGTACATGTTCAATCGGTAGCAGTTCATCATTTCCATCCGTTTCTTCCCCAAAATCTTTTCAGCTCTCAAGAACCTAATTAATCTTGCTTTTTACTTTCATCCCCGAATCGTATTCGTGACATCAAATCCTAAATCCCCAAAGTCGAGAAGGCAAAGCCCTTTGTGAAGCCTTTTGTGAAGCCCTTTGTGAAGCCATTTCTGAAGCCCTTACTAAATCCCCAGATCGAGAATGGTGAAGACAAGAGGATTGCAGTCTGCGAAAGCCAGAGTCGAGAAGGCGAAGGCGAAGGCTTCTACACTTTCGAGGAGAAATATGGGTGAGAAAAGCGAAGAACATCCGGCGAATGCGAAGGCGGCTACTGTGGCGAGTGGCCGAATGAAGAGAGCCTACAACACGTCGGAGGAAGAAGAATCACCGAGTCCAGTCGTTTCGGTGCAGAAGAGGAAATCGAGAATCTCGGAGGCTGAAGAACCAAAAGCCAAGAGGTCGAGGAAGGAGCCATCGAAGTCGGTTGGAGGGGTTAGTTGTCTTCTCTAACTCTTGACTTACCTGAAAAAAGCAATATTTTGTCTGAAATTTGTGATGCATGCTAGGTTTAGGGTCTTGATAAACTTGATGCTAAAATTATGTAAAAACAGAGCATGATTTACTCTGTAAAAAACAGAGCATGGAGAGGTCTGGAAAAGTCATAGTAGCCTAAACTCTTGACATCCATATGGCCTGACAACCAAAATGTATTCTAACAAAACGAATTATCTTACCTGACAAAGTAAGTTTTCGGGTTTATGTGAATATGAATGTCATGTATTTTTTTTGTGGTTAGAATGTTAGAATGTCATAGTAGCCTGATTCATGTTGATACAAAATTGTAAGTTATAGTCTAGGGTAAAGACTTGTCCTAAACAACTTCCATTTGGTCTGACTAACCAAAATGTAGTTTGACAAAATATTTTTTATCCTGAAAAATATATATCTTTACCTGACAAAGTAAGATGGTGCCTCTCTTTCTTTTATGTGAATATGAAAGTCATTCTTATATGTCATGTATTTGTGAATGTCATTCTTTACAGATAATGTACAAGTGACATTCTGAGGAGTTGTTTTATGGTCGGATAATTCAAAACTCAAGGCTTCAGTATCTGAATTGTATCGAAAATACCCTAACTCGAACAGACTGGCAAACAGTTCTGCAGGGCCCCTTTGGCCCGATTATAAAAATTATGAAAAACTTGAAATTGTCTGCACAGTTGATTGACCATGTGTTGTTTAGGCAACTGGACACAAAAAAAGCAGTTTGAGACATGGTATGATCTTGGTGGACAACCATGTAGGTTTTCAATAGAGGAGTTTAGGCTAATAACATGACTGAATTGTGGGATGCCCGATGAGGAGGACACCGTGGAGGATAAGAAGGCAGTCTTTGATTTTTTTTGGTGTGAGGAGTATTACCATTGCTAACCTTTTAACCAAGTTCTTATCGTATCGGGAGGAAAATGTATTCAAGCTGAAGATGGCGTTGTTGTTAATTCTTGAGGGTGTTGTACTAGGGGGTGATAAGAAGAGGAAGGTTAGACCCCTACATGTGAAATTGACCCAAGACTTGGATCGTTTCAATAATTTCCCATGGGGTAGGAGTGCATATATTGACCTCCGTCAAAGTCTGGCTTCTGCTTTGGACACAAGAATGAAGTCAGTTAAGGCTACACTTGCACGTTCAGACAATGCCAGAGCAGGATACACCATAAGGGGTTCCCGATGGTGTTTCAGGTAATGTGTTAGTAGTTGAATATGTAAAACTGAGAAAGGTTAATGCCTCTGGTCATAATTGTGGTTTAATTCCAATTCTGTTTGTTTCAGATATGGTTGTATGAGGCAGTGCCCCATATTGGCAGAACGTTTGCCCAAAAGTTGAATAAAGTTGTGCAGCCCCGAGGTCTGAGGTGGCTTAAAACGAGTAGGCCAAGCTTGGATTTGATTTCTGATGCCCTAGAGGGGACTTTTGCTGCTAAGAAGATCCTTATTGAGGAGGACAGAGAGGACTTGGGAGAAAGTTGTTACTTCCCGGAGGAGGAAAGACACAAATCCTTGGATCAGATTGTTAAGCAGCTAAAGCCAAAAAGAAAAAGGGCTGGTAAAAAGGACAAGGGAGTTGGTAAGGGAGGGCAAGCTGAAAACATATAGGGTTTGGACCAAAGGCAATTGATGTGTTGTTTGAATGAATTGCTTGAAACGATGCATACTATGAATGAAAAGTGTTTTGGGGCAAAAAGATCGGACAACCTAAATCGCCTTAGACGAGGTAAAATAGCTAAAATTCATATCGATCAAACGTTAGGCATGAGAGTCGAAAAAACAGTAATGACGACTAGTTTGTTGAGTCAAGGCGACGATAGTGACAAGATTGAGTATATGAAACTAAAAGAGTAAAATAGCATAAAATGTAGTAGAATATAATGTAAATTGAGATAAGAAAGACTTATCTTCATTAGATAGAGAAGAACATTGTCCGAAGCGTGAGAGCTTCCGATCGTATGAGGATGTTTACAAGTTCTTCTAATTACACGAAGTGGAGAAGAATAGACGTATTACAAGGTTTTTTGGGTGGGATTCGATGATCTTAGAATAGCTAAGGAGCTTTGTATATATAGTCAAGGAGAAGGAATCTCTCGCATTAATCTCCCTTGATCCCTTATTTAATGTCGTCGATCTCTCCTTAAATGCTCTTGATCTCTCCTTGATTCTGCATTAATTACGCTTGATCTCCTCTTAAAGATGGTTGATTCCCTCATTGATGGCTGAAATAATGCATATAGCCGTTGGAGATCTCGGAGTAATAAAGGAGAAAATCTCGCTGGTCCGTTGCGTCTAGGAATCAGGCGACGGTCGCATGGCTCACGTCTGACGGGTCTGATGCGTCCGACAGGTCTGATGTGTCCGACCGGTTGCGTCAAACAGTCGATGCCCATTGGACGAATGGTCGATTTTCTGACCCCAACAAAAAGCATGATCTGTTAAGGGAGGAAGTCCTTGAGTTAAAGAAGTTCGTAAGAGGCAAAGCTCCTAGAATAGTGGCCTCTTCATCCAGTGATGAAAGTGATCAAGACATTAGAGAACACCAGGAGCCAGAGTCTAGGGAGGTTAAAAGTGATAATGAACCCAACATTACATAACACCAGAAGAGCATGAGGGAGGTGAAGTCAACAGATCAGAGCGATGAGTCAGAGCATGAAGATGAAGAAGAGGAAAAGTCAGAGTCTGAAGATGACGAAGAGAATGAGTCCGAAGGGAATGAGTCCAAACAGGGAGAGTCTGATGAGGTATGCCTAACTTTTTCAGTTTATATATGCAAAGTTCAGTCCATATATGCACATTTCAGTCCATTTGTGCACATTTCAATAAATATTTGCTTCTTTCAGACCATATATCATCGTTTCAGGAGACAATTCAGTCCATATATGCACAGTTCAGTCCATATATGCACATTTCAGTCCATTTGTGCACATTTCAATAAATATTTGATTATTTTAGATCATATATCATCGTTTCAGGAGACAATGGATGGAGAGCAAGATGATGGTGCAATTGTGTTAACTGGTGGACAATGGGAGGTGAAGAAGGTTGGACCGCCCTATATGCTTATGCTGTAGATAATGTAAGTTGTCAGGAAGAGGCGGGTGAAGATGTTGCAATGGTAAATGAGCAAGAAGTTCAAGGGGATGCAACAAATTCACTGTCAGTTCTTATCCGGACGGCTACAATACTACGGGGGCTAACAACTGAGGAGAGGGTAAATGAGGCAAATGAGGAGTTGGTTAATGAGGCAACACCACAAGATGAGGAGGGACTCAGCAAGGAGTTGGTTAATGAGGAGTTGGTTAATGATGGGACTGTGGTGGCAACACAAGATGAGGTGGCAACAAAAGCAGTGTCTGATGATGGTGTACATGACGGAGTTGTGAAGGGACTCAGCAAGGTTGATGACGGAATTGTGGAGGAACCAAATGAAGATGTTGTGGAGGGAGGAAGCAAGTTTGATGACGGATGTGTGGATGCTGAGGAGGTAGCAAAGGGAGATGATGTGGAGGGAGGGACCAAGGTTGATGACCAAGTTGTGGAGGAACCAAAGGGAGATGTAGAGGGACTCAACAAGGTTGATGAAGGAGTTATGGAGGAATCAAAGGGAGATGTTGTGGAGGGAGGGACTAAGGCTGATGAGCGTGGTGTTGAGCCTGGGACTGAATTAAAGGTGAGAAGGTATCACAGGCTGATTGTGATGACGTGGGGGATGATGAAGGGGAGACCAAGGAGTCCAAAGTGCCAAGGAAAGGGAGACCAAGGAAGGGTCACCAAGTACAGAAAAAGACATATCCAAGTCGCACTCGCGAGCTTGATGTGGCGGCAAAATCACCCTTCCGCAATATGGATGAGCAGAAATTGGCAAAAAAGATTACCAAAAATAGCAAGGTGGAAGGGATGACAGACCTGATAAAGTGGATGCAAAGTGAGAGGTTAGTGACTTAACCATTCTACTCAACTTAATAATGAATTGAATGTCAAAATGTTATATGGCCTGACTGTTAGTAATATGACCAAACAATGATTTCTTATGGACTGACAAACTTATATATTGCCTGTATATGTACTAAAATGATTCCTTATGGACTGACAAACTGATATATTGCCTTGTTTATTATTCAAATGAATATGTACCATCATGCAGTATTGAACCCCGAATTGGACCGAGTGGGGAAGCATTGGATAAGAAGTTCTTTGAGAAATTGTTTGCCCCAAAGGACTGGTTGGTCAGTGAGGTAATATTCCAATGCATCCTTTTAAAATATTATGCATTTGTAACATCGTTTTCAATTGATACATTAACATTGTTGCACCATTATAACATCTGGAGCAAATGATGTTCCTTTATCGTCAAAGGGATTCAGAGGATCCAGACCGGTTTTCGAAAGTGGTTGTGCTTGACACATTTTGGCAAACCTTGGTCACCTCTGAGTTCAATCGCTTCCAGAAGGACTTTCCATGTAAAGATGAGGATGCAGTGATTAAATACATGATGGGTGCATGTCCGGATAATTATGGCAAGAGATGGGATGATGCGGAACACATATATCTGCCCTTCAACATCACAGAGTCCCACTGGTTTGCCTTAGAAGTTAAACTATGTGACTGGGGTGTGACGGTGTATGACTGCAATGTGGATCTGTACTCAGACAAGGAGATTTTCGAGATGATCCAGCCCGTCATTCAAACTGTTCAAAGATATGTCAAGATGTATAAGCTACTGGCAAAGAGATGTGAACCACTATTGGACAAGCCAATGTCGATGTCTCGTCGTGATAACATTAAGCAGAACAAGTGCGGGTAAGTATATGTGTATTAATGCAATGATTAATCCTTATCAAACTACAATTGATATACATTCTAACTGCTTTTGTACATCTTGTAGAGGAGATTGTGGGGTCTACACCTTGAAGCACATTGAGTTGTTGATGCTTGGCATGACAAACATGGATCTTGCGTCTGACAAATTCGTAGATGGAAACATAAATCAAATGGCTCATAGTATTTTTAGATGTCGTTGGGATGGTGTTTAAAGACATTTGTTTAAAGACATTAAGTTTGTTGGGAACCATTCGGCAAGGAAGACATGTGGTAATTGTATTTTAATTTGGAAGCTCGTGTTTTCAGGATGTTTACAAACTTGTGATGAGAATTTCCAGGATGTTTTCAAGCAATATGGTGCTTAAGTCAGGACATATTCTCGTTTTACATGCAAAAAACCCAGTTTGTCAGGTCATTTTCAGTACGTAAATCTAAGCTTTTCAAACAACATGGTGCTTAAGTCAGGACATATTCTCGTTTTACAAGCAAGGAACCCGGTTTGTCAGGTCTTTTTCAGTCAAGAGCTGGATACACCATAAGGAGGACAATACCACCACACCAAGTACATAGCCTTATGACGGACCCTACAAAATACGGCGAAATACATTGTCTTTCTAAACATAAGCTTATGACCAATTATCATATTTTAACCAACAAGGTTACAAATTGGACAACCAACACAACAACTAACACCACAAGTACCACCACACCAAGTACAACTTTCAACACTAAATTTTTTGTTTTGATATTCATAATATCATTGCTTGAAGTCGAATGATGCGGGTAAATAAGCGTAGAAGTTGTCCCGTGATCTTCAATAACTCTTATGCTTTCAATAGTCTCATTGGCTCTAAAATCATAAGCTTGATTATCCACCCATTTGAAGTATTTGCAATCCTGACCTGCCTATGGTTGAATACAAAATTAAACCAATCAATTATCAGTGAAATCGTCCTTGAACTTAGTTTAAGTGTAAATGAAATCCCAATTGAATTACCAATTGAAAGTCTAAATCATCTCTCATAATAATACATCGTTAGTCTAAATTTTGCACCAAATTCAAAACCCCCAATTATACCCTAATTGAAAAAACCTCAAATTAGAACCCTAAATCTATAACCAAAATCCTAAATCAAAACCCTAAAATTCAAATTCAATATTACCTTCCATAATGGACACCCATAGAACTATTTTCCCAAATTTTGAGTGTATTTGCAAGTTTGTATTGTTGTAGGGAGGCCATGGAAACATCTCCGAGTTGATGATTCACCGGCTGCGTGCCCTCTCCTCCATGAATTTGAATTGGCAGATGAGCTTCCTTGTGTCCAGCCTTTTGTCATCATATAATTTCCTCTCGTTTCCTATAAGATGTTACTCTCGATTCCTCTCTTTTCGAAGAGGATGTTATACCTTTTTCTCCTCTTTGATGTTCTTTCTTCTGTGCAAATATGAATTTTTACTTGTTTTTTTTGTTTTTATTAAAGAAATGAAATGAAATTTCAATGTTGATGTGATGTGTGTCAAGTCATCATCTTTATCAGTTTTTAGTACATAAACAAAAGCTTTTTCAAGCAATCCTTTTCTTACATGCATATTTGAGTCAATATTCTCCAACTTTACTTTTGCATAGCCAGAGCAGGATACACCATAGGAGGATTAGGAGTTAGGGCGGAATTGAAACAAACATCAGACTTTTTTTAATCGTTTTTAAAACGGTTAAAAAATGATTTAAAAAACTTCCACATTAACCTAATATTTCCTACATTTAAACGGTTTTTAAACCGAAAAAATAGCCTTTAAAACGGTTTAAAAAGTGCATAAAACCGTTTAAAATGGCGTGGTTAGTTCTCGAATAAAACCAAATCTTTGCAAAATTTTGAATTAAGTCAGGCCATATTGAAGTCTTACAGTAAATATTCAGATTTGTCAGGTCATTTTAAGTACATAAACCTAAGCTTTTGAATAAATCTTCTCCAAAGTGATTCTTTCCAATGCATATCCGATTTGACACCTCTTAATTTTCAATGAAAGACACTTAACCCTTAATTCCTCAACTATCCGTCATTAACTCTACTCTCCACTCATCTTTGTCTATAAATATCGTGTCTGCCTTGTGCAAATC